>JAYKKI010000013.1:4450000-5650000 GCA_039881145.1 Druceiella hillmani
CCTCTTGATATTAGTGAAAAATTTTAATTGTGGGTAGTCTTCCTGCAATGCAAAACTAGTTTGATTAACTTTTACAAAATTGAACAATTGCTACTACCACAGGTTGCCAGTGTAATAATTAATATAATTAGGATTCTCACTTGAATGTGTTTTTCTTTAAATTCATTTTCTTTTCACATTTAACATTTTTTTGGTTTATTTTACATTATTAAATATCACTACTAAAGTATCACAACAGACTATTGATTTTAGGTTAATCTTCGCATTGCATACCAAGGCAAATATTTCAACTTTGTTGGTTTGATTATGACAACATTGCGTTTTGTTTTTTATGTTACATTAATTTGTATTTTGTCATTTTATTTTAAATCGAGAATAGTAAATTACGTTTCATACCGTGGCAAGAACTCAAATATAGTGAGTCTATTACAATATGACCATTAAAATCTAAACTATAACTGTTATTAGTATAAAATTTTAGCTCAGCGTAAGTGTATGAATTGTGTCAGAAACTCTTTCTAATTTTGCAAACATAAAAACCCACAATCAGCATATTATCACAGCGACTTGCTGGGCAGTCATTGTAACGGGAGAGCTTTTTCCAATTAGTCAATAAAAGATGATCAAGTATGAGTTTGCCTTGTAAATAAAAAGTCCTCTATTTAAATCGATTTCAAAGACGCCCTGATTTTAAGACAAGAATATTAAAATCACTTCACAACTTGAATACTTATATCTTTTTTTTTGAAGTAATGTTCAATGACATGAATATGGTATTTTTCTGATTCAATTAATTATATTCTGCTTATTGATTTTGCATTCACCGTTTATGGTTTTATTAATATTAATCTGCTGAACGATGTGTACTAATAAACACAATAACAAACATCTGCCTGACAAACACTGTAATAAAATGTGTAAACAAACAATGTACTAGCTGGACCCCCAAAAACCAAGAAAAATGGGAATGATATATTTTCCTCAGATACGGTTTAAACAAAGTAATGTATATACTGTGTCTGAAGAAAATAAGTGGAAATTTGACATCTTATCCTATTTTCCTACAATTTATATCATGTCCTTCCTCAACTTATAATTTTTTTTTAATTCGTATTGTATTTTAAGACCACTTATATATTTAATAAATTTTTAGTTTTTCATTGAAGGCTGTCAAAGTAAATTAACATTTGTTGATGTCTTACTTCTTGAACAGATGAAGAAATTTCACATGATATAACTTCTTGTTAAGAAGCCTTGCCTTGAGACCAGTTGTTTATAATTTTTCTCTTTAATTTTGTTAAAGTATATTCAGATTTCAAATTTGTTAAAAAGTTACAAGATCAATACTTATAATGTGGTCAAACAGAAGAGCATTCTTCTTTCAAGACTAACCCTGAAAATATCTATGACCAACGTAATTTTATTCTCTTGAGATATTCACCCGCCTATGACAGCTTAATTATATTCAGAACTTACCAAATATCAAAATTTAATTTAATAGGCAAGACTTTTACTTTTATCTTTTATTTAATTTGTGTCTTTGGAAATAATCAATTAGGTTATATTTTAAGATGCGTAATAACTGTGAATTATGTATGGAAACTCTGTAAAATTAGCCATTATATCCAAGAAATCATTCGATATCCTAACATAGTTAGCTGAACAAATATCAAAGCACCGGATTCATGGCCAGCTTTATGACAATAAATAGTTCCATTGACTTCTTTTAGAAACCTGGAGTATAGTCAAAGAAGCTTTATATTAAGTTTTGAAAGAATTAGTCTGCGATATTCCACTCAATGAAATGTGTACAATAATTTCATCTCAACTTAACGTACATGGATACCAGCATTGAAAAGAATTAGTATTATCTAAAGATTTTTTTAGATGAATAATGATATTGAATGTCATGTGACTGCATATAAAATTTTAAAAAGTATAAATCTGTGATGGATTAGCAGACACGTGTAAGGACAAACATGGTGAAATTGTAAGCGTCCATAATTTTATTACTAAACCTTAAAGATAGATATAAATAAGAGAGGGAGGAAGAAACAATTAGAAACAGAATGCACATAGGCTATTTTTCAATTGATCTGAGCTCTGTTTGTGTACAATCTGAGTTCATTATTTCCATTAATTTCTCTTTGCTTGTTATATTGACTGTACTAATGAGATTTTGTGTTCACTTCTACATTTATATTTTTACTACTTTTGCACAATAAAATTGTGATAGATTAAATAAAATAGTTGAATTAAAATAAAAATAGTAATAACAAATTCCCTTATGCTAACAAATATATCCTTGTTGTAATAAACAGAAGTGGAACAAAGGTACAAGTTATGGTTGTACAAAAAAAATTTCAAGAGTTAAGTGTTCACTCACATTTTGTTTTCTGACACTGGATGCAAAAATATTGATGCTCGGAGGGATTAAATTGCTATATTATTCCACAATTCCCTCCCTCATAAAATAAAATTCCCATTGCAGATTCAATATTAAATACTTTTATTTATATTTTATTCATAAACTTGAATGTACACAAATCCATAAGGCAAACATATTTTACACATGTGATCTCTCACATTTTATAAAAATGTTGCAACCAAATATGACATTATTGTTAAAACAGTAACCTCTTAATGTCAACCAAAGCAATGGTAAAATAATAATACGGCTTAGCAATGGAAGATTATAATCAGTTACATAAAACTATTTATCAGTTTTATAAATAATTTACTTCAATTGAACTGTTGCCGTTTTTTTATAATTTATCTTTTCAAATAGTATTTTTCCAATATGCATGAAAAAACGTTAATATTTTAATGCATAGTTATGTATATGTATATATAAATATACATATCTATATATTATATATATATATATATATACAGATATATATATATATATATATATATATATATATATATATATATACATACTTTTAGTCAGATATACTTTCCACAATTATAAATTTCGGATACTGTAGCATTAACTGAAGCAATATGTGCTGAAGCTTTTTTTTTCTTAATTATATTTAGTAATTTTTCCCTATCGGAAAAATCAACATAAAACCATTATTAGGACATTTGAAATTAAATCTGGGAATTGTATTAAATTTTTTTCCATACAAAATTTTTTTAAAGGTATATGAAAAAAAAAAAGATAAAAATTCTTAATAATGGCCAGGGCTTTGACTTTTTAATTAATTTTTATTAATATCCTATATTTAGAATTAAAAAACAACGAAGTATTGCAAATCTCATAACAACAACACATCAATCTTTAGAAGTAATTGAAAAATTAAAATGAAACATTTTCACTGACAGTAACCAATATTGACTTATTTGTTTCCATTTAACAGATTTTATACGAGCTCTCGTAATTAACTTAAACATTAGTTTTAAAGAAATAAAACTGAAATACAATTACTAAAATTGTGGAAAAGAAATTCAGAAAGCCAAATAGCACCAATGTATTCACCGTGAAGAGACGGAAGACGGTGAATTCACCTATTCCAGGTGTTGACAGCAATCGAAGGAGGTCTTCTATTTTCAACTGTAAATGAACCGCTGAAAAAAGGTTTTAGCTTTTCATGATTTCTTTATGGCTGCTTATTAATAAAAATTACCTGTATGAGGAAAACATGATTGAAAGGACAGAAAATTATTCTTTAATTGATTGATTTGCCAACCAATTTAATGACAAACGCAGGTACTGATAATGAAAGGAATTAATGATTGTAATTTAATTAATATGTCATTCCACAGAATAAAATACCTTTACACACTGCTGGCTGCCACTGGTGCCACATTACTAATCAAATATCTTAGATACAGGGGTTTAAACTGTATAGGCTTCAAGGGGACCATGTGATGGTTCGAGTTACATCTTATTATTACGGCAACACATTCTTGGAGCCTTCAACTTTAAGTATAATTACACCACAGATGCTTGTGACTCGTATTGTCAATAGCCACAATATGAGCACTTTCTAATGCTATTTCAATACTGTATGACATTCCTGAAAGATATTTTATACTGTTGCATGCATGTTGTATCAAGGTTTTGCACTATTGTGTGAATGTTGTATTGAGTTGCAAAAAATAATAATCAGGACCAGCTTTTCTGTACAGTTCTAGCTTGTTCCTTCATTTTTCCGACATGATACTTCGTCGTTTGTGCAAATTTGTGCTAAGTTTCTAGAAGTGAATTCTTTCTTGTTGCCTCTGTGTATTTGGTTGTCTACATTTTTTATTTCTCTTTTGGGATAATTTCAAGCAAATCATCTGCGAAATAGATATATGAATGTACAACCACCTGGAAGAATAGTCATTAGTCGATACTGAATATAAATTGGGCAAACCAAACAAGTACTTAAATATCTTAAGTTATTATTTTCTTAACCAGAAAAAAATTCCATTTTCATGTGGAATTAATTATTGACTCAGAACGAAATTTCTCAAGAGACGAGCACGTACCAAAATGACCATTTTGTAAATTCTGTGAGAAGTGGAGATACTTCACCGTACAAACTTCAGCAACTGTCTGCTCCGACCAGTTCACACAATCTGTTGTATTTTGAAGACTAAATCATACTGACGTAGTACTCGTTTGATCTGCTGTAGTTGTCACCAATGCTATCGAGTGACAACTAAAAATTCATCACAGTTATTTATAACAATATTAACAATTTGTCTGCATGTACTTTACTATTTCTTCCATGCCAAATATGAGAAAAGAAAGTGAACAGTGACAGTTTTTAGCTGAAGTAAGAAAATATTGAATCAAAAAGAAAGGACTTAAAAGTATAAACCAAAAAGTCTAATATTGTCGCAGCATCAAAATAAATGAATAGTGAAGTTCATCAAGAAAAAATAAATCTTAAATTAAAAAGAAAAATATACGTAAGTTGAGATGGTATATATAAATATTTAAATAGATTTCTGTAATATAATTAATGGCAAGATTTGAAATTAGCACCAACAATATATTTATAGAGATTTTTCATTAACGTTTTGTATTAGAAAAGAGTTCTTAGAAAGTTAGAAAAGAGCAAGTTATTCATTTTTTATAACAAATGTTGAACCCTTAGCGGTTGCATTTTGTGGTTAAATTCCCAATTTTAGTGGTTGAATTTTGAAATATATCTCCTTTGTGGCTATGCCCACACTTATACAAAAAAAGATGCATTAAAGCTTTAGTGATGTGGGCATTGAAAAAAGAAAACAAAGATAATGTCTAGGAAATAGAGAACCACAGAAAGTTATGGCCAATGCAGTTCAAGTGTGAAGTAACACTTTAAGAGGGAAGTGGCTAAGTGAGGACATTACTTGTCAATTGCTGTACAGAAGAAAACACCGGTACTAAACACACAGCAATACCAATCAGTGCTGGGAATGTATCAGTTATGACTCTGAAAAATTAGCTGTAAAAGGCAGTGACGTAAAAGCAACCAAGTTTGTAAAGCAATCATTAGCGTAAAAGTTACGTAAAAGCAATCATTAGCTTGGCCAAAAAACTGTACATGTGTGAATCAAACAATGATCTGTCTGTATATATTTGTTGACTGTTATATTCATCACAATATTCAACTTGAACTTTTTAAAGAGGAACTTAGCCTTTTTTGCCATAACATTTTTGAGTGTGTACTCAGTACTCTCATTGAATAAAATGAACATGACCTATCATGTGGGATGTGATTTACCCTGTAGACACCGAGTCAGCCATCATCAAGTCTAAAACCTTAGTTCCTTTCTCTATATAAAGTTCTATAGCAGGTTAGCATTTCTATCATGAGCCTATTATAACATAAAGAATGAGTCAGTGTCTTTCTTAAACACCTAAGCAGTTCTTTAGGTGTTGCAAACCTTTTTTAAAATTAAATTGCCGTTTGACCTATAAAGCATTGCAAGTAACAAGAATTCTCATGGAAATAAGGAATAACCTATAAGGAGAAACCTAAGGAATAACGAAGTAATAATATACAGATAAACAAAACCAAAGGAAAGTTAAAAAAGAGTCAACGCTATCCATGTTGAATAAAATTCCAAGCGAAAGTATAATTCTGTTTGGTAATATTATTAATTTATTTATAAAGATTTGTATAAAAAAATAAGCTCGACTGACGGAAACTTAGTATGTATGTTAACGTGAAATTTATTTTTTATACATTTTATTTCCACATTTTCTGATTTCTATCTTCATTGGTATCGTAAACACAACACATGCATGTTGTGTTGTGTGTGTGCACTGTTTAAAAGATAGGAAGTGAGTAAATTTTTAGTGGATAATAAAAACATCTGCTCAGTAAGATTCAAAGCAAGCACTTCATTCATAATTATGCTCAGTGTCATTAACCATTAAAATGTCATAAAATATTAAGTCAAGAGAAATTGTCAAATGAAACCAAATCAATGTTGAACAATGCAGTGCTATGTGTATTCTATGTGACTAATGTTATATTGAAAGACAAATTGCTGAAAAGCTCAGTGTGTCCTATAAAGGAATGCATTATACTCTTGCTCAATGTCGAGAAACAGGCAGCAATGGTCACAAAAAAGAACTGCCAGACTTAAACCCAGTACAATTACCAAAAGTAGTTATACGAACATATTAAAAATCTCAGTGACTATTGACAGCACAACAGATAGTTATCACATTAAATGAATTGCATCAGAATTCAGTCTCAACTTTGATCATTAAAAGGTATCTTCTGTTGGCAGGACAAAAAGCCAATTTTGGCAGCTAACAATATAAACAATTGGAAGCTTGTACAGTGCAAACTGTTTAACACAATAGAGGAAATTTAATGATCTGGGATGGTTTCACTAATGAAAAGCTCAGAATTTTAAAAAAAAATTAAAAATAAAATTAAGAGGAAGATTGTTTAAAAATATTGAGTGTCAGCCTTTCTATCTGGTTTGGTTAGTATTGGGCTTAACTGTCTTTTCCCACAAAGTAATGACCCACAGCGTACTTCTGAACTTTGTAAACCATTTATTATTTAGAAAAAGGAAGCAAGAGTTACAAAAGTTCTGTAATGGCTATTTCGATCCCCAATTTGTTCCCCTGTAGAGCTGATATGGGACAAATTTGTTAGTAAAGTGTGCTCCGGCTACATCTTTGGCATTATCTTCAGACAGAATAGAAAAAATTAGAATAAGGGATTTTTTAACGAATTAATTACAAAAGTGCCTAAATTTCACGCAACACTAATAAGAAATAAAAGTGGTTGCTTTGATGAGGCTAGAATTTCATTCAGGTATTTTATTAATTTTTTCATTCTATTAGACGTATAAATATTCTATGATAACAGTAAAACTTAATTACATTTCTTTCATTACTTAGATTACAATCCCTACTGGCTTCCAAACTTTTGAACCGCAGCTGTTTTGGAGAGTCCTATTGGTTTCGATGATATATCAGCAAGTAAGTGAGTGAATTAGCTACAAAATTGACAATTTTTGGTGTTGAATATCTCGGAAATAACTGTAGTTAATAAAACTAAGTAAAATAAACCAAATAAAGTTGAACCAAATTTAGAAAACTTTTATGACTGGATCTCTTTTTTTTTATTACTCTCTTATTTGTTTATAGTCTTGATATACGTCAGTTTTCTCTTAGCCAGTTCATTTGCAAGTTCAAGAGACAAAAACCAGTTATCTGCAGTTACGTTGCGATTAGTTTCTTGAATCAGCTTCGTCAAACAAAGAACACTCTGAGTTGGGATGAAAAACATTTTCTCACCTTCAGACAATCTAATCCCATCAGTATCTATGCCAGAATAAACACACCCATTGTAAGAATTAAAGGTCTTAGCATCACACAAGGCACACTCAATTACTCTACACTCTCCTAATTTCTTTTGTATGTATGAAATCACATGACTTCATCCATGAAACTTCACCAACATTTCGTCAACAGTAATGCATTCGTAGACAATCCCTGCTTTTGTCCTTAGTCAAGGGTGAAATAGATTTTAGGATATATTGTGCTAAGCTGTTCTGACCCTATTAGAAGGTGGATTATTATTCAACTTGTAACAATTTTACCGTAGTAATACTTAGAATGTGATTTTTAGGGTTCTTAAATGGGCACATCATCATATGAGCTGTCATTGTCTGGGCTGTAACACGTTATAATATAATCTTGTATGCTATTAGTGCCGGGACTTTCTTCATCCTCTTTTTAGTCGCTCTTATGATTTTGTGCAAAGTCAGCTTCAGATATCAAACAATCTTTAATATCTTCCTCATTGTTAGATTGGTCTGACTCTAAAAGTATTTTATTCAATTCATTTTCAAAGAATGGATGGTCAACTCAATTTTATTGGCATGCTCTTGTAACAGTGATCTTGATGCTCCTTTTGATGCAGAAGTACTTGGTTTACTATTTTTTGATAGTTTGAAGCAACCTAAAACAAACAAAAAATTACTGTTTAAGATGAGAAATGTGGACGAGCAGTCTCACAAACTATGGAAAAAGTTTGAAACAAAATAACTTACCCG
The DNA here is from genome assembly GCA_039881145.1 of Druceiella hillmani. Classification (NCBI taxonomy): domain Eukaryota; kingdom Metazoa; phylum Arthropoda; class Insecta; order Lepidoptera; family Hepialidae; genus Druceiella; species Druceiella hillmani. Next base: position 4,458,512 of record JAYKKI010000013.1, read on the forward strand.
ATATACAGCTCTTAGAAGCAGGGGGTGCGGGGAAATGTGTAAACACGAAAATCGCAAACTTCGAGAGGTCTATGAGAATGATGCTCTTCATCTAAGGACACGCCTGGTAATGTTGAGAAAGTGTAGTACGATACAATTAACTTGAACAGAAAAATTGGTACTAATGCCATTTTGGTCCGATTGAGTGATTTTGTGTTCATACGTCGTGTAATTACTGACTTCAAATATTTATTAATAATGTCCATTTTGGAAATAAATCTATATATGATATTTACGTTAAAAAATGTATTTTTAATTATTAGCCAGGCCAATATCAAAGACAAAATAAATGTATTAATGAAATGTGCCCACATAATTAGATTGGATTTATAACTGAAATAGCTAATGTAAATAGAGAATGAAAACAATCCTATTAGAATTGTTGCAGAGCATATTAAAAACTCAATATTCAAAAGCGTAGTCTAACAAAACTTTTAGAATCTTTGGCTTTGTTTCTTCTCTATGGTCCTTCTGATCCCAATACAAATTTCCATATTTCTCATGTATTTATTTGTATCTTTGTAATAAATTTTGTTTCCTATATTTCTAGTATCCATTGCAATCACAAATTTTATTTTTTTTAATGGAAATCACGTATAGTCGCTATAAATATTTCAAACTTGTATCGAGCCGCTACAAATAATATTTAGAGCATAATAACTCTTTGCGTAATGAAAAAAATTAATTTCATATTCAAATATTTGACGAAACGTACCCATTAGTTTCATGCAATTTCAAAAGTGGTCTGACTAACATCGAACATATACACAGCCTTCAATATTATGACAAATAATGGATTATTCATCACTACAATGGTGCTTGTTATCCATACAAGTGAATTAGTCAATGATTTTCAAGTTCATATATATATATATATTCTCTAAGTATATATATATATATATATATATATATATATATATATATGTTGTAATACAACAAAACCTAGGTCGTGGTAAAGAACTTAAAGAAAGTAGAAATAATACTACATCACGTAGTTTCATTTAATCTCCAACATCCAACATCCTCCAATTGATCTCCAACAGCTTAAAGTAATCACTGATAAATGGTCCAATGCTTCCAATGGAATTGTCACAGACAAAAAATGAAAATCGTCCACAATTTGTATTGTGGTGTCTGGCAGCATGGCACAATGTATTCCTGATAAAGGCCAAAATTCTACTGGTGACAGGTCGAACAGCGCAATCAACATAAGGAACACAGATTGCATACTGAATAAAAGATCAAACTATCACACTAGTGAGATAGAACTATCTGTGCATTTCTATATTTGTCATTCTTTGTCAGAGAAATTGGCTGTTTGGCTTTAAGACTTGCCTTGTTGATATAAGAATTTAATTTGCAACCATTGTTGTTCACTAAATTGAGATTGTTTAGACATTACTAGAAAAAAATAAATTTTTTTAAATACTTTTAAAGAAATAATACAACCATAAATATTTCCACTAATAAATACTAGAAACTGATTAATACAAATTTTCAGAAGTGTCTGCTGATTGGTGCTCAATGGATGCACTCCGAATGAGATTATATGAACAAAATATGAGTCCCAATTTAGCCAAATATACTCTTATAGACTCAATTAGTCCTCTTATAGTTATTAGCCCATAATTACCATTGCAGAAGTTATATTTTTTGGTTTTTATAATGGGTCACATTACGTCAGGAACACACATAATAGCCAAAGTGGGATGGGTACAATCTTCATTTAGAAGTTTAATTTCGCATAAAGGATTCTGGTCCTTACTGCGAGATGCTCATCAAAGTACTATTGTGAGAAGCCCTCTGAGCAGCCCTGGTAATCTGCAATAACTCAGGGATTAATAATGTGCACTGCAGTAATGATGCCTTCATGCAAACATTGCATTGCTAGCCCAACAATGTCATTACGTAGATCGGTGTAGTGAGTGCGCGAGCACATATGGTGCACCATACGCAACTGCTCCATAAGAATCAAGGTATTTAGTGCAGAGCTTAAATTGCAGATGATGTTAAGAATATTTCCAGTTTGAGTTTCTGGAACATTTTCAATTTTTAAGTTGCACTGCCTACTGATGCGGTTCAAATCATCGTATGTGGTTTTATATACCCCTAGATATGAAACAAGGGCAAATACAATAATATCCAATTTATTTTGCACTTCATCCACATGACATCTGCAATCAGTCAAAGGTTATTATAAGACAGAAATACTTCATTAAATATTGACCTACACATCTGTTTTAAAGTGGACACTAACGAAATATAAATCTCTTGAAGTAATGTTCAAATACGAATTCATTTCCAATAAGAACATATTTACACTGATCGTAAAATAACAATAATTATTGCAGTAAATATATAATTACTCGTGCATAAAAATTAGACAATTGTGAAACTTATAGACATAGTAATATCAGAATTAATAATCTACATATTCTGGTTGCTTAACACAATTTCTTTTTCTTAAAATGTACATTAATAAATGTTCAGAAACTGTATCATTACAATAATATACGTAGCAAGGACACTGAGCAGGCCGAGCAGCAGAGAAGCACGCATATTGAACATGTGGAATACCGTGAACTGACCCATTTTACTGGCTTCTATCAGTTCTTGGATCACTTTCACCTGTTTACGTATATAAATTGCTGAAACATATTTTAAACATTACAATATTTAATTTGAAATCGGCATTTGATTGAGCATAATAAAACTATGTTAAATGAACAATATACTTTTAAAAAAAGTTAAAGAAGAATCTTCATGTTAGTTCAAATAACTCGCAACCATAATTTAGTGAAAGTTGCGGTAAATTGTAGGACAGGACACAATTGTAAATATTATTTTGAATATTAGAGTAATGTGTGAGAGTAAAAATTGTTGTTAATACAAGATAAAATTGTAAAGAGGTATTGTGATATGAAGAAAATTATTACTCTTTGGAAAAACTAATAAGATCCCTAAATGTGTTCATTTATTCCTAAAGTAATATGTTTCTTCACCATGAAGCAAATTGCATGAGTGTAAAATGGATGTGCAAGTGAGGTCTCAGTATGGACAACTATATTTTAACTACATATAATTTATTTGTCAAGATAGTCACTTAATTATTTATGTATTTGATTTTTAAATTTTCTTGCATAAAATTTTTCCCATAATCACCTAAAGTATTGTTTTACTTGTTTAGGCCTCGCATCCTTTCAAGCAATGATGATACTTTCAATAAAACCTAGTTATAGAAAAATTGATGTGTGTCACTCTATTTTTTTTTGTTCAAACACAAGTAAAACTTATATTTCATAATAAGGTATTTTACTTGGAAATTATATCCGTCATAGTACAAGTAGTTTCTAAATTACCTATAAGTTAGGTTATAAATCAATGAGTCGTAGGAGCATAGGTACTTAATTATAAAATCTGCATAAATATATAAACAGAAACTCATAAATGTACACATGTATGTATATAAATGTATTTTTATGTGATTATATCCATGTGTGTGCACATGTGAGTGCACGTACGTTAATTCCTCTATTATATAATTAGAGCATCTGTGGTTAATATTTCAAAATTGATTGTACTGAGTTGGTAGTATATTCACAGTCCTCATTGATGTATCATTTGGATTAATTATTTAATTATAATATAATGGTCAAGCTGTTTTTGTTTCAGCATAATATTGGAGATTTTCATTGCCATTAAAACTAGGGTCACGATTCGTTGTTATTCCAAGCTAAATGCCTCTCCACACATTCACATTTTTACGTTTCATTGATCTTATTCCTTTGAGAGAGAAATCCATTATGTTTATTACTATTATAATTTTCATTACATTGTTTTTCATTAAATTTTAAGGTTTATGTGTGTTCCCCTTGAAGGATGAAATATAACATTTTATTTACCATTTGTGGGTTTTTATATCAGGTTAGTATACTAAAGCTATGTGATAGATTATTCAATTATTTAAGGCTTGTATGCTGTAGAATGTATAACCCTTGCTATAGCATAGAAATATGTATTGAGGAAGGGATGGGATACAAATAAATATTATTAATTGTAATAAATTTACATTGTATTCAAAATTCCATAGAAACCAGCTTGATAAATTAATTTAACAACATACATTCGTATATTTATAAAAATATATATATATATATATATATATATATATATATATATATATATATATATATATATATATAACATATGGTCTATATGTGGGTGGTTATACATGTAGACCGAGCCAGCTGTCTGACTGACTTACATATTTACTTCTATGCTCCATATTTTACATGTTTTATTTTATGATGATAGAAAACATTTAAGTTGTGACCTATTCCAATGATTATTTGTTCTATCCCACTCAATTGCAGTTTATAGAAAGTTTTTATTTTTACAATGGTCTGGATATTGCTCTTGTACAATTTCAGAATTCTTGTAAAATTTATTAATTAATTATCTGAATTTGTAATACTAGTAAAATGTAAGGTTTATTGCTAATTTTAGACTACACAATCAAAACGCAAAAATGTGTCAAGTTACAGAGAGAAAATATTTTAATGAACATTGAAATCCACTACTAACAATATTTCCTGTCAGCTTGAATCACAGTCAGGCGGGTTTTTGTCTTCTTCACCTGCAGGTGAATGCATTCACAGAGGATGCAGATGCTAACTATTTGTATTACTGAACGAGACGACCAAAATACAGCCTGCCAAAGTGTATAGTTCAGCATGATCTGAAATCGGAATATGTATTTCAATATTCTGCTTTCCTTGAAAAAAGCATTCAAACAATTTTTGAACAAGAAAGAAAAGCATTTTAATATTTTTCCTTCTAGTACTATTGAATCATTTTATTTGTTGACCAAATTTATTGTATTATATCGCTAAATAATAAGAGAGCTCTGCTCTTTATAAAATTATACAAGTTTTTTATAAAATAGCACTAAGGTATGTATTTATCAATTTTATTCGTATAAATCTATAGCATTAATAATTAGGATCTAAATTGCTCTCAAGTAATTTTCAATGTTTAAAAATGTAAGGAATACAGATATATTCACATCATTTTTCAAATTGTACAAGTAAATAAAAGTATAATGCATAACTCTCACTGATGATGTAAAAAGACTGTAAAAAAACTGTAAAAAAAAGATGTAAAATGACTCTGCATGATGTAAAAAGAAGCTGAAATTTGAAATAATAATCCAATTATTTCCATAACACAATTAATTTTAGAATTCAAAATATATCAATCTATCAATAAAGTGTAGTAATTTTAATATTGCATAATTGGGTGAAGTATTCCATAACCGTGTGGATCCGTAAAGCCATAAATGAAAAGAAATGAAATGTTTGCAACAAACCTGAATCATAAATAAACCATTGAAATATCTGCACAGTTCTAAAAAAGTTGTGAAAAATATTGACAAACTGGTAATATTGTTTCCTTTAAGGGCTATATTAAAGGCATCATTTGTACTGTTGCTAGATGTGCCGTGTTGCGGACTACTGAATATATCATCAATTGATACAGGAATTTCCTGCCTCTTTGTGTGTTCAAGCAATTTATTTAGTAGTTGGATTCTATGAAGAGTACTGCATATTAGCGTGCAGAAAAATATAATTTCTATATCATAAATACTTCTATAGACAACTTTCAATATAAGATGTTCATAAAATTCAAATCCCGCATTATTAGTCAATAAGAAATAAGCACTTGTGAAAGTTATCAAATATAATATCATTAAACTCACGGCAATGAAATTAAGTTTAGTATCTTTTCTAAAACATTTCTTTTATGAACATGATCGAAGAGACCATTAAGATTGTTTATATGGTTAATCAGTTTCATGAAATTATTTTTCATACCAAATACATCAATACATAATAAATGTATGACGAAAATATCTGTAGAAGTTTCAAATAAATTATAAATGCCTTGATAATTGAAAATGAAAATGATTGGGAACAAAAGTAAGAGAAAACCACTATTTATACAACTATAAATTGTCTTAAGACGGGATAAGAGATTAGCCTCCATCGTTGTTTTCCTACATACACCAAATGCAGATTGAAGGAACAGGACAGGTCGTATCGTTTTAACAAAAACCATATCCTGATTTTCATTTTTTTCAGCTATTGTAATTTTAGTAGAAGACATTTTGAAACACTGTTAGTAGTCCGAACGTCAGGCAAGTCTACACACAAAATGAATATTGAAAAGGACATAGTATTATATAGTTTGTAATTATCAACAAAAATAAATGGAAAAGTAGTCTGTCATTGAAGGCTCATTATTCAAAGCAGTTTATAATTGAAATATGTCAACTAAGTAGCAAATGGCAAGTTGATTAGAATTAATACTTCAGTTAAAGCGCTAAATATTAATTATATTAAAAATAATTTTTTGTATGTTTTTTGAGATTTGGCACAAAAATAGTTTCTCCGATTGACACAAAACTTTCACTAATCTATATGTATGAGTATATAACACAGTTGCCACTCACTCACTCATAACAAGATATCTGAAACCATAAGACATACTATGTTTCTTATTTGTGACAAATTTCAGGTTTGTATGTCTTATAGTACACACAGAAGCCTGCTAAGAACAGATTTGACCAATATCAACCCATAAGAGTGAGAGGAGGGTGGGTTGATGGAATGAGTTGATGACTGACCATGTACTGACAAGAATAACAAACTTAAAATTTGACATGTATGTTCTTTATGCAATTTATATAACCAATAAGGACAGATTTTATCAAAATCAACCCTTAGGGGGTTGAGTGGAGTATATTGGTAGAATGAATCGGTGGCACTATCTTACTTACAACAGGAAATTAATTCATTCACAATCCGAATGAAAAAATGTTTTTTGTAGTTAAAATCAAAAATTTTAAGAGTATTGTGTTTGAAAACATTACCAATCCAAATCAAATCAACAAAAAATACTAATTGGTCATGAACAAGCCGTTTATATTATTTTATGCATATTGTGAGAGTGTTGACATTTTAAGTGGATTACTTGCTGTTACTAACTTGGTATTTGCTGCTTGTTTTAGACATTTCAATGATGAACCATTTATATCAATGAATATTTAATTATATGGAATCTATTTTTCAGTTTCCATTTTATACTTAGGCTTTGTCGGTGTTCGAAGGAACATAAGTTTTTCCGCCAAGATAACTATAATCAGATAAGAGGATCAATATATGTTTTTTTTAACCCTTCAGTCTATATTATTCCTTCAGTCTGCAATTGGTGTCTACAGAAAATCCACATTGGGGGACAATATTTTGTGACAAATTTTTGTGTTTATTATATTGCTTGGGTCTTATAGTTCTACTATTTAACGATCACAATGATTTCTATCTTACTTTGTTACCTAGAATTGTTGGAAATTCATTTGCGACCTACATGTTTTGTATTGATGTATTATTTGCAAAAAAGATTTCATACAATTAATTATTCATTTTAATAATATTGACTTTTTGAACTTCTTCATAGAAAAAATATTTTACAAAAAGATTCTAAACAAAGCTTTACTGCTGCGAGTTCAATGATACTATATTTAATAATTTCGACAGTTGTAAATTGATATTCAATGATCGTTGTAAGTTTACAATTTTACGCAAACCTTGTGTTCAAAATCACTTGTAGAATCGCTGTTGTGTTAGAAATTATGTTTTTCTGTTTGCTGATGTGCAGCATTAATACTCAAATTCAAACACTAAATAGATGATGAGCAAACAATTTTACTAAACGACAACTTGTTTGTAAGTCCTCAGCACAACACAATTTACAGTAATTTTAATTATACTTTTAATATTCTCCTTGAAAGAAAAGACAAAAACCAGTTTGTACAATTTCTTCTTTACTTTTATAGAACTCTGTGGATGGTTCAATGGCATGTTTAATTTTCAAGTTTGTTGTAAGTAAGATATTAAATATATAATTTCAGCCACAATATTGTACAGGTTGCAAAATAGATAAGAATTGATTATAGAGTTTTCTGAAACAATATTGTGGTGACAAGATTCCATAGCTCATAAATATTTTAAACCTTAATTTAATAAATAAAATTTCAGCTTTACTTAACTTTGTATTGAGTTTTCATACATACTATGGCTTATGTTTATTTGTACTTGCGTAATTTTAAATATGATGTAAGTATATTTTTATTTTCACATTTATTTATGTTTAGAACATGTGAATACTCCCCTACGAATAAATAATTATTTATTTTTCCATATTTATGAAATTACTAAATTTGAGTTTCTAAATGAAATTTCCATACATACTTGGGTGCAAATGTTTAAATATTTATTTTACAAAGGGTTTCTATCAAACCATTACTAAATGGTTAATAAATTATTGCCATTAGTAAATTATTTTTTATCTGACTCATGCTTTGCCTTGTATATTTACCACAGGTTTAAAAATATTGTGAATTTTTGTTCATGATTTTTGTTTTACTTGTTTCGGAAAAAAGTACGGGAAAGAATATATTTTCCTGCACATCTCTTCTTGAAATTCTGAGAATAATTTTCTGGATCCCTAAATCTAGTATAACGTACAAACCCCACCAAAAACATGTAAACTTTTGTGGCATATTTAAATATCATGCATATACTCGCACATGTATTGTGTGTGCGTATTATATAAATAATAATACTAGACTTGAATGAGATTTGATTTATTATTACACTTTTGATATGTATTACAGAGATACAATTAGCAATGGTTAGGACGCCATCTTCATGCACACGCATCTTATCGACTAGTGGTGTGCCATGACAATAGGGATGTCACGTACTCATAACATCCTCCTTATTAGAAAAAAGTTAAATTATTATAATTTTACAGCTTGACACAGTTTACAGAATTGACTAAACTCTTAATAATAATTTTTGACAACAAAGACAGTTTAAGTAATCACAAATAAAACAATTTATTAAACTAAGGCTCTGTTAACTAAATCAATCAGTCCTTCACAGTCATTGCTAAAATGTTTACTTAACAAAATATTAACTCTTTTAAGTCTAACCGATTTGGTGGTCTTATGACTCTTCCATTGGAGTTGTATGCTTTTCAATAGACGGTGGCACTGTATGTGATTTAGGAGATGTCTTGATATTTGGACTTTTTTGTAACATATCATGAGATACAGTTTGAGGTGGCTGTGGAGGTCTCAAAATATGCTGTCTGTTTCTCCTCATAACATTATTAAATATTGTTAATCATATTGACTGTTGCTAAAAGGGCGATATTATCTCCATAGATTGGAGATAATATCACCCTATTCAGTTTCTATAGCTCATAGAAAGTATCTAAAAGATTAACATAGAATGCATCCCTGCATTCTATGCTGATCTTATAGCTCCTTGCAATTTAATTTACATGTTTATCTGATGTTTGCTTGAAATAAACACCCTAGGTTTGAAAAATTTCTGAAAATTTATTCCAAGATACAAAAATGGTGACTTATAACCTTAATATGAGATTATTAACAATTTATCTTACGCTTGTATTTTGTATGCATAGAATACGTGTTGCCATCAATAATATCATGTTGTCACAATTTTCATGTTTTGTTTGTATTTACCATTTAATACCCATAATCATGAAAATAGTTCCTTGAGTGTTTCTATTATTGTCATATAGTAATTGTATAACTTCAAGTAAATGTTTAGATTAATTATACAACCAAAATATTATTGAATTTTTGATACTATTAACTTTTGAATGATATTATTACAAATGAGACCATATCGGTTATATAATCGTAACACTATTATATAAATAGACACACAATACAGATCGTTAAAATGTTATGTTCAATGTATAACTATTTTCTGAGAGACAAATATAAACATTAGTTAGAGTTGTTTATTTTTCCTCAATTAAGTAATGACAGACAGACAGATGAGTAGATAGAAAATAAGCCATTATGCAAGATTAAAATAAATACATTTATTGAGTGTATTACCAAACAACACATTATTTTGGCAGTTAATGTAATTTTTTGGAATACATAACAGTTTCAACACAAGATGGTTGTAAACCTTCGAAACCCTGAAAATGCTAAATCTTCAAATGATAAAGAACAGGTAAACTCTATCATATATCTAACGTGTTAATTGACTATTACTAGATTCTGTTGTGAATTCGTGTTTTCATTTTCACTGATATTAACCAATGTTTCTACGAAATTTAAATTGGTCATTTATAGAAGTTGAAATATATTTATAGAAGGAAAGTAGAATATAATACATTATTTTGGTAAAAACTTGCCGTGGCTGATAAAAGGCTGGTCTGGAAAGATGTCTAATTTCCTTACGGGCACAACCTATCAATATTGAATATGTTTACAAGCAGATTATAACGGTAAGTGCTTGTGTTACAAAAGTAAGGTAAACATCATTGTAACACAAAAATATATTTATAACATGCACAAAACACTTCGGTGTTAAATATCAAAAAAGTAATTTTTTCGTATATTAAAAAGTAAAATATAATGTTAAATAAATGATAAAATAAATTTATTTTTATTTTACGTGTTGTTCCTTTTTCTTTTGTTTTCAATTTTATACTAGATGATATTGAATATTATTAAATATTTAAAAGTTTTACAAAGCAATGTGACTGAAATTTTGGGATATGTAGATGGAAAAATAATGAACGGACATGACAAATTTATACAACAGATGGCATTTTTAGTACAAAATTATCCATTTCAATAGTAATTTTTTATTGTAAACAGCACAATCTGATAGATGTAGATGACGAAGACATTTGTTTTTTCATCGAAATGATGAAAGTATTGCATTGGAATTCAAGAGGAGATCAATGATAGTTAGGTAGGAAAGGTGATTTTGAAGGAAATATTAGTAGGTAAGCAAGAATCACATCAGAGTCTGTGTCTACATATCTTTGTATATGAGATACATAGGAATGCTGTCAAGCTAAAAATATGTTCAACCATGGAACATTGAATATTTTATTCTCATGTCCTGCATTAATTGCAGGCCATTCATAGCGGTTCATACACTTTACCTATTGTTTTTAGATATAATGTGAAAAACTATTTCCAGAGGTAAAGAAAAAAAATTTTTTTGGTTGCCAGTTATGACTGAAATATGTTATTTTACAACAGTCACGAGGAGTTGAGATCAGTTTTTGTCAAAAAGTTGACTTACTTTTTTTGTATTTATTTGAAATTTTAATTTAAAATAATTCTAACTGGCATTTCAATGAAAACTCTATTCAGTTGTACTCCGGACTGAGAAAGAAGTGTGGCACATTGTTATTACCATTTCATAATTGACAATTTATTATACAAGTGGTTCATATATTTTGTAGATTAGGTGGTTCATAAAAAGAAGCGACGACCAATCAGTTACTTTCTTTACTCAGAATTGATTATCGCACTGGAAGCTGGTTGTTCTACGAGGTTTATATTTTAGTTAATCTAAAAAAGAATATCACTGTATATATCCATGCATTTCATATAATAATGATTAATTAAACAGTATGCAGTAATGATTAAATAAAGTAAAACCTAAGGCCTAAATGAAAAAGATTGAGACATAATCCACAATCACAGTAATTTATCAACATGTTTTTTTTTATTTATCAAAACTTTTAGGCGTAAAAATTAGGACATAAAAAAAATATTAATGGTTGATTGTATAACTAACAATTTCGAAGTAGCATTTTTTGCTGAAAAGAACTAAGCTGTATGTTTTTAATTCTTATCTAACCCAGAAAAATTTAGTTTTCTTTGAATGAAACTATGTTTTTATTATGTTTGTGTAATAAGTATTCTATACATATATAAAAATATATACAAATTATGTTTCAGTAAAAATATAAAATGAAATTGGTATTGGAAAACTTCATACTACATAAAATTGAAATCAAGGGATTCTAGAAACTCTATAATAGTGACACGTGGAATAATTAGTATGATAATGCACGTGGAATAATTAGTAATTATGTTATTAATATCATGCATTTATTTGTTTCTTTATAAATGTATGCAGGGAGGTTTTAGAAACAACCTATAAAATTAATTAAACTAATCTTGTCTTTAATTTACATATGCTATTCTTGATAATATTAACTGAAAATATTAATAGCCGAACCCTACTTCCAGCAACTTGGCAGACAACTGAAATTGACTTCAGCATCAACAGACAATTGCAATTAATTGCTACACAGATAGTTGAAATTAAACATCGAAATATTTAAGTCTTAAATATAACAACCACCAGCCATTTCCTTAGTGAATACTTTTGAAAAATTACTTTAAACGAAACATAAAATACTCTTTACTTGTTAATTTATTTACAACATTTGTTTAGGTCAATTCCCGACATAGTAATGAAAATGACTACCATTGTAGCACAACTAGAGTTAGTTTTATTGCTATGCTTGAATTTGGACTTGAACAAAGTTCATCACTTGAAAGCATTTATCACAGTAATTAACTAAAAAGAAAAAGCAAGCTGGCCAGCTGCTCTATGACTGTTTAGAGAAGGGAGCTGTAAAGAAGAATACAAAAGAATTCCTAAAGATTGGGAATTAACACTTTTAAAGCAATTAGAAATTAAATTCTAAGTCAGAAGTCAAACGGTTTCAATAACTTTTCACATGTAAGTTTGAGAGGCACAGGAGGCGAAATCCAGCGAATATTGTCTGACAAATAAATATGTATGATGATATTTAAAAAATAATGTCGAAAAATTAGCTTGTTGCTTCGTGAGATCATTAAATATCCGCTTGAATACATTTCGTTAATTTTTACTGGGCAATTGTGGCATAATTGTTTGGAATGTGGCATTTACAAAGGTTTTTTATAATTCCTTGCGTATCCCTCTAACTTCTTCTGTATTTGTTGACATCATAAAAAAAGGATATTGTAAAATATGCCATTATTGTGATTGGACAGCCATTACAATTCTAAGTTTCTGGGGAAATAAGTTAGGAAAAAACTGACAATTTCAACATTTTTTATTATAATAGTCAGTTTTATATTACAACAAAATCTATCTTTCGTAGGAAAATATATCAGTGTATTGATTTTGTTAGCTTGAATCTGATGTGAAAAATGTAGAATAATAAACACTAATAAGGCATTTCTGTTATATAAAAATATAAAACAATTAAAAAGTTATCTGCCTGAATTATAAATAAAGGTTTTAACTATTTTTTCATTACATTACGTATTTTCCTGGAGTTATAATACACTTCTAAAACAGACATTTTTCGTCAAAGATGTAAATTTAAGTAAGAAACCATTCAGAAACCATATTAACATTCGAAAAAGCATAGGCCATCGATGTGGCGAGCAAGGTATTGAATTCACACAGTGTGTAGTTTAGCGGCGTTTGGAGTAGCACTACCTTATTAGGAAAAGTAAGGGACAGAGCTTGAAAATCATGTTCTCCGAGATCATCACTGGTACTCATTGCCTGAAATACTTTACTAAAATTTCTTCATATTAGACTGGGTGAGTTTTATAAGTTTTTGACACCCAAAATTTAATTTCAAGGAAATTGTTATTCCAATATGGGTTCCAGTGGTGCAGCAACATCATTATTATATTGTCATACTAGTAGATTAAATAAAATCTGGTATATAATTCAAATAATTGAACAAAGAGGTGCAAAATGTGGCGTGTGCACCATTGCAATAGATACTTCGAAGTAATGCTCATAACGAATTCACTTCCTTTTTTTAAAATTATTTTACAATTCATGATGACATTTGGAACATTTTCTTAATATTATAAGTCATCATGAATTATATGGGTGTATGCATAAGATTTTTCCGGTTTAACTAAGAGATGGCTCCAGCGAAAAGTAATCAGCGTATTAATTTGACACATACGTCATTTTGTTCGTCTGACATAAAACTACAAACACACATAAGTTGAGTGTGCCAAAAACTAGTGTATTTGTTTTATTGTTCAGTGATCATGTCGAGTTTTGTGCCTGAAAGAGAACATTTGCAGCACGCATTACTTTTTTTATTTAATCAAAAGAAAAAAGCTGTTGAAAGTCATCACTGGTAAAAATATATGGTGAACATACTCCATTGATTAGAAAATGTGAGACACGGTTTCGACAATTTAAAAGTGGTGATTTCGATGTGTAAGACAGTGAACGCTCTGGTAGACCCCAAAAATGTGAAGACGAGCAATTGCAGGAGTTATTGGATGATGACCCAACTCAAAGTCAACGGAAATTAGCAGAAGCATTATATGTATCACAAGAAACCATCAGCAGACGTATACGAGCAATAGGAAAGATCAATAAACTTGTTAAATGGGTCCCACACAATTTGAATGAATGTCAAATGGAAAATCGCAGTCACTTGTGAAATGCTGCTTCAATGCCACGAAAGGAAATAATTTTTGTATCGGATTGTGACGGGTTACGAAAAATGGATTTATTTTGAAAACCCGAAGCGGACAAAAACATGGCTTTCACCTGACGAAGCCGGTCCATCAACAACAAAGCTAAATTGCTTCGGCAAGAAGACCATGCTCTGTGTCTGGTGGGACCAGAGTGGTATTGTGGATTATGAACTCTTGAAGCCTGGCGAAACCGTTAATACACAACGCTATCGCCATCAAATAATTAATTTTAACCACACATTAATCTAAAGACGATCGGAATGGGCCAGAAGACATGGCAAAGCGATTTTGTTACATGACAATGCGCCATCTCACACAGCAAAACCAGTGAAAGAAACCTTGAAATCGCTTGGATGGGACATCCTTCCACACCCCGCCGTACTCCCCAGACCTGGTGCCATCTGACTATCACCTCTTCGCATCAATGGAGCATGCGCTCGCAGAGCAGCACTTCAGCAATTTAGAGAAAGTTGGAAAATGGCTCGACGAATGGTTTGCCTCAAAAGATAAGCAGTTTTTCTGGCATGGTATTCATAAATTACCTGAAAGATGGGCGAAATATGTAGAAGCCGATGGCCAATATTTTGAATAAACAAAATTTATTTCCCTTGAAAATTATGTGTTTCCTTTTTACCAAAAAACCGGAAAAAACTTACACATACACCTAGTATATAGAATCGTCAATACATCAGACAAGAAATTATCATACATTTCATGTTTAATTTTCATCCTCCTATTCATTCACAAAACTTTCTATGTTCAACTTATTATGTCATAAATTTTTCATTTATTTATAACTTGTGGGAAAAAAGCACTTGCAATCATAGTGAGATACAATGATTAAGATTCACCGGTATTAGGAAGACTTTTGTCCTAACATTCCCACATCGAAGTAGCATTTTGCGTTCATGAATATTTAGATTTGCATAAACATCATCAACAGTACATTAATTACAAAAGATTACAAGCAAAACATCCAAAGTGTGTTAAATCAAGTTATAGAATACATAGAGTGGAAAAACAATAATACAAATCATAAATGTAAAAAATTATAATTTTCAATCATTTCTCAAAAATTACAATATTCATTATCAAGAAAGAAAGAAAAATAACAATAATAAAAGATATAAATGAAAAACAATGAATACAATAAAAAACAAAATGATATAAACCTAAATATAAAAATTTATTTGTAAAAATGAGAAAAAAAAATTAAGAAGGAAAAAATGGAAAATTTAATATTGACTTTAATGAAAACGTAATGAGATGAAATTTCAAAGAATTAATGTGCGTATAATATCTTATATACCTAAAATCAACTCGTGGTATTTTTATGACAAGATGATACATATATAGAGAGAGTGTAATATTCCGTCATAATCGTCACAAAGTCTGTGCAGTGACATACAGGCACCAGTTTAGTGGCAGAAGAGCGGGAAGTTGTGAATCGTTCTCCCTGGCACACAAAACCACAATTGACTCACTTTATCGGCACATTTGTAATTAGTATAACAGATATTATAAAGCACAAATGCTCTGAGTTCAACCAATCTGCCATAAAAAGAGTAGTATTTCAATGAGTGCTATAAATTATTTTTGCACCAGTTCAATCCTGTCATAACATGCAGTATAGAGCCAATTCCAGTCCGCAATAGAAGATTCATGTTGAGGCTGTGCAAGAGTTAGGTAGAGGATTTCATATATCCTCATTTGCTTAAAGGGTTTCGTTGTTTTCAAAATAAAGTCTAGCAAGGCACAAATCCGCAAGGCAATCTGCTCAGAATGAGTATTAAACTTCATGTCAACTATCGTGTATGAAATGAATAGACTCCAAAGAATCTCCACTGCTACTGTACATATGGAAATTGATTTTCTTGTTTACAACTGTGAACTAATTGTGTCTCATTTAGTCTGCAATGTGCATCTAGTCAAATAATACATTTTTGTAGTTTTGTATGAACGGTAGAGACTTTTATTTTTGAAAAAATCTTGAGGTTGTATGACAGTTGTATGACAGGTCGTATGACAACTATTGATTTAATTCGTAAATGTAATAAATGAAAAATACTTAAAACATTAGGTATGCAAAGGCCAATCTGTTATGGTGGCCTGCATGCAGAGAGTGTGAATGTCAGATTGCCACTTTTATTAAATTAATATTGCACTTACCACACAGAAGGCGTTCTGGAACATTTGAGACCTCCACTTCTGCTTGTAGATGTAGAAGCAAAATTTAATTAAATTACTAATATTTACATGGCGAGAAATAATATTAATATTCGTAAATAATTTAATTGAAACAGAAAACTCAAATTTAGCTCAAAAATAGGACATAAGTTAGTTATCAAGTTACTCAACTATTGTTTGGGTGCCTCTTGAATCATAATCCTCCAAAGTTGTAGATTGATGTCTTACAATTTTTGAATGAAGCTCTTGATATCGTGAATTTGTGTGCCCTACTAACACAATGTTCAAATTTACAGTAAATATTCCTAATATAATTGTAATAATTACGACTATTTCAGCCGCATAAGAAACTTTTGTGACTGTTTAATTTTGTCACATGTCACACTTAGACACATGCATTCGTTTAGTTTGATTGACGACTTGATACTTTCATCACTATTGTGTTACCCTGGATACATATTGAAATACATTTTTTACTGAGGTGTTAGCTTGAGTACATTCTTTAAATCAAATAATCTATGATTCATTTTTTATCCATGCATGAACAGAGTTTAATCTTCAATTCAAATGTTATCTCTGATATTAATCGGCTTCTTCCAAAAATATTGCAATGAAGATGAATAATGAAGCTAAATATACTCAAAAGATAATACTAGATCAGGTTTTGATGGTAGATATGATGAAGATAATACTCACCAGATCAGGTTTTCTACCAGTAAAAATTGCAAATATAGTACTAAAATCTGGCAGTAAACAATCATTTTATCGAAAACAAATTGTCCACTTGGATGTTCTGCGTTCAGAAGAGATAATTTATTAATTGTAAAAAAAAGACCAAAACATTATCGTTTTTTGTGTAGTGTTTAATAAAACTGAATTTATTTGTAGTATTTTCAACGTTTCCTTATTTATTAATGAACTTTATTTGAGCGCAGAATTGTAAGGACAATCCTATGATTTAAAAATACTTTCAACTAACATAGCATTAACCTTTTGTCCTTTTAATTTCCGAAACCTTTAAATCAGTACAGTGGAATGTATTTAAATTATAAACTAAGTATTCATCTGACTATTAACGGTACTGCATTTAATAAATTAGAATTTGATCTCAGGAACGCAAGAGAAACATTAATATAAATGGAACGAACTCAGGGTCAACAATGACAAAAACATTGTGTTTCTGTCTAATATGAAATATGATTTCCTCTGAAGATATTAATATAAATGAAAATATGATTTGACAGCAATGACATAACACAACACAAATATAATCTAATAAAATATATGTTATTAGATCCACAGTCAATCCCATTAATTTGTTGTCGCCGTGCCATTTTACAATTAGCTGTAGAAGCAATTTTATTATTGCCCAGGTGAAATATTTGCAGTGTACATATTTAAAAAAATCATCACATTGTATAGTTGCTTTTTCATTATTAAATGACTAGCTGTGCGTTTCGATTTTATCTGACCAAAAAAGGACCAGAAATGAGTTTGCTTTAATTGTTTTTTTACGTAAACTTTATTTATGGTTGACATATTATACGGCATTCTCAACATTTTAGTTTTTATTCTGTGCTCTAGTCAAGTAAAACACTATACAGTTCAAATATTACCTTAATGTGGCTCTAACGGTCTCTGGTCATAACAGATAATATCTAGTAATTTTATACAGTATCATGTTATCTACAACATCTTTGTACATTGATGTAATGCACCTATATAATGATATTTAACTTGAAAATGCACCCAATACTTTTTTACTTCCTCTACACAAATTAATTCATTGCACCTGTAGGACACTACAAACTACATGATGTATAATATTTTATGTCAGTCGGGTAAACCGTTGTGTAAGTGTGCCAAACGTTTAAAAACAATGCAAATAAACTTTTCTGTCTATCAAATTAATATGATATACACTGTCAAACTATTTTGTGCATTGTCTTCATACTTCTTACATTATTTGAATGCAACTGTAATATGATTTAGAAGTTTAGGTAAAAAATGCACATGGTGCACTTTCATTCCTTTGATTTTTATCATTGGCGCTCATTACCGCCATGTTCCAATCACACTTATGTACCCTATATTCACTTAAACACTGTTTACTGTACGTACCTAAAATGGAGAAAGTTTGGTGTGAATCGGATAAGCTGTTTTTGCATAAAATGCCTTAAAAAAAAACAAACAAAACATTTCTTTTATAAAATTAGTTTGACATTATGAAAGTATTATCGCTTTAATTGAAGTACTTATTATCACCAACTTAGCATTTGCTTTGACATATTTCAATGACAAACCCTTTTGAATAATGAGTTTCCAATGATCAATTAGTCAATTTATTTTTAGTAATGATCATTGTATATTTCATATCACATAGATTCCAATATTTATTTTGTGCTCCGATATTCATAAAGCAAACGGCTTGTCAATATGCCTTCTACCAGAGTTACAATAAGTGATAAAGACGAAGATCAGAATAATGTGTTTGTCAAAACGCTGCAACCTGTCCTGTTTCTTCAATCTGCACTTGGTGTTTGTAGAAGGGCAAAGATCGAGGATAATCTCTTGTCCCGATTTAAGACAATTTACAGTTGTATAATTATTGCTTTCCTTTTATTTTCTTTCCAAATAATTATTACTTTCAATGTTCATAGCATTTTTAATTTACTTCAAATTATTGTCGACGTGTCCATTATACATTTGTTTTGCACTGATGTATTTTGTATGAAAAATTATTTCTTAACATTGATTAATCATGTTAACAACCTTGATAGTCTTTTTGATCCTCTCCACAGAAGAAATATTTTACAAAAAGATGCCAAATGTAATATTCGTTTCGCAAGTTTAATTATATTAAACTTTATAATATTCGTAAGTGCATTCCTCTTTTCCAACAATTATGTGGGATTAAAATTTTACGAACAACTATTAAAAATTGTATATAGAAGTATTTATGATGTAGAAATTATATTGTTCTGCGCGCTAATGTACAGCATTCTCCATCGAATTCAACTACTAAATAAATCTCTGAAATGCACAAATGGGCCAAAAACCCCAGTGTCAATCGACGACATATTCGATAGTCCACAACATGGCTCATTTAGCAACAATATTAATGACGTTTTCAATTTACCCCTTAAAGAAAACAATTTTACTCATTTGTCAAAATTCTTTATTAGCTTTTTAGAACTTTGCAGATGTTTGAATGGTTTATTTGGGTTTCAGGTTTGTTGCAAATATGACATTAAATATTTCTTTTTATTTATGGCATTCCAGAGAGCCCATCTCACATAGAAGGGGCTATAATAGAGCAATATGTGATAATTTAATTGCTGTTTTCTGTGCTTCATAGATGTTTTGAGATATTTTACATTTTTGACATTAATTGTATTATTATTTAAAATTTCAGCTTCTTTTCACTTTATACAGAGTTTTCGTGGTTATTATGGAATGCACTTTTCTCTTCTTGTATAGTTTCAAATATGACGTAAGGATATTTTCATTCCTTAATGTGTTAAATACTGAAAATAGTTTGAAAAACTTAAACCATAATGATAATACTTTAGATTTACTTAAATAAAGTAGATAATTAACTGTTTTTTGTATATTTAATAATAAAATTGTTAAAATACTGGTTATTTTGGTTAAAATACTCTTATTGTTCCAAAACTAATTGTTTGAATAGTTTTCCCGAAAGTCGAGGAGAATATACAAATGAAATTCTTATTTCAGTCCTTACTGAACTTTCCACTTCGTCAAGTTATATTTTGGTCGTCTCGTTCAGTAATACAAACAGTGGGCATCTGCATTCTCTGTGAATGCATTTATCTGGAAGTGAGGAAGACAAAAACCTGCCTGACTGTGATTCAAGCTGACAGGAAATATTGTTAGTATTCAATTTGTATGATAAATAAAATATTTTATATTTAATTAAGTTTTACTTGCACCACAACTTTAGATAATTTATAATAAATGTAAATGCATTGGAAAAATAACTGAAATGACCTAGAGAATAAACAGAGATCGCTTGTATATGCTACTGTTAAAATTTTTTTTGATATTCATTATATAATTGAAATATATAATTGAAAGTTAGGTAGTCTGAGTCGTAAAATTATTAAATATTCCAAATGCTAAAAACTAGCATGTATGTATATATATATAAAAACATACATATATGTATGTATACACACACACAAATATTTTTAAATTTGGTATTAAAACCTAGTTAATAAATTATAATAACTAATAAAAATTGTTTATACCTCATCACATTACACAATAGTTCAATGTTAAAGAGACAGTTAAGCTTCTCACGGATCATGCACACAGAACGTTCCATGGCCTCATCAATGCTGCACGTGATGTGATACAGAGAAACCCTTATTCGGATTTAAATGTTGGGCGGTACAAGTATTCTTCAACAGATAGAAAAATCATTGTAAATTCAGGGTTTTTAAATTTTTTTCATGAATATTCTGTTGCCCCGTTAATATCCTTTGCCACAACTATTACTAAATTACGTTTGCGTGTTGTCTCAGTTTATATAAATATTCTTTTTTATCTTGCTCTAAATGAAGAGTAAAGTTTCAAGATACTATGTATCCTTAGATCAATTGTTTTATACTATATAATATGATTACTTGCATTGAAAATAACTAATGTGAATATCTGAAAACCACTTATGTTTTCAAATTGTCTTATTTTATTGTTACGTTCATAAATAATAAAATATAGGACACATATATATTTTAGCATATTTCCTCAATTCTCTTCCAGCCATTCGTGTGCGTAAGCATTTAAGTTTGATCCAAGAGCTGATGGAAGCCAGTAAATTGGGTCAGTTCACCGTGTTCCACATGTTTGATTTACGCGTGTTCCTGCTACTCGGTTTGTTGAATCTCGTTGCTACATATGTCATTGTAATGATACAATTTCTCAACATATATTAAGGCACATTTCACAATAAGGGTTCACTTCAGTTGTAATATTATTTTAATTTAATTATGTACCTTTAGTATAATCATACTTATTTTATAAACATAATTTAATGTCTATTTGGCCACTTGGTATTATGTTCTTTTATAAAAAACTAAAGATGAACAAACTTTATAATATTCTTTTAACCCAAACGGTGCTCAGTTCTAATTAATTAAAATACACAGAACGCCCCATATATAAGGTTCTCAGCAGCTACAGCTGCCCATATTTTATTGTCAACTAATTGGGGCAATTAATTTTTACAAAAAAGAATACACGAAACAAAAATGATTATTGCACATAATTTTCAATGAATAATTACATACAATAATACTGTTCTGAAGAGGAAATTAAATTTCCAAAATGTTGAAATGTCTTGACGTGGATATGTCTATTGATGACATTGTCATATATGTTAATATTATAAACATAGTGATATAAACGGACCTAAGTAATCCATTTAAATATTCCATTCGTAATATCGATCAATGTCCATTATAAGATTTTATTTGAGAGAAATATCATCTATTGTGTAGTAGTCCCATAAATTAATAATTATCAACAAAAATGGCACAATTTATTTTATCTATGATCTATTACAAATTTCCTGTGACCTTTTAACTTCTTTGTAACTCAGGACTATGACTGTTAATGAAAGTGAAAGTTAAATGCTGCAATTGGAAATAGTATTCAATGAATCACTGTGTCTATATTATTTTTTTAAAAGATGGTTTATTATTTTTAGATGTACATTCACTACTTTATTTAATTGAGAGGTAACGTTTGAAGAAGTGTCAATTACCACTGGTTTATTTTATAAGATAAAATTTTTTTTTTTAAAGTAAATATCATATATAATATAAAGGCAAATAATTTGATTTATGCTAATATGATGTTTTTTAAAATTTTACATATGTTTCACAAGATTGTGTCGTAAATTTTTCAATGAAAATCTTCTATAAGTTTTGTGCAAGATTTGTATAAATTGGCTTGTTATTCAATAATTTTACAATACAATATAATTAAAATTTTTTATACACATTTTGTTATTCTTTATTTTTCATGAAATAAAATTGAAAGATCACAATGGGGTTTGTCGTGAGAAAACTAAAGAATTAAGAAAGGGCAACATGTTAAGAGTGGATAGAGATCTTGAATTTGGAAAGGGAGGGAGGTCTTGATTTTTTCAGCACTAGATACTGACAACAGGTGACACCATCTTTCAAATTTATATTTTTACTTCAACAACTAAAAAAATATTTTTTGTAAGATGATTGAAATTTGTGAAGGAATCTTAGATATTGTGCAAGGGACATGGTAATGTATGCCTAGGTAGTAATATCAGATATATTGTTTCTTATTCGGTCCCGACTATCACGAATAGATTATGATAGTGATACAAATACTTCACTGACGTTATTTGTTGGATGTAAGGTTGCATTTGGAGGAAAACAATTTTTGGTTCAAAACAAAGATACAAAATATAATTATAATTAATACAAACCCACTGAAAAATTTTGAACACCAGTTTTTGCTCTCACCTATGTTTCTATGAATTTTCTATTAAAATGGTGGAATTTATCTTCATTTTAATTAGGCTATCGTAATATCTGTCTGAAAATACTATATTAAATAATTGATATATACATGTTGCGCCATCCATTAATATGCTGCAATACAAAATTTTTATTATTAAAAAAAAAACATTAGTTTTCTTGCTAAGAGAATATGTAATTTTTCAGCCTAAACGTTTACGTTGCACCTTGTACGTTCTGTGTACGTTGACACTATTACAGTTATATATGGAGATAGGGCGAATACCTAGTATACATACTAAAATGCAGTCTCGTTACTTTCTTAATTGCTTCTGCTGTTGCCTGTTAGTGCTGAGGGTTTTACAAAGATTCTGTATTAAAATGTCACCTTTAAGAACTCATCTGTGGCTTATCATACATAAATACTGCCAAACTGGCAAGTTTTCATAATGTTGTCGATTGACTTGACACAATATTTGAGGGCTCTAACCCCATCTACCCTTGCATCCCATGCCTATTTCAGTAATCTAGTGCCAGCGATTCGATTTATGCAGCCAAGCCATGGCAGCTATCCTATTTAGATCATGATTTTTCACCTTTCTTAAATACCTCATTTTATAGCTTCGAGCTGACTATGCTGTCCATAAGTAAAAGTTCGTCATGCACCAAGAGTGTCGATGCAAAGTAAACTACCATCTTGATCAACTTTAGAACACTGTCCACAATAACCAGACAATCTGATAACTAATTGGTTTCAAATACTTCTCGCTTTGTCTCATATTTATAACCATAAGTTATGTAAAATCTTATTAGCATTGTACACTGTTAAGCTGTAGATTAAACATCATCCTGACATGCAAGATGTATCAACAATATAAAGGACGGCCCAAGAAAATTTGAAAAAAAATTTATCATCCATAAATTATTCTTTATTTTTCTTCCCATATTCCTCTTTGAGCTCATTTTGTAATTATGGTTATGCGTATAAATTATGTGCATTTATGCACGTCCTTGTGCAATTTAATATTTTATTCCATAAATACATTTTCAGGTAATTTTTACATACTCATTTTACATCACTTTTTACATCATCATTTTACATACTTATTCTTTTCTTCTTTCTCAGTTTATGAAATTAATTGAAGCCTCACATTTAAGGTTCTAGTCATGTTTGATTAACTGTAACTGATTTTTATATGGTAGCAATATGTTTGCATTATATATTAATTCTTTACATTAACTATGTTACTAAATAATTGTATCAAATACTTAAGAACTTACTTTACATATAAATGGAAACAATATTCAAAATAGAACAGATTATTTTCATTATTTTATTCTTTGTTAGTTATATTTCAGTGCCGACCATATCTATAATATATTCCATGGTGGATGTTGAAATATTACTAACAGATATGTAAGAAAAGGGGAAGAAAGCAGAAATATGCATGGTTAATTGAGAAATTGATGACATGTGTGTTAAATTACTCACTCTTATGGTTTGCATCTTCTTATTTAACGAGTAAGATACCCTTAATTAGTTAGTAGAATTGACATTCTGTTTCACGGTGCATTAGGACTGATGAGACACATTGAATTTTTAGATCAATCTTTTTAGAATCTTGACATTTTTAGGAGTTATTTAATCTTTATTATATCCTAGTGTCGTAAATGAAGAATTAATTTATATCAACAATAAAGTAGCTGTTAAGAGAATACATATTTATAATGTAACAACTTGAATGGCCAAAGAATGGAAATAAAATGAAAAAATGCATTTTTTCATTTTATTTCCCTTGTCCAATGGTTTCCACGGAATTTTTAATTAATTTTATAGTAAAAAATTATTCTAAAAATGTTCAGTCTAGGTAACAGACCTTATTAGACTGCTATATTTAATATGTATTGAGAACCACAAAAAGCTTATTTATCATCTTTGTATTATCCAAAGATATTGCTGGGACAATCCAATTTTAGATGAACCAAATTAAAAAGTATTTTTTGGTGAATAAATAGATTGATATCTTATGGTAATTTTATGAAAAGTTAAACACATATCTAGTAAATTGTCTGAAAAGCGAATAGTTTGTCTTCAGTCACCCACAAAATCTTTCTGATATTATCTATCTGTTATAAAAAATTCAGTTACCTATTAACATTAGAACCCTTCTATCCTTTGCCAATAAAACCATTCCAGACTTAATCATTCAATACATTAGAAAGAACAACCTTAAAATCTAGGACCTTCTACATTCATATATGTTTTTATGCCTGTTTTCATATTTGTTTGTTTGTTCATTGAGATGACAAGAGTATGTAGACAAAATCTAAGTACATATGTATGTACTTAGATTTTGTCTACATACTCTTGTCATCTTTGTATTATCTATCAATTTTTTTTATTATTTATATTTTTGCTTAAATAATAAAAAAATATAAAAAATAAACATTCCATCATAGTAAACTTCCGTTTGATTTTCGTTTTGCTCCTTAGTTTATTTTTCTCCTCAAGCAACAGTAGCAGATATCCGAAATGTGAACTACTCAGTGTTGCCTAACCAACAAATCTATAGGTAATTGACACTGGCAAAAGTTCTGTCTGGAGAGAATAGTCACCACCGTATAAAGCGCATTTATAGCCTACATTTTTGTTAACACAAGTGTTGACTTTTCTTCATCATCACTAGCTCTCATACATTGTATAAACTATCCCCAGCTTTCGTACACTACGTAATTTATCTCTATTGCAAGATCTTAAAGATTTTGTTCTTTGTAAAATGAGTCATCTAATGTGATGTATCCTTCAAAACTTGCATGCTGCCCATTCACTCTCTCCCAGTCTTTATAAAGTTCATTTAATACATCAGGGGTGGTTAGATTTAAAAAAAATCTTCTTTCCTAAAACAATCCTTTATATTTATATCTAACACATCAGCATACAGCGTTTAAACATTTAAGAACTCTTATGTGTCATCTATCTGATATTATCTATCTATTATACAGGCAATTTCAGATAGATGTGTTTGTATAATAAACATCACAATTTGGGATGATAAACAAAATCGTTTGTTTATTGCCAATGTAATCTCTAATATTTGTTAAGAACACTCAGACAAATCACGAAAGTGTAAAATAAAGATGGGTTTTCACTGTCTCAAATGTAAGCTCTAAATTAAAAACAGACATGGGTATTGTAGTAGAAAAGAGCTTATAAGGACTACATAAATATTAATTGTTAATTCTGACAACGAAATGAGCACAGTCAGGTGAAATTGATTTCCTCCATCTTGTTATAGTTTAACTGATATATATTATTACAAGCTCAACTGTTTATTGAAAGAAATCAATTTTATAATATTTTGTGCAAATGAACAAAGTAACTAAACCTTTAAATCTAACGAATCATTTTGTAAAAATGGAGATTACATTTGATTGCATTCTGCTGAGTTTATCAATGGCGTCAGTGTTGATAATTAAAATTAGTGACACATTTACATTGTAACTGTTAATAATTAGTGATATTTTGGAGAACAGAATGATTTTGTATTAGGGCTGAAATTTCAACATAAAACTCCTTCAACACTGGAGCTCTTTCTGCTTTATTTTATTTCTGCAATTGATACACGTCGCAATTTAAATATGAATGATAATATTTATCAACTTAGGAACAGGGGGCGATGATTTTCTATAAACCTTTCATTTAGAATAGAACATACTGCAAACAATATCAGATAGATGCTATTTGTTTCTTAGGACTCGGATTTTTTATTCTCACAAATTGGAGAATTGCTATTTTACTTTAAATAATGAACTGAGCAAATCAGTTGTTATATATCTTTTCATTCCTCTTTAAATGTTAAATTTGGATATATAAGCCCTTAATATGTGACATATTTCTATGCATCAACTCTGCAAGTGTAAGACATAGTTTCATTTCAAGTGTTTTACCGTATGTCGCTCAAAAACAGAAATGTAACAGTAATAATATATCTTTAAATATAAACTTAAAAAGGAACTGGTAGAAGGGAAATGCTGCATTTTCTTTTATTGAGTCCTTATGTTACTGCTGATTACTTTTTATGTAATCAAACTCGTATTTTCTATTATTTTCTGTACATTCAAATAAATAGGATAAAAAGAAACAAATTAGTAAAAATATTGGGTATGTGTTTATTTATTTATTTATGTTCTTTAATGAATACAGTTAAGACATATAGCAGACTTATTGCTACTAGAGTAATCTCATACTATCAACCAGAACACCAAGTCCAGACCCGCTTAATGAGTGACTGAGAATTGAACATGGATCTGGTCAGTGTGCCATGCCATGAAAGGTTTCCTACCTTGTGATCAATTCAACACACCACAACAATGACACACAACATTTTGATTGGGTGTATTTATTTATTTTAATGAGGAATAAATAAATGTTCTTTCAAATCACATGGTTCAATCTGTTAATTAATCAAATTACATTACCTTGACAGATAAATTGTATTAGAACAAGGGGCTACATTTTATTAACACACAATTATTTATTTTAATTATTAAAAAAAATACTGCTCAGTTGTCTTCCCAGACATAAGTCAGGCCTACGTTAGGGTCTGGTATGTTAGTCTCCTTTTTAAGTTAAAAATATATCGACCTAACTTCTTTTATTTTGTACTCAAAAGATATTTTGTAGTTAATACTTGGTTAGTTATAATACATGGTTGAAGTGGTACTATGTAATGCATATTGTATAAAGTAATGTAAAAATACTTAAATTGAAAAAAAAGGAAAGAAAAAAGTTCAAAAACGGGAGACATTCGTGCACTAAGTTATGGAAAAATGAAATTGTGTATCATATAGAATTGTCTAAATTATTTTTTTGAACTTGTTCATATTTCATCTGTAATTAAATTATAATACTTTCCTTAATCCCCACATCTTTATCATAAATCACAAAATAACCTGCCTTCTTAAGTTTTGACCTGAGTAAAGTTTGTTCTTCCTTAATCCATTTACGCACGTGCAACACATTTGTCCCTGTGAAATCGTCATATTTTACACGAAATTCATTCAATTATAACCTATTATACATTTACAATTATAAACTTCGTAATAGTTTTTACATTTTGTGTGCTGGTAATATTGAGAAGTCACTTATGAAGAAGTTAATGGTGTGAAATTGAAGAAAATACTTTCTTGAAATCTTATGTTTTAGAGTTAAACTATAGTTTTAGAGTTTGGAGTTACTTGGTTCGAAATACTAATGCTTTACGGTTATTGTTTAATCTAATTGTTTTCTTCAATGAGTATAATTATAATTACATTTAAGTGCACTACTTTCCTTTCTCAGGAAAGCGTATTTTACGAATAATCATTAAAATTTACTTTTTTTAATTCAATGGACCACTATAAAAATAACTGAAAAATAATTATTTATTTACAAGTGCATTCATAGGGGAGTAGCCACGTATAATAAAATGAAATAAGTGTGAAGATAAAAATATACTTATATTATATTTAAAG
Source organism: Druceiella hillmani (assembly GCA_039881145.1). Taxonomy (NCBI): domain Eukaryota; kingdom Metazoa; phylum Arthropoda; class Insecta; order Lepidoptera; family Hepialidae; genus Druceiella; species Druceiella hillmani. The sequence continues at coordinate 4,487,204 of JAYKKI010000013.1, forward strand.
TTACTCAAGTATAAATAAACGTAAGCCATAGTAAGTATGAAAAGTCAATACAAAATAAAGTAAAGCTGAAATTTTGTTTATCAAATTAAGGTTTAAAATATTTATGAGGTATGGAATCTTGTCACCACAATATTGTTTCAGAAAATTCTATTATCAGTTCTTATATCTTTTGCAGCCTGTACAATATTGTGGCAGAAATTACATATTTAATATCTTATTTACAACAAACCTTAAGATTCAATATAATAAGATAAAAGGAAATTGAATGAATTGGTAATGTCCTTTTCTTCAAGAGGAATATTAAGAGTATAATTAATATTACTGTAAATTGTGTTGTGCTGAGGACTTACAAATAAGTTGTTGTTTAATGAAATTGTTTGCTCATCATCTATTAGTGTTTGAATTTGAGTATTAATGCTGCACATCAGCAAGCAGAAAAACATCATTTCTAACATTATAGCAATTCTACCGATGATTCCGAACACAATATTTGGGTAAAATGTTAAACTTACAACACCCATTGAATACCAATTTACAACCGTTGAAATTATTATATATATTATCATTAAACTTGCGGCAGTAAAACTTCATTTCGAATCTTTTGTAAAATGTTTTTTTTATGAAGAAGTTCAAAAAGTCAATATTATTAATATGAATAATTAATTTTATGAAATGTTTTTTGCAAATAATACATCAATACGAAAGAAGTGTATGGCAAATGAATTTCTAACAATTCTAGGTATCAGAGTAAGATAGAAATCATTGTGATTGTTAAATAGTAGAACTATAAGATCAAGCAATACAATAAAAGTAGATATCATATAAATATTAATTGGATTTTCTGCAGATACCAATTGCAGACTGAAGGAACAATATAGATTGAAGGGTTTAAAAAAATGTATTTTGATCCTCTTCTTCGATTATAGTTCTTTATATCTTTGCGGAAAAACTGATGTTCCTTGCAACACCGACAAAGCCTAAGTGTAAAATAGAAATTGAAAAATAGATTCCATTTATTAAAAAAATTAATCTATAAATAGACTTTCATCAAATATTCATTACTATAAATGTTTCATCATTGAAATGCCTAAAGCAAGTAGCAAATACCAAGTTAGTAACAGCAAGTAATCCACTTAAAATGTCAACACTCTCACAATATACATACACCAATATATAACGGTTTGTGCATGGCCAATTATTATTTTTTGTTGATATGATTTGGATTGATAATGTTTTCAGACACAATACTTTTAAAATTGTGGTTTTAACTACAAAAAGCTTTCCTACCCAATGTTTCCTTCCAAAATGTATCATTCAATTTGCAAATGAATGAATTCCCTATTGTAAAGAACACACACTAAATTCCAAACTTGAAGGTCTTAAACTAAGAGATAGTGCTAATGATTCATTCTACCAATCAAACCCACTCAACCCCCTAAGGGTTGGTTTCGATAAAATCTGTCCTTATTGGTTATTTATGTTGCATAAGGCAATAATGATACATGTAAAATTTTAAGTTTATTGTTCTTGTAGGTACAGGGATAGAGTCATCGACTCATTCCATCAAACCACCCTACTTACTCCCTTAGTTGATATTGGTCAAACCTGTTCTTAGCAAGTTTCTGTGTATTCTATAAGACACACAAACCTGAAATTTGGCAAATATAAGAAACATAGCATGTCTTATAGTTTCAGAGATCTGGTCATGAGTGATTGAGTAGGCAACTGTGTTAGATATTCGTATATATAGATTAGTGAAAGTTTTGTGTCAATCGGAGAACCTATTTTTGTGCCAAATCTCAAAAAACGTACAAAACATTCTTTTCAATAAAATTAATATTCAGCACTTTAACTGAAATATTCATTCTAATCAACTTGCCATTTGCTACTTGGTTGACGTATTTTAATTACGAACTGCTTTGAATAATGAGCCTTCAATGAGAGACTACTTTTCCATTTATTTTTGTTGATAATTACAATCTATATAAAACTACGTCATTTTCAATATTCATTTTGTGCGGAGACTTGCCTTACGTTCAGACTACAAACAGTGTTTCAATATGTCTTCTACTAAAATTACAATAGCTGAAAAAAATGAAAATCAGGATATGGTTTTTGTTAAAACGATTCGACCTGTCCTGTTCCTTCAATCTGCATTTGGTGTATGTAGGAAAACAACGATGGAGGCTAATCTCTTATCCCGCCTTAAGACAATTTATAGTTGTATAATTAGTGGTTTTCTCTTACTTTTGTTCCCAATCATTTTTATTTTCAATTATCAAGGCATTTATAATTTATTTGAAACTACTACAGATATTTTCGTCATACATTTGTTGTGTATTGATGTATTTTGTATGAAAAATAATTTCATGAAACTGATTAACCATATAAACAATCTTGATGGTCTCTTCGATCTTGTTCATAAAAGAAATATTTTAGAAAAAGATACTAAACTTAATTTCATTGCCGTGAGTTTAATGATATTATATTTGATAACTTTCACAAGTGCTTATTTCTTATTGACTAATAATGCGGGATTTGAATTTTATGAACATCTCATATTGAAAGTTGTCTGTAGAAGTATTTATGATATAGAAATGATATTTTTCTGCATGCTAATATGCAGTACTCTTCATAGAATTCAACTACTAAATAAATTGCTTGAACACACAAAGAGGCAGGAAATTTCTGTATCGATTGATGATATATTCGGTAGTCCGCAACACGGCACATCTAGCAACAGTACAAATGATGCCTTTAATATAGCCCTTAAAGGAAACAATATTACCAGTTTGTCAATATTTTTTACAACTTTTTTAGAACTGTGCAGATATTTCAATGGTTTATTTATGATTCAGGTTTGTTGCAAACATTTCATTTCTTTTCATTTATGGCTTTACAGATCCACACGGTTATGGAATACTTCACCCAATTATGCAATATTAAAATTACTACACTTTATTGATAGGTTGACATATTTTGAATTCTAAAATTAATTGTGTTATGGAAATAATTGGATTATTATTTCAAATTTCAGCTTCTTTTTACATCATGTAGAGTTTTAGTGAGAGTTATGCATTATACTTTTATTTACTTGTACAATTTGAAAAATGATGTGAGTATATCTGTATTCCTTACATTTTTAAACATTGAAAATTACTTGAGAGCAATTTAGATCCTAATTATTAATGCTATAGATTTATACGAATAAAATTGATAAATACATACCTTAGTGCTATTTTATAAAAAACTTGTATAATTTTATAAAGAGCAGAGCTCTCTTATTATTTAGCGATATAATACAATAAATTTGGTCAACAAATAAAACGATTCAATAGTACTAAAAGGAAAAATATTAAAATGCTTTTCTTTCTTGTTCAAAAATTGTTTGAATGCTTTTTTCAAGCGAAGCAGAATATTGAAATAAATATTCCGATTTCAGATCATGCTGAACTATACACTTTGGCAGGCTGTATTTTGGTCGTCTCGTTCAGTAATACAAATAGTTAGCATCTGCATCCTCTGTGAATGCATTCACCTGCAGGTGTAGAAGACAAAAACCCGCCTGACTGTGATTCAAGCTGACAGGAAATATTGTTAGTAGTGGATTTCAATGGTCATAAAAATATTTTCTCTCTGTAACTGAGATATTTTTGCGTTTTGATTGTGTAGTCTAAAATTAGCAATAAACCTTACATTTTACTAGTATTACAAATTCAGATAATTCATTAATAAATTTTACAAGAATTCTGAATGTGTACAAGAGCAATATCCAGACCATTGTAAAAATAAAAACTTTCTATAAACTGCAATTGAGTGGGATAGAACAAATAATCATTGGAATAAGTCACTACTTAAATGTTTTAATCATCATAAAATAAAACACATAAAATATGGAGCATAGAAATAAATATGTAAGTCAATCAGACAGCTGGCTCGGTCATGTCATAGATAACTGGTCTACATGTATAACCACCCACATATAGACCATATGTTATATATATATATATATATATATATATATGTGTGTGTATATATATATTTATAAATATACGAATGTATATTGTTTAATTAATTTATCAAGCTGGTTTCTATGGAATTTTTAATACAACGTAAGTTTATTACAATTAATAATATTTATTCGCATCCCATCTCTTCCTCAATACATATTTCTATGCTATAGCAAGGGTTATACATTCTACAGCATACAAGACTTAAATAATTGAATAATCTATCATATATGTATAGTATACTAACCTGATATAAAAACCCACAAATGGTAAATAAAATGTTATATTTCATCCTTCAAGGGGAACACACATAATGCAGTTACCTTAAAATTTCAACTTTAGTAATAATCAATGTAATGAAAATTATAACAGTAATAAACATAATGGATTTCTCTCTCAAAGGAATAAGATCAATGAAACGTAAATATGTGAATGTGTGGAGAGGCATTTAGCTTGGAATAACAATGAATCGTGACCCTAGTTTTAATGGCAATGAAAATCTCCAATATTCTGCTTAAACAAAAACAGCTTGATCATTATATTATAATTAAATAATTAATCCAAGTGATACATCAATGAGGACTGTGAATATACTACCAACTCAGTACAATAAATTTTGAAATATTAACCACAGATGCTCTAATTATATAATAGAGGAATTAACGTACCAAAAAGAATCTTGTCTGAATTTTGCGCACAACAAATGCACTCACATGTACACTCACATGTGCACACACATGGACATAATCACATAAAAATACATTTATATGCATACATGTGTACATTTATGAGTTTCTGTTTATATATTTATGTAGATTTTATAATTAAGTACCTATGCTCCTACCACTCATTGATTTATAACCTAACTTATAGATAATTTAGAAACTACTTGTATTATGACCTATATAATTTCCAAGTAAAATACCTTATTATGAAATATAAGTTTTACTTGTGTTTGAACAAAAAAAATAGAGTGACACACATAGATTTTTCTATAACTAGGTTTTATTGAAAGTATCATCATTGCTTGAAAGAATGTGAGGCCTATACTAGTAAAACAATACTTTAGGTGATTACGGGAAAAATTTTATGCAAGAAAATTTAAAAATCAAATATATAAAAAATAAAGTGACTATCTTGATAAATAAATTATATGTAGTTAAAAGATAGTTGTCCATACTGAGACCTCACTTGCACATCCATTTTACACTCATACTATTTGCTTCATGGTGAAGAAACATATTACTTTAGGAATAAATGAACACATTTAGGTATCTTGATTAGTTTTTCCAAAGAGTAATCATTTTCTTCATATCACAATACACCTTTACAATTTTATCTTGTATTGACAACAATTTTTACTCTCACACATTACTCTAATATTCAAAATAATATTTACAATTGCTTCCTGTCCTACAATTTACCGCAACTTTCACTAAATTATGCTTGCGAGTTATTTGAACTAACATGAAGATTCTTCTTTAACTTTTTTTAAAAGTATATTGTTCATTTAACATAGTTTTATTATTAATTTTTTATTATGCTCAATCAAATGCCGATTTCAAATTAAATATTTTAATGTTTAAATTATGTTTCAGCAATTTATATACGTAAACAGGTGAAAGTGATCCAAGAACTGATAGAAGCCAGTAAAATGGGTCAGTTCACAGTATTCCACATGTTCAATATGCGTGCTTCTCTGCTGCTCGGCCTGCTCAGTGTCCTTGCTACGTATGTTATTGTAATGATACAGTTTCTGAACATTTATTAATGTACATTTTAAGAAAAAGAAATTGTGTTAAGCAGCCAGAATATGTAGATTATTAATTCTGATATTACTATTTTTATGCACGAGTAATTATGTATTTAGTGCAATAATTATTGTTATTTTACAATCAGTGTAAACATGTTCTTATTGGAAATAAATTTGTGTTTGAACATTACTTCTAGAGATTTATATTTCGTTAGTGACGACTTTAAAACAGATGTGTACGTCAATATTTAATGAAGTATTTCTGTCATATAATAACCTCTGACTGATTGCAGATGTCATGTGGATGAAGTGCAAAGTAAATTGGATATTATTGTATTTGCCCTTGTTTCATATCTAGGGGTTTATAAAATCACATACGATGATTTGAACCGCATCAGTAGGCAGTGCAACTTAAAAATTGAAAATGTTCCAGAAACTCAAACTGAAAAAATTCTTAACATCATCCGCAATTTAAGCTCTGCACTAAATACCTTGATTCTTATGGAGCTGTTGCGTATGGTGCACTACACCCATCTACGTAATGACTTTGTGGGGCTAGCTATGCAATGTTTGCATGAAGGCATCATTACTGCAGTACACATTATTAATCCCTGAGTTATTGCAGATTACCAGGGCTGCTCAGAGGGCTTCTCACAAGAGTACTTTGATGAGCATCTCACAGTAGGGACCAGAATACTTTATGTAAAATTAAACTACTAAATGAAGATTGTAACCATCCCACTTTTGCTATTATGTGTGTTCCTGACATACTGTAACCCATTAAAAAAAACAAAAAGTATAACTTCTGCAATGGTAATTATGGGCTAATAAACATAAGAGTAAGTATATTTGGCTAAATTGGGACTCATATTTTATTCATATAATCTCATTCGGAGTGCATCCATTGGGCTCCAATCAGCAGACACTTCTGAAAATTTGTATTAATTGGTTTCTAGTGTTTATTAGTGGAAATATTTATGGTTGTATTATTTCTTTAAAAGTATTTAAAAAAATATCTTTTTTTCTAGTAATGTCTAAACAATCTCAATTTAGTGAACAACAATGGTTGCAAATTAAATTCTTATATCAACAAGGCAAGTCTTAAAGCCAAACAGCCAATTTCTCTGACACAAAGAATGACAAATAGAGAACTGCATGGATAGTTCTATCTCACTAGTGTGATAGCTCGATCTTTTATTTAGTATGTAATCTGTGTTCCATATGTTGATTGCGCTGTTCGACCTGTGACCACTAGAATGTTGGCCTTTATCAGGAATCCATTGTGCCATGCTGCCAGACACCACAATACAAATTGTGAAAGATTTTCAATTTGTCTGCGACAATTCCATTGGAAGTTTGGAAAATTTATCAGTGATTAATTTAAGCTGTTGGAGATCAATTGGAGGATGTTGGATGTTGGAGATTAAATGAAACTACATAATGTAGTGTTATTTCTACTTTCTTTAAGTTCTTCACCACAACCTAGGTTTCGTTGTATTACAACATTTATATATACTTAGAGAGGAATGAACTTGAAAATCATTGACTAATTAACTAGGATGGATAGCAAGCACCATTGTAGTGATGAATAATCCATTATTCGTCTGACCACTTTTGAAATTACATGAAACTAATGGGTACATTTCGTCAAATATTTGAATATGAAATTAATTTTTTTCATTACGCAAAGAGTTACCATGCTCTAAATATTATTTGTAGCGGCTCGACACAAGTTTGAAATATTTATAGCGACTATACGTGATTTCCATTCACAAAGATAAAATTTGTGATAGCAATGGATACTAGAAACATAGGAAACAAAATTTATTACAAAAATACAAATAAATATATGAGAAATATGGAAATGTGTATTGGGATCAGAAGGGCCGTAGAGAAGAAACAAAGCCAAAGATTCTAAAACTTTAGTTGGACTATGCTTTTGAATATTGAGTTTTTAATATACTCTGTGACAATTCTAATAGGATTGTTTTCATTCTCTATTTACATTAGCTATTTCAATTATAAATCCAATGTAATTATGTGGGCACACTTCATTAATCCACTTATTTTGTCTTTGATATTGGCCTGGGTAATAATTAAAAATACATTTTTTAACGTAAATACCATGTATAGATTTATTTCCGAAATGGACATTATTGATAAATATTTGAAGTCAGTAATTACACAATGGATGAACGCAAAATCACTCAATCGGACCAAAATAGCATTAGTAATAATTTTTCTGTTCGAGTTAATTGTATCGTATTACACTTTCTCAATATTACCAGGCATGTCATTACATGAAGCAATTTTTTATAAATTTGTTGGGTCATTTCGCATTGTTGAGAGCCTTTTGCTAACCTTCTTTATAAATGATATTATAAAGAGAATATAATATGCAAATAAGCAACTATATTCTGTATTTATTACGTTCTTATTAGTGTAACAAACACATCATTTTTAGAATTAAAGTACATAAGTGTCTTTAAATATTTGTAACCTATAAAATATTAATTATGTATAACTTTCATATTTACATCCATTTATTAGTTGTGCCTTTTCGACATTTTTAACGCATAATTTTTTTTATTAACTTATTGTGCGGATATTTTAAATACAAAATAATTTTAGCAAAAAATTGTCTTTAAAACTTAATAATAAATATATGAAAACATTAAGAGAAGCAAAATAATTAATATTTGTTAAGAATTTACCATCACATTGCTAGTGTAAGTCGTTCAGGTATTTGCTTGCTAGCATTACACAGCTATGCTACGTTATATGCCCTAAATGTTACATATATTTTATATTTTCTATGTGCAGTGAAATAAGATAGACAACAAAATAAAAAGCAATAAACAGTTATTTTGGTATATTTTAACAAGAGATGGATCAAATAAACAGTTTTATAAAAATATTTCTTGCACACATACACAGTGTAGCTAAAATTATGTTGTAAATTATATTTTGACAGTGTGGTCTTTTTGTGTGGCAAATAGTTCACCTGAAAATAAACCAACTTTCATAGTATGTTGATGTCAAGGTTGAAAAATTAAAAGTTCTTTTTATGAATGATATGTTTCAAAGCTTTGTTGTAATTTTTAAAATTTAGTAAAGGCATGATTTTATGAAAATGAAGTTTTTTTGTGTATTATTTTCAATTAAAAATAAAGATAGCCAATAACTTCTGGATAATGATAGTGTGGCTTAAAAATAATTTTTAATTTCATTTTTTTACTGATAATAATAATAGCATTCAAGTATATGAAATAAATGTATCATGCTCTTTTTTGTTCAGATGAAAATAAGTGTATGAATGCTGTGTAATATTTGATATGATCTTAGTAATAAAATCTTGAAAAGCTTTTATAAATCTTCATGCTGTTTATTTGTGGAATAAATAGTCCCAAAATGGGCATATGAAGCGTTAGATTGCATGTGCTAAGATCATGGAGCTTAAGTTTACTTTAGTTGTCATATGCAGGCGGCTCCATAATAACGTGGAGTCAAGTTTTTAAATAAAGAAATTTTGAATGTTGAAAGGAATAAAGACAGGAAAAGGGTTTTCACTAACATTTCTGTCATGTTGTAAATTCGAGATGTGAATTAATACTTAACATTTAGCTGAGATTATAACACAACATGAATGGAGAATCTATTATGTGAGAAGGCTATATTAGCTTTTATAAAAGGTAGTTCAAGTAAACAAAAATTTTTTTATTAATTTCACTCACAGTATCGTTGCACAATCGTCTATTAAATAGCGCCTTATTTATCTATCAATATCAATATCAACTTATTAAGTTTTTTAATTCACTAAAACTTTTAAATGTTCCGACATATAAACATTCATTAAAAGTTGGAGCCAAAGTGCTATTTATTTTAATGAATTAGAACTATCAACAAAAACATCACTCGGCAGGAACGTTGCTGAACCCCACAATAACCTCACACAACTGAATAATATTAACATATACATTTGCAATTTTTGTGACAATAAAAGAGTGCCAAAGAATCAAAAATATTTTAGTTACTCTGCATTATGGATAGTCCATTTGGCACGTCTGCACATTGCAACATAATGAACACAAACACCATGATGAATTTTAAGATCAATCACAAAATCTATCTAAAGGGCAAGTCTTAGAACAAGTGGAAAACTTAAAGTGCCTTGGTCTCACAGTTGATGAGCAGGATAGAATCAGTCCTGAGATTTACCAAAGAAAGTCATGACTGGCAGACTCTTCTTCGCATTCAACTACAGATTCCTCCGTAAAGTTGAATTTAATTTGGCAATCAAGATGGTAGTTTACTTTGCGCCAACACTCATGGTGCATGATGAGATTTAGCTACACACAGCAAAGTCAGCTCAAAGTTATGAAATGAGGTATCTAAGAAAGGTGAAAAAGTTACACGGAACCTAGTTCAAAATGGTTCAACCACGGAAATAAGATCGTCACCATGGCCTGGCCGCATAAATCGAATCGCTGGCACTATATTACTGAAATAACCATGGGATTCATGGTTAGATGGGGTTAGAGCCCTCAAGTATTTTGTCAAGTCCATTGACAACATTATGAAAACTTGCCAGTTCGGCAGTACTTATGTATGAGCAATCTTTTTAAAATTGGATTGAATTTTAAAATGTATACTAAGTATTCATTCTATCTCCATGTATAACTGTAATAGCGCTAACATACACAGATGGCATATAAATGACTTTTAAGCTGAACAAAAACCTATTCTCGTGACAAGAAATAGTTTTCCTCCAAACACAACCTTACATCCAACAAATAATGTGAGTAAAATATCTGTACCATTATCAAAATCTATCGATGATAATCGGGACCGAATAAGAAACAACATAGCAAATATTACTACCCAGACATAATTAAATGAAACTACGTGATGTAGTATTATTTCTAGTTTCTTTAATTTCTTTACCACGACCTAGGTTTCATTGTATTACAACATCATCAGGTGGGATATTAGCAAAGAATGACTCTTAGGAACATCCAACAGCATTTATATGTTTCAAACACAATAGTGGAAGCCGGGTGTGTGTGGGTTTTCACATTGCTTGTGTTAGTGAGTTTATTGTAAGGAAGCGGTGTAGGTTTTATTATATTTCCGAGAGTTATACAATATACTAGTATTTTAGTGAGGATAATAAGTTCAATTATTGTTATTCTATAAGGTTGTACAATGCAAATATTCCGGTGTATATAATATAATTAACTGCAAGTTATCCTCGGTAATATATTTAAACAAAAGCAATGGTATCTGAAAGTTAGAACAAAGTTATACCACTAATTTATAATAAATAAATTCTTTATTTATTTATATATTTATTTATTTGTTTTAATTTTTTTATACTTATATTTATATGTGTAGTTGGGCTGAAACAATTTGAAAAGTACTGTAGTATCAATGTTATCTAATTGTATTATGTTTAGAAGATATTAAGTATGGGTGATGATATTATATTTAGTTGTTCATTTAATATATTAACCTTTGTGTCTTTTTTTATGTCTGTTTATTTCTAATGTTTCTAGGATATTAAGTTTATTGCCTTTTGTATTTATTTGTAATATGTAGGGGGCATTATCAGTATGAGGGTGATGATTATTTTCAATGAGATGTTTAGCAAAGTGAGATGTATCTGGTTTGGTATTTCGCCAGCTTGCGATGGTTCTTTATATCTTGTGGTAAAATCTCTTCCTGTTTGACCTAAGTATACACTATTACAGTCGTTACATTTAAGTTTATAGATACCACTCTTTTTATGTTTATCTATTTTTTCTTTATTATTAATAAGGGTTTATAGTAATAATAGTTTCATTTAATTGTGAATAATAAATTTCAACAAAATTAAGGCCAAATATATTCCATACTTCGATTGTTTTAATTAAAGTTGCGGATAATGAAGGCTTAACTATGAAAATAATGATTCACAAATAATGACACTGTTTCTACTCAGTTCAACCAATGCATTCATTTCTATTACGTATTGACATTTTCCTTGCTTAACTTAAGATAATCAATTTTTCTCAGTCGTCTTCAGAATTCTTTTTTCTTCCTTCACCTACAACACAGCAATCTATCATGAACATTTAGCTGCTTCCTTGTCTGACCTCTGTATGTGACCTCGTCATCATTTAGGGTGTGAGGGAATGTCCATTGACCACTCTCACTATTTTTTAGGGAAACTGCTAATAAGATTCGGAACTCTATTCCTCCTCAGTCTTATGTATTGGATAATTCTATCCCGATAAATTGGTAGCCAAAACATGTACATGTTTTATTAGTCTTTGCTGATAATTTCAGCTGCAGATGGTGATTTCTTGCTTCCCTGTTTTAAGCCTCAGACTTTGCATGATGTTTTTATTGCAAATGCATTTTGAAACATTGAATACAGATCTAATAGAGCTAGTCTTTCAATCTTTCCAGGATTTCTATATTACTATTACTTGTAGTGTATATTATATTACTATTGCTTGTAATTATGTGAGAATTTTTACATTTGAATATTTCTTACTATTTTCCAAATAGATAAGATTTAAGCTATTCTAAGGCCATGTAAGATTAAAGCTTTTGTTTTTTTTGTGTTCTTGGATTAGGATTGTTTAATAGGGATGTCCAATTTCTCTATTAAATATGCTGCAAAATATTACCATGGCAATATAACATTCATGTCCAGTTTTCGTCCAGTATTTTGCTGACCAAATTTGAAGGTTGGGCATTCTTACGCCTGTATGCTGGATGCTATAACTCGGTCGGATGCAATATCATATATATATATGTATATATATATATATATATATATATATATATATATATATATACATATATATATATATATATATATATACATATATATATATATATATATATATATATATGCTTATGTACATGTTACAAAACTATTGATTATAGGAAGCGAGATATCTGAAATATGCTCAATAAACATTTAGTTTACAGGCAAACTCTAATTGATTAATGTAAATAGAATATCTAAGAATTTTTACTTTAATCTTTTAATGTAAACATTTAGTAATTCAACTTGTAGTTTCATCTCTTCTTTGATCGATTAACGGTATTCAACTCGTATTGAACTCATTTATCCACAATGTAAGCATGTAACAGTGATGTGGCAGATATCGTCATAATTTTAGTTTTGTCCATAATAGTAATTAATAGTGTATTTGTCGGAAGGACTACCGACTTCTGCTATATTTTTTATTTAATTGAGCTTTAATATTTAAAAGTAAAAAAAGTGTTGTCCGTACAAAACTTTTTTACTAATAATCAACCCTTCACTGTATTCATGAGTAATGATTAAGGTTGTTCTATAATTGAAAATTTGCATTACTTTCCTTATAATTACCAGTATCTCCAATAAAATATTGGTTCTGGAATTTTGTCATTTGAGAATAACCTTCGTGATGGTTATTCTGGGACACTCACCTCAATTTATAACTAACTACTTATATAAATTTGTAGGCACCTGTGGCTTAAGACATTAATTTTGTTTTATATCACTACATATTATACATCTGCAAGACAGTATTATAGCAATTGATACAATTTCATTATTAATTTAGCATTTTATCTAGCACATATTTTGTGAAAATCTGAGTTCATTTGTTTGCAATTCATTCACATTTAAACAATTGAATTATTCAAATCGAACAATCGCACAGAAATTTTTGCTGACCTTTCAGCATCAGTCTTTGGAAGTCTTTGACTTTCCAAAGGAATACAAAACAAACAATTTTTATTTCTCTTTTCTGACAAAGATGAGATCAGATCACACAGTTTTTTTCGCAATGATTTATTGTAATTTGTACAATAAAATATGTGGCTCGTTATAAAGAAAGCTTCTTTACATAAATCTAGCTAATAATTCACCCGGTATCTCTAAATACTATAATAAAAATAGTATAAAAAAAAGCCTACTATTTTCTATATTAGAGTTTAGAACCAAGCAAGAGGGAGAAAAACATTTAAAAAATCCTCAAATTCCTTGAATAAACAATTTTTTTCAGTAGTCGCACGACCGTCTTTTATTTTTATTTAATTTATTATAACATTGTTAAGAAAGGACAAATATCACACTCCGGGTGCTTTTTCCTTTCCGTTTGTTTAAGAAAAACCCATATGATATATCTTCTATCTGTCACATGAGAGGTTTTAAAATAAAATATTATAATTACTCTTCTAAAAAAATTTTTAAATTAGCAAGCATCATAACTCCACAAAAACTTTAAGCCTTCTAAGTTAAATTCTTCTGGTTTAAATTTTGGAAGGCGATTAATGATAGACATACACCAAGATGAGACCGTGAGTGTCAGGTAAGATTAAATTAGCTAAATATAATCTAATTTGGCCGAGAAAAAATTTTATTTTTCAATTACTTGTGACTGTGAACCAAATAAATTCGCATTTTACACGTGAGATGATCAGGTAATTCTTGTATTTTTCTTTCCCATAAGGGAGTATATATCTGGAACCAAGCGTGGAGAAATATGTATTAAATTGGTGTAAATTATTGTTTGTCTTTGTGGACAAAACAATGCAGATTTGCTGATTCCAATTTTATTTACTGCTACTTTGATTCTAGTTCACAATTAAATGAAGATATATTCGATATATTCATAAATGAAGATATATTCGATATATACAATATATTCAATATTTAATTCTAGTTGTTTGTGTCTCACCTGTACAGAATTGGTTAAGTACATAGTGCTTCATATTATCTGTTTTAGTTACAGTTGTTTCTCCATGTCTGTTTTCTTATGGATGATTTATTGTGTAAATAGTATAGTGTTTGATAGCAATTCAGAAATTAGTACTATGTCTATTTTTTAAAAAGTAAATACTGTGTTCAGTGTGTCTGTCTATCTATTTTTGTTGAGTTTGTCGTTATCTCTGCATAGGTGTTATTTTGTGGTTCATTTTATAAGGATGTAATGTTTACTTTGGTCTTGCTATCTTTTACTTACTGCATTTCGGAGATTCCTTTGCTTTGTGGCTTTATTTTGAGTGTCCTTTCTATGTGTTGCTTAAATTTTATGCAACTTTTATAGATGTTCCACCTCAAAGTTAACACACGTGGTATCTCTGTCTGGTGTTTTATTACGAGATGAACCAGGTTGGCATTTAACATAGTTATATCATCTAAAACATTTTTTATGTGTTCAAATCTTCGCTGCATGATTCCTTCTTTCCATGAGGTACTTCAAATATCTCTTTCGTTTGGTTCAAACACTGGTATTAAAGATGTTTTATTATTTTTTCATGGTTCAAAATCTACATGGAGATATATTTTTTGTAGTAAAATTATCTTTTATTGTTTTGTATGGCCATATATTGTATGACATTAATTTAATTACATGGCCCAATCATAATGTGGTCAGTATATATGAGATTATTGTCTACAATTTTTTTTCCAAGATTATTTACTTCCCTCACAAATATTGACTCAGGCTTGAGTACATATTCTTTAGTGGTGCTCGCTGTAACTTCAATATTCTATATTATGAACTTGTTTTGAATATCCATTATGAAATGATGTACTTTCTTCATGTCATTATTCTGAGTTAAGTTTATTTATTTTCTTTTCTATCATTATTAAATAAAACTACATGTAGTAGTATTATTTCTACTTTCTTTAATTTCTTTACCACAACCTAGGTTTCGTTATATTACAACATCTGCAGGTGGGATATTAGCAAAGATTCAAGGTGGGAAGGTGGGATATTAGCAAAGATCTTTGCTAATATCCCAACTGAAGATGTTGTAATACAACGAAACCTAGGTCGTGGTAAAGAAATTAAAGAAAGTAGAAATAATACTACATCACATAGTTTTATTTAATTGTGAATAATGAATTTCTACAAAATTAACGCCAAATATATTCAATATTTTCTATCATTGTCAATATGCCATGTTGTATGCTCATTTGAGCTGTGTTTATATTTATAAGGGAGCCAATTTTTATATCTTTCTTGTTGCAATGCGTTCGCCATTACTGTAGCTTGCGTTAATTGCTGTCAATGATGGTGGACCAATAAATGTGGTTGTGGTTTTTGCTTTTCTTTTGTTTCATTCATAATATTCCCATGAGCCAGAATGAAAACTGTAGTCACCCAAGTAGTGACGACTGTTCCTTAATAAGACCCTCAAGAAGACGATAGTTCCACATAGAGTTATTGGCCAGAAAAATAGCTACAGAGTTACAGGTTGTGAAGGTCGTTTCCTACTTTCAACGTGACCAGACCTGTTGAGCTAGCTGGATTGGGTTTTCATTACTGGGTTTTTCTTAGTTGGGTCTCCACACAACGAGTCTACCTCCTTCCACATAAGGGCTTGACACTGTCAACAGCAGAGTTTGGAATAAAATGTTTGATGTGGTTAAACCCTTGTGTTATATTTAGATGTAACAATTTAATGTAGTTACAACAGGAAATTCATTCATTCACAATCTGAATAAAAAAATTTTGGAAAGAAAAATTAGGTAGGAAAGAATTTTCTAGTGAAAATTACAATTATAATAGTATTGTGTCTGAAAGCATTATCAATCAAAACATGTCAATAAAAAAATAATAATTAGTGATGAACGAGCCCTTTTTAAATTGGTGTATGTATATTGTGAGAGTATTGACATTTTAAGTGAATTACTTTCTGTTACTAACTCGGTATTTGCTACTTGCTTTAGGCATTTCAATGATCACACATTTTTAGTAATGATTGTTTGATGAAAGTATATTAATAAGTTGATTTTTTTAATAACTGGAATCTATTTTTCAGTTTTCATTTTATACTTAGACTTTCTCCGTGTTAGAACAAACATCAATTTTTCAACATGTCCTCTATCAGGATAAATATAATGAAAAAAGAGGCTCAAAATATGGCTTTTGTTGAAACCCTTCGGCCTATCTTGTTCCTTCAGTCTGCAATTGGTGTCTGCAGAAGAACCATAAAGGAGGATAATTTTTTACGATTTAAGACAATTTATAGTTCCATAATGAGTGCTTTTATTTTATTGCTTGGTGTTTTAATTTTACTATTTAATGATTATAATGATTTCTATCTAACTTTTTTATCTAGAATTATTGGAAATTCCTTTGCCATACATTTGTTTGGTACCGACGTATTTTTTGCAAAAAATGATTTCATGGAATTAATTAATCATATTAATAATACTGATGATTTTTTTGAATTAATTCATAGAAAAAATATTTTACTAAAAGATTCCAAACGAAGCTTCATTGCCACGAGTTTCATGATAATATATTTGATAATTTTAACACTTGTACGTTTTTATTCAATGAGTATTTTAGGATTGACATTTTATGCATTTTTTGTGTTCGAAATCATCTGTAGAACTGCTTTTGTGTTAGAAATAATATTTTTCTGCTTGTTGATGTGCAGCATTAATGCTCGAATTCAAACTCTAAATAGATTCATCGAATGCAAAAATAACAGACAAATTATCTCGTTAATTGACAACTTATTTGGAAGTCCTCAACACGGCCTAATTTGCAGCAATATTAACTATACCTTTAATATGCCTCTTAAAGGAAAAGACATTACCAGTTTGTTCGATTTCTTCGTTACTTTTCTAAAACTCTGTAGACATTTCAATCGCTTATTTAATATTCAGGTTTGTGGTAAATATGATTTCAAATGCACAATTTACAATATTGTACGGGCTTCACAAGATAAGAACATAGACAATAAATTAAACAGTATTTTCATTAAAAGATTCTGCACCTTATAAATATTTCAAACATTAATTTAATAAATAAAATTTCAGCTTTTCATCACTTTGTATAGAGTCTTCATATACATTATGAATTACATTTATATGTACTTGTGTAGTTTGAAGTATGAAGTAAGTATATTTCTGTTTGTTTATTTATTTAATTTTATTGCTTGTAATTACTGCCCTTAAAATGCACTTTTGAATAAATAAATTTTTTTTCTTTCATGTTTATGAACACATCAAAAATGAGTAGAACTATGACTACAAACGTTTTATTCATAAATAGCTACACATGAATGTTTTCACATAGTCTCTATTAAACTGTTCATAGTTGTGAATATTATTTTTTACCTTAATAATGTATTTTTAAATATATACTATTCATGTGGTATGTGGACGTTCACAATTTTTCTATAATCTCCTAGTCAAATTGAAAAAACCTTACATTTTCTATGACGTGTGGTTTACTAAATTCAGGTAAAAAGTAAGAAGAGCATATATTTTCTTGCACATTTTGGTGCACCTCTCTGAGGTGTGCTGCTGGAAATTGTGAAATAAATATTTTTGATTTCACTATATCTAGAATTAAATAATGACACCATACAAATATATGTAAATATTTTCAAGTATTTATTTTGAAGTATCATGCAGAGATTAAATATGTGCAATTTCATCAAATATACATAATTGATACAATTCAATGCAAAACTGTCACACAAAAACATTACTTAAATCTGTTTATAACATGCTTTATAATGAGAATGAAGCAGTCGTTGAAGTTTTATATTATCTTAGAATGGATTAAAACTGATAATTTTAGGTTTTCTCAAAATTTTCACTTTTTGACTTATTATTTTGGTCATCTTATCCCATGGCACAAATAGTGAGTATTTGTATCCTGTGTGAACGTATACCAGCAAATAGAGAAGACGAAAACCAGCTTGACAATGATCCAAACTGACAAGGATATTCGTTAGTACTCAATTCAAACTTTCTTTAAGTATATATAATTTTACTTTTATTTATTTGGTTATAAGGATATCAGAAATAAATACTTAATAATATTTTCTTGTGAATTGAAAAATATTCAAAGAAGTATTTATAAGTGCTTGTGGCAAGAGAGTTGATTTTAGAAAGATTATTTTGTATATGTATATGTATATCTATGGCTGCACATATGTGTGTATGCAAACAAACTCGCACGCACAAAGGTATGTATGTATTTGAGTGCATACGTATATTTATAAGTTTAGGTATCTGTGTTTATTTAGATTTTATAATTAAGGAAAATTAATGTAGCCTCATTGACCAATGACCAAATATGCAGACAATTAAGAAAATACTAGTATTATTCCTTAAAATTAAACTATTTTTATATAGAAAATTTAATTTTAAGAAATAATACTAGTATTATTTCTTAAAATTAAATTATTTTCTTAAAAAAAAATTTACAAAAAACATTAATTTTTCCAAAACAGATAGATTTTATTTATTAACCATTTTTTTCTTTATTAGTAACGCAACTGACATTTTCCTTCTCGAAAAATGCGATGTATAACTTTTGAACAATATGGTTATGTGATAAGATACATAATAAATGTTTAGCAGCTATATTTTATTGATAGTAATATCATTATACAATAACTTAAGGCTTTCCTGGAGAAATTTTATGCTAGTATCAAGATATCATGAAAGATGACAAAATATCTTCTGACAAACATAATACATAACATAATATATCATTGTCAAAATATCTTCTGACAAATATAATATATGAAGAGTCAAAAGATAAACATCTTCACTAAAATCTTGCTTTGAAGTAGGAACATTCCTTGAAGTCTGATTCAGTTTTGCTTCGTCATTCGAATCATTGCTGAACAAGTATATTACTTTGCGAATATGTGAATACAGTTAAAGACCTAGATTAATTATTCTGAGGAAAATTTATTTTTCTTCATATGATTTTATCATGTGTTGAAAATTATTTTGTTTTTAAATATTTTATCACGATATAATATTCAAAATAATATTTACAATTCTCACAAGTTCTAAAATTTATCACAACTTTTACTAAATTAAACTTATGAGTTATGTGCATGAACAACCTTTTTTTAACTTTCTTTAAATGAATAATATTCAAAATCATTACACATAATAAAATTGTAATGAAGTGAACTGTGCATTAAAAATATTGTAAAGAGAGTGACTGATTTAGCATATGATATAGCAATGATGATAGAAGCCAGAAAACCTGTTTTCAAAATGTTTGTCCATCTTTTAGTCTGTGTGTTACTTTTTTTCAATCACACAAAATCTACTTGATGGATTTTAATAAAATTTGAAGTAGATTAACACGAACAACATATAGGATACTCTTCACCTGGATATTACAGATTAACAAAAGCACTTGCCTTGGTGAATATTAGGATATCGGTACTACCAGTGCCATCTATTAGTGTAGTTTAGTAAACTTTATGCTCATAAATATATGACCACTTTTTACTGCCAATACCATCTATTAATGACATTTTTAGTATAATTTGTGGACATAGATATTGCAAAAATAAATAATAAATAAAAAATAATAACAGTGATGATAATAATAATTACAGCCGTGATATGATGGTTAGTGCATTGGTACGATACGTTGAAAATGTGGCTGCGAACTCCACCAGCCGTCCATCATTTTGTTTCTGTGCTTTACAATAGTGATTACTACACTGATAATATTTTTAAATATTAAACTTTTGGCCCCTGGGTTTTGCTTTATAATATTATAAAAATTAATGCTAATGCTAACTAATAGCGATATTTTTCAAGTCTTATATTCATGGAAAATTACGTCCATATGTTGATTTTTTAAACAAATCTAAGTTATGTTAAAATTTATAAATCAATCTTTCATACGTTGTCAATATTTTTAAGTATTACCATTATTCTAAACAATAATTATCAGTGATTTTCCCGCAAATGAAGCTTTAGACAGAGTTGGTATTATACATACCTACATGGTTTGGTTACTTTCACCTAATATTAATTCAATAAACATAAATTTTTATTATGCTCATGCTGTACAGTACTGTGATTGAAAGTTATTGGTTAAATTTGTTCCAGCAATTTGTGCACGTAAACAGGTGAAGGTGATCCAAGAGTTGATAGAAGTTAGCAAAATGGGTCAGTTTACAGTGTTCCACATGTTTGATCTACGCGCTTCTCTGCTACTTGGCCTGCTGAGTCTCCTTGCTACATATGTTATTATAATGATACAGTTTCTTAACATATATTAGTTCGTGCTGTAAAAATTTCTCTCTTGAACTATGTTCCTCTCTTGAACTTTTAAACTCTATCTTACTCTATATTCCGAAGTTCACCAATTTTTTTAGTATGAGCAATTCTTACTGCACTATTTACTGTTGTCTTATTTTATTTTTGGTGGGTTCTTGTTAATATTGTAAAATATTTATATACGTGCATTATTTTCAGAGGTATATATTTTATTACTGAAGCCTTTGGAACAGATTTTTACTTTAATATTCAGTCAATTATTTTTATAATGCAATTACCACTTAAAGTAATTAGGTTCCATTACTATCTGTTTGGTATTTTTATATTTGCTTTTAAATTATCTACAACGGTAGCTACTACCGACAAATTGTCAAATTTCATATTATGTAGATTTATTCTCCACACAGTCCTCCCGGATATTTTGCTGAAATAATATTAGCTTTTTAATTACCTTCACTGCATGTAAACTTTGGATAAACTCTATTGTGGACTTAGAAACATTTCTAGAATAAACACCTTCATAACTCACTTCAAATAAATTGATTTCAGTAAAAAATATCTTGTTCCACATATTATCTCAATTTGTTAACGCCTACAAGTACAAATGTGTAAAAAAAATAAATGAAACAACTCCAACTATGAAAACACATAATAGAAAATTGATGGAGTAAAATCAATAAAAAACTGAAAGGACTTTAAAAGGATAATATCACGTTATGTATTTGATGTTGCTACATTCAAGTTAACATAGCACTTATCTTTCACATTAATATTGTTGTAAGCAATTCATCCACAAATAAAATTGCAATAAAACTATTAGATCTTATTTACAACCTGTATGTGCCTTCGATAACGTAGTAGTAACTCACGTTTCATTAGTTTTAGTACTTGCTTTTACCCAGCAACTTTGACAGCAGACACGGACATACAATATTTATTGGTAATTTTTATGAAAATTAATTATAATCATTAATGAAACAGTACTTATTACTTGACCTAATGTGATATTGTCTTATACAAACATATGTATGTACAAATTACACAAAGCAGTTAAAATACAAATGTTGGTGTTGTTTTTATGTTTCAGTGCCCCTGTAGAAAAATGAAACTATCATGATGTGATACTCAGGTATCTGTATAAAAAAATATTTCAAATCAATTAAAAAGTGTTGAGTGTTTTATACTTCATTCAAAATATTTTCTTTTTAAAATAGTTAACCAAAGTGATAGTGACCAAAGTGATTGCTACATTTATAAATTCCATGTTAAATAGTTTGATGGTTAACTTTAACATTCTGCTAAAAGATAATTTAGAATAATAATAAAGATAATTTATATTTTTTGTTGGAATGCAATATTAGAAAATGTATGAGTTAACGATTAAGAAATTAGATTATTTAATTTTAATCATTTAATAAGAAGTGTCCAATGTTTTATTGCATCTAAAGAAACAAATAAATGCACTATAGTAATACCATCTTCGTTAATTATTTCACAAATACCGTGTGAATTCCTAATATAATCTTGTGTACAATTTTAATATGAAGTCATGAAGTATCAAGTTCATTTTATCTTTTGTTTTTAAACCGTGTAATCTATATATTTTTTATAATATATTTATTTCACAAATGTCAAAAATCAGGACTTTATTTGAAGTATACACAATTTATTCTTAATTGGATAAAAGTTTAATTCACATGTTGTTCACAACTCTTTTCTTGTAAAAAATTCTACTTCAAAGTTTCAGAAAATAGGTAATAAGGACAGAATCAGATAATTGAAACATCCATTAAATGGCATAACATCTATTTATAAAAAAAAAATGGTTTCTTATTTATACTTAACGGAATACATTTCTAAGACATAGTTTCCTAACAATAAAAAAATCAAATAAATTAATCTACTTAAAATCCTAAGCGTGACATTGAGTTCTTATAATATTTCAAATTGATTCTACAGAATTAAGGATGCTTCAATGACTTCAGGAGAACTGGTAGAACTGTTTATATCTGGAAAGTTACATGTTGTTTTAATGTGTCTCGGTAATTTCAGTGTATGGAATTAGATAAAAAATAATTTAGAGACTCAAAAACAAGCCCCAATTTTGTGATCTACTAGAAGTGACTTCTTCCTAAGTATTGTAAATTAAAAATAACTTATCAATAGTAGAAATTAAAAATTAGCTGAATGGAACTTACAAGAAAAATATTCATGTTTTAATTATAAAGTAATAGTCTAAATTTAAACAATTACAGCGATTGATATACAAAGAAGCAATAAAATTTCAAATTGCTGTTACAGAGCAGCACAACCTCCGGATAAATTTCTTTCAGTGAAAATTTAATTTACTTTAGCGGAATTGATAATAATATTTTATTTTTATTAATATTTTATTTTATTATTTTATCTTTAGCGGCATTGATAGTAATATTCAATAT
Source organism: Druceiella hillmani (assembly GCA_039881145.1). NCBI lineage: Eukaryota > Metazoa > Arthropoda > Insecta > Lepidoptera > Hepialidae > Druceiella > Druceiella hillmani. The sequence continues at coordinate 4,510,463 of JAYKKI010000013.1, forward strand.
CAAAAAATACATGTCAAATGTAGGAGTGACAATATTGGTGGAAATTGATGATGTGTGGGGTTTTTTAAACTATGGCATTTTTTTGAATAGAGACAGTATGGTTATATTTCTGTATACAAAATATAAGTATCATATTAAATATGCGAATGCTGCTTTTGCCATTTTGCCATTTTTGCCATTCGGTTTGCATTATGCCATTCGGTTTGTATTTCTAACACACAGTAAAGCGTGTTAGATTAAGCACATAACCAAGTTATTAAAACATAAAAAAGTTAATTTTCTCAAGTGACAAAATCAAAGTTGTCATTGATTTCCTATAGAGCATCTGAGACAGAAATTATACCACAGAATAAAATATTGAACTTATGTAATTAAAAAGAATTTATTTCAAGATTAAAAGAGTGGGGGAAGCTCCTGTAACCAAATATGAAAGTCAGTAGACATAATGATGTTTTGAAATGTTAACCACTCAGTTTCAAGACATATTTTATGGTCAATAGCTCAATTTTTTAAATTTCAGCTAAATACTTCATTTGGTATCAAAATTAGAACCCTAGTATCGTGAGTATCGTAGTCGTGAGATATATTGAATAAACATGAAATCCAATGGCCAAAATGGCTGCTAGCGCCGAGTGGCCTAACATGCATATCATCTCTGCTTAGCATCAACTCAATATCAAGCACATACAATACTAGTAATATATTTGCATAACATAACTTCGCGAATAACATGGCCGTCAGTCATGTTATCTGTGAAGTTATGTTATTCAAATATATCACCCTCCAATCTAAACGTTTCTATTTCAGTACAGATACATGATGTGTTGGTCTAATGTTAAAGATGCTTCATGTCAACAAATTATTTCACAAAACACTAAATCATATTTCACACATGATTTCATTTTGAAAAGTTTCATACAATATGGAAAAATATGAGAGAACCATTATTTCTGTCCTCTGTTACTTGCATCCATTTATATTCATATAAGAAGTTTAAGACAGTTTCATCAATTTACACATGTTAAATCAATTCATATTCTCACAATGAGCTTACTATATGTTGTTTTATTTTCTCCATTAATATGTGTTGCATTTTTACCATTTTGAAAATTCATTTTCATTGATCCTTTCTTCCAGATCTAAATACTTTTCTCTATAAAATTTGTTTATAAAATGATATATTGCATAAAATATTACCTAATAGTCATATATTTACATATTTACATTATGGTATAAAGATACATTATAATGTAAATATGTAAATATATCATTCACATAGAGTGTGCGCTAATAACATTACAATTACCATAGAAAAGTAGTATGAAAATTAATCTTTCTGAAAAAATCAATAAATTAACTTAAATGTACACATGCATTTAATAATTTTAAAGTTCTTTATCCTAAAAACTCATAAATATACAGACTACCAAGCCCACCTTGTTATAGAGATTACTTAATATTGTTGCCAACAAATGAAATTAATCTTTTACACACCATGATTCCCCTGGCGTTATTTGTATAACGTATCGTTAATAAATTTTTAAAGAATAGTGGTCTCAAAATTAGAGGAAAAAGTTATAAACAGCGTCTAAATATATATATATATATATATATATATATATATATATATATATATATATGTAAACGAAGTGAGTGACACTTCATTCAGCATGAAGTTTGCATATGAGCTGTGCTAGCTGTCACTTGGACATGTCGCCACGCCACAATAGAAAAATAGGTTATGTTCTTAGAAACGATCAATGAATTATAATATGATATAGTATAATATTTTAATACTTAAATAATATGAACTAGTGAAGCAATAGCTTTAAATGTTGTTTCTCTTTTCAGGTGAGTTTGTGATTAATTAACGTTATAAATTGTTTTGTAAAAGTGTAAACATTTGTTTATGTAATAAATCTCTTTTCAGAGCAACTCAATGCTATAGTTTTACTGTTCACCATATTATCCAAGGATAAGAATTAGAAACACATTATAAAACAACATTTCTACAGCTAATTCCCAAGAATAATGGACAAATTACAGTTCGAATTCGTAGTCAAGGCCAGTGAAGATGTGAAGACAAATATTATTTGTATAACAACAATTACCGATTTAGACGGCAATACCTTTATGTTCCCGGATAAATTACAACCTGTAAAACTACACGATGCAATAATAAAAACACAAATCTTTCAAAAAATCAAAGCTACTTTACAAAAACGGCATGACAAGCGACAGGTATGGATATCCATGAGCCCAGAAACAAAGGCGGTTTATTGTGATGAAGATGGAAATAAACAGTTCATGGGATACCTTTTAGAGGAAAAAGAAACACCGAAAACTTCTACAGCAGGAATCTCTGAAGAATATCTAATAAAAATCATGGAAAGCTTCGCTGAAATGAAGAATGAATCATCAAAACATTTTAATGTGGGTAAAATGGCAGAAAAATTTGTTATACAAAAATTTAGTAGTAAGATTACCAATGTGTCCCAGTGGATGATAATCTTTGAAGCGGAATGTGCACGTTTAGGCATAGAGGAGGATATCAAAAAAATTGAAATTTTTAAGTTATTTTTAGAAGATTCCTGTAAAGACTGGTATAGTTCTATGCTGATTAAATACACAATAAATTCAGAATGGGCTATGTGGAAACAAAACTTTAGTGAGACATATGCAGATAAGAGTTGGTCACCGATCAGGTATGCAATGTTATTTAAATATAGACAGGGCTCATTACTGGAGTATGCAAAAAAAGAGAAACTGCTATTAGAAATAAATAAGTCCATAGATAAACATACTCTAATTGATCTAATCGCCACCAGATTACCGAATTTCATTGCGGATAAAATTGATAGAAATAGTTTAAAGGAAACTCAAGATTTATTTAATAATATAAGAAGTTTAGAGCACATGGTAAATAAAAAAACATTTGATAAAAAGATAATAGCTTCCGAAAGTAAAATTAAAGATAAAAATGTAAGGCCCATGGTTAGTCCGTGTAAAATTTGTGAAAAAGAAAATAAAGGTACACGTTACCATCCCGAATCACAATGTTGGTTTAAGATAAAAAATAATGATAGAACAAAAAACGATCAGATAAGGAGTGTAAACAATTCAAAATTAGAGACTGAACTAAATGAAATTAACCAAAAAAGCTGGTAGTGCCGCCATTAATTAAAATTAAATTACTAATAAATGACATTTTAGAAACATCAGGAATCTATGATTCAGGATCCAATGTGTCCTTAATAAATTCAAGGTTATTATCTTTAAAAAAAATACCAACTCATTATAAAAAAGCAGGTTTGAAAACAATTAATGGCGTAAAAAAATCAATAGGAATGGTAACTTCAAAACTAAAAATTTTGGAAATTGAAAAACATGTTGATATTTTTGTTATAGATGAAGAAAACTTCGACTATAATTTTCTAGTTGGATTAGAGTGTATACAAAAATTTAAATTAACTCAAAATGAGAATTTAGAAATCATGCAAAATATCCACAACAATAACAATAAGACACAATACATAAAAAACAAAGAAAAACAACCTATAATCACAAAACAAATTCCTGGCAGTACAGGTAGTGACATAGGGATAAATAAAAATGAAAAACAAGTTATTATTCACGAACATGAAATAAACTTTAATGAAAATATAAGGGTCAATGATTTTGATATTACGATAAATCATTTAGATCATAAAAAAAGATCTGATATTGATCAATTGATATGCAAATATAATTCAATTTTCGCTAAAGATAAATATGATATAGGTACAGTAAAAGGTTATGAAGCACATATTGATCTGTTGATAGATAAGTACTACAGTAAGAGACCATATAGGTGCTCTATTGAGGACATGAAAGAAATTGAACATCAAATATCAAAACTACTAGAAAATAATTTAATCGAGGAATCATATAGCCCTTTTGCGGCTCCGGTAACACTAGCATTTAAAAAAGAAGAAGGAAGAAGATCAAGGCTTTGCATAGATTTTCGAGAATTGAATAAGATTGTAGTTCCCCAATCGCAACCGTTTCCTCTAATCGAGGATTTAATGATAAAAACGAGGAAATGTAAATTTTTTTCAACACTTGATGTGAACTCGGCGTTTTGGTCCATACCTCTTAAGATTGAAGATCGAAAAAAACTGCATTTGTTACCCAGAATGCACACTATCAGTGGACATGTTTACCTTTTGGCTTAAAAACTTCACCCGCCATTTTTCAGAGAATCCTGAGTAGTATTATAAGAAAGCATAAATTGTCAGATTTTACTGTTAATTACATAGATGATATTTTAGTATTTTCAGAAACATTTGAGAAACATATAGAACACTTGTGCTTCTTATTGGAAGCAATCTTAAAAGAAGGGTTTAAATTAAAATTCACGAAATGTAACTTTGCACGGGACTCGGTAAAATATCTAGGGCATATAATAAAAAACAACACGGTAACTCCGCTAAAGGATAATTTAATTGCCATAAAAGAATTTCCGATTCCAAAAACACAAAAAAACGTTCGTCAATTTTTGGGAAAAATAAATTTCTATGGAAAATATGTACCAAATATGTCAATAACGCTGGATCCATTACATAATTTATTAAGAAAAGGAGAAAAATTTGTCTGGTCCGATAAATGTCAAGAATCATTTGATACTATAAAAAGACTACTTTGCTCAAAACCAATCCTAGCAATCTTTGATACAGACTTACCAATCAATATTTATACAGATGCTAGCATACAAGGCATAGCTGCAATCTTAAAACAAATTCAACCCAATGGTGATGAAAAACCTTGCGCATATTTTTCCAAAAAATTAAATAATTCCCAAAAACAGAGAAAAGCTATATATCTTGAGTATCTGGCTATAAAAGAGGCGGTTAAATACTGGCAACATTGGCTTATAGGAAAAACATTCACGGTTTTTTCAGATCACAAACCCTTAGAAAAAATGAATATAAAAGCCAGAACGGATGAAGAACTGGGAGATCTTACGTTTTATTTGTCGCAATTCAATTTTAAAATAATATATTCTCCGGGAAAATATAATATAGAGGCAGATACCTTAAACAGAAATCCAGTGTTAGAACCAGATGAAAATGAAGAAAGTAGTTTAAAAGTAGTTAATTTTATTAAAATAGAAGATATACAACAAGATCAAAATAAAAACGAAGATATAAAAGAGAATATAAATAAACTTATTTATAAAAATAATATATTATATAAAAAGATTGGAAAACATGAAAAGATTATACTAACTGAAGACTTTAGTAAACATATTATAAAACAAGTTCATCACTACTATTGCCACATAGGAAAACAACAAATAGAAAAAAAAATAAAACCCTTTTATCAAGCTAAACATTTATTAGACAACATAAAAAAAATATGTGAAAACTGTGACGTTTGTATAAAAAATAAATCAAGAGGAGCATACAAGTTTGGTCTAATGTCGCACTTAGGACCAGCCACACATCCGTTCGAAATAGTGTCTATAGATACCATAGGTGGATTTGGTGGTGCACGTTCAACAAAAACGAATTTACATCTTCTAGTAGATCACTTCACTCGTTACGCCTACATTTTGACATCCAAAACTCAGAATGCAAACGACTTTATAAAACTAGTCCAAAGAGTAACACAAGATTATAAAATAGACTTGATTCTGTCAGACCAATATCCAAAGAATTTCAGTATTTTTTAGAAAAGGAAGGTATACCTATAGTGTTCACTGCAGTAAATGCACCATTTTCTAATGGATTAAACGAAAGATTAAACCAAACATTGGTCAATAAAATTCGTTGTAAAATTAATGAAAAAAGAGATAAGATCGCTTGGACTACCATTGCTCACGAATGCACAAACAAATATAACGAAACCGAACATAATGTGACAGGGTTCTCCCCAAAATATTTACTGCAGGGAAAAAGTGTGGACATTCTACCAATGAACTGAAACAAAATAAATTACAGAATCAACAATTAATACGAGACCGGAAGATTGCCTTAGAAAATAGTATAAAATCACATAATTATAATAAAAAAAGATTTGATAAAAACACAAAAAAATTATGAATTTGAAGTAGGAGATTTAGTATATGTTGAAAACGGAAATCGGTTAAACCGAAAAAAACTAGATGAATTGAAAATTGGTCCATATCAAATTATAGAGAAAATATCTAATTCAATTTACAAAGTAAACACGGGACACAAAAAGGTACAGTCAAACCTTTTCCACATAACAAAACTCGTTCCAGTGGTAGTAATACGTTAAAATTTTGATAATTACCTATGGAGGAGGGGGAGATGTAAACGAAGTGAGTGACACTTCATTCAGCATGAAATTTCCATATGAGCTGTGCTAGCTGTCACTTGGACATGTCGCCACGCCATTATAGAAAAATAGGTTATGTTCTTAGAAACGATCAATGAATTATAATATGATATAGTATAATATTTTAATACTTAATTAATACGAACTAGTGAAGCAATAGCTTTAAATGTTGTTTCTCTTTTCAGGTGAGTTTGTGATTAATTAACGTTATAAATTGTTTTGTAAAAGTGTAAACATTTGTTTATGTAATAAATCTCTTTTCAGAGCAACTCAATGCTATAGTTTTACTGTTCACCATATTATCCAAGGATAAGAATTAGAAACACATTATATATATATATATATATATATATATATATATATATATATACATATATATATATATATATACATATATATGTATATATATATATATATATATATATATATATATATATATATATATATATGTACATGCGTGTGTGTGTGTGTCGCATTTACCATAGGTTTACACAGTGCCTACCACGATGATTAGATTCATGTTATAAATGTGAGCTAATAGCTCTGTGAAATCATAGTAGATGTTTAAATTCTAATATAAATTAATAAACGCGACTCAATAGAAATTGAAAGCACTTTATCAAGGACTTTCTAAATAGCACAAAACATCATTAAAATTAAATTTTGCATTATCAAAATTTAGAGATTGAACTTTAAATGTGTGTGCATTTTGAAGAACATTGTTTAAGCCTGGAAATGAAAAAGAAGCATTGGCTCTCTCGGAGGAAGGAGAGAAGAGTTTAAATGGGCCCTTTTACATCAAAATTTAACAGACAGTCATAGCTTAAAAGCTGAATAGTTACTTCTTATGGCTATCTCTTCTTTAAAATTTAATAGATAGTCACAGTCTGAACAGTTACGGCAATAAAGGTAATGAAAGGTGGAAGTAATGATGAATGCAAAAGTTCCTTAAACTAATGTCTAAAATATTAAGGTGATCCCACAAGAATTTGGTTTTGTAAGTAAAGAATAATTTTAAGGAAATATGTGTCTATCTAATTTTACCTGTCAACTTAAAGATAAATGAATTTAATAGAATTTTGCTCAATGTTTCATATTTATATAATATGACAGGGTACTGAAACAAATAGTAAATGTTTCATCATCAATGTTCAAATTTAATTCTGGTAAAGTTATTTATTAAATTAGGTATTTGAACACTCATTTCCAAGCTTGAGTTATTGATTTTAAAACACCCACACCAGTGTTGTAAAAGCTCTAAAAATAATAAAACATGTGTTGTTATGCCAGTATCAATAATATATACACAGCATAAATTATATTGAATAATATTAAAAAGGTCTAATTCCATGTAGATCATGACAAAAAATTATGTGATAGATATGAATTAATTATTTAGAAGAACATTAGTGTGAATGATATAAACAAAGTGGCCTTGAATGTTCAAAAATAGTCATATTATATATGTACAATTTGATATTACTTCTCAATCAAGGTTGTCATCATTTTTTTCACAGCGTAAATAGTTCTGTTGCAGTAAATGATATTATATTAAAAGGAATATAATGCAGTGTACATTGCAAGAAGAAATTGTGAGGTAGGTATAAATTAATACTTTCAAACATTATTAACGTCTTTATATTAGAAACTAAACATCTAGTAGTCCCTCGAATTGAATATATTAAAATAGCCATATTGTATACACAATCTGACATTATTTTCTAATCCAGATCATTCAAGTTTTTTTCCGTAAAAGACTTAATTCTGTTGACAATTATTGGTCTTTATGTAATTAAGCATTATTTCATTTATTTATTTTGGAGACCATGGTGACTGATATCCCGTAATGCTTTCAAGGATTCTGCTATAACATTATTGACAAATTTATCCGTCATGACTGATTATACTAGAAAGTTATTAATAAAAATATACTCTACATTATAAATAATTATTTTTATCTTTCTCAATGGCTAATAGAGTTCCAAAGTAACATTCAATATATTATTTCTGTATCCAAGTTTTCTCCATGCCAGACTACATTCTCATTACCTGCATCACATACTTTATGACTATTAAATATTAAATTTGGACACCTATCAATCACATAAGGACAGATTCAATATTAAGCCAGAGACTTAAAATATTAGACAGATTCAATATAATAGCCGTTTTATTTAGAAAAAAATTTTTGTTTTTTCACTTAAAATACTTGTTCTGATAATTGAATAGAGAAACAACCACATAAAAAGGAAATTTTATTAAATGTGCATAAAAGTAGTTTTGTCTATAAATATATGCATTCTCTTTACATTTGATCTGTAAGCAGAATCTAAATAGTCTTGCAGTATGGCAGTAAAACCAATGGAAATATTTTAAAGGTTGGATCATCATTTTAAATAATTCATAGGAAAAAATTATATGAGCCTTTGTTAAGGGCAATGGCGAAAACATAAATATTCTTTTAATACTTCAAGAAAACTTACAATAGATACGTAGTATAGTGCATATTCATAACAGATTGTCTCGCATTTTTCTTTTATCTAAAATAAATAATAAAACTGCCGTAACATTATTATGTACGTGTGGTTAGACTGTCGAAACTGAGCAGCAAAACTTAAATAGATTGAATAATGTAAGTTTATCAACCTTTCCTCCGTCTAAGTAGATCAGGTAGTTCTATTAAAATACCCACAAATATTATTATTTATTGCTTGGGAGACATATTGCCTAGTGAATCTTTCACAGACCTAAAAATATTCTGAATTTCTTGAAAATAAAACGATTTAGGGCCATCGCTAAGTTTTCCGGTAAATTTTAGCAAAATTTTGGAAACATTGTTTTTTCATAATTTTTTATTTTGATAGTTTTGGATATAAGGAGGAGGGGAAATATGTATTTTTGGGGACATTTTCAACAATGCCTCCAGAATTATCTTACTGAAAAGGTTTGGAACATTTCTAGCTTGCTCTTTCAATTGATATCCCAGAGGACATGGAGATTGAACAAATTTTCGATTACTTCATTCTTTCTTGTGAATATCTTTGAGCAATTTCTTTTAGTTTCTGTGATAAATATTTTTAAGTATTAACTATTGATACCTTGCATTTGCTCCATTTAGTTAATCCCATTCCAAGTTTCTACATCAAAACAGTTTTTGGAAAAAACAACTATAATAAACAGAAGGATGGAGAGCAATCTTGATATATTTCCTTCTTTTTCCTTTTGTGTGTGCCCTTGACAATATCATAATTACATTTCGTGCAAGTTGATGTAGCTATTATAAAATCAATCAGCACACAAGAGATGAATGTAAGATGTACAATGTGCAGATATTGTGACCAGAAGGAATTAATTCTACTTAATGTTCTATAAGAACTCCATCTATAAGAAGCAACTAAACACAGCAGTAATGCTGTGTTGTGGTTAATGGCCATTTATAAAGTCATTACAAAAAAAAAACCATTATGAAACAGACAAGGTCGAGTAAATAATTTATTCAACCCGTGTAGACAATAACGTCTTACTAAATATATTGGATAATAACTCTTTATTAACCCATCTAAAATCAGAGCCAAATAACAATTAGTCTAATAGTAATTTACAATAGTCACATAATCAACAAGACTATTCATAATATAATGAGGAGAATGTAGGATAAAAAATAGATTACATTCATTATTATACATTTTTTTGTGATATCTCCATATCAACTATGAAATAAATGCTATGTAGAGACATAAAGAGAAAGAGAGAAATAAAAAAATTTTAAGACAAAGTAGTATTAAACATTTTATCAATATCTTAATAATATTGATAAAATGTTTAATACATGTTTTTAAAAACATGAGTTATGTGATTGATTTATCCATTTATTCGAATTGAATTTTGACAGTGTTTAATTAAGGAACTTTCTAGATAAAAAATACACAATTTTATTTGATAAATATTTCAGTTAAGACTAGTTTGAAAATTAATCAATAGAACACGAAGCTTCACAAACTGAAAGGAATAACTGCCTACTGTTAATTACAATATTGCAGATCAACACTCAGACTATTAGTGTTGCAACATGCCGATACATCTGCCCATTTGCATTGTAAATTTTTTTACATATTTTGTAATTATTTTAGTAGTTATTATTTGTATTTTATATAATGGAAAAAATAAACACAAACTATTTGAAATAGGATAAGAATACTAAAGAGGAAATATGCTTGCATTCTAATATTTCCACAAAGAACAACGGAATGTAAATATATTTATAAAAAATTCCAATTGAATAGAAAGATAAATTAAATATTGTTAATGTAATTAAACGAGAGAATATTTTGTTTGAGGAAAACATAAAATTAATATGGAAAATGTTGAATTAACACATCAATCAGATAAAGCTGCAGCTATAAATCGCAAGTTATCTACGTAAGGCGCTGTTGTTAACTAATTTGGAAAGACTAAATAAAATAAAATTAAAATAAAAACACTTGCTGATCCATCCGCTCTGCATGAATTTCAAGAGATTTTTTTTCACATTTTGTCTAAACTGGGAGTGTGAACTTGTTTTTAATGTACAAGTCACATAACCATTATAATGGTGTTCTGATCACGGCGTTTGTTCATTCATTAACAACATGAAAGATCTTAAATCTGGGTACAGCACATTCTGTTGAGAGTTTCCTTAATTCTTTTTTCCAATCAATTCCATTGTCGCAATATATCCCAATGTACTTATTCTTATGTTTATTAACTCATTGTCACCCTTGTAGAAGTTATATTTTTTGGTTTTTATATTAGGTGGCATTATCTCAGAAATACACGTAATCACAAAAGTAAAAGAGGGATAGGTACGAAATTCATTTAAAAGTGTATTTTTGCTTAAGAAATTTTATTCCCTATTGTGAGATGCTCATTGTTGTAACATGCTGAGCAGCATCAGTGATCTGTGAGTGTGTGATGTAGGGCGTTGCAGTGATGATGTCGTCGTGCAAACGTTGCGTGACTAGCTGTACAAAGACCTTATATGGACTGTTGGATATAGAGCGTGAGAGGACTCGGTGCATCATATGCACATGCTCCATAGGGATTGAGATGTTTAAGGCAGAGCTTAAATTGAATATAATGTTTAGAACATTTTCAGCTTTAGTTTCTGAAGTCTTTTGAGTTTCTAATTTGCACCATCTATTGATTTGGTCTAAATCATTGTCTTAGGTTTTGTAAACCTGTAGTTCTGAAGTAAGTGTTTTGTATTTTTTGATTATGTTGGTACTTATAATTACTTGTGTAAATCTCTCGTTCTGAAGTAAATGTTTCGTATTTTGTGATTATCTTTTCCTCAGGGCATTGTAGAGAACTATCTGATTTATTTTGCAATTTATCCAAAGGAAAACTATAATCAATCATACATTATTATGTTATAGAAACATTTCATTGAATATTGGTGTACCTGATTTAAAGTCGTCATTAACAAAATATAACATGTATCTCTTAAAGATCATCTTCTTCAAATATAAATTTAATTCCAAAAACAATATGTTTACACTGATTATAAAATAATAAATAATGCAATAAAAATATAATTACTTGTGCATAAAAATTAGGCAGCTGTGAAACATGTAAGCAAGTTAATATCAGAATTAATAATTTACGTATTCTGGATGCTTAAAATAAATTCTTTTTGTTAAAATGTACATTAATATACGTTGAGAAATTGTATCATTACAATAATGTATGTAGCAATGAGACTCAACAGGCCGAGTAGCAGAGAAGCGCGTAGATCAAACATGTAGAATACTGAAAATTGACCCATTTTACTGGCTTCTATCAGCTCTTGGATCAATTGTACCTGTTTACGTATGTGAATCGCTGAAACAAAAAATAACAATACAAAATTCAGTTCACGTTTGGAATTTTATTGTCTGCAAAATTAAATAAGCATAAAAAAATAAATATCCGAAACTAGCATTAGTTGAAAAAAATAAAATCATTTAGGGATTTGTGATATTTTAAATGAATAAATATTCATTTTGGAAGAAGTTAAAAGAGAATTTTTATGGCAGTTCAAATAACTCGCAAGTATAATTTAATTAAATTTGCAATAATTTTTGCGAAGAAAAACTGATGTGGATTTCAATGTATTGTTTATATTATTAAGAATGAAATAATTCTTAAAAATAGAAACTAATTTTTTTGTTCAAGAAAAAGTACAACCTATATTTCTTTACAAAGTATTTCTTTTTTAAAGTGGAATGGTCATAATATAAACAGTTTCAATATTGTCTGCATATTAGGTCATAAATCATTAAATTATAAGTGCTTGGATTCATAATTATAGAATCAGAATATACATATATACGTAAACTTATAAAAGTAAACATGTGTGCATATATATGTGTATGTGCGTATGTGTGTTTGTTTACAAATGTGTATATATGTGAGTGTGTGTACATGTTTCTATCTGATTATGAAATTTTGTAAATGAATCTATATGGCCAAAAAGACCTCATATGTAAATGATATATGTATATATATATATATATATATATATATATATATATATATATATATATATATGTGTATATATATATATATATATATATATATATATATATATATATATATAATTTTGTTCTATTTTATGTTTCATTGTATGGTGAAGAAACTTTTAAATTGTGACCTTATCTAGTGATTTTTTGTATTTTCCCACAATCTGACCCAAATGCAGCGAGTAGACAATTTTTAATTTCAAAGTGGTATGGGTATTGTTCTTATATAATACCAGTTAATTTTTCGAAGGTGTAGGTACTAACGGATTATCTAAAGTTGTAATGCAAGTCAAATGTTATTAAACGTATGATTTATTGTCAGTTTTGAAGCATCCAATTAAGGTAAAAAAAACAAAGTGCAAAGAAAAAACATTTTAATGGCCATTTCAACTGAATACTAACGGTATTTTCTATCAGCTTGAATTACTTTCAGGCGGGTTTTTGTCTTCTTCACCTGCAGGTAAATGCATTCACAGAGGATGCAGATGCTCACTATTTGTATTACTGAACGAGACGACCAAAGTACGGCCCTCCAAAGTTTAAAGTTCAGTATGGCCTAAAATGACAATTTTAATTTAAATATTGTCCTAATTTCTAAAAAAATATTAAAAGAATTATTTTCTGAAGAATAATGAAAACCAGTTTAATATTTACTCTTTTACTTTTGTTATATCATTTTATTTGGTGATCAAAATTAATTCATCGCCAAATATTATGACAGGAAAGCTCTTACTAAAATTACACAAGTTTATTTTTAAAATAGAGAAGAAATGGGTGTTTATAAATTTTATTCATGCAAAGCTATAGTATTAATCATTATGATCTAAATTGTTTTCAGTATTTAAAAGCGTAAAGTATAAAAATATACTCACATTGTATTTCAAACTGTGCAAGTAGGTAAAAGTATAATGCATAACACTTGCAAAAACTCTATATAAAGTAAAACAAAGCTGAAATTTAAAGAATAATACAATTAATGTTATTATTCAACTAATTTTAAAACATATGGACCTATCAGTAGGGTACAGTAATTAGAATATTGCATAATTGGTTAATTATTACATAACAGTGAAGATATGTAAAGCCATGAATAAAAAATTAATAAATCATATTTACAACAAACCTGAATCACAAATAAACTGTTGAAACATCTGCACAGTTCTAAAAAAGTTGTGAAGAATTTTAACAAACTGGTAACGTCGTTTCCTTTAAGGGCTATATTAAAAGCATCATTCGTATTGTTGCTAGATATGCCATGTTGCGGACTACCGAATATATCGTCAATTGACGCAAGAATTTCCTGCCTTTTTGTGTGTTCAAGGAATTTATTTAGCAGTTGAATTCTACACAGAGTGCTGCACATTAGCGTGCAGAAAAATATCATTTCTACGTCATAAACACTCCTATATACTACTCTCAATATGAGATGTTCGTAAAATTCGAATCCAACGTTATCAGTGAAAAATGAATATACACTTAGAAAAATTATCAAATCTAAAATCATTAAACTCACAACAATGAAATTACGTTTAGAATCTTTTTTTAGAATATTCCTTCTGTGAGTTTGATCGAAGAGATCATCAAGATTGTTAAAATGATTTACAAATTTCATGAAATCATTTTTCAGACAGAATACATCAGTACATAACAAATGTACGACGAACAAATCTGTAATAGTTTGAAGTAAATTATAAATACCTTGAAAATTTAAAACAAAAATTATTGGGACCAACAATAAAAGAAAAGCAATAATTACGCAACTATAAATTGTCTTAAATCGTCACAAAAGATTATGCTCTTTCGTTGTTCTTCTGCATACACCAAATGCGGATTGAAGTAACAGGATAGGTCGAAGTGTTTCAGCAAAGACAATATTCAGATCTTCATTTTTGTCAATTATTGTAATTGTAGAAGAAGACATACTGAAATACACTTTGTTGTCCAAACGTCAGACAAGTCTACGCACAAAATGACCATTAAAAGTGACAACACAAAAGAGTTATTATTAACAAAAATAAAACAAAGAGTAGTCTATCATTGAAAGCTCATTATTAAAAACGGTATAACATTGAAATATGTCAAATAAGTAGCAAATGTCAAATTGATGAGAATAACTACTTCAGTTAAAGTAGTAAATATTTCATTAATGTCATATTAATTTTATAAAGAGGAAAATTTCATTATTTGTTGTTTTTTAAGATTTGACATAAAAATAGTTTCTAAGATTAACACAAAATTTTAGTAATGTATATTATAAAGTGAAAATACGATACATGGTATGTAAGGTAAAGTATGTTTAGAAAGTGTGATTAATGACCAACAACTGTTTGACTGAAAGTGCGCCGGGTGCATTTTTGATCTAAACTTGTAAACCATTGCAGTTGCATTAAAATAATGTGACGAATGTATAAATGACAAGGCAATGTACAGATAAAACTTTTTTAGAACAAAAATTGAAAATGAAATTCGAGTCGACCTTTATCTCTCACATACATGCACACTCACACACACAGATGTGTATTACATTTCACTTAGTATTGTCTCCAAAAATATCTGAAAATGGGTCTGGAAACAATACTGTACTGCAAAAGTTCCAACTAAGTGCCTGTATTTTCCTTATTTTATACTTTTCAGTGTATTTGCTTATTAGGTTGTTATTTGAAGTCTGTTCAAATTTTTGTAAAAACAATTTGTTATTCCATTTTTAGTGTCCATGATGTCCTGTGTTACTTGGAAGATCACGAACTTATGGTGGATTCAATGTCGATAATATTTATTGTAATAGGAACAGATGCTTGCAGCATTTAACGAACCTAAACATAAAAACATATACGTATATCCTTACATACTTACTTGCGTGGTAATATTCTAATTACTGCTTTGAGTATATCTGTTTATACTTAGTTACCTACCTACCTATCAACTATTCTGTATATTCACTTCATTCATTTGTTTATAACTGTACTTACTTATTTAACGAGCTACCTAGTAACATATCTTTATTGCTTCATACCTCAGTATATAAATTTATCAAATTACCAGCCTACTTATTTTGTTATTTTTTTGTCAAGACAAACGAAACAAGTTAAACTCGATGAGTTTACTGTGCATCAGTGAAGAGTTCCTGTTGGAGCATGTTTCAACTCCATCATTATATTTTGATTTTACTAAAGGATATATTTACATCACCGTTAGTTGCATAAACATTTAAGAGACCTCATTTCCTTTGAGAAATTCTATCCAATTTTCATGATATAACACCATGTCCATTCAAATAAAAAAGAGTCATTGAAATTTGTTTATTAACATGGGAGATATGAGATAACAAAAACAAAATAGACCTTACCACTTCAGCATGCTGCAGAATAAGAATCCATAGTTTAATGACAGAGTCTATGCTTCAGACACAAAATCCTAATTTAAAAACAGAAGATTGTCTAGTCTTACAATTGAAGCCGGCTATAACTTCCGATTCCTCAGCCTGGCACTGTGGAGGCAAAGTATCAGGTTGAGGAGTTGAAATCCGGAGTAAAATAGCAGAGTTTCTCCTTGAGACCCACAGTACTAATATAAAAATAGTATATACTCCAGCCTCACGGTTTAAAGAAGCGGTACCCCCAGAATATAAAGATTGAAGAGTAAGAACTAAGAGTTCAGTTACTTAGTCTATGTTTGAGATGCCCAAAACTAATTTGAAAACAGAAGGTTCCCAAATTTCATGGTATAAGCAGGCGGTACCTCTGCTGCACCAGGATTAAAGAATTGGAACCCGAATTTCAATCCCAGAGTCTCTGCTCGAGACCCTAAATAATAATTTAAAATGACAAGTTTAGGCAGCCAGAACTCCTGCAGGATCAGGACTGTGTAGTTGGAATGCAGAGTTCAATGACATACGTTCTGTTTGAAACCGGCAAAACTAATCTAACAACAACAGATCCTTAAGGGTCACAATTTAGTCAGTCATTACCCCTGTAGCATCAGGACTGAGGAATTGAAACAAGAGGTTTAGTCAAAGAGTCTCTCCTTGACAGCCACATTACTAGTTTCAAAAGTACAGATCTTTGAGTGTCACAGTGTTGGCAGCAGATGTCTAAAGCATAAGTAAAACTCAATCTCAAGGACTCAAATTTTTTTAAATTCCATTTTTTGTGTGGAGTGTCATTTGAAAGGGCTAAATATAAAAACATATCCTGTAGAATATGAAAATAATATACATAAAATATTGCAATTACTGAACCTAAAATTACAAAGAAATAGGGGTTCTTAGAAGCCATGGTAAATATTGTGGGAAAACTATAGCAATGACTCTAGATGTCATTAATTTTGTCAATAGTAGGTATATTCTTCTATATTCTCAACTAATTTCCGAAATCCTACGGGATAGATGTTTGAAATTGGCATAGTAATGCATCTTAATGACCCATATATTTTTATCAACTTTTTTATTTTTAAATTACAATTTAAAAGCGGGCAAATAATGGCCTTTTTTATTGTTATGTATCTTAAGGGTATCATTTTTCTAAATACACTATCTATACTGATTTAAGAATTTTCTAAAAAGAAGACGAAAATGTTCGATGACATATTGATTTTTTTAAAAGATTTGCTTTAAAAGTCTGTCCTTGTATAAAAAAATAAAATAAATAACAAAGCATTGAAAATTCCAAAAATTATTTTACCATAAATAATTCTAACATAAAAACACAATTATAATATTTATAATCATCACTTTTTAGTACAGGTAAAGCCAAGACAGACAGCTAGCTATCGGTAAAACGACAGTTTACTGTCAGACTTATTTGTGTAATTTTTTAAGGGAAGAGTTATGGTCTTGCATGTATTTTTTTAGATGTTCATAAACATATGACGGTGATGTCGGCAACCCATCATGTTTATTCTTATAAAAACAAACTCGTGAGAACATTGCACTTTATAATAGCAATTGTACCCTGAGTATCGGAAAGCGACCGAGAGCTGAAATGCAATACTGATGGTTTTATACATATTATATGCATTAAATGTAGTGTCTTTATTTGCAGCCTTTCATTATGATACATTCCAATGGTTTTTGCAAAACTTTGAAATTGTATAAGTGAGAAATAACATAATTACTGAAGCATTATTTTACATTATTAGAAGTATTATGCTGAAAAATATATATCTATGTTTGTAGCTTTGCATATGTAATATAAAAATAAAAATGTGCTTGTCAATTTGACAAAAATTTTTGAATAATAATTCTTTGGAAATTTTGGGGTCAATAAATCCATTAGATTTGCTACAGAACTTATGACCTAAAAACATTAGAATGGACATTAGAAAGTGAAGAAAAGTAACACTCATGTTTTATGGTCAGTACACATTGAGATTTCATTAGTTATGTTCTTTTAACAGTGTATTTTCATAGCACAAATGTAAATTCAGAAAACTTGATAATAATTTATTTTAATTAACTACCACCAATGCAAGTCCATCTGATCATCCAACTGACTGACTGTTCCACAACAAAGCTCAAAAACTAATGAGTGGATACTGATGACATTTTTGGTTTATGCGTAACATTTGTGTAGGTTATATGTGACCAACTTAAAATTGAAACTTATTTAAATAGGCAATGTTTTCTCACATAAAGATATTTGTATTAAAAAGGCCATATTTAAATGTATAAATTAAGGGCTATAATAGTAAACAAGGTAGGTCTATATAGTGTCAAACTGAACTAGTCTGAGCGAAGAGCTAGTATAATAAAATTATTGGAGACACTCATTTTCTATTCACTTACACAAGTGTCACACTAATTACATAACTGTTCATATAGATTCAGGAGATTCTTAACATACTACTAGTATTTTTTCATAACTGTACCACTACACTTGAAAATATACTAGACGCCTACTATTATATTCATCTTACTTTTGGCATTTTGTAAAAAGTTATGTATGTGAAATGTTATATTTCCTTATTTTATATCGTATGCATTTTACATTTTACCTTATTTTACTTCCATTGTCTATAAAAAGTGATCAATACCATTCAGATAAAATGTCACCAACGAAAATACCATCACCAATGAAAAAATATACATAGTGTTTGTTAGTATCTTTGGTTTCTTTTGTTAGTTATTGTGTATATTGTTTGACAGATTGATGAGACTTGACGACGATTAGCCAAGTGTACATTTGGAAAGATATTCATATGAAAAATTGCATTCAATATAAAAAAATAATTCGTCATTATCTAAGCATGAAAAGAGCATTTGAGCTTAATTAATATTATTGGGATCACTGTAATTATCATCAATTATAGCTTGTACACTCTTTCAGTAGCTCTACGTTTGTATATAATTTTCAGTGTATTGGTAATGTAATTCCATCTTGTGTGTAGAACAGCAGGTATTCTTCAGTGAATAATTTCTTTTAAAAATTCATATCGTTTCAGCGAATATGTAAAAGAAATTGGATATAAATGTAAATTGCAAAAATATCTCCGTGCTATTTGAGTAATTGATGCTCATTTTTCCAAAATCAAATTCAATTGATGTTTACAGCAGTGCACATAAAAAGCATATGAGTAGGTATTTCTGTTTTTTTTTTTAGGAATTACTAAGCAGTAGCACACATTGCTTTATAAGCAATTACACATAGCTTGCACTGAACATCTGATATATGTGCATCACATATTTATGAATGAATATTTAAATTTGTTTAATTTATGGTGTTCAAGCAGTCTCCAATTTACAAAAATATGCCTGTTTCTTCTCTGTTTCATCTCATCTTCCTTCTCAATTCATTTAAATAGTTATTTTTTCCTATTTGCATTTTTGTTTTTTGTTTGTTACTGTGAATGTCCATTTTTTTGTGAACAGGAAAGGTTTTTGCTCCTGTTATAATTTTTTTATGACTACCAATTTAAAATTATCAAGGAAGTATCCTATTTACATTTTATTGAAAAATAACATAAATTAAAATAATAGGCTAAAGTCTATTCTGAAACTATCTAAGAACTGATATTGTATGTGATTTTCATATGCGATAAGTTATTGTGGTAAGCTGGCAATTGCATTTTGAATAAAATGTTGTGCTGGCTTTAGTGTTAATTCATCTTTCTACAAATGAAAAATATTCGTAAATATCAACCTACTTGATGAACGTATTCCGCTCGTGATGATTCTAGCAAAAAAAATCAATTTAAACACTGCTTTCACTATGAAGAACGGGCCGTTAAACATAATTTTCTTTAAGCAATCATTCTTGCTTTATTACATTTTTAATTAATTTTTTTGTTCATGTTTGTGTTTGCATTTGTTTATTCAGTGCTCAGTATGAGTAAGAATGGCAATTAAATTGAAAAAATGTTTACGACCACTTTACTGCGAAAAACCTAGTTTGAATTAGACAAATTTTTCAAATAAATTTTTTCATGTGAAATAATTGAGAGTGATAGTATTTTAGTCAAATATATCAGTTTGAATGTATATTTTTGTGAAATATCCGTTATAAAACATCTTAATATATTTGCTTCGAATTTTGGAATGATATTATTTAAGTGCAGAGAAAATTTCAAAATAATTACGTCTCTATTGCTATATGTACATTATATCGTGACCGCATGATGTATTGAACTATTGGGGAAAAAGAAAATAAAAAGATGTCATCAATTTAAACAAGACCAAAGGCAGGATGGATCTGATTAAAAATTGATTGGTTATTGGTATGCTGCTCTCATCAGTGCACAGTGACCGCTTGTGGTTTTCTATTAAAGAAAAAAACTGCGCTCTACTTTTCTTCTACATGGTGTGATTTTGCAAGTCTAATAAGAAACAAAGCTTTCCATACATGAAATTCATCAAAAATTAAAATCCATAAAAATAAATTTAAAATTTTGGAGAGATATTTAGAAGAAAATTAGACCACAATACAGATTCTTTCAACTAAACCACCAGGAAAGAGCTCTAAGGCTATTACAAAATATTAGCTGCTTTCATATAAACGGATAGAAACTAAATATATTTGTTTCATTTGTTTTGAGCATGCTAATACTACCAGAGAAGATTATGTCTATTGTCAAGAGGAACACTAAAAGACGGACAGTGATATTTAACCATACATACGTGAAATATTAACTGAATATAGCACATAAACAATTCCTTAGTTTCAGTAAAGTTTAGAAATAATTCTTGAACTAATGTAAGAAAATATATATCCATACACACACACACACACACACTCACACACATACATGTACACACACACACACAGACATGTATACACAAATATACAGACAATTTCTATTTAAATAAATCCTGTTTTATGTTTAAAATTAGGTAAGACAATTTTTAAAATGAATTAGTTTCCGTCCTGCTTAATGGAACAACAATTAATAATTTAATAATTTCGGTTAAAAGTAATATTAAATCATAATTATTCTAAGTGCAGAGACCATATCGTTCTGCTTTTATTGTCTAAAATGATTTATTGAAAAACTATCTATTGTTCTCATGATTTTGAGATGAAAACATAGTTTCGTAAACGTTTTGCACTCCAATACGTGCGGGATAAAAAGTAAATTGGAATTATTAATCATGGAAAATTCTCTTGAGATTTTGCTAAAACTTGAATCAGTGCTGGGACTTCATCGATTAGGACTGAGGAAAAAACAGAGTGCCTTGGAAACATGGTTGAGAAATGGATATCGTATGGCGATTTTTACATATTCAATATTTGCTTCATATCTTTTTGACGTACACTTTACTCATATAAACCTAGATAGTATCAGGCTTTACATGAACAGATTTTACTTCAAAGCTATTAACTTGTATCTATGCTATATGCTATTGATAGAGGTTTTATTTAACAAAAATATTTACAGAGAATTACTGATGACTCTGAATGACATTGACAGCAATTTCAAAATTGACTGACACGAATTTGTTATGGTTCTTCTTGTAAAATATGCTGTTCATATTATTTACAGTCAAATATATAATAATTATATTACGGTTATTTATAACAATTGAATAAGTTTCAAATGTAATTAGATATAGTTTAAGCCAATATTTCAATGACCATAGTATTTTATATGTTATAACAGATAATATTTTCCTTTAAACTAACTTAAAACTGTATTTTAAAATTATTTTGCACAATATATTTTTGGTTCAATTCTTTTTATTCCATTTCATTAATGACATAATTCATGCCGTAAACTACGTTGTGATGCGGGTAAACTGATAAGCTATACAAATAATCGATTTAATAACAAATAAAATGAAGAAATAAACGCAACTTTCTTTTTCTAATTGCACAAAATCATTCTGAATTCGAGGAAAAGGGATTACATGTTCCCAAAAATGCTTATATTAAATTTTTCATCAATCACAGAACCGCATTTGTCAAATTATCAATTGGTCTCAGGGACCCAAAAGAAACATTAATATAAATGGGACAAAATCAGGGTCGACAATGACAAAAATATTGTGTTTCTCTCTGATATGAAATGAGATTTCCTCTGAAAATATTAATAAAAATGTGAATATGATTTGGCTGCACACAGAAATAACATAACAAAACACAAATATAACAATGAAATACTTATTTTTAAATCAAGGCTCTATCTCGTAAATTTGTTTCCTCCATGCCAATTTAAAGTTAGCTAAAGAAGTTTCATTATTGTCAGTTGAATCACTTGCTGGATACATATTTTAGAAAAAAATCATCGCATTGAATTGTAGCCTTGATATTATCAAATAACTAGCTGTCCTTCCTGGCTATATCTGGCCAAAAAAGAACCAGGAATGAAGTTTGTTTTAAATGCTTTTTTACATAAAGTTTATTTATGGTTAACATATTATACGGCATCCTCAGCATTTTAGTTACATACAGTTCAAATATTACCTTAATGTGGCTGTAACGGTCTCTCGTCATAACAGATAATATCTAATAGTTTTATACATTATTATGTTATCTACAACATATTTATACATTATTGTAATGTAGCTGTGTAATGACTTAGATGGTTAAGTTTAAAATGCACCCGATACACTTTGACTTCCTTCATGTAAATCAACTTATTGACACTGCCAACTATGTGATGTCGAATATTTCAAGGCAGTTGGGTGAACCGTTGCATATGTGTGTTAAACTCTAAAAACACGATGCAAATAAACTTTTCTCTCTATAAAATGAATATGATGTAAACTGTCAAACTATTTCTTGCCTTGTCTTATTGTTTATACACTTCATACATTATTTTAATTCAACTAAAATAATTTAAAATTTATTTGAAAAATGCTCGCGATCTACTGTGACTTCTTTGATTTTTATTGTCTTGTTGTTTATACACTTCATACATTATTTTAATTCAACTATAATGAATTAAAATTTAGGTGAAAAATACACGCAATTCGCTGTGACTTCATTGATTTTTATCATTGTTACTCCATTACACACACATTCCAAAAATATATTATATATCCCACATTCACCTAAACTCTGTTTACTGTAGTTACCTAAAATGGAGAAAATTTTGTGTCAGTCGGATAAGATGAGGTTTTTACGTCAAATGCTAGAAAACAAACTAACAAAACTTTCCTCTTTGCAAAATTAGTTTGACACCATGTACCATTAGCGCTTGCATTGAAATACTCATTATCACCAACTTGGCATTTGCTACTTGACATATTTCAATGACAAACCCTTTTGAGTAATGAGTTTTCAATCATCAACTAGTCCATTTATTTTAGCTAATAATCATTGACTATTTCGTATCACATAGATTCCAATATCTATTTTGTACTCATATTTATCTGATATTCTAACAGCTAACGGCATGTCAGTATGCCTTCTACCATAATTACAACAGCTGATAAAAACGAAGACCTGAATAATGTTTTTGTTAAAATGCTTCAACCTATCCCGTTTCTTTAACCTGTATTTGGCGTTTGCAGAAGGGCAATTAACAAGGATAATCTCTAGTCCCGATTTAAGACAACTTATAGTCTATTTTATAGTCTCTCTATAGTACCTTTTATTTTCTTTCCAAATAATTATTTTCAATGATTACATCTTTTGTAATTTCCTTCAAATTATTACCGACGTGTTCATTATATATTTCTTTTGCACTGATATATTTTGTATGAAAAATTATTTCTTAACATTGATTAACCATGTTAACAATCTTGATAGTCTTTTTGATCCTCTCCACAAGAAGAAACATTTTGGAAATTATATTTTTCTGCAAGCTAATGTGCAGCATTCTTCATAGAATTCAAGTACTCAATAAATTTCTCAAATGTGCAAATGGACAGAAAATTCCTGTGTGAATTGATGACATATTCGGTAATCCGCAACGTGGCTCATTAATGATATCTTTAATTTACCCCTTAAACAAAACTCTTTGACTAGTTTTTCGAAATTCTTTATTAGTCTTTTAGAACTCTGATGTTGTTTGAATGGTTTATTCGGTTTGCAAGTTTGTTGCAAATATGACATAAGATATTTCTTTTTATTTATGGTATTCCAGCAAGCCTGTCTCACATAGAAGGGGTTATAATGAAGCAATATGAGACAATTTAATTGCTGTATTCTGTGCTTCATAGATGTTTTGAGATATTTTCCTTTTTTGACATTAATGGTATTATTATTCACAATTAGATGAAACTACGTGACGTAGTATTATTTCTACTTTCTTTAATTTCTTTACCACAACCTAGGTTTCGTTGTATTACAACACCTTCAGGTGGGATTACGTCGGTAAAATAATTAAAGAAAGTAGAAATAATACTACATCACATAGTTTCATCTAATTGTGAATAATGAATTTCTACAAAATTAACACCAAATATATTAAATATTTAATGTATTAATATTTAAAATTTCAGCTTCTTTTTATTTTATACAGAGTTTTCATGTACTTTTCACTTCTTGCATAGTTTGAAATATGATGCAAGTGTGTATTTTTATACCTCAAAGTTTTAAATATTGAAAACATGCTACAAAAACTGAAAACGAATTGATTAATACTTTAGATTTATTTGTATAAAGTGGACAATTAACTATTTTTTGTATATTTTAAAAATTAAATTGCACAATATAAATAAGACCAACACTCTCATAATATTTAGAGAATTAAAAAATTATTTTGGTCAACAAGTTCAATGATGTAACGTCGCTAATTACTTATATAGTTTTTCAGAGTCTATTGAACTTTTCGCTTTGGAGGGCTGTATTTTGATCATCCCTTCCAGTATTACAAATAGCGAGCATCTGCCTCCTCTGTGGATGCACTTTCCTGCAAGTGACAAAAACAAAAACCTGCTTGATTGTGATTCAAGCTGACAGGAAATTTTGTTAGCATTAAATTTGATTATTTATTAAAATATTGTAAATAATATAAGTATAATGAATTTAAATTCTAAGTAAGTTAATAAATTTAAATTCTTTTGAAATTAATTTGAAATTTCATAGAAAATAAAGAGGACTCTTTTGCACATGTTATTGTTTTAATTTGTTTTTTTTATGTCCTTTAAAGCGTTATTGCAAGTCAGGTACAGAGCTAGCTGAGTCATAACATTATTATCCACTCCATACAACACAAAACTAGCATGTGAATACTTATATAAATATTATATGTATATATATATATATATATATATAATATATATATATATATATATATATATATATATATATATATATATATATACGTATCTATATTTATATATACATAGATATATTGTTAAATTTGGTATCAAATTCACAGTATTCTATAATTCCTGAGTACAAAATGAAATGGAATTAATTGATAAATGCCATCTCACTCCATTCTCCATATACAATAGTTCGATATAAAGGTAAGCTTCTCAAGGAGCATTCACACAGAATGCTCTGTGACCCCATCAATGCGACATACAAAATGATAGAGAAAAACCCTCATTCAGATTTATAAATTGAATGATACAAGTATTGTTCAACAGAAACAAAAATCTATTTTAACTGTTATATTAAGGCTTTTTAAATCATTTTTCATGAACAGTCTGTAGCCCGAAAATATCTTTTGACACAACTGTTACTTAATTATGCTTACTTATTGTTTTCACTTTATGTGAACATTTTCCTTTAACTGCCTGTAAAGGAATAGTGATGCTTCAAAATATTGTGTAACCCTAGATCAATTGTTTTTTACTATGTAATATGATTGAAAAACTAATCTGAATAACTTATGTTTTCAAATAATCATATTTTATTGTTATGTGCACAAATAGTAAAATATAAGATGTATATTAATTGGTATATTTCCTCATATCTCTTTCAGCCTTTAGTGAGCGTAAACATTTAAACGTGATCCAGGAGCTGATAGAAGCCAGCAAAATGGGTTCACAGTGTTCCACATGTTTGGTCTGCGCGTATCCCTGCTACTTAGCTTGTTGAGTCTCACTGCGACATATGTTATTGTAATGATACAATTTCTCAAGAAAGAAGTGTCACATATATTTTATTAAAGTAATTAAATATCTATTCTGTCAGTTGATGTGATTTTCTTTTACAAATAATGTTATTTTGTCACTACTAAAGATGAATGAGCATTTTAATATTCTTTTAATCCAAATGGTGACCAGCCCTAATTAGTTAATCTACACGGAACGTCCCATACAAATGAAATTCTCGGCAGCTGAACTGCCCATATTTTATTATCAACTAACTGCGGCAATTAATTCTATAAAAACTATATACAATAATACTTTTCTGGAAAGGTTATTAAATTTCAATAATATTGAAATAACTCATCTACTTACAAGACTACCACAATTTTATTATATGCATAGAACATTTCAGAGATTTTTTTTGTTCCTCAACAGCTAATACTACATTGATTTAGTCTTTATCCAAATATGACATGGATATGTCTATTGATGACATTGTAACATGTAATAATATTTTAAACATAGTGATATAAACGGATCAAAAAATCGAGCTAAATATTCCATTCACAAAGTCGATTAATCTCCATTATAAAATTTTATTTGGGACAAATATTTACCATCACGAAGTAATTAATAATTATCAATAAAAATAGAACAAATTTATTTTATGTAATTGTTATGATTGTGACCTATTTAATTTCTATGTAACTCAGGACTATAACTGTTAATGAAAGTAAAAGCTAAATACGGCAATGGGAAAATAGTTTCCAATGAACCACTAAACGTGTCTGACTTTTTTTAAAGGATGATTTATTATTTTGACGTATACATTCACCACTTTCTTTAATTCGGAGGCAATATTCAACAAAGTGTTAATTGCCACTGTAGCTTATTTTATAAGATAAAGTATATTTTTTTCTTAAAGGCAAATATGGTGCATGATATAAACGCAAATAATTTGATTTATGCTAATATGATGTTTTTTAAAAAATTAGATAAGTTTCACAAGATTGTTTTGTAAATTTTTCAATAGCAATTTACTTGTTTCATGATAGGAGAAAATCTATTACCGTCATGATACAGAAAACTATAACAGGAGTTTGTGAAAGCTTTCTACAAATTTGGGCAAGATTTGTATAAATTGGCTTGTTATTCGATAATTTTACAATACATATGTGGCTAATATAATTAAAATGTTTTTTACATATTTTATTATTCTTTATTTTTTATGAAAAAGATTGGAAAATCACAATGAGATTTCTCGTGAGAAAACCGAAGAATTGAGAAAGGGCAACATGTGAAGAGTAACGAGGGGTCTTGACTTTGGAAGTGACAGGTGGTCTTGAATTTTTCGACACTAGAAGTCGACAACAGTTGACACGGATCTTCAAATTTGGTTTTTTACTTCAACAGCTCAAAAAATATTTTTTGTAATATGATTAAAAATTGTGAAGGAATCTTGGATATTGTGCAAGGAACATGGTAATGTATGTCTGGGTAATAATATTTGCTATGTTGTTTCTTATTCGGTCCCAATTATCACCAACAGATTTTAATAATGATACTGATATTTCACTCACATTATTTGTTGGATATAAGGTTGTATTTGGAGGAAAACTATTTTTGGTTCAAAACAAAGATATAAAATATAATTAATACATACCCATTGAAAAATTTCCAGTGTTTGCTCTCAGCTTTGTCTCTGAATTTTCTGTCAAAATGAATGAATTTGTCTCTGTTCTAATGAGGCTACCGCAGTATCTATCTATAAATATAACGTTAAACAATTGACATATACATGTCCATTGATATATTGCAATGCAAAATTTGTATTATGGAACAAAAACATCAGGTTTCTTGCCACGAGAATATGTTCTTTTTCAGCTTAAAAGTAATCTATATGTCATCTGTGTATGTTAGAGCTATTACAGGTATACATGGAGATAGGACAAATACCTAGTTTAAATTCAATCTAGTTACTATCTTAATTGGTTCTGCTTTTGCCCATTAGTGCTGAAGGTTTTACAAAGATTCAATATTAAAATGTCACCTTTCATAATTTTATGGCTCATCATACATAAATATTGCCGAACTGGCAAGTTTTCATAATGTTGTCAATGGACTTGACACAATATTTGAGGGCTTTAACCTCATCTACCCGTGCATCCCATGCCTATTTCAGTAATCTAGTGCCAGCAATTTGATTTGTGAGACCAGGCCATGGCGACTATCCTATTTCCGTGGCTGAACCACTTTGAACTAGGTTCCATGTAATTTTTTCACATTTCTTAGATCATATTATAGCTTCTACCTGACAATACTGTCTGTAAGTAAAAGCCCATCATGCACCATGAGTGTTGATGCAAAGTAAACTTCCATCTTGATCGTCATATTAAATTCATCTTTACTGAGGAATCTACAGATGAACGAGAAGAAGAGTCTGCCAGCCATGACTTTCTTTGGTTAATCTCAGGACTAATTCTACCCTGCTTATCAACTGTGACAACAAGGCACTTTAAGTTTTCCACTTATTCTAAGACTTGCCTTTCAGACAGATTTTGTGATTGATCTTAAGATTCATGGTCTTTGTCTTCGTTACTATCAAAATGGACTATCCGTAATGCAGAGTAACTAAAATATTTTTGATTCTTTGGCACTCTTTTATTGTCACAAAAATTACGAACGTGTATGTTAATATTATTCAGCTGGGAAACAAATATAAGTATTTATGTAAAAAATAAAAATAGGTTTCTATACTAAATCGATGACACTGAGAATTTAAAATAATCATTAAGAAAAAATAAAACATTTACCTGATAAATTTTGTTACTCACTAATTAAATATATATTTCTGGAAACAATATTGAAATACAAATTCATTTTTAATAATAATAAGACCATACTAATTTTCCAATAAGACAACAATATTTAGTCTAATAAAAATATAATTGACTCTAAAATCAGGTGATTGCGGAACATGTACATATTTAATATCAAAATTAATTACATTACTTATTCTGGTTGATTGTCTGTTTCTGATATTCTTGATATTCGTACCCTATGAACGCTCAGAAACTCAAATTCCAACAAAGCTACGTATTTTTTCACTCAACGATCATAACAGGAAACTGGGCGCATCAGAAGTCAATAGATCTTTGTAACTGGCTTCAACAGTTCCCAGGTTTTAATTCAATTGACCATACATACCTAGGTTTTAAAGAAGAAAATTAGGTGCCATAGTATAACATTGAACATTTAATTTTGGATGCTCTATCACAAAAATGGTAAACCATAAGGGATGACGAATGTAAAAAGCTCATTGCATCTATGTTTATTATACAAAAATGGATCCAGGAACATGATTTAAAAAAACAATGTATTTATTTCTTCCTATTCCTGTAGGTAAATTAAAAAAATATAAGAGAGTGCCTCATATTCTGTATAAGTCTGTATTTTGATAAAATGTGATGCCACATTAAACAGAATGGCAAAACTTTTTTTTTAAATTCTAATTTAATATTGATAATAATATTCCATACACATTGGAGGTGTCTATTATGAAATGTTGTTAATTAACAAGGTTGAAGTTATAAAAGCAGACACTGACTAATGAAACTTGTACTGTTATGAGGTTTTCAATAATGTAGGTCATTCGTGACTTTCAATATTTTTAATGAATGTCCAATTTAGTATACTTCATAACAAAAATTTATGTGTTATGTATGAATTAATTATTTAGAAGAGTATTAATTTGAACAATATAAACAATATTGTCTTTAATGTTCAAAAGTAGTTGTATAACACATACAAATTAATATTATCCTATAATCAAAGTCTATCAATCTGTTTTATTCTACAGAGTACATAAATCTTTTATCACAAATGGTGTTCAGAATTTCTAATGGAAATCTAATACGGTTTAATCTGTACCGCAAAATTGTGTGGTAGGTATGAAGTAATTACTTAAAAAAATATTAAAATGAATGACACTGTTGCCTTGAATGTTCGAAAATAACCTTGTTATATAAATAACTTGACAATATTTTCAAATCATGTTCGTTCAACTTTTTTTTCATATTCTCCTCCATAATTTGGCTGTCAGATATATTTGTATCTATATAAAAGAGTGTTATTCCAGTGATTTCCTTTAAATAAGTGTTGTCAGTGCTCATAAGAATTCTCAATTTATTTTTAACATTTTTAAGTCACACTATCATTATCCAGAAGTTACTGACTATCTTTATTTTTAATCGGGAATAATACACAAAAAACTTTATTTTCATAAAATTACACCTTTACTAAATTTTAAAAATCACAATAAAACTTTGAAACATATAATTCATAAAAAATAACTTTTAATTACTCAACCTTGATATTAACATACTATGAAAGTTGATTTATTTTCATGTGAACTATTTGCCACACAAAAAGAGCACACTGTCAAAATATGCTTTACAATATAATTTTAGCTACACTGTGTATGTGTGCAAGGAATATTTTTATAAAACTGTTTATTTGGTCCATCTCTTGTTAAAGGATACTAAAATAACTGTTTATTTATTTTATTTTGTTGTCTATTTTATTTCACTGCACATATAAAATATAGAATATATGTAACATTTAGGGCATATAACATAACATAGCTGTGTAATGCTAGCAAGCAAATACCTGAACGACTTACACTAGCAATGCGGTGATAAATTCTTAACAAATATTTAATTATTTTGCTTCTCTTCATGTTTTCATATATTTATTATTAAGTTTTAAAGAAATTTTTTTGTAAAAATTATTTTGTATCTAAAATATTAGAATGAAATATCTGCATAAGCTCATGAATAAAAAAAAATTACGTGGTAAAAAAAATGTTGTTAAAGCAGGAATAATAAATGGATATAATAAATATGAAAGTTATACATAAATAAAATTTTATAGGTTACAATTATTTAAGACACTTATATACCTTAACATTAAAAATGATGTATTTATTACACTAACAGAAACAATAAATAACTTAATAGGCTAATAACAAAAAAAGTCGAATTTAAACCAATAAAATATTTCAATTAGTTAGTATTGTTAATAATGGAAATTAATAACCAACAATTTAATTTATTTTTTAACTCAATATTGATGTCATATTTACATAAATCCTAAATTACTGATTTGATTTTGAAAAATGTTGGCATATAAATATGAGCTTGTTAAAACAATCCAGAAAACTGAAAACTAACAATAATGTAAGTTGCAAGCAAATCCATGAAACTCAACAGTAGCGGAATGCCCAATGACAGCATATTGCAGACTTGGAACTCGCCAATTCCGCTCGTCTGCAGGTATTTGTACACAGTCACAATCTCATCACGGTGTTCTGTAAAATACAGTTAGTTTATATTGGACAGAATAGCAACTAATTCTATAACAAGGCCAGGACCCTTGTGTTAGCAGTGGAATGCTTGTCCCTAAAAAAAAAAAAGCTGAGATATCCAATCGCCGGTAAAATGAAATTTTTTTTTTTTTTTTTTTTTTTTTTTTTTTTTTTTTTTTATATCCTGCTACTTAGCGATCTGTTTGTTTCAAACAATAATCTAATGTGTTGTCAGATTTTCATCAGCTAAATTATTCTTAGCAAAGACATGCACCCAACGGTGCAATCCTCATATTTTGTCCGCGAATCTTGTCGCAAGTTCAGATACGCTATTCCTCTTAAGGCGGGAGAATCTTAGACTGCCCTCTCCTTGAAGTTCAGCAGCTAGTTCGTTCATATGTTGGTCCAGTCTGAGTTGATATTTCTTGCTGTTTATTTCAATTTCGTCCTTCACAGTTCTCAGATTTAAATCTAGGTTCACATATTTGTTGCTTATGTGGGATGGTATATTAAACATGGCTCTCATTGTTTTACTTTGGAACCTTTCAAGTATTTCGATGTTACTATGGCTGGCTGTGCCCCAAAGCTGAATGCCGTAAGTCCATATGGGCTTCAGTATCGTTTTATAGATAGCCATTTTACTGGAATCTGTCAATTGTGATTTACGGCCGATTAGCCAGTACATGCTGCGGAGTTTGCTGTCTAGTTGCTTCCTTTTAGTCCATATATGTTTACGCCAAGTGAGTCGACGGTCGAGGTGCATACCCAAGTATTTGGCGTCATCTGATTGTGGGATCGCTGTATCAAAAAGTTTTACAGGTGGGCAGGTTTTTCTTCTAAGTGTGAAAGTTACTTGGGCTGACTTATCTGTGTTGACTTTAATACGCCACTGCTGGCACCATGCTTGGATGAGAGAGATATGGGATTGGAGGCTTTCAGATGCGGAATCGGGATTATCATGTGACGAAAGAAGTGCGGTATCATCTGCGTATGTCGCTGTGGTAGTGTTGGCATAAGTAGGTAGATCTGCTGTAAATATCAAATAGAGTACTGGTCCCAGTATACTACCCTGTGGAACTCCTGACTTAATTGGGTGCATTTCTGATGTTTCGGAGTTATATTTCACTTCGTAGCATCTTTTTCCAAGATACGATTTAATCAACGGAAAAAAGGAGTGCGGTAACATTTTTTTAATTTTAAAGAGAAGCCCAGTATGCCATACCTTATCAAATGCTTGGCTAATGTCTAAGAAGACTGCGGAGCAATATTGTTTATTTTCCAATGCTCTACTTATGACATCAACCAGCCTATGCACTTGCTCGATAGTTCCGTGGCCCTCTCTAAATCCAAACTGATGTGTTGGTATTATATTTGCTAAGTGTTCCCTCATTCTGTTAAGTATTATCGTTTCCAGTAATTTTCCAATTACCGGAAGGAGACTGATAGGTCTATAAGATGACACTTCTTGAGCAGGTTTACCTGGTTTCAGTATCATTATTACCTGTGCTATTTTCCACTGGCTTGGGTAGTAGGACTGTCTTAAACATGCGTTGAAAATAGCGAGTATGAACAGTATTCCTTTTTTTGGGAGGTGTTTCAAAAGTGTCGCGTCGATAAGGTCATAGCCAGGGCATTTGCCTTCCTGGAGTTTTAGGATTTCCCGCCTCAGTTCATTTGGTGTCACATGCTTAAGTGGTAAGCACATTTGAATAGGTGTCTTTAAGTACTCCTCTATTTCATTGTCCAGATATTGATTACTGCTGGGAAACGGTTCAAAAACTTCATGTAGGTGATCAGCATATCTGTTAGCTTTTTCACTATCAGAGCGAGCCCAGGATCCCGTTTTTGTTCTTAGCGGTGTGACTTGTTGTTTGGGACGCTTTAGGTTTTTGGTAGCTTTCCATAACGAGTAGTTTGTGTCACTAGTATGTGTCAGTTTTGTGAGATATGATTGTAGATTCTCATTTGCCAATTCTTTGATTAGAGTTTTAAGATGTTGTGTGGCTTTATTTAAGGCAGTCTTGTCTCTAGGATAGTGAGTGTTTTGCCATACTCTGCGGAGTCTACGTCTTTCGTTTATACAATCCTTGATGAATTCAGGGTACACATGCTCTATAGCAGTTCCCGTTTTGTGATGGGATGTAGCCCTGTTTGCAGCGTCATGAATCAGTTTGTTTAGTCCTTCTATAGCCCGTTCTATTTGGTCAGACGTTTTCAGTGAGATCCTGAGCTGTATTTCCGTTGTGATGATATCCTGATATTTTTTCCAGTTAGTATTCTTATTGTAGATTTTAAGTGGTACTTCTGTTAGTAATATCTTACTATATACCCTTAGAACAATAGCAGAGTGGTCTGAGATAAGGTCAAAGTCAGGTTCTGTTTTAGTGTTATTTATTGCAATGTTTCTAGATATGAAAAAATCCAGCAAATCGGGTATTTTTCGTGGATCTGTCGGCCAATAGGTAGGTTCTCCAGTGGACAAGCAATCAAGATTAAGATCTTTCACAGCTTGATAGAGCGACCTTCCTCTAGTTGTTATAAGTCTAGATCCCCAGAACAGGTGTTTAGCGTTCCAGTCGCCCCCACTTATAAAGCGAGGTAAAATGAAATGTGTACAAATTCATGAGTCGATTTGGGGAATGTGCAATTTATGTTATTTCTACCCCACATACATGCATCAGAAAATATTATGAAAACTGTCGAAAGGTAAAGCAAATAGATGAATATCAAACTAAATAATGATTAAGAAAGGAAGGAAAAGGCCGGTGAGATGATTTCAATAATTCTTGGTCCTAAATTTACAAAAAAAAAGTTTTTAGTGTGGGAACTAGTCAAGCCACCTTAACAAAAATACAGGACTTTCAAAAAATCATTCCGGTGACTGTGTTAGTTTCAGTCATTTTTCTTAAAAATTCTTTGATGTGGAACTTTGACGTCAGATAGGGAAATAAATATTGAGCCGCAGTCAAAAATATTTGTATGGGAAATTTTGAAGGGCAAATAAAACATTTGATTTTTTTAAAATTCCATATATCATTTGAAAGTGTTAATTTAAAAACTACCTTTTTAGAATTTATACAAGATGAATTTTTAAGATATGTATGAAAAGCAAGATAGTTTTTAAGGTAGGGTTAGAAATGACATGTTTAGACAAAAAATATGTGTCCCCCCCTCCAACTATGGCTGATATTGCTGTAGTCGATGTTATTTGAAAAAAGTACCGTAACTACTAGAAGTTTAAATGAAATTAACTGTGTAACTAAACTATTAAATTTATATATGTGCTTAAACTTCACGTGCATGTTCTTAATGCGAGTTCTCCTCGTGCTTAATAGATTATATTTTATCACTTTACTTTTGACGTGAAAATACTTCAAGACACTGATAGGGCCTTAAATTATTTTAACGTCGCACAATAATTTGTTAATTTACAAAATTGGTAAAGTTTCTGTGGGTTTTTCTCTTCCATGATAAAACAAATGGGCAAAATGTAATAAAACTACTTTCAGTCGTATTGATAAAACAAATTAGCATTGGATCACATTTTTTGAATGCACTTACCTATTTGACATCTAAACATCATTTTCCTTAGTATCAATTTTGAGTTGCAAATTTCATCGTTAATTTTTTTACAAATAACGCATATCGACATCAAAGGAATTGTGAGGCAACACACCCCAATAATTAATTTTAATTTATTTTCCATCTGAAATAAAAATACAAATGATTCTATTTACTTCAATATTGGTAGAGTACACATTTAATTATTTACATTCATTTTCTGTAAGATGCAACGTAGCTGTTAGTGTAATTAAATCCAATGAAATTGGCACAATATTCTTATGAAGGACATGCTTTAAACTTGCAGTAGTTTCTGTATGACTTCTATCACTTATACATATGAATGAGTCATTTATTTGTACTTTTTTCTCTCTTAAAACAAGTCATGTTTATTGGTCACAGTGTCGTTTATAAAGTCATGTGTGCCTTTATCAATGACTGTGAGATTAGGCTATAAATAATTTGCTATATAAGAGCACATACACTTCTGAAATATATAAAATACATAAAGTAATACACAATTATATTCTTTACATTATGGGGTATATAAGGTTTAGCATAAGGTTCTATTTAAAGTCTCTTTAAAACAATGAATGAGATGCAAATTTTTTGGAAACTAATAAAAACTTTTTGAACTTCATGTCTGGACAACTTAATTCTACAGGGAGAAAAGTTGGTGATAACCACTCGGGTAACATACTGAGATAATAACAGCAATAAAATGCAAGGCAGCAGCGGCCAAATTTTTTCTCCAAATGCTATCAACAAATTCCAACATCTTGAAAACATAATTAATCTACCATTTGGATTGAAAATATATTTCATTTCAAATTTAAAATAGAATATGAAACTCTCATCACAAAAACCTTACCTAATTACGGTACTTAAATGTTTATTTCAAATTGTTTGCGGTCATTTAAACTCAAAGCCATTTCACCTGCAAATATTAAGCACCCCTCCCTAATTTATTTTGAAAACTTTAGATAATCAAATGAAGTACAATTATTTGGAGTATTTAATATAAACTTACCTTAACTTCTGTAGATAATATATAAGTATTTATAAACGTCAATACAGAACAAAACAAACATGTAAAAGCAAAAAAAACCTGCAAAGAAAATGATACCATTGTAACATTTGAGAACAATCAATATAGATAAAAGTGTAGTTTCTTATCAGTTTTAATTTAATTTGAGAAAGGTAAATTAAAATTAATACCTGCACATCAAAGGAGCGTTTGATTAAATCACATAATTTTGCAGTTTGTTTATAAAAATGTAACAACCGAATATAAATGCGGCCATCAAATTCACCAATAAATATTAGTTCTTTTTTAATTACAGTTGATTCACATATTCCTGAATTATTATAGCCAGATATATTTACTGTAATTAAATTATTTAATTGTTTGGTCACTATGTGGAGTCTTTCGTAGACAGACAATATTATGACAATGAAGTGACAAAGTTCCAGGTTAAGTAATAAAAATGAAATAGACACAAAACTATACATTAAAATAAAATTGAATCTGAAACGTATATCTATTAATGTGTAAATGAAATTTATTAGACTGATGAAAATGACTATTTTAAAATTTAATGCCCTGCATGTTAGCCATAGATATCTTCTAATAGCAATTATGAAACCGTTGTCAATATCATTCAGAGTGGTCAATAATTCTTTATAAATATTTTTGTTGAATAAAACCTCTATCAATAGCATATAGCACAACTACAGATCAATAGTCACAAGGTGAAATCTGTTCATATAAAGCCTGATAGTATCTAAGTCTGTATGGATATAGGATACATCAAAATAAAATGATGCAAATATGGAATAAATGATAATTGCTAAGCAGTATCCATTTCTTAACCATGATTCTAAGGCACTCTGTTTCTTCCTCAGTCCGAATCGATGAAGTCCCAGCACTGATTCAAATTTTATTAAAATCTCAAGTGACTTTTCCATATTTAGCAATTCCTATTTACTATTTTTTTATTCCACACGTATTGAAACGTAAAACATTTCTAATAACTGTGTTTCCATTCCAAAGCAATGAGGACAATAGATTGTTTTCCAATAAAACATTAATCATTTTATACAATAAGAGCAGAATAACACGCTCTCTGCACTTAATATAATTATGATTTAATATTACTTTTTTAATGAAACCCTACTTATTTAACGATTAATTGTTGATCTACTTTTGGAAATTAATTCATGTCTGAAAAATTTCTTGTCTTATATTCCATTTAAAATAGACAACATTTTTAACAACTTTTAACCAAGAACAGGATTTCTTTAAATGAATGTTTGTCTAAATCTTTTAATATGTTATAGTTTAACATGCATTTTTACTTCTTTAACCTGGCAGGTTAGTTGTCCACAAAAAATATTATGAATATTTTTCATTTATGGGCTAGATGCAATGAAACATTTATATATAGCATTCAATAGTTTGAGGATTTGTTGCTCTTAAATGCAATTATAATCTTTTTAATGAAATTTAGCAAATTCAAATCTTATATATAATTGACAATAACACAAACCACATTAATTTTCTTATATAAGTAAATTTCTAAAATTTACTGAAAATGAGGAATTGTTTGTGTGAATATGATATTTTATAACAATAAAATAATTGTTTTCAAATTGTGGTGGAAATGATTATGTAGTGTTACACAGTCTTTCAGTTTTCATCTGGAGAATAAACCAAACTTCATAAATGGTATTCGCATGCTCAAACCAATGAAATTGATAACACAGATATATTTTATTTCTTTACCTTTTATATAAAAACACCTGATATTTGTCTGTTTTTCTGTCTTAACTAAAGAATCTCCTTAATTTTCCTCTCCATATCTCTCCGAAAGTGAGTATTATTTTTAAGTTTTTACAAATTTGACATATGAAAAACTGACAATCAATTTAGTAACAATCAAGGGATGTACAATAAATACAGCTTTACTATTTAATAGAAAATCACTAATGGCCACAATGTGATGCATTCTGCCAGATCTATTCTCCCTTTGGTTCTGTTTAAAGGGATGACATTTTTATCTTTTCCTTTTCTCCAATAGCTGAATATATAACGTCATGATATATACAGGAATATTTCTTAATCAGTGACCAAAATTGAAAAAAATGTTTTACAGTCCAAATTTAAATAAAAATACTTGTCTTCATTCCAATAGGTCAGAAATAAAAAAATTAGAAGCTTCCGTTTGATTCTTAAAAAACATGGAACAACTGGTCACCCAAGGTCATTTCCGAGAATCTGTTATCACTCGTCGGTTTGTTCACGATCAAATGCGTGTATGTTAATAGATTTTGTCCGTAGGTGTGTAACTAAAATTAGAGTTAAGCATGAGTTGAAAAATTTGGATTTAAGTATTAAAGTATGGAGATAACCTGGAGAAAGATATGTTCAGTGTAACAACATCATATTTAAAAAAAAACTCATGATCAGTAATGGTATGGGGAGGTTTTCCTTTAGAAGCATGTATGGAACCACACATCATAGAAAACGGGTCCATAACTGCCGTAAAATATGTATATAAACAGACATTTTAGAATAGACTGTGCTGCCTTTCATCACATACATTAAAGATAATTTTCTTTTAATGCATGATGATGCTTGACCTCAGACTGCAGTGGTAATTACGGAGTTTATTACTGAGGTCTGAATTGAAGCCAGATGCGCACCAACCCTTAATCAGAGATAATGTATTTCGGATAATCTTAATTGACAACTAGACCGAAAATTCTACTGATTTGACCTATTTGTATTGATTATTACAAATATGTCTTGATTACTCAATTGTTCAAATTAATCATCAAACACTATTAATTTATAAATTCCAATGTTCTACATCTTATTTTGTGTTACAGCTTTGCGTTTTATTTCGCATTGCTATTTCATAATATTTTAAGCTCTAGTATTTACCGAAATTTGTGCATATATATGTACACTGTCGAGCATAGTTGTTCCCTTTATTGTAGTTTATGATAAACAGTTTAGACTCTCATTATTTACTCTATATTTTTGCTTGTATCATCAAATTTGAAACTCAATTTATATGCCTCATACTCATTCTTAAAATTACCATGTCTGTTACCCTGAGCATGATTCGGAAAACAAAAATATGAAAAACCTTTCTATGAAAATAATGAAAGTGCATTTATTTCATTATGATTTTTCAACACTTCTGTTTAAGTGGAACCTTTCTAAACTTTTCAGATTTTTTAAACATGAAAATGTACTTATATGGAGACCTGAGCAGAAGTTTACTCTAGAATTATACAAATATATTAGCACCAAGTTGAACAGTTCATAGTTCACAGAATAGTGGCATGTAAAGTTAAAGAGTTGTCAAGACAATATAGGTAGATAGATCTTAAAGTTAACACTCAATATTAGAAAGATATATGAATGCAACGTCAAACAATTAACACTATACTGAATAATAATGCATAACATCAAATAGTTATCAAGACTGTATAGACAAATGATGAGTTTAATACTTAACAGTACATTAAACAATATTACCAAAGATTAAAATAGAATACAAGTAGATAATAAAGTAAATTAATTACAAACAGAATACAATTTTTGCAAACAATTCGATGTTTGCAAAAAATGTATTCTGTTTGTAAAGAATTATAAACATAGAATTACATACAGTTATATTAGACTCTAACGTTTCAATTTTAACTTTCAAGGATTTAAGTAAAGTTCTGAGCAAAGCCTTTCTAATCATATCAGCATACTGATTGTTTTTAAATAAATATTTTAAGTCAATAACATTATCATGATATTTCTCTTTTCCAAATTTATTCTTGATGTCTATACTTTTGCATTCTTTATGAAATTCACCATTTTACTTCGATTGTCATTGTTTAGACACACTGTACTTTTTTCACTTAAATCACTTAGCAACTGGTTTAAAGATATGGATCCTTTAGTAATTACACAGGCTGTCATGACTCCTTCTTGGTTGTAGCCCGGGTCACATGTTTTGGCACTGGCTGGACCAGATGACGATGCACTGTTCTTAAAAAATGTGCATCCAATTATTGAGCATCATTGATTTCCTCAATCAGGGCGCATTTTTCTTTTCAAAATAGCAGCCTGTCATCGATATAAAAATGAAGATAGGATTTGTTTTTATTGATTTATTCTAAAAAAGCTTGTTTATTTATTGATTTATTGAAAGGCTTACAAAACAATTTACGGTCACATAAGTTTATATTAAAAGCTTGGAGTATGAAACTATACTATAACTTTATTTATGTGGGCATAAATAGAATTAGAATATTTATGTATACATTTTTCAGGGATACTTGTGTTATTAAATATCTTATATGATACATTGATTAATTAGTAATGTTAGTATATAGTTAGAATTACACTATTTTCTACATACATTGACTACAAAATATTGATTAAATTTTAACTGGGTATATAAACAATATATTTCGTATTTCCTTTTTAAATGTTAATCATTTTGATTCAAAAATGTCCACGGAAAGACGTTAAGAAACAATATCTTTATGCAATCAGCACATTCGAATTATGGGGCTATAAAAACAGGTATTATTTTTATAAACTTGTAGTACAAATAATCTCTGTGAAGATATACGGGAGTTGAGTATTGAAGTTGAGTAGAGAGAGGAGAGAATTACAATCGATACGTAAATATATTATGATTTTATATAAATATAGCAGATGGGTAATTTTTCCCCGTGTAGTTAGTGATGACAATTTGAATCTATGTAGTTGGGATTTTATTAGA
Organism: Druceiella hillmani; assembly: GCA_039881145.1. Classification (NCBI taxonomy): domain Eukaryota; kingdom Metazoa; phylum Arthropoda; class Insecta; order Lepidoptera; family Hepialidae; genus Druceiella; species Druceiella hillmani. The sequence continues at coordinate 4,551,485 of JAYKKI010000013.1, forward strand.
TCATTGAAAACATTAATGTCATTGAAAACGAATTCTGTAGCAAAGAATATTAAAGAACTTCTTTTGTAATTTTTCAATTCTATCACTGTGCGGTTATATTTGGGGATACTTCTGATTAGTTGACAATATAAATATGTAAAAGTGTAATGATTTCTAAATTCTTTCGAGAAATGAGGCATGAATCCTAGAATTTGGATACATCTATATATAATATGACCATAGTTAGAAAAGAAAGTCAGTTTTGTCATCAAAATAATTTCTGAGATCTCTAACACCAGACCTACCTTGTAGAGTCGAGCCACCTAACAAGTACTTAAACAAAGTTGTATTTTTTATTATAGTGAAAGAGAATAATAAAGCAGTTGTTCCTATTCTATTAGAGGCATATAGAGTATATCCTATTAGAGGCACACCACTCAGCTATTGCAAATAGGTTTTGTTGTAAGTTTAGACCATCTTTAACGTTATTGACAGAGGTGTAGATCTTATGGTCATCTGCATAGAGTAAACAGAGACACATAATTAGTTGTGTCAGGTCATTGATGGATATTTCAAAGAGAAGAGGTCCCAAATGCGAGCCTTGTGGAACTTTGGAGGTGATTTTTACAAGTGCAGAAAATGTCCATTTATTTAGGAAAGGTCTAATCCATCTCAATAAATTCTCATGAATGCCATAACCTTCAAGTTTCACATATAGTATCAAATGGCTCGTTTTTCAAACACAGAGATTAAGTAATTTGAAAACATTCACAAACGTCTTTAACATTAGAAGACACAGAGCCATCATATTATGGTCAGTGGAGATAAGGTATTATCTTTTTTGTTTATATTTATTACATATCTCCAGAAATGTTTTATGGTATGCTTAATGCATTATATTATATATATATATATATATATTTATATATATATATATATATATATATATATGTACATATATATATATATATATATATATATATGTATATATATATTAATGCCTTCATCAATGAGATTCTCACACCTGGCAAATAGTAAATCTAATGAGATATAATAAAAGGCATATTACCATATGTCTTATTCCATTTGTGATATTTACACTTTTCCTTTAAATATCCAGATTAAACTAAAAGGGACCTTGTGCTTTTCATGGGGATCAGATCCTAATCAACAGAACTTAGTTTGCGTAAAGTAACCTCAAAGTTACATTTATTAACATTGGATCCCTTGTGATTATTAGATTTGATGAAATTAGGGGATGGGTCTGAAAATTGGATATTTATAAATGGGGGGGGGGATAATGTTCAACTGCATGGGCTTATACAAAAAAGTGTAGAAAAAGTAAGATCCAAAAATTTATTATTTTTATTGCGTATATTGTTGAGTTCAGTTTTACTAAATCTATGACCGGTGGTAAATAACATAGACACATAATAAAAGTTCTATTTTCAGAAACAGAAACACTAAGCCAAATATGCTCAACTTCCTTCTCCCAGTAACACTAAGCAGTCAAATGGTTCACTGCGAAATGTTTTTTCACAACAATTGCTACTCCTCCCTCCTCGTCCTTGCTAATGCTCATTGAGTACTGGTCCCTTCGAGCGTCTATATAATGGAAGTCCAGGAACTCACTGTCAAATTTGTTTCATATTGTTATAAATTATATTGTGATCCTTATTGAGGATATTAAGATATGGGTCTTTCAGCTTACTTCTAATTCTATTTACAATCTGATAACATTCATTATATAATAATAAATAAAATCAATCCTTATATAAGTAACAAAGATCATTGACAAAACCAAAATAAGCAAATAAATACATATTACATAATTGCAATTTCTTTAAATAATCTACGTTTTTATTTGAATACAATTTGATTCATTGCTTTGTGCACGTCAATTCCACCAAATTTTACCCATACATACTAAAAATGGTATCTTTTAGCCTCTTTTCTGGTTTCTGCATAAATATATTTGCGTACGAGAGAGGTGTGTAAATTTGCATCTTTTCACCGGTGATGCCAATATTAAGCAGTTCTTCAGGGTCTCTGGTCGTCGATTTGTTGTAGCACCTCGTCATTGATAAAATAGTCATGAAGCCAAGGAGAAGATAATGCTGCTAGAATATTTCTTGGTCTGCTTAATTTTGTACACAGTCTTGCGACTATGTTTACAGGCAAGTATATTTACATCATCAGAACTCATGCCTACAGTAGAATAGAGTTGTTTAAATATCTGCAGCACATTCTTGGAGCACCTTTCAGGAACAGCTTGCAAGTCTATGTTGTGACTGCATGAAATATTTACGAGTTTTGTGACATGGTTATTAAAGAGTTGGAAGTCAGATTATAGTCTACTATTTTCTCTTACAAGTTTGTTAATTATTTCATTTTAGTCAGAAATTTGCTATTTTTTTTTGATATTATTTAGAATTCCCACACGATTAGTATCTATAAAGGCAATCAAAAAAATTTTGTAGTTTTTCTTCAAGAATGGTCGATACTGAAGTCAACATTTTGTGGTCGAGTAAATTACTAATTTTCTCCTCAAATTTCACTATCATCACTATTGTCTTTAACTTCACTATCGTCACTAAACAAACTTCTAGATACTTCTGTTTAATATTGTTTATCATTAGCATGAAGAATGCTGTTATCAACTGACATGTTCAAGCTGAGCTCTGGAAAACACATTTTGAGTTGATATGTGGGGGTATCCTAATTTGATCTTGGTTGTCGAGTATTAACGTCTCTACGGCTTGGACCAATCCAGGATGTTAGAAATTCTTGGTTGAATGAAGCAAAGAGCTCTTTTTTAATAGTCAAGCATCATATCATTATAATAAGCCATCAAGCACAACTCTCTTTTGTTTTGTACTGTCTGGATTCAGTTGGTTCCGACCACCTTCATTATGTCATACTTCCATCTCATTTGCGGCTATCTAACTGGTTTTTTGCACTGCCCGGGTCTCCAAGAGAATTTTGAACCGTGAATCTGACTTTCGAGCCACTGACATTTAAGTTTCGCCACTCTCTTTGTTAATTTTATTTTTCAAAATATAGATATATTAAATAGTACAATACTGTAATAGTAAAATTTCAACAAAAATTTTTCATTATGTGGTAAAAATAATAACATAGAGAAAAAATGAGGAAATGGAGAAGCAAAATTAAAGACATGTGTGAATTATATTATGTGAAAATTTACACTTAATTTTATTAAATATTCCACGCTTTTATATATTACAAATAAATACAAAAGGCAATAAACTTAATATCCTAGAAACATTAGAAATAAACAGACATAAAAAAGACCCCAAGGTTAATATATTAAATGAACTAAATCTAATATCATCACCCATACTTAATATCTTCTAGACAAAACATAGTTAGACAACATTGATACTACAGTACTCTTCAAATTGTTTCAGCCCAACTACACGTCTAAATATAAATATATGTAAAGGAAATAAAAATAAATAAAAAAAATAATAAAAAAGGAAAACAAATAAATAAATGAATAAATAAAACGGGAGATATGTAGAATTAGTGGTATAGCCTTGTTGCAACTTTCAGATACCCTTGCTATTGTATTAATATATTACTGAGAATAACTTCTGTTTAATTTTATTACATAACATCAATTTAATTTATTACCCTCACTAAAATACGTGTATATTGCATAACTTTCAAAAGTATAATAAAACCTACACCGCTCCCTACAATAATAAATTTATATACATACATAAATTTATATATATACATATATATATATATATATATATATATATATATATATTTATATATACATATATATATATATAATCACACAAGAATAAGAATGTACATGTATTTAAATATATTTAGGGTATATAAGGGTATTTTTACATTCAAAGTACTGCTTATAATATTCTCTTGCAGTTTAGTTCCAATTAATTTTTCAAAGCAGTCAAATTTGTTTATGAACTTTTTCTGAAATTTTCTCCTTCTCTATTTACACAGGATGCAAATAATCGCCATTTGTGCCACAATATCAGATGTCCAATACGTTGCAAAGAAAGTGAAATATTCAATTCGGTCTGAAGTAGCATTATCTATTTCAATATTTTCTACAATAATATAAAATTTCAATGATGTATTCATTTTCTTTATGAGGAATTCATATCAGTATTCTTTCTCTGAAAGTGTTGATTTCAATGCTTGTATTGATTGGACAACTGACCGTATTGGGAAAGCATACAACTGACCGTATTATATGACAGTAAAAAACTTTATAATGCTGTGGATAATTTCTATGACAACATCACTCAATGCCTCATCTGACAAAACAAATGAATTTCTTCTTCAAAAAACTATTTTATGTAGTTCACGTGGGAATAATTGATATTTTTAAAGCTGCAGTGCAATATTATTGTTTAATTTTTTCATTAAACTGAAACTGACCTTTTAGATTTAGGATTCTGTACCCCAAAAGAATGAGTAGAACTGTCATAAGATTATTCATATCTCTGTTTGTCACAGATTTTCACAAAAACTATTGAAATTTGGAACAGTAATAGATTGTATATACCCACGTACGTTGCAGTAGCTAATGTTTTAAGATGTTTATGTGGTGCGGTCCAAATGTTCTTAGCTTAAGGCAGAATAAAAAATCTGGGAATAAAAAATTATTAATTATTTTTCAATGTATTTCCTTTTGATTCTAACACTCTTTTTAGGAAGTTAAATTAAAGCCTCTATATCACCATAAAAATAAAATAAATCTTCTTTGGCTACATGCTCATTCTCATTCACAGCTTCCTTGATTTCGTCACAATCACAAAATTTTTTTCACCAAGTCTCTGATTTTAATTTCAAAAGTACAAAAGTGTCTGGAGGAGCCATGTCGGGAAAAAAGTTGGGTTGTTATTTCTTAATGTCACATTTTTGAGCAGCAGTTTTGTAAATCGCCACCATGTGAATGATATTGAAGCCATCAGACACCTTTAGGAATTATTCCTCACCTTTTCTCCATAAAACTTTGATGAAGCACAAGGTACACTAAAACATCATCACATTTATGACTATGTTACATTCTTTGTAGTCAATAAAAGGTATACTGCGGCAGTCTCAAAAAACTGTTGTCATTCGTTATTTAGTGCTTTGAGTAAATTTTGTTTTTTTTTTGCTGACTCACCCTTCAATGCTATTCCTATGTATCTTCTTTAGAGGTTAGATCATAGTTTTAACTCTGATCACAACCAGGTTCAGTAAAAATCTTGGACCTTCACAACAGAGTTCCATATACTTTTTGTGAAATTTTTGAATCGCGCTTTTTCAACTGCGCTAATTTGTGGCACCTACTTTACTACTAATCTTTACAACTAGTAAATTATTATGGGGGATCCCAGTTAAATTCTTTGCCTTGAGCCTAAGAATTTTTTACAAAATCAATTAGTTATCTTTAGTAAGTTTTACTCTCGTAAACTTCACGTAAAAGTCTCCTTCACGTGGGTTTCTAACAATCCAGCAAAATAACTTAACTAGTTTTTTTATTATTGCAAATGATTGATAAGAGCCCCCACAAACAGTATTCACATGCTCTTTTACCTCTATTGCAATTAAACCCTCTTTCTTATGTAATTTTATGACAGTGTAGTAATAATTTTTCACTTGCATCAGATTCTTATGCTTTTACAAATGAACCAATCTTATTCATTTTAGTGGAGGCAAATTAAATATTCTACAAATTTGTTTAAATTTTATACATGAGTGTATTGTCATCTCAAAGAAAAAATTACATAAAACAGAAATTCGGTAAAGAAAATATATTCCCTGTCCTTATTTTCGAAACTATACAAACAAAAGTCATGCAAAAACAAGGTGGACTTGAAGTTTGTGAGAAAATTATAGCAATTATCCTGCGTCTTATAGTTTCTAACAAATTCATGTTAATTTTACGCCTCTGAAAAATACACTAGGCAATATATTGATAAGATGAAAAATAATATTAGCATTCATATACTGTTTAACAGAAATACCTTATAGAGGTATTATACGTTTAAACATTTATCTGCACTTTAGAGTGCTTGGAATCCTTGTAGTGGTAGTTTTACTTGTTCATTATTATTTATTTAAGAGTGTGTGCAAAGGTCAGTAATCACAAAATTATTGTAGAAATAAAAATATACTAACATCATATTTCAAATTAAGCAAGTGTATATAAGCGTAAGTCATAATATGCATGAAAACTCTGCATAAAGCGAAGAAAAGCTGAAATTTCGTTTCATTAATTAAAATTTAAATAGGACATTTAAAATATTTAAAAGGTAAAAATTCCTTAAATGAAAATGTCACATAATGAACACTCAACCAGCAAAATTTATTTAAAAAATTAAAATTCACGTGTTTAAACTCATATTTGCTACAAACCTGAATATTGAATTTGTTGTTGAAAAATTTATAGAATTCTAGAAAACTAATGAAGAAATTGGAACAACTGGTAATGTCTCTTCTTTTAAGGGGAATATTAAAGGTACAAGAATTATCGTTGGGAGTTGTATTGTGCTGTGGTCTACCGAATAAGTCATCAATTAACGAGACTGTTTGTTTCTTATCTTTGTGTTTGAGGAAACCATTCAGTATTTGAATTCGAGTATAAATGCTGCACGTCGGCAAACAGAAAAGCATAATTTCTAACCAAAAAGCAATGCTGTACACATTCACAAATAAAAATTAATGTAAAATGTCAATCCAACCACTCTGCTCGAATACCATTGTAAAATTGTTGAAATTATAAAATATAGTATCATTAAACTTGTAGCAATTAAGGTTCGTTTAGAATCTTAATGTAAATTGTTTTTTGTATGGAAAAGTTCAAAAAGACCAATTTATTAATATGGTTAATTAATTTCCTGAAATCTTTTTATGCACAGAATATATCGACACAAAACAAAGTGAGAGTAGACAAATCAATTTTCAATAATTTTATAGAAGCAAGATAGGATAAAATAAAAATCATTTGGATCAGTAAATAACAAAATTATAGGACCAACTATTAAAATAAAAACAATCATCATGGGACTTTAGACTGTTTAGACCTAAATCGTGATAAAATATTATCCTCGATCGCAATTGTGCAGACATCAACTGTAAACTGTGGGAATGGGATATGTCAGAGTGCTTCAACAAAAACAGGATCTTCGTTTTTTATTATAGTTATCTTGGTAGAAGGCATTTTAAAAAATTGATCTTTCTTTCCAATTATGACAAAGTCTATGATAACTTCATGAGTCCAAGGAAAGTAGATGTAATTAATAAAAAATTAAATCAATAAATAGTCCATCATAAAAAGCTCATTAATCAAATTGTTTCGTCTTTAAAATGTTTTAAACAACTAGCAAATACTGAGTTAGTAACAGCAAGTAATTTACTTAAAACAGCAATACTTTCATAATATATATGCCACAAGGTACCACAGCTTTTCTATGGATAATTGATATGACTTTGTTGATATGGTTTGGTCGATATTTATTTTCAGATGTAATTATTGTATAATTGTGAATTTTTTTCTAGAGCTCATTCAAAAGTAATGTTTTCCCTTCTAAAATTTATTATTGACACTGTGAATTAATGATTTAATTAATGAACGAGATTCTTCATTTATATGTCTAAAGTTAATTTAAGGGTATAACTACTATCGTACAATTTTTTATTTACATATAATATTACATTTACTAGATTTTGTGATCATGTTCAGATACATATTAATAATGCCAATGTAAATAACACTATTTACATCTGTACCAAATGAATGAAAATTATTTTACGCTACTTATAATTATCGACCTTTATGTAGGTAGGTTTCCCTAGTAATAGAATGAATCATATATAATTTAATAATATTTTGTCAACACCGTCTATCTATCACAGCTTCACAATTTCTACAGTTTTAGAATTATTTACATGAACTATTGCAAATATATGCTCCTATAGAGATATAAGTTAATAAGTAACAAGGTAATAAAAAAAAATGTCCACATCCCATTGTATAGGATATCATTAGACGGGGCCTTGTGGAATGAACTAGACATTTCATTAACAATATTTTTTTTTTCTATTTAGAAAATATTAATCTTCAAAACGATGTGCAATGTGTGCCCTTCTAATTCCTGAAACCACAGAATTAGAAAAAGTGAAGAACTCTACACACTAGTATTTTGTTAAAATTATCATATAAATTTATTTCGGATAATTTGCACCAAAAATTTAAAAAGATATGGTCAACTGTAATTTGCACATGCCTCAAATTTTTCATTTCCACCACAGTCACCGTTACCACTGATGTCTAACAAACATCATTTCTTTTTCTTATTATCTAGTAATAATTCCTATTATTGTTATTTGGATCTTTTGTCAATTAAAGTACAATTTGAAATAAACAAATTGTCTTTTCATTGTGGTTTCTATGTTATAGATGTTATTATATAAGCAACATTTTGTAGGTGTACGATTGACGGTACATTGATAATCATTTAACAAATTTTGATTTTCCTTAACCCTTAAATGTTGATATTCTTCCATTTTCCTAATAAGGCCCTTCCTCCACCTTTCTCGATGCAGTAGCTTCGGTTGCAGTTACACTTATGTCATCATAGAGGAGCATTTTCGTACATGTTATTAGTGAATATAATTGATTAACAGCTCAAAATTAGCCTGCGAAATTTCACTCCTTTGGAATGTTACAATAAGCATTTAGGACACAAAATGCTGAAAGAAAATAATCAATATGCCACGAGAAAATAAAATAACAAGCATTAAATATAGGCTCCAATAATTTGTTACGAACTTTATATTCACATAGCATAGTCACTCAAAAAGATGATCCCCTGAAATAATAAAATAAATATATTTCTGTCGTAAGTTATGGATGGAACGTACTGAAGACTTTGTAGAATTAGCTTTGGCATGCAGTTACACCCGTGTGGTGTTAAGAACATATAATGAAATTTTATTCAAAGAAATGGGTATAAATTTCAATCAGGCTAGTTATATGTACATGGTATTTAAATATAACTTGAGCATAATTTACCAGATCGAAATTTTTATTTTTACTGTGGTACGACGCGGCACACTACATTTTTTTTCCATGAAAATCGTTGCTGTAGTGTGTTGGGTTGATCACAATATATACAGCGTTAAACGATATGGTGCACTGTGGAGACTTGGGTACAATTCCCAGCTGTTCTGTTGGCTGTAACAGATTGCTCTGGTAGCAATAAGTCTGCCATAGGTATCAGTTAGATACATTAAAGTAGATAAATAATGGTCTGGGCTAAAATGCGTTGTAATTAACCAACGACCCTGACATGTTAAAAGGAACATGTTCCCAATTTTCAAAATTAAATTAACAGCAATGCATTTAGTTTTTCAGCAAAGGAATAATTCTTTCTGTCGTTCATATCCACTGCACTGCTCCTATAAATGATAGCATAATTATGGCATTGAGTTAAAATTTTGTAGCTGGAATATGTGGATAATTTTTATGACCTTCCTTGATAACGCTTACAGACAAACAGTCACCACAACGGTTGATGTCACCAGGCAGAAAAATAAAAGAGGAAATTTGATGGGTGAGCTAGGGTTTTTACGCAACTTGCCATAGACTATACAGATTACATAGGAGGAGTGAGATTACCGTAGCCTAAATACTTTGATACTCCCCTATGAAAGACTTACTAACTACTTTAATTTAACATAGATCCATATTTGTTTTATCTAAATAAACATTCTTCATATCGTATGCCAATTTACATTTTATATATCATAAGACATGTATTAGTAGACTGACAGAACTATATCAAATTTACATTCTCTTCTAATAAGAAGATTTTGAATAGTTTCAGATTCCCTATATAAGATAAGCTTAGAAAAAGCCCTACCATAAATTTACATGAATATTTTCTGACACCTCTGGTTTGGCTGAGATACATAGTTAGGGTGACAATGCGGGCAGTGATGTTCGCAATTCACCCATGTTGAGTCTAATGAAAATACTACTCATGTGTTGATGATGCCTGTTATATTATGTATATTTGTGTGAGAAGTGGCCAGAAACTGGAAGGCAGCCAGTATTGGTATATTTAATATATTTAAATAATTTAATGAGAGAAGGAAGTCTCTAAATTAGAACTAGTATTGTCATATTTTATACTTTTAAGACTTTTGTTTCAAAAGAATTAATTGTGAAAATATGATGATCATTCAGAATGTTTTGTCTTGAAAATTGTATAAAATAAAATTGTTGTGGCTAAACGCCACGTTAAAACAATAAGTGTTGTTAAAGATAATAAATCAAAGTGAATTATATTGTTATGTAATCAATTTTCTTATGAAAAGTTGGATGTCATGTTTAATATTTTAAATTAAATATATACCTACTTTTAATAAAAAAAAGGTTGCATTTATTTTCAAGTTGTTAGTAGTTGAATATAGTCACATATAATAAATAAGTAAAAAAAAACGGAGTTTATACATTGAATATTTTTAAGTAACACTAAGTGCTACCTACTAAAGACATGCTATTTAGCTTAAAACAAGAGTTTTTAGAATTTTTGTGTCTTTGCGCACCTTAATTGTGCACACTAACTTCAGTTATGGGTGGACCAATATGGATGCAATTTTCAGTGATGTATTTAGATTAACTTGGGCTAGCATTTAGTTTTGATTTCATTTCGATTGGTCCACTAATATAAAAGATATATCAATCTTTTGCTTATACTTTTTGTACATACTAATAGCAGAACCATCGGAACCGATTTAGCTACCAATACCATCTATCAGCGTTGTTAGTAAACTTTAAGCAAACTTCCTAATAACTTTTCTTACTCCGAATTCCACCTGAATAAAGTCGCAGATACAGCTAGTAATAAACAATTATATTTATGTTTATTCTATACTGGTAATGGTTTAAAGTAACATAACGAGTGAAAATAATTAATGAAATTATAATTTCATTTCATCAAGTTTAACAATTGGTTAAATATATTTTAAAAAGTCATACTTTGCGGCACATAGTTTTGATGTTATGATGAATGAATCACCTATCCCATCAAAGAGCTTATTTTTCCGTAATCTGATATATCACGTGGTAAAGTACTAACAGAATTAGTGGGCCGCCAATTATCATTAAATACGCTTGGTTTTTGTTTAACTGGTATAAGTGAAAAATGAGAGTGAAATTTTTAATATGATGCTTATTTTAAAACTAATAATATTTGAATACCAGTGCAGTGAAATAAAAGACATTATAAATCATATATATTCTTCATTATTTTTGTATATTTAAACATAGGTAATTGTAGAGTTCTTATCGCTAGCTAGCTGTCCCGACTATGAAAAGATCTGACAACAAAAATATTTATAACAATAATGATTGGTATGGCAAAAAAATTATAAATTTTACCGTGGTAAAATATAACATTTTTGGCTATTTTTTAAATAATCAATCTACAACTGGCTAATCAACTGTCCAGACATGGGTACACCCATACTGTCTAAGGCGTATTTATAAAAATTGAATCATCTTATTTATAATAATTGAAAATTTACACATTTTTGTGCCCATATCCTTAATAATATTTTAAGAACTGTTCAAAGTGGTTCATTTCGTTCGCAATTGCAAATTATTTTTCAACAAATTCAATGTCACTCTGCATCACATTTTATTTTGTGATTTTGAAATTATAATTACATTATCAATTATTGCTCCCCACACATTTTCATTGAATTTCACTTGATGGTAATTGTCTCTAATTGCATGGAGGTTAGTGTAAGCCTAAGAATGGTTACTGTATATTTGTTTTTTCTCCAATCACCATCGCGCCTATAGTCTATAGATCCAAATGGCATACTGAATATACAGTGGTTTTTCCGTAGCGGGGAATGAGGCAGATACGGATTCCATCCTCTGAATACATAGTGCGCGTTCATTTTTTGTGTTTGTCGGCACGAAGGTAAATTAATTAAGAATTACCAATTTTGCATCTCCATACATTTTTTTTTATTTCTATGGGGCAGTTAAAGAAGATTGAAAAAATTTTAATTTTTATGGTCATATCAAATTCTGATAAACATCTATCACAAATATTGGAAGTATGTCCCTGTTGCCAGGGTACTAATTAATTAGGTCAGGATTGTAAAAGAAAGCATGAAAACTAACAAAACATGTGCTGTCATGACCTTGTTAATAAAATGTGCGGGTCATAAATTATATTCAACATATTTAGTGGAAATCTAATGTTGTATACTTTATAGACATTGTGTGGTAAATATGAAGTAATTAATACATAGTAAGTAATTATTATTTAGAGCAATATTAATGTGAACTACATGTATCAACAGCCTATTTTTGTTATCAGCTGTTTGTAATTACAGCAATGTAAATATTTAATTGAATTAGATTCTCATGTTAAGTAGAAAACCCTTTCTGGGTCTATGTTAAGACTAATCGTAAAAACACACTCATTTTATAAGTTAAACTTCAAGTAAGAAAAACACATACACACCGTTTCCTTTTATCCAAAGTAATTATGAAAACTGCTACAATATGAAAATTGTAACAATTAAACCGTCACTTTCGTAAGTGATGGTTCATTGTCAAAACTGAACAACAAAAATTTAATAGATTAAATGTTGCAAGTTTTTGATTTTTGATATTTTTTCCTTTATAATATTTTTTCCTTAATAATATCTGACAAATTTTATTGTTAAGCTGAAACGAAAAACTACAAAATTTTCTTATCATTTCTAAAATTGATACAACGTATTTATAAAAAATTATTTGACACAATACGTTCAAAAAAATCATAAAAACATATACTTATTTTTGTATAAAAACATTACGAAATTTACTACTGTTTCTTGGAGTTAGAAACTTATTTCACAAGTAAACAATCAATAGGAATAACAAACAGTTCATAATTTAACCAAATATAAAAATTAAAGAAATAGTATAAATTAAATGTAACAATTCGACTAAGCCATAATGAATATCTCAAGGCCACCCCCTCCCCATTATTTTAAGTTTGATAACCAAGCATATGTGACTAGTGAAGTAGAATTCTTTACAGTAATCCTAATGCACTGGACCAAGCAATAACGTATGATTGGTAATGAACAATCATGGCTAATATTTGGCAGAAGTTGCCAGCCACTAGTACCATTACTTATGAGACATATAATTTTGTCCTATATTAATAATTTGTATTATTGTAATATTATGCCTGGACTAGGGGTTTTAACAATTCGTCATGAGGAAGTTTCTTCTCTCCCTAAATTAAGAGGCAAAAAATGGGTGATTACTATTGAGTAAAATAGCAACATTATTGGCAGAAACAAAAGTGATAGTGATTATTTTTTTATTTGCAAAATTTTTATGAAATTAAATTCAACAAAAACGCTTTTCTGATTTCCCCTTTCACATATAAAACTAATAACAAATTCTTTTTGCTGTCACACCAAGTCAAATAAGTACATTCACTAACAGTATTATTTCTATTATACGGGTAAATAAAGTCTTGAAAAATTAATTTCACCCAAGTTTTTGTGATAAAAATAATCACTTGATTTTAAATGAGCTTGAGTGTCTAATTACAAAACTACCAAAACCTGAGTGTATCTCGCGATACCACATTACTAAATGTAAAATATAATAAAGAATATGTAAAATAAAGACAGGTGAAGACAGCAGGATAGTCATGAGCATTCTAGATTGGCACAAACTAAGGCTTTATCATCTATATATGGCCATGTTCCTTATTTCGCCAAAAGCAATATTACACTACAATGTCCTATATTTTCATTATGTAAATCTAAACTTGCCAGAATTATATCTCCCGACTCGACAACTGCTTCTTATATGCACTTGGGAAGAACGAAATCATCTTGTCTGGCAAGTTCTGTTCTATCTCCATTATCCATACAACCACTAGTGAAACATCTTGTTAAAAACAGTATTTTTTATTCTATAGCCACCGATGCGTCAAATCATGGCAACATTAAAATATTTCCATTAGTAATAAGATGTTTTACTTTAGATGAGGACGTCAAACATTATTTATTAGAATATTATGAATACGCTAAAGAGGCTACAAATGACATATTTTCAAACATAAAAACGAAACTGATGGAAAACGAGTTAAAAACAGAAAACCTTAGTAGCTATTCGGCAGATAATGCCAATGTTAATTTTGAATGTTTTAATTCCCTATTTTCCTGCCTGAATAACGAAAACTCAAAGCCAGATGTTTCACTCACGTAATTCATAATACAGCTATATATGCTGTTGGCAAAATGGTTTTAGATATGGAAAGTTTGATTACTAAAACTTATACATCTTTTTCTAGTCATGTCAAATGACCTGCTCTTTTAAAAGAAGTATTTAACTTTGCTGATTTGGAATATGAGCCTTTGTTAAGGTACAAGTCAACAAGATAGCTAGCTATCTATATATGTAGCAATAGATAGGCTGTTTAAAAATCTTCCAGCTGCTCAAGCATATTTCTTATCAGAAAATGAGTGTTCAGAACTGTCATCAAATCTAGCCCTGTCACCAAAGGAAAATGTGAAGAAATATTAGAAGCTGAATTGTATTTAGCATTTTACCATAACATTTTGAAAATATTTCCAGATGCCGTTCTGCAAATAAATGTGGTGATGCTTAGTGCCGTACATAGTGCCATATAGAATAGATTATCTAAAAAAAACTAAAGCAACATATTGAGGACTAAGAAAGGTTATAATTTAAAACTAATTTTATTCCTAAAAGTGACAGATAAAATATTATTAAAGTTACAGAAAGTGAAAAAATTAAAAAGGAGAAACTAAAATGAAAATTAAATAACTGAATACAACACTCCACTTTCTGACATCTATGACGAACTTACATTATACAATAAAAAGTATAAAATATTTTTATCTACTTTTTAATGAGAGAATCTTTGCAAATATCAAGTTACAGAAAACTTAGCAATACCATCTAAATAATTTCTAGATATTTTTCATTTTCACATGGCTAAAAATAAACTACAGAATGATACAAAAAATGAGCCAGTAAGTAAAATAAAATAAAATGTACAAACAAATATACAAAACACAAATACACACTAAAAATATAAATATTGTTACTTTGTAAGCTATTTGAATAGGTGTGTGCTAACAATACTTATATCAAACTTTAATTCTTGCCTATGTATTATAAGGGCGACAACTTTCAGTCATGTAATTATTATTTCAGGTCTTCCCACCGATAAACTTTTTTGCCACATATAGTTATCAAAACTTTATTAGTTCTAATATGGCTATATCCCAAACATTGGTAAATATGGTGTTGGAAAAATATGACATGAAGATATTAATGTAAGTAAAACATACACGATAAAATATAAATGGATGTATATACATACATACATATAATATATATATATATAAACATTATAATATTATATAATATAAACTTTCAATGTAAAAACTGTGAAAGATATTACACCTGACAGCTGACAAGAAAGAAATAAATCTATGAAAATTATCAGCTTTTTGATTGTTAATTTTCAAATGCCAAAATAAATTAATACTACACTTGTAAACTGATGGAGTTGTTTGTTGTGTGTGAATCTTTTATTGTAGGTAAATTTTGATAGAAAATTATTCAAACACAACAAATCTTTGCTAATTGCCCACCTGAAGATGTTGTCATACAACGAAACCTAGGTTGTGGTAAAGAATTTAAGTAAAGTAGAAATAATACAACATCACGTAGTTTCATTTGGTTGTGAAAGAAAATCATTACAAACAATATTACTTCAAATATTTCAATAATGAAGATAATTAAACAAAATTTAAT
The DNA here is from genome assembly GCA_039881145.1 of Druceiella hillmani. Taxonomy (NCBI): domain Eukaryota; kingdom Metazoa; phylum Arthropoda; class Insecta; order Lepidoptera; family Hepialidae; genus Druceiella; species Druceiella hillmani. The sequence continues at coordinate 4,567,344 of JAYKKI010000013.1, forward strand.
TATCTTCAATATGAATAAAAAATCATACTATCAGGTTTTAAAGTACTAAAACTATGTTGAGTACGATACTAGATAAGAAATTTCCCTTTCAAATTAGGAAAAAACTACAACAGGACAATACAATGACTTTTCTGAATAGTGTCATCTGCTCAGCAAGTTTCAAGTAACGAATATTTAATTGATTGACGATTGTTATTGTAATGTTTATGAAGACTAAAGTTGGTAAAACATTTAAGAACTGCTCAGCATTGGATTTGGAATGGCAACTGCTGGGCCAAACCAAATGCATTTGCAGCATGTCTACATTGCAGAAGCGGTTTTAATGTTAAAAACAATATGTGAAATATCAGACCAAATGCATTGCATCTGCAGCGCGTAGCAGCTGATGCATGGCATACACGTGCCAGATCTGAGATGACAAACGAGGCGCGTGTGCATGGCAGCAAAATGGCAATTTTGCAGACGTGACACAATGTGATGCCGGTGTATTGTATGGCACTCTCTATTGGATGTCACTCTGCAATGGCGCATGCGTTTGTTGTGCAGGAGCAGTGTAACGCAAAAACTGACAGTTGTTTTTATTTATATAATATTTTATGGCACATGTAGTTATTTCAAATATGGACGTAGAAATAAAGGAAAAGTTAATATAATATAATAGAAATAGTTCATAAGTGCAACTTAATGTATGTTAATATCAATGAAAATGAGAAAAATTAAATATTTGACTAATTCATGTAAAAAAATGCTGAGACATATGAAAGCACTAATAAAACCGGTAATCAAATGACTATCGGTAATCAAATGTTCCTTTTTTCAATAATGTTGTGGTGCATAACAAATCTTTTTCCTTTCATGTGACTCTCCAGTAATTAGAAACAGCAGTTCTTCATCAGATGAGCTGCTCTTCAATCGCCTTCTATCAGAAATGGTAGACATATAGTCCTCGAACAAGTTTGCAAATAGCCGCCATGCAGCGCAATGTATATACAGCACAGCACATTACAAGACAACGTAGCATATCACCTGGCCGGAGTGACATTTGGCATAACACTATGTAAATATGCTGTGCTGTGCACGAAACGCATCTTGGATGCTCCAGCCTCAGAATAATTATTGGTTTAGTCCTTTTACAGGTTTAGCAAAATTTGAACTTGAACTAAATGTTTAATGAAACTAACTTTAAATGGTAATTGACATGTAGTACATTGCATAAACTATTGGGTGACATTGTTCTATTTTTTAGCGTACTCTTTCAGTGTGATCATATCTTATTAATTTGCAATCTTTCATTTTGGTTATTTGTGATCATATCTTATTAATTTGCAATCTTTCATTTTGGTTCATCATTCTGATGATGATGTTTGTATCATCATTCTGATGATACATAACTTACTAGTGGAGTTCAAAAATTACATGGAATGGATAAAAAATATGGTAAAATTTTACTTTTTCAATAAATTCCCACTTAACGCTAATACATTTTTCAAATCTTTTAAATAGCTTTTTATACCCTCAAGAAAAAAGGTTCATCTTTATCTTCAAAATAGGCCAAAATTTCTTCATCAACAAATTTGTTCCCAGGAAGCTGCTTTTTCATTTTTGGGAAAGAATGATATCCACATGTGGCCAAGTCTGGACTGTGGAGTGGGTGGTCCAAGATTTGGAAGCTGCAGATTTGAAGGACAGTCATCAATGTAACTCTTGCATAGAGATCCATTATTGTGCAAAAACAGCACAATTTTGACTGATTTCACTAAATGTTTTTCTCTTAATCATTCCAGCAGTTCAGTATAGTGCTGCTCTATACTGAAATACCCTTATCCACAATAAATAAAATACCCTCTGTGTCCCCAAAAATATGAACCTAGAACTTTTTGGGGTAAGGGTGGTGTCTTTATCCTTAAATTATTATCCTTTTTATATCCTTGCTAAGCCACTGAACAGATTGCTGGTTCAGTTCAAGCTTGTAATTATGGACCCAAGTTTCATCCCCTGTAGTAATTCAGTTAAAAATTTTATCACTGTCATCTCAGCACACTTCCAAAAACTTGCGTCAACAATCTACACACGGTTCTTCCTATGGTGGCTTGAGCATTATTGTTACGCGGTCATGGAGAATATTCTAAATGATGGTGGGAGAGACTCCAACCATTTATCGAGTGCGTATGTCAAATTTTTCTACAATGTCTAAGGAGGTGGAGGACCTGAGGACTGACCCTGAGTTATTGGTTTAGTCCTGAGGAGGACCTGGCACTGCCTCGCTTGGAGACTTTTTGATGCTTGTAAATCATGGTTTTAATTGTCCTATTAAACTAAGTTAAATTTAAACTAGTTCCTGTAAACTGACGACATTTCATCCAGAATGACTTGAGGTACCTTGTTTTGTGAGTAACTTAATGACATCACTAAGTTCTATTCTTTCTATATTTGATGTATTATTTCAGATTTAGTTTTTTGATCAACGGTATCTGAAAGGTTGATTAAACACAATCCTGAAACTCCTAGATCCTGTGTGAAAGAGTAATACCATGAACTTTTTGACCTGCCTGTGTACATTTAAAATAAAAATGTATACTTGCAAAATCACACGATTCATTGAAGTCACTACACCAATTTTTTTTAAAGTGGAGATGAAGATGGCATATTAATACAAATCGAATAGTAATATTATTAAACTCATACCTTAATGGATTTTCACAACAGACAAATTAATAATGAATGTCAGACAGTGTTTTAATAGAACTACATGCCTATTTAATGGATACAATCCGATCAATAAATATTTTTCTACTGAAATTAGACAAACACAATTATTTGCTATTCAGTACAAGCCAAACATGACGGAAAATATGAGGGAGACTAAAGAATCTTTGAATGATTCTCTGCGAATTTTTCATTCAGTTCAATCTCTGTTCGGTATATGTAGAATAACTTCAAAACAACTGAAAAAACCAATATTGTGTGATTGGCTGAGAAGGATATACAGCATATGTTGCTCAATATTCTTAATTTATGGACTATGGAAATCAAACAACCCTAACACGATTTACATAACCACAGAAGAATACATATGGGTCACATTTTCTATATACGCACAAATGATTGAGGTTTTATGGCAAAAAGGATATCACTTTAAAATCATGAATTATTTCAACGACATTGACCGTGATCTTCACATTGAACAAGCAAAAGCTATTCTAAGTAAAACAAAAATATACAGCTTTATTTCTGTCGGAGCTTGTTTCATAATAGATGGTGCAATCACTTACCTTGATTATTATTATGAAAATTTTGAACAATTATTTGACATGATATTTGAAATATCTTTTATAATGTTAGTAGATTTGGAAATTATTTATTTTATTATAATTATCCATGGCATTTCAATGAGATTGAAAATTGTTAATAACTATTTAAATAAAGTTCTCCATAAGTGCAACGATAGCAGTAATAAATCTTTAAGGAGTATTGAATTAAGACAAATTTTATCAGTAATAATGCCTATGGAATTTGAACAAGAAACACATTCAGTTGACATTGAAAAATTATCAAATTTCTACACAATAATGGCGGACTTGTGTTGCTGCTTGAATCGTATGTTTGGTATTCAGGTAATAATTTCGTCCTACTATGATCAATTTTGTAATTCGAACTTTTTATAACTGATGTAATCAATTTCAGATATTATTATATTTCATGGCCACTTTCGCGGGAATTTTAAATTCAATTCACCATGTTATAACTTACACGAAAAATGCTGTAAGTGCATTTTATTATTATTGTTGTGATATATGAATTACGTAATATTTATTTTGATTCACTTTTAGCATTAGCAATTCATTTCTTAGAAATATATAATGTTTATTCATAGGTTGATTATTCGGCTGAGTGGTTTTTAGAATTACTGTACCCTATTACATCTTGCTTCGCTATTACTTTCATTTGCATTGTTTCGGAGAATGTGATTATGGAAATACAAAGAACAAAATTTGTTTTGGCCAAAATACAACTTTTGGATGCTGATGGTATGTATTATGTTTCACATATCTGAAACTCTAAAAATATATGCAACTAATATTGTGATTCATTAACTTTAAAGTAACTCTAAATTATTGTTTAATCTTATTAAATTCATTCTAAATCCAGACTGTCAATAATTGAAATACAATATTATTTTTCTCCACAGTAAATGGCCGGAAGTTAGTAGATATATATTATTTGCTGGAAGAAACTCAAATAGACAAATTTACAGCTTTTGGCCTCTTCAGGCTGAATGCTTCATTGCTGCTGAGTTTTGTTAGTGTTATTGTAACATATGTAATTGTATTGTTGCAATTTGCAAATTTGCTCTAAACTGGCAGTTAGAAGTTACCCACTAACAAATTATATATTATTACATTCAATACCAAAAACTCATTAATACCAATTGGGTTTTTTCTTTGTGTTAATGTTGAAATAAATTTTAAGGTACAAGACTAGTATCCTCTTTTAAAGTCGAATACATTTATTACTACTTAATTTTGTCTTTGAGAATAGAAATAGGCATTTTCAGAATGATAAATAATTTATAAGTATAAACCTATAAATTTGTCATATTAATGGAAGAAGCATTTGTATTTTACATTACATGCATAAATTATATTGAAATGAAAGAAGTTTTTTCAAAATAAAGTTCGAATTGTAATAAAATGAATACATTGAATTTTAATAAATTATTACATTGAATTGTAATAAAATTAATATAGAAAAAGAATGTTTAAAAATTAATACATTCTTGTTTGCATCACAATATTCACAGAAATATTTCATATTTTGTATATGTACCATCATTTCAGATAATGATGTTAGCTTTTATTCGTCACAATATTGTTCGTCACTAACTATTCATTTTTGTATAATATCTAAGTACAAAAAATATATTAAGTGTTATCAAGAAGCACTCGAATTATTGTTTATAAGTTTGACCACACATGTTTTAAGATTGTAAACTTACAAACTTGCATAATTTGATATATGTGATTGCTATTAGTTGGCAAAGTGTCCATTGAACCTTCTACCTGTTGAGTGGCTGTCGCACTTGCTCTCGCTTTTTTGACTAGCACGAACAAGTTGATCAATCAGCCAACAATACTAGAGCTCACTATAAATCCACTCTGCCAACAACTAGGACTATTGACATGCAAAGGTCTGAACACTTACCTTACTCTAATAATATGAGATGTAGATATCAATAAAAGATACAATATAGGATAGAATTCCTTTAAAAAAATTATTATGAGCTGACTATATCGAAAGATCTGATCGGATGCTGAACTACTGATGACTGAGCGGAGTTTAACATTGAAATGGTATAAATGTCTTCATACAACCTAGTGCTAAAACCATTAGACCAATTAGTGTAAAGTATTTTATTTGTAGTTCAGAAGGGCTGAATTAAAATTGACATTACTTTATACAATTTTTATTAAAAAATTAAATGCAGAGAATTTTCCCGTTGATACCAGTGAACTCAGATTAAATGTGTCAGGGAAAATCAAGAAAATATTATCATTGAATTTAATTTAATTTTTTCAAATACAAAATAATTGCTATCTCTGTTCGATTCACGTTTATTGCTGACTTTAATTCAGTGAGAGAAGAAATTCCTTCATGACTAATTGCTATAAACAGTAGTATAGTAGTTTAACCGTGACTAAGAGAGGGTCTTCGGAAAATAAGGAAAGTGCATGTCTGAAATATAACGGTTGTTTTGAATCACCTTTATATTTTTGTTGAAAATATCAAAATATTTAACACTGTTTATAAAAATGTGCTGTGATCAGATGTAAGGTACAAATCTTTCCGCTGTAAATAAAACTTACCTCAACCTTTGTGGGTAGACTAGTATTTTAAACCTTTTTTTCTAATTTTCCCTAAGTTAACAGTATTTACAAAAAAACGGTTAGAAAATATTAGTAAATTCTAAACAAAAAGTTTATAAGTCTGGAATATTCAGTGTATAAGTAATTGTTGTCAGAGTTTTCTTTGGTACTTTTGTATAATAATTTTTGAAACATTTATCTGTGTGATTTATGTTTCGTTACATTGATTAAGATTAATTAAATATAATTCTAAATAGTTGTTTAACAAAGTTATTTTGTTGTTTAAAAGTTTAATAGTTTTACAAAATTATTTTGTTTGTTTAAAAAAACCTCATCCAAAAACTTGGAATAAACTGGAAATGTTAACATGTTCCATCAAAAATTGCAAAAATTATAGCAAAAAGACATAAGACTAATTTCACTTATCGCCACTAAGGCGATTTTCATTTAATTTTTGTAATCATATATATTAATACGCTAAGGTTAAGATGTTACACTCCCTTTTTAGAAAAAACCTCACAACTAATCCACATAAATTATATATCATTTTATAGATAATTGCTTGCTCTACCGGCATCCACAACTAAAAAATTTATTATTGCTATTGTTTTTGCAAATTAATTAATTATTAAAATTATATCCACAAAACAGCAATGCTGCCATCTAACGGCTCAACGTCAATATGATTGACGGTCGGTAAAATGTTTGTTTAATTTCAAATCCACTCACGTATAAATAAAGTGGCGCTTTAGCTCAATGCTTTTGATACTTGCGCCTCTATATGTCAATTTTAGTAAAATATTTGTTTGATCTGTCATCTGAGCTTCATAATGGAATAAATAATGCGAAGACTTCGCACGGGTCACGCTAGTATATATTATTTCTAAATAACTGTCATTTCAAATTAATGATACATTAAGTGACATACCTTGCATCAGTAATTTTGAACTAAAAAATGTAATGTAGTTTAGAGTACTGTATTAATACAATTTACAAAATATGAATTGTTTATGACATTAATTTAAAGATAATAAGTATATCGGTACATACAATAAGAATTTACTTACCACTTTGATATTATAGTTTATTCAACATAGTGAATACTTTTTCTTAATTGTATTAATCTGATTGCTGACAACCACTCAATTCAATTCTAATAAAATATTTTGGCAAAAATTACAATTATTGTACACAAGCTTGATTGAATTAAATATTCAATAAAACCATATATCAAGATGAAGAATGTTTTGGTATTTAATAACGTAATTAATGATAAGCAAAATATTGATGTAAATGTGTAAAATATCTCCCATTACACCATGCTGTGGAAACTTTAATATTGTTATAAATTCAGCTTTTCTTTATTATTGGCAAGGCATTAAATTATTTTTCATAGAATGTTAAGATTTTATTGATACTTTCACATTTTCTAAGTTTATTTCTAGTATGACATTTTATAAATCCATTTATTGTATGATTATTAAACTCCTGGTTTTATTCATGTTTGCATGACTTAATCATTTTTATTTAGAAGTTATCAAAAGACAAAACCTTAAAGAAAAATGGATAAATATCTTGTGACGTAATACTAATAAATGGTTCCAAACAAGAAATAGTACCATTTGCTTGCAACATTTCACAACTGAATGCTTCGCTATAAGTAAAAAATGGTAAAAACAAATTTCTATATGCAGTTCCTTCGCTAATTGGATACTAATTGTATACTTAGTTGTGTACGAGATAGCTCAAATTAACTTACTATTAAACACACGCTACATCTGGTAACAAAGTATGAATAGACATTAAAACATCACTAACTGGTACCAAAAAGAGGTACAGATTGAAAAGGTCAATATACTTCTTAATTAAGAGCATTTTCTTTGACTTTACACTGTTGTTCACTTAAAGCCTTCAGATATGTCAGAGATATTTACAATTACATTTAATTCCTCTTTTACTTTATCAATGTGGTATTAAAGTCCTGCTAGGAATACTGGCTTATTAAAAAATCAATTTCAATTTTGAAATCAGCAAAATAAAATAGTAAACACAAACTTATATGCAGTCTTATGTTTAACGAGATGGCAATACGAGACGACGACAGTTCCTTCCCAAAATGTCAACCGTTTGATAATTCTAAACAAATGAAACGTTTATGTACAATAAGAAATTGTTTCCATTGTGGGTATACTTTATTGTCCAATAAATCTGTGAACGTAAAGTTATTATTTATTGCTATTCAGGCATAGTAATAACATTGCAAAAATAAATAAAAATAAAGACAATTTAAAAATAAATATCAACTAATAATAATTCTTAATGGAATAGAGGAAATACTAATAAATATGACATTTTGTGATATTATGAAACTCTAAATAATTTAAAAGTTAATAAAATTGTGATTATACATTACCATACTTTAATAAGTTTCCAGAGCGAGAAAATGACCTTATGTACAATTTAAACATGATGTTGTACAATTTGTGTATATATAATAATAAATTTAATGCAATTGGCTCGAACAAGTTTTTAGTACATATTATAATCTGACGAAATATAGGTATCACCTATATAACTTTTACATAGGCAGATAGCTTCTTTGCTATCCTATTATTTCATTAAAACAGCCAAGAACTTTGCTAAACTAATTGATATTATTGAGGAGTCTTATGACATTCACAGGAGTTTGGAATTTTTTCTAAATAATAAAACTTAAAGTAACAGTTTGTGTTGCTTTATTAACTTTAATTATTTCAGCAAAGTTTTTAACACTATTATAACCTTTTAGATTTTTACAGTTCGTTCAAGAATATACTTCCATCAACTAATTCTTGATTTAGTGGTTTGAATAGTTCATTTTCCATGCTTATCACCTGGCTGTCTACTAAACTTGATTTATTGCAATTATCTCAATCCTTGGTTGAATTTAAAGACAAATTATTGCGCATTTCATTATAAAGTTCTTTTTTTCGTATAACTTAACCTGCATGATCGTTTTTCTTGCATCTTATTTAAAATCATTTAAATTGTAGTCAGACTTTGAGGCTAGAGCATCCTCATGATATTTAGAACAGATTACAAACAAATCACTAACAAATTAAACCTCTATATAAAACTCTTTCATTAACTTTGCAAGGTGTATATACATCCGTCATCTTATGCATATTTTTTGTTTAAAAGTTTTGCGTTGTCTTTATACTAATATATATTGTGCCATTATTATATTCTTTCACTCACCTGTCACTCTTTACCCATTTGTTTCAATGAAGCATGTGTTTACAGATAATCATGGGTTTTATAATTGTAATGAAATATAGCCTGCACACTTTATTTTTCTATGTTCTCATATACTATAAGATAAAAGCCAACAAAAAGTATTGGAGACCAATCACCATGCCTAACATCATAATTTCAAAATTTAGAAAATGTTTTACTTGATTTGCCTATCTGTGAAAATTTTGCCCATTTTAACAAATAGAGTAAATAAAACTTGCAAAGTACTCTTTATAAATAATCTTATATAATTCTGAGAATGCAAATGCTGATCACGAGGTATGTGGATATTTAAATTTATCAGAGAAATTGGCAGTTACCAATGCAGATGTGCACCTCCGTTATACTCTTGTACATTACCTCGATCAAAACTATAAATTAATTTCTTAATAATATTTTCCATACCGAATACTATTCGGCTAAATACCGAATACTGAAGATGTTTATTTGTAGTCAGATAAATGAGTAAAAAAAGACTAATATATCTTGCAATAATGTATTTTTCTTGTAATCATTAAAGTTGTCATGCATAATCAACTTTCGTATTATAAGAATTAATGTAAAAGTATCAAACAAATGTCTATGCACTTGAATTATTTGGACATGGAAATTTAGGAGTGGAATTTTATGACGTAGAAAGACTAATTTTTCTACATTTTTAAACAATAGTTTACTCCTCTTCTTCTCGTAGACATTCCCAGCTTCAGAGAAAAGACGCTCTGAATAAATACTACTGCCTGGCACTGATAAATACGTAGTGGTAAGTTTTACTAAACATGAAAATTTATCTTTTCTTGCTTGCCACAATTTGTATAGGTTGTCATGACGTAACATGTTCTTAATATGTAAATAAAGGTTTATTTCAGTTGCAACTGCATTTTTTCCTTCCGATATCACTGTATGAGCTGTGTTTTATTCTGCAACCACCTCTTCGTAGCAATCCATGAAAGTTGAGTGAATAGTCTGGCTTAGACTCTGCTCTTCGATTCTCATCCTCTTGGTTCGAATAATGGAAGAATTTGCACTATTATCGCTGCTGGATTCACTGTTCATCTTTAGGCTATTGATCAAAATATACCGCTTTGCTTCTCTTTGCTGTTGACTGATGAAAACCTTTATTTTAAAGCGCGGATCCAAAACGGTAGCCAACAAATATTCTTTATTTTTTGTGCTGTCTTCAACTCGTTCTTGCAACCCTTGTTGTATGACAAGCCACACCTAGCTTAATTTGGATGTTAACTCTGATGTGCTCATTTTATCACAATATCGTATTAACGTAACAATATACGGAATGATTTCAGAAATGCAAGCGTATCTGGAACTTGTAATTTTTCTTACTTCCTCAAATGGTTGTAATAATTTCAAAAGTTCTTCTAAAATTTCCCATTGTACAGCAGTCAGATTGGCAATATTGCAGTCCGTAAGCTAAAGTGAAATGGCCCGGTTTTGTTGCATTAGTCTTTCAAGCATATCATACGTCCACTGACTCGCACAAATTCATGTGAAGATTTAGTTTTTCCTGTGGAATACCAGAATGATTAATCTTCCTATCTATAACAATCATTTAATTGATATTTGAGTGAGCCTTCAGACAATCGTTAACAATTAATTGAAGAGTATGAATGAAATAACGCATGGATCGAAGCCTGCGTTACTAACAGCTTTTGCTATGTTTTTTCCATTATCATGAATAACAACATGAATTATTTCTCTCTGAATGCCCCATAAACTAGCAATTTCATGTAAATTAATCACTGTGTTTTGTGCTGTGTGCTGGCCCTCAAAATACCTGATGCCCAGTACAACATGTTTGACATCGAATTCACAATGAATAAAATGAGCAGCGAAACTTAAAAAACTGTTATGATTATGCAAACACGTCCAAATGTTGCATGTCACAGAAATATAATCAGGCTTTGAAAGTAATTTTTTAATTGTTTCTACCACTTTATGATATATTTTTGGAATAATTTGTCTGAAAAGTAAGAGCAGCTTGGTATTTTATATCGCTCCAAACTTCATTAATCAGGCTTTAAAACTAGCCCTTTCTACTATATTTATTGTCTCATTATCATATGCTATCATTTCGCCAATTAAGACGTGGTATTTTTTAGCCTTGCTGTCAAGACTCAACTGCTTTTTTCATGTCATAGGTTTATTTAGACCTGTATATTGATCCCTAATTTCTAGCCCCTTATGAAGCGCAGGCTGCAACTGATGATGTTCTTTGCAGTATTTACCTTTCAAATGATTTATGATTCCTGATGTTGTCACTTTCTTACTGACGCTGCCATGAGAAATTTTTATTTCACACAATTTACACACGACACTTTTCGGATCATTTACATTGTCCTCAAAGTAGGCAATTTCTTTTTAAAGGCCATAATCAATTATTATTAATTAGAACTCACACATTTTCACTTTTAAATTAATTACAACTCAGAGAGTACCATAAATTAGGCTTACGTATTTACGATGTGCGATGCCGAACTAAAATTGTCAAAACTTGACAAGCCGAAAGATTGCACTAAACACTTCTTAGGCTTTAATTTTCTATTAAATGTTGGCTTGTCCATATGTGGAAAACAGTGAATCAAAAGGGAAATCATAAGTAAGATCAACTGTAATCTTTCAATTATTATACACTTAATCAAGTACCTTCTCATGTTGACGAGTTGTATACATTTGTATACTAATATAAATCACAATACAAGAATGTTGCTGCATTATGTACATATTATTCCAACAATATGTAGTCATATAATACATATGAAATTTACATTTATGCTGCAAGCAAGGCTTGAATAATTTCCACTACAAATAAGGTGAGCATTGAAATTTTAGAATTCATATAGGCTCATCCATACAGATACTCATAAACAAACTCAGTATTGCAATCCAGATAGCTGAGAGGCCACAGTTATATAAGAAATCAGAAGATTGACGAATTTGGCAACAGTGATATCCTTAAGTTGAATAGATGGCATATGGTGAAGATGCCCTTACCACCTCTTCGAACGACTTCTTGAAATGAATCTGTGACGTCATTTAAATCTTGACTTTGAAATCGAGAGATAATTATTTTAATGAATAAGAAACTTTATAAACTAATTAAATAATTTGAAACACATATATATAGCAGCAAACTGATACACTATAAATTTAATATCATTTTAAATATGCTGACACAATAGCACCTAAAATTTAGACATAGTAATAGTTTTTCATTACTTCAACTTCGTTTTCATACCAAATAAAATAATAACAGGTTGGCTTTTAAAATATTATTTAAAATATAAATATAAGTATATGTTAAAATATAAGTTTATTATGGATATATGAGGTTTTTTTTTCGGAAAGAAGCAAAATTCACATTTTAAACTTTTACACAAAAGACAAAAATACTTCACAATTAAATGTTATAATGGATTATTTTGTGCCTATGTTTTTAGTTGGTTACATAGTAAGTAGTTTAGGATCCTCTCATTTTTATTGTAACTTTCTCTCTGGAAAATAAAGCTGTCAGAAAAGGAAGTTTGAATGCGATACGTTTCAGATATGCATTCAAATTGGCACAAACATTCTATGTATGAGTATGATGGAAAGAGTTTCAACTTACTTTATTTGCTGGGAAGTGAAACAGGCAACAAATATTAATAAAATGGGAAAAAACAATTGTTGAAAAATCAATCGAGCTAGATTTAATATAAATGCCTCATATACTCGTATTGATGAACTTGTCTTCTAAAAGTTAACATTTTTATATCGGGAGGAAAACTTTTTGAAACATTATGTAATTTATCTTAAGGAATTAGTGGAATAACTGGGTATTTATCTTTTTCCTTACACCTTTAATTTATAATGTAAAGATAAAAACTTTAAATTCATCCATTATATCCTCCCACTAGTTTTTGGAATCAGCATCAAACTGAAGATACCTAAAATCTACATTTACAAGGTAGTATAAAGCAACTCATTATGATCATTACCATCAATTCGATAGTATGTTAATGCTGATAGAAAAGTATGACAGAGCCAAGTCAACTTTTGTGCTTGTCAAGCTTATGTTAGCAAGAAAAGTAACATTTGCAATGTCAAAGTCACAACAAATAGTATAGAACATACCAGGTTAGCTGGGACATGTCAAATAATAATGCATGTAAGTGCGTAAAAGTTCACAGAATGAAGAGGTTGGCAAGGGGTGGGAGTTGTTTACTCATACAGTAGCTAATGAGAAACTCATTACGAGTATACATACCAAGTTACAACTTAATTGTGTTATTAGCCTCAGAGCTATCATTGATCAAGTAATACATTTTGGTAGAAATCATTGACTGTGGAGAAAATCCAATTTCAAACAATTCAGATACAGGACAGCGTCTCAGAGCAAAGAGAAATAAAAAATAGTGTCAGACAAGATTTAGAGTCTTCTTGTTATCATCTTCTTGGGGAATACCAAGGTTTTACTAAAAGAAATATCTTGACATTTGGTCAAAAACAAATTCTTGCATTTGCTGATGGTACACATGTAATAGCTAGAATCATGCACAGTATAAAACATATTTTTTGGTCTTAGAAGGAGAAGTTTTAGTTTGACAAAAATAAATAACTACACAAAAAAAAAGTTTGACAAATATAAATAAATTTAACATTAGTAAGTACTGATTTATTTCCAATTATGCATAAATATTAATTTATAAAACTATTGGAATAAATAAACTTTAATAAATATTGCAATACGTTTATGTTACAGATTTAATGAAGTAATTAAGACTTAATTAACTTTAGGTTATTTTACTCTATACATTTTTATGAGTATTGTTTTTAATATTTGCAAAGTATACCATTAATATAGCAGGTAGAACACCAGATATTTCGGATTATGCTGTTCACAATTAATCGTGGAGGATTGCTAATGGAGATACTGGTGATGTAGCCTGCGACTCGTACCACAATTACAAGGGGACGTTGAGATGCTAACAGAACTTGGCCTTCACTTCTATAGGTTCTCAATATCCTGGCCTAGAATTTTGCTGAATGTGAACGGTATATATAGGCATGCTCCCTTCTTGCATGTGAATGGTATTAACAACTATCTATGTACATATAATACTCTGAAGGCCCACACTGCCATTTATCACATTTATTATGAAGAATTTAGATCTACTCAAGGAGATACATATTTCATAGTAAGTTGATATGTTTGAAAAACATTTGAAGATAATGAATTTGCCATTATGCTAAATTGTCATTAGTATATTGTGTTAAATATGGGACATTTCATTTGATTGAGAATTTGAATAATCTCATAAATTAGTATTTCAAATGATATATATTTAAACTCCACAGGTGATTAAATTTATTTAGAGTTCCAAAATGTATGTGGTCCATGAAATCCTACAAAGCTAGCCTGCAATGGTCGACCCAAACAATAAAAAGGACGAAAAACAAAATATTTATACACGGCATTGTCTCTTGAGAAAATCTTACAATTTCTGATTTTATGAGAATATTTAATACAAAAATATAAAATCAATAACTTAAATATTGTTACAAAATTTTAAGATATCTTCAATATTTTCTCAAATGTTAAGGTGGAAAATACGCTAATGGAGAAAATACCAAATATACGACTGAACATGCGCTGATGAAGAAAAGAGAATTTTAGTGGACTGTGTAAGCTTCTTGATATATATGTTGAATCAATAGAAAATTGACTATTAAACTTTTCAGACAGAAATCCGCAATGGTTGACTGTCGATTCACCACCTACGAAAGTTGGTTGCTTGCATTGGGCGTAAACCATGTGTATGCAATAGAACACCGATGTCGTTGTTGTTATGTTTCTGTGGTTATTGTATTATTTAATAGTCTGAGTTCAGGGTAATTTGTTATATCGAGTTCCATGATTTCTTTTGAGATCTTATATTTAGATTATATTCTCTGTAATTCTTACCATTCCCATATAACTAAAACATTTTGTAACTATAGTAACCTGGTACAGAATACGTAACAATAGCTTGATATCATACAGTTTGAAATGAAGAGTGTCGTGAAGAAAAAGTTATCTACAACATGTTCTTTTCAAAGTTAATTGAAGATTATCTATTTTGAATCAATTTAATAGCTGTTTCACTTTGATTGCAAATTGTAATATTATAAATGATTCCTTTATATTGTATGTATTTCCTTTACTTCATAAAATATTTAGTCTTTCCCTGGAGATAGAATAGGAATACCGCTACCATCAGCCTCTTCTTTATTACATTTAGAGAAGAGAACCTTCTTCTAAATTGAGATTCTGCTTCTGGGAATATGATTCTCCATAAGAGTTTGGATAAATCTATGGATTATTGAAATTTATTTATGTCATTTCACTCATTATTTTCAACCTACGCTTAGAAATGTGTACTGAAATTCATCATAACAACTCGTTTAAATAGCTTATGGAATCACATTTAATTTAAAGGTCGAATTGGATATGTAATTGATTTATCCTGGGGTGAGGCAGCATCAGGTAGCGATGAGGCTACTCAGACGGTGGAATAATATAGACAGTTTATGGTATTTATTCACATATTTACATTCTTTTAAAATCCCGACAATGATAATAAAATATAAATTTTTGGGAAAATATATAAATCTATCGACAATATGAAAGAAAACCACCATGAAAGTTATGTTATTATTTAAAAACTTAATTTTGTAAATATTTGGCCACATTTTCACTTGACTGGATAACTTAAAAATAATATGAAAGAGTATATTATTTAACTTGTATAAACGAGTTAAGTTTTACAAGAAAATCTACAGAATTTTAAGCTATAATTTTATCAATAAAAACATTAAGGGAATTATATTTGGAAAATAATTTATTTACTTCAAAACTTTTGGACAAAGTTAGAACAAATATATTTAATAGAAATTCAATTTACAAATATATCTCCTTTATGATACTATTGTATAAAGAGATTAGTGAATATAATGATGTTGCGTTATTTACACTGGTAGCATTTTTATATTATATCACATATTTACATATAATTGTTAAATATTGTGTATGGAATTTATTTATTTCCATTAATGGAGCTAAAAGCTACTGAAAATAATGTTCCTATAAATTAATAAGTATTTGTATAAGTCTCTATCATGTTTAATGTAATAATATTATGCCTTGTTTAGTTTAATAATATATGAGAAATTATTATTGAATTATTTGTCGATAAGATTTCAACTTTTTTTCTTAGTACGGTCTTTATGAGCACCCCATTTATCATGCCGATGTAGATTTTCCACCTTTTGTTAAGTCAAGAGTGGCAGCTAGGTGCGCAGAATATCCTAGGAGTAGACTACCAGAATTTACAGTTAAAGAGGTTGATTACATTAAAGCAACAGCTGACTTCTTTGGCATAAATCATTACACAACGTATCTTACGTTTACAGAAACGATTCTGTTATTTGAATATACGCCAGACCGTGGACGGACGGGATATTAATACTGGTACATTTTCTGATCCCACTTGGGAGGTAGGGGCAAGACCAACATTTAGGGTAAGACACTTATAAGATGGAATAATGATGTATGATAACCAGTCACTATTCATTACTTAAACAAAACATTTAAGAGTTTTAATTTGCAGTGGTGTAATCGAGCTTTCCCTAAAATAATTTTCCAGCACTAAAACCATGATTCAAATTATTAAAAAATTTAATTTTTAGTTTCAGACACACACTCAACTTTATAAAAGACAGTTATGGTAATGTTAAAGTAATAGTTTTGGAAAACGGTTTTCCTTCTACTGCTGGACTGCTTTCGTAAAAAGAAGATTCTGTTAGACTGTGAAATCAGCCAATAACCACTTATCTAATCCAAAGACAGCAGTCATGTTGGTTGCGTAATATTCATTGAATGAAACCAGATCGTTTACTACTCAAGCTTCTCTGTTGGGAAAAACCAGTCACCTGGAATGTTCAAGACACAGCTCCGCAGATATGGATTAATCGAATTGGTGAAGACCTTCAAAACCAACATTCCACTCTGGAAGAAGCCAAACTGCAAGAGAAAAGACTGCGAATTGCCTTCTTCTTTTATCAGCCATTAGCTATGGATAAAAGAAGAAGAAGAAAAGTACAGTTCCGTTCACATTGGCTTGGCGGTCGACTTCTAATCTTAGAGATAAGTTTAGAATTTTGGTGATTCTTACTTCTCTAGTGAGAAAACCTTTACCAATCTAAAGTCAAAATGCTGGCTGGGCTGAAATGACCAAATCATTCTTGAGATATCTAACATTATTTCTCGGTTAGTAAGATGAACTACAATAAAAATAGAAAGGAAAAAATTAAATTGCAAATAAAAAATTACAGATGTCACATAAATAATTACTATGTTCCATATAAATGCATATACAATTGCACATGTTAACACATATCCTAATATCATCACAAACATTTATTAAATGACATCACAAACATATATTTAAAATGACATAGATTTTGAAATTGTTCTCCCTGACGCATTAAATTCCTAAATGGTGTTATTAAAGACTAATAAAAGAGGTCTGATGTTGGCAGGGAGTTGATTAATGTATTTACATTTTAGTAATTTAAACAAAACAAGAAGAAAATTATCATTTAAGGAGCATGCAAAAATGATACGGTTGAGATCACCCTCTTCCATTCCACAACCACAGATTGGAGAGCCACTAATGCAGCCTAGCTAAACGGAACAATGTCCCAAATACATGCAGAACACCCCCAAGCTATCCTTTCTGGATTTTGAAGTAATCTGAGTAAGTGCTATGACCTCTGTCATTCAGGGATCATCGAGAAATGGACCAGGGAAACGATATCTTCGGTATGATAGTGAGAACAACATGAACCCTTGTTCATGGTGAGAATTTGGGCTTTGCATCATCCATTTCATCATTCACTGTGCCGAAGTGATTATGAATACATGAAAGGATGACATGTGATTTGAGGAGTTGGAAAGAAGTAAGAGTTTGTGAATCTTAATGTTTAGAGCATACCTTCAAAGCCTCCACAATAGACTTGCATTTCTCCTATAATATGGAATAAACCTTTGAAAGGCAAAAGTATAATGAATATGATGTAGTCGAACGGTAAAATGAAGCACCAACATAACCACCTGGTAGAGCTTTATTAAAACAAATGGGCCAGTATCTAGAGAGAGTGAGGAATTTTGGTACATAAAGTTTGCAAATGTATTTAAATTTAATAAAAAAAACTGTTTTTCTATCTGTCTGTAAGTGTCTGTTTGGCTGCCTATTAATATACATGTTTATCTGTCAATGTCTCTCTGTCAGTGTGGACCAGCGACTATCTTTCTATCTCTCTATCGGTTTGTCTGTAATTTCTGTATCTTTGGCTGACCATAAATCTGCATTTTTAATTGGGTTCAAACCTATGAAAACAACTATCTAATATTTAGGTGTATAGCATGAAGGCAAATATTTGTAGTTGGAAGGAAAGTTACCAGAACAGAAGATCTCTAAAGTTATTAAAAATATTCAATGAGCATATTAGCATAGAAACTGAAAGCTGGTAAACCATATTTGCAAATATATCACCAATGGGAGAAACGGGGCAATCTTCACTGCCAATGTGAAAACTTAATATTTTTCCAGTGAATGAAGCGTAGAAATTATTTAGAGCAGGATGTTAAGGAGGTAGCATGGTGATGGGCTACCACTGCCCAGGAGGTAGCAAATTTTTAGTATAGGATTGCTCGAAAGCTTGCAACTAAGGCAAGTCTGTGATGCACAGGTTAAGATAGAGTAGCTTAGTTTGAACTTAATGTACATTGTGTATCAAATTAACAAAAAAATATAAACTTCATTCACAATACCATTGAATAAAACCTGCAGTGATGAACTCACAGTGAGTTATTAATAAATCTACTTGCATGTCAGGTCATATCATGTACGTTTTTGAACTCAGTAGAATTTGAACTCATTGGATGTATTGGTACATAAACTTCAACTGAAAGTTGGAGTCCCAGTGCTGCTAATGGAAAACTATGACATACAGAGGATATGCAGTGAAATAAGGCTTCACATAACATCACTTGTCTGGAATATTACGAGAGCCATTATTCTCAGTGAAACATTTAAGAGGGAAAATATTTTGATTCCATTCAAATTCGCAATAACAAATCACCTACCTATTCTTCTAAGTTGAGTTTATATTCTATGCAAAAAGCTACATTATGGATGGAAAATCTGGTCTGGATATCTTATAGCTATGGACATAGATCAGAATCATCAGAAATTAAATAATAAAGGTGAAAAAAATATGTGGAGTTGTATCCTACCCTAGTTACCAACAACTTAATTTATAATATTTCGGAGTTCTATTAACACTTGGGAAAATCAAAAATAACCATTTATAATGCAGAGTATGATATTGAACATATTAGCTCTTACAACTGATGAATTTATTGACAAAATGTTAGCATGTTCTACTTCTAACCATTATGGAATACCATTCGCAACTTGTTCTATAAAGAATAATTCAAACAACACCCAATTATGCAAATATAAATACAATGGACAGCATAATTTTATACTCTATCTATGGAATAAAAATATTACAGACCTTGGTTCGAAAATATTGTCAAATAGCATTAAGGATGAAAAATCGGGTCTGGAAGTCTTATAGGTATGGATAAGGATCAGAATCTTCAGATATGAAAAACGAGAGTGACTAAAAACAAGCATAATAATATCCTATACTGGAATCCTATTAGCACTTGGGGAAAATAAAAATAACCATTTATAATGTAGACCATATTTTTATTAAACATATTAACAGCCACAAGTGATACAAATATTAGAAGACGACCATTGTGGAATACCATTCACCACTTGTGCTATTATACAAGATATCATTTAAACAACACCCAGTTATATAAATACAAATGTAGTTGAGAACAGAATTATTTATTCTACCTGTGGAATAAAAACATGACAAACTTTGATTCGAAAATAACTACAAATTGTGTCCATAACACTTATTTTCGAACATATAAGGCAAAATTGCTAACATCATTCACATTAAAATTGTTTTAAGTAATTAATTCATACCTATCATAGAAGTTCTTTTTATGGAGTAAACCATATCAAACTTCCATTAGCAGTTCTAAATACCATTTATGACTACAAAACTATGATTGTGTAATAGTCTAATGACCTTAATTAGTAAATAATGTCAATTTGCATATATAATATAGCTATTTTCGAACATTAGAAGCAATGTTGTTTAAATCATTCAAGTTATTATTGTTTTGAATAATTTCTTATTACAAAGCACACCAAATTAGATTTTCAGTAGAAATATTGAATGTCATTAATAACCCACACATATTATTGACAACAATATAACAAGATGAATTAATTTAGTTATTGCTTATTTTTACGACATTAACCTTGTTCATTAGTAAAACTTGGCAATAACATATACCTTCAATGGATATGGGAGATGTTTATCAAAACTAAATTCGTGCATTAATGAAAAACTTTTGTCACCCTTCAATACCATTTTGTATTCTAGAAATATACAACTTTGTGCACATAGACACTCCCTTACATTAACTTTTCTTTTAATTTACATATAGAATTAGAAAGAACAATGAATAGATGTTTTCTTTAAATTAATTCTTAACACAAAAATCATATTTTGTGGAGGATTTTAGTCATACATTTGACTAGCTATTTTGTACTCATCATTGCTAATACCAATTAGGTTGGAGTACATTTCACTGATTGTTCCATCGTTATACTACGTTTCATCGTTATCTAATGTTCTTCTTTAAACCTAAATATACTTATTTGATTTCCAGACTCTTGAAGCCAATCAAAAAGATATATTGAATCCTGGTGAGTCCAGTTTGCTGTGATAAAAATGAGACACTGTTTCACAAATGGTGAGTCATTTTGTTAGAGTTTAATTTCCCATACTTGTGTCAATAAAAATTTTATGAACTAATGTCCCGAAATACATTCTAATACCTGTATTTATTTTTTGGTTTCCATCCAACCTTAATAAACAGCCATTTCTTTAACATTTTACTTACATAGGTTTACAAATAAGCTCAATGAACTTTAATTTTCAAAACATCTGTTTATGGAAGTTATTTTTTCATAGCTTTTGTGACCAGTTTTCAACTGTCTTATTTTGTTGTGTAAGAGTCCAGTCTGTCCATTTTTCTACTTGCCTAAAAGAGCTGAGGCTTTTTCCAGCTGAGTAACCTCCAAGTCAAACTTTTTTCATACGGCCGCAGATAATTAACTGAATGCTCATTAAAGACATTTAACATGGTGGCCCAATTATGGACTTTACTAGTGTCACCAGAACACAACTTAATAGCGTACTGAAAGAACTGACTAATTATATAAAACCAAGCACAAATACATAGTGAAAAAGCTGTACTCTATTTTGGAATTTACATTAATATATGTTTAGAAATTGTATCATTACAATAACATACGTAGCAATGAGGCTCAACAAGCTTAACAGTAGGGACATGCGTAAGTCAAACATTTGGAACAGTGTGATCTGGCCCATTTTACTGGCCTCTATCAGCTCTTGGATCACCTTAATTTGTTTACGCACACGAGAGGCTGAAAGATAAAGGGAAATATATTATGTAATGTAGAGCTTGCATTTTATTATTCATAAATTTCTAAGAAAACATAAATGTTTGAACATGTAAATCTTTTTAAAATCTACGTTTTAGTTGTTTTCAATAAAATAACTTCTATCACACTGTGAAAAGAAACAACAAATGTATTATCAACAAACAGATAATTAGGGTACTATTGGGTTTGTGTGGTCAACATGCCTTTGGCTCAAATGCCATAGATTTTTTTATTTTGCTTATCTTATTGTTCGGTATTAATGTGCGAAATATAATTTCTAAACGTGCATAGAATATGAGAAAAGAAAAATTTGAATTTTGAAAAATATTTATTTTTCCTTAAACTATATAATCAATCTCATGACATTTATGTGGTTTATGGCCTTGTGTAAGACTAATACTGGACACAAAACTTTAGTCATATATTGTGAAAAATATACTTGCCACATTAAATTTAGTATACTAAACTTTGTCATACTATTAATTACATAAACATCGTAATAAAAGAAAATAACAATGACCGTCATTCCTCAGTGAAACACAAATATCTCTTGCGTTACACGTTTGACATCCTGACAAAATGCTATTAGATAAATGTTTATTATATCTTGTGAATAAGAGTAATAATTACAAATATCTTTTTAAATAATATTATGAATGAGTCTCAACTAGAAATGTAATTTACACTAATCCCGTTTCACCGCAGGTGATCAAAGCCGTATATGGTTGGCGAAGTACCGTGTTGCAATAACAGTTTGTTGCAATATGAGGTGTTCGCAAATATGGAAATTTATGCAAAGTAGACAAAATGAATTGTTTGCACACATTACATTCATTTTATTATGTTTTGTGAAAGTTTCTATTCACATTTCTAATGGCATATATATATATATATATACATATATATATATATATATATATATATACATATATATATATATATATATATACACATACACACATATAATTATTAACAAATCTACAAATGTATTAAAAGAAGTATTTTTTTATTTTATTGTCACCAAATATTTCCTTATCTTAGTTTTAAACAATATAATTTTTTAACCAATTTAATTTTCGGTGAACAAAGGCCAGAAACCATACAGCATGTGCACATATATTAATGCGAATGGTGTTAAATTGTGAACCAGATAAAGATCACTACATGCATGCTTTGCATAAACTAATAATGATTTCTCTATATATCCTGTTAAAGTGCAAGTTATCAGAATTTGTCAATTCACTTAGATCAGAACAAATTCCGTTTAAGACCAGTAAAAATTTCACTGTTTACTAGTTGTCAAAAAAAGAAAATACATTAAGAATGATATAATTAACAAAAATAATTTTCGCTTGTTTCGAAAACAAAAATGATTTGAAAAATATTTGCCATACATGCTGCCGTTCCTAGTGACACTAAATACTGAACACACAAATGCAAATATGAATTTACTTAAAGAAAGTAATTCAAATATTTCAATAAACAAGAATGATAGTGAAGTTATAAATTTGAAGTTTGACGGCCCTTTGATCCTAGTAAAAGAAATTTTCAAATCTGTTTTTTATTAAATTTACAAGCAATAGTTTTTTTATTAAGTATATTGTTTTTTTATAAATATTCTGTCATTTATAGAAAGAAAAAACTGAAATCATCATCAAGATCAACACAATATTTCATTTAAAATACAAACCCTGGGTCACCACAAATACAGATCGCATATGATAATGATGTAAAATACATTTGTTAAGAAAATATTATTTCAAAATTTGGGTTTTTTCTACTATCCATGATTATATTATTTTTTCAATAAAAAATAAAATCTTACCTGTATGACAATCAATGCACATTATACTATTTTAAACTGTCATGGCGAAAATGCATATTTACAATAATCAACTAATAAAATAGACAGAAGGATCTGACGTCACAACAACTAATTCACTGACAAAATACATTACGTGTGTTTATAAAATGGAAAACAAGAAATTTTTCAAAAAGTTTCTTTCATTACTTTCTGTTCACTTCAAATGACACGTGACAAATCTTTACACAGCGAATCTGTGTCTGTGTGTGTGTATGCACATTTGTGTGTGTGTGTGTCATGTTGTTTCACTCTGAACACAGCTAAGGTAATCTATCTATCAAGTGTCAGCTTATTTTCTCCCAACAAATCAGGTGCTTGAAATGACGTAATCAATTTTGTTTTCTTATAGAACACTTTTGCCATGGAATGGTAATTGTATTTTCATACTCCGCAAAGTAGGAATGAAGGTTGTATGTTCCATGTAAAATTACACGCAGTGGTAATGTTTAGTTTGCATGTTTGAGCTACATACCGTATAATAAATTGTAGATTTGGCTTGAATACCATAAATTAAATAAGAATTGTAAGAATTTATGAATATTTAATATTCATAAATATGTAATGTATATTTATCAGACATTCTCAAGGCAGGCTATTAGGATGTTTTTAAAAAAAATTCATTAATATTGTTGTATGTGAAGATAATGACCATTAAAAGATTACATAATAAAAATTTCATTTTCAATGCATACATTCTTTCCTAACTATATTGTTCAATGACTGTGTTTTACTTAATGTTTGATCTGAATATTGAAACGTAAATTTTGTTCAATTGTTTTGTACCAAATGAATCTGTTTGGTGAAAATATGTTTTAAGACATAATAATATGCAACAAATAGAAATAAACAGTTTTAAATATTGACGGAAATAAACAGGATTTAGGTCAAAGACTCAAGAAATCAAGAAAAATAAATTGTTTTATCATTTGATAAATTTAGTCTTGGATTTAAATATGCAAACTTTATCCCGATATTTGAAATGCATGACACTTGAGCATTAAATTTCGGACCACAACATAGATTTCTTTAGAGTTCGTAAGAAACTTTCATTAGCTGGTCTGTTACTTTTTGTTTACTTGATTTAATTACAAATACCGACAGTAGCACTTGGTTCTGAGACTTTTAATTAACTGTTGGTGCTAACAATTCCATTTTTGTAACTTATAGCTTGATATTTAAATTTTCTACATGAAATGACCTTGAATCTGTCTTTTATAGTTTCAATTCCCACAGCCTGCAAAAGAATGTAACTCGCAAAATATTGTTTGTTAAAAAATCTTACTCAAACAAAATAAGGAAATGAAATTTGTAAAATTTAGGAATTAAATTTTTTAACTTAAAACCAGAAGTGGATTTAATTCTATTACATACATTATTGAAAGCAAGTTATTATTAAAATTTAAATAAATTTATTCTTCAAACATACTTATCCATGTATACATACATACTTATCCATGTATACATACATACATACATATATATATATATATATATATATATATATATATATATATATATATGCATATATATATATATATATATAATATATATATATATATATATATATATATTTATATGTATATATATATATATGTATGTGTATGGGTGTTCACCATTTATATACATACATAGTAGTTTTAGGTTATCAGTATAGCAAGATTTTTTCCCGATTCCTCTGGAAAAAACATCATTTTAAATATTTATTATTAGTGTCTATACTACGGAAAAATAATTGAATTTCCAATTATCAAACTTTTTTTTCGACCTGTTCTCCATGACGATTACATTTAAACATTTCATTATTATAATTAGTCCATTGAAAAAAAAACTTAAAAGAGACACTAAATTAATATTTAATTTTAATTTTTCTTTTCGCAAAATAATACTTATATTGCACAATATTTAGAACCGAATAAGGATTATATGGTGTCGCGTTGTGTATCGCAATGATGAGACGGCACGGCATTCCATATGCATGAAATAGCATTGGAATATTATATCTCGATAACGAGAAAGGATTTGAAAAAAATTTTATAAATTACTGTTATTTCATTTTACACTCAGGAATGCACAGAAGCCGGCTTGCTACATGAAATTGGTAAGATACATATATATAGTACATGTGTATGTGCTCATATATATATATATATATATATATATATATATATATATGTATATATATATATATATATATACATATATATTTATATATATATATATATTTATATATATATATATATATACATATATATATATATATATATATATATATATATATATATATATATATATATATATATATATATACAAATTTTTTAGCATTAGCATATGAACCAGATAATGACACGACCGAGTTATATTTATTCTATTGTATGATGAAGACAATTTTTAAGTTGTGATGTATTCTAGTGGTTCTTTATATTTACCAAATCCGGAAAATTCATTATATTTCCCAAAACCCAAATGGAACAAAACAGGTGATTTTTACTTTCACAGATCTACAAATAGTACACCATAAGATTTTAGGTAATTTTTCAAAGCGGTTATATTCATTATTGAATTATCTAAAGTTTTGGATATTACTTTAATATTATTATTATAAATGTACATTTTATTCCTTGTGTTACGGCATCCAGAGAAGTCAAGGAGAATAAGAAATATTTTACCAAATGTGCGAATATTATATTAACAATGATGATAACAAAATTTCCTTTTGGCTTGAAACAGCGTCAGATAGGTTTTAGTCTTCTTCACTTGCAGGTAAATGCATTCACAGAGGACGCAGATGCATACTATTTGTATTACTGAACGACACGACAAAAACACAGCCTGCCAAAGTGGGAATTTGAGTAACGTCTGAAATGAGAATTTTAATTCAATGTTGATTCTAAAAAAAACAATTGAAAACACATTACTTTTTAAACAAGAAGAACATTTTGAAATTTTTCCTCTCTCAATATTTTAAATCATTTTATTTTTAACAAAAATACCTATTAAGTTATATTGCGAAATAATATGAGAGTGTAGCTCTTATTAAAAGTATGCAAGTTTATTTTTAGAAGAAAGAAAAAATAGCTGGTCATCCATTTTGTTTCTCTAAATCCACAGCATTAATCACTCTGAATAAAATTCCTTCTAAACTATTATAAGTATTTAGAGGAATATAAATATACTCACATCATATTTCAAACTATCCAAGTGTGCAAAAGCGAAATGCATAACACTCATGAAAGTTCTGTATAAAGTAAAAAGAAGCTGAAATTTGAAATAAAAATACAATTATTGCAGTAACACAATTAATATTACAAATATGAAATATTTCAAATACTGATAAGACAATAAATATAGTAATTCGAACATTGCATAATTGGGCGCTCTATTATAGCCTCTCGTACGCATCAGAGGTTGACCCTAATGCTAACATAAAAAGAAAATATAACATCATATTTACAACAAACCTGAATTCTAAATACACCGTTGAAACATCTACAGAGTTCTAAAAAACTAATGAAGAATTTTGACAAAACACTAATACTGTTTCCTTTAAGGGGTAAATTAAGGGCATCATTAATGTAGTTGATAGATGTGCCATGTTGTGGACTACCGAATATGTCGTCAATTGACACTGGGATTTTCTGCCTGTTTGTGTGTTCGAGCAATTTATTTAGTACCTGAATTCTATAAAGAATACTGCACATTAGCGTGCAGGAAAATATAATTTCTACGTCATAAATACTTCTATACAAGAATCTTAGCATACGTTTGTAAAATTTGAATCCAACATCATTTGTTGAAAAGTAATATACGCTTATGAAAATTGTAAAATCTAATATCATTAAACCCATGGCAATTAAATTACGTTTAGCATCTTTTTCTAAAATGTTTCTTCTGTGAACTGGTTCAAAGAGACTATCAAGTCTGTTAATATGACTGATCAATTTTATTAATTCATTTTTCATACAAAATACATCAGTAAAGAGCAAGTGAATGATAAAAATATCTGTAATGATTTGAAGTAAATAATTAATGTTACTATAATCGAGAATAAAAATTATTAGAAAATTCAATAAGAAAAAAGCACTAATTATACAACTATAAATTGTCTTAAATCGAGACAAGAGATTATCCTCCATTTTTGTCCTCTTGCATACACCAAATACAGATTGAAGGAATAGCACAGGTTGAAGTGTTTTAACAAAAATGTTATTCTGATCTTCATTTTTATCACTTATTGTAATTTTGGTGGAAGTCATAGCGAAAAGTCCGTTCAGGCAAGTCTATACACAAAATGAATATTGGAATCTATATAATGTGAAAAAAATGGTCATTATTAACAAAAATAGATCGACATGTAGTCGATTATTGAAACCTCATTATTCAAAAGAGTTTGTCATTGAAATATGTCAAACAAGTGAGAATACGTAATTAATTAAAGCACGAATACGTTTTTGGCACCAAACTAATTTTATAAAAAGGAAAGTTTTGTTGATTTTTTTTATTTTTAGACCATGGCACAAAAACACATTATATAACTAACACAAAAGTTTCACTTTAGCAGTGTTCAAATGAATGTAGGGTTCATACCATCTTATTGCGATCAGTATAGTGAGCAGTAGCAATTTAAACTAATACAGTCAAAGGGCATAGAGTGCATTCAAGATCTAAACTTTTTAGCCGCTACATTAAAATATTGTAAGAAGTGTTTAAACAACATGACAATATACAAAATAGTTCAAGGGTGTTATATCACATTATTTTATGAAGAGAAGAGTTTCTGCACTTTTGTATTTTTTATGAAGTAGTTTTTAAGAACTGAAGGATGTTGAAGCGCATCGAATGCATTCTCCAGTTGCACTTCAATCCATTGTATCTATGTCACCAGTTTCCTGTTGCAAAATCATACCGTACTGTAGGAATATTTTTTAATTAAAGGAACTAAACCATTATACTAAGTTAAAGCAATATTTGAAGTGCAAAGTTTTTGTTCAACCAAATTATAGAATAAGTTACATTTGAGAATTCTGCATAATTCATCAATCCTAAAGAGATTTTATACAAAAAGGCAATTGAAACAAAATTTATTTGTGGTACCTTTTTTGTCCAGCTAAAGATGGGACGGCAGTTAGTTGTTTAACAATTTAAAAGCAATAACTCTGGTATTTTTTTTCCAATTGTGTTCTCATCTATATTAATATTCTCAGTGAATATTAAGAAATAAATAGCTTTCTTAAAAAATGCACAGAAAAGTTTAGTCCAGTAGTAAAAAATATATATATAAGAAGCCTGCAATCTGTTTTTATTGCTAACGATTACAGTACCAATTGATATGAAATTAATTTTATGAGTTAATTTATGAAATTAATTTTATGAGTTGTATCACAACATTGGTCTTACAATTCTGTACCAGACTAAAGCACGGAACAAATAAATAAACCTCTATGAAATAGTGAATAAATTATACCCAAATAATTATTAGTGAAAAAATTAAAAACAGATGAAAACACTTGCTGCAGCCATGATTGCTTTACAATTATGTTGATGCTAAAATGGACAATGTGTTATCACCAAAATTATTTTTTACTACTGGACTAAACTTTTGTATGCATTTTTTAAGAAAGCTATTTATTTCTAAATATTTTCAATATTTATCTTTCCTTGTTTCTAGTTTCTTTTTTGTTTGGTGAGGATATTATCTTTCTTTTTTGGCTTTCTTTTCCATATATATTGACTCGTTCAAAAGCATTAACCATTTCATCATCTGTAAAAGAATTTGATTCATATTCCTCAAATATCATTGGCGATGGCGTCCTGTAACTTTGAATGAAATCCTTTATATATATATATATATATAAATATATATATATATATATATATATATATATATATATATATATATATATATATATATATATATATATATATATATATATATATATATATATATATAAATATATATATATATATATATATATATATATATATATATATATATTTACTGATCAGTTTCTGAGCCTTGAAAACATAGCTATTAAGACAATATTAAAATATTATACTGAAATGTTATAATGAAACTATGATAACTTTGATTGTTATGACTTTATGAAGAATTGTTTAGCTTTTAATTATCTGGTACTTTTTTGAGGTTGATTGATGACTCCATTCTCACATTACAATTGTTTTACCCTGGATATATTTTAAAAGTTAATATTTAGGTGTGACCTTAGTCTACTTTTGTATCTAGGATAATACTAGATATATTACCATCAATCATTATAAAAATAAGTTAGTGTCTCATTATATTTTTTTAATATGAGCTAAGATCGTTTTTTTGTAATAACTTTATTTATTTATTCTGCTTATCGGCATCAGGAAAAGTAGAGTGGTTTTTTTGGATTTTTTTTTGATGATCTAGAATATCTTGTAGAACCCAAACCCATGAAGATACTTGTTGATTTTTTACATACAGGTATCGAACCAAGTGAAAAGTGTTACGACATATTTATGTATAAGTACTATTCTCATAATACCTTTGATGATATTATTTTGTGAATAAAAGCAGTTTATATAATTGAACGTTTTGATACTGTGAATATATTAAATAACAATGAATTATTCAACATTGTGGTCAAGCACCACTTGCTAAATTGTTACGTGCAAATTATTCAAATTTAAAAAAATGGAAATGAGTTAGCACATGTTTAGGCACAGTCTGTCAATGACAGAGAATTCTTAACTTCCATATCTTAAAGATGATCCATTGTGCTAAGTACCCTATATTTCCTTACATTAGCAGTAGGGAAATTTAATTTATCAAGTTCTGTTGTTTGATTACTAGTGTCATTGCTATCGTCGTTATCCACTTTAAATTCATTGAAAAAATTTGATTTAAAATCCTTTCTTTTCTTTGCATTGGTTCATAAAATTAATGCGTATATAGATTCTCTTTTCACATTTACATTTTTTCAGATTATGAGGTGCTGTCACGAGGTAATGAGTTTTCAAGCTTTTTCATTTTGACTAACAAAGTTAAATAAATTTTCTTTCGACAATAACGCGAAATATTTATTGCCAGCTCAGTTATAACTTAGAAATGTACTGTTATCATTATCACTTTTGGTTCATTGTTAATGTCAACCTTATTTCTCCGAACCTACAATTTAGACTTACAAGAAATAATGTGGTTTACTATAATCACATTTTTAGTTATAGTACTTGGTCTCCATATTGGTTTAAAATTATCTGCCATTTGCCCAGCCATACCTTTTTATGTTAAAATGTTCGAATTTAATTTTTTCTGCAGAGGCAAATACAATAAAATTACATACAGAAATAATACAGACAAAGGTAATTAATTAATGACTGATAAAAAAGAAAAGTAACACAGCTTCAAAAAGTAAATTAAATTGATTATCAAAGATAATATCATAGAATATCACTAATTTACAAAGTGACCAGTACAAGAATTGACAAACTTGTCATGTATAATAAATTGATTAACGTATTTATTGATACATTATAATTTTCATCCTCAGATCCGTGTAAAATGAAGTTGTTTTGTAAGTTCGCTGCAGGTGATGCATACGTAAAGCGATCTGATTAATAATTATAAACACAATATTGATACGAACGCTGTTAGTAAACAGAGATTACCCTGAAAGAATGGTACAGATATTAATATTTTTGTATTATTGTGATAAAATAAATTATAAACAAATGGTTGGTCCTTTCTTTATACTAACCTCCCAAACTGTACAATAAACAATGAATTTAAGAGAAATAAATTTGTTCCCAAAATCATTTAAGAATACTAGGAGAATCTGTAAAAAAGTAGATAAAATTATTCAGACTGTACAAAATTATTTTAGGCATATAAGACAATTTTTTCAATTTGAAGATGCGTATATGAAAATTTAATTAAAACTACTTATGTCAAAATCATAGTAGAAAACAAAACAAATAAATATTAAGTATGCAAATGTTACTCTTATTGATTTGAAAAGTTTAGATCTTTATATTTAACAGAATTCAAGAATAAAGAAGTAAACTATATCTTACATCTAAGTAGAAAGCTTCACATAGTAGAAAGCAGACGTCAAAAATTGGATTATGTTATCTAAATTTACGTTTAAATCATTCATTGAACAGAATGGATTTTATAAATTTTCATATTCGATTCTCTTCAAAACATCATTGAGTGACGTACAAAAAAATATTGACATTGAACAGCATGGATAGTCATCAAAACATCATTGAGTGACGTAGAAACAAGCAATACATTCGATATTGAAGTTTGAAAACATAATGTTGCTAATGACAAATTACAATTCGAAGTATTGGATAAAACATATATTATTTATGGCAACTTTTCCATTTGATCAATGAATCGTGAAAATGTGTTCCATTTAAAAAATGAAAAAAATGTGTTGAAAATGTGTTGCTAAAAATACTACTTCATAAATGATTTGAGATACAATGCTTTTGTGACTGTAGATCGAAATGTGCACCAATAATTTCCGGCAGGATGAATTTTCGGCAGGATGAATACTGACAAAAATATTACTACATATATAAAGGTAACAATGTATTTTTTATCTCTGACCAAGGCTGCGTGAATATTTTCTAGATTTTTATTTCACAAATATTTCCCAAATATCACAAATATTTCCATTTTCAAAGGATAATGAGAGTAGGAATAATGTAAATGGTTTAATTTCTACATTATTCAGCGTCCAGCGTACCACCAAAGAAAACCAGCTACAGGACTGGTTAGTAGAGAAATGGAGTTATTATTGACCATATGAGACATTACTTATTTTGCTTCTTGACGAAAGTAAATGATTCGATTAGACAGTAGACACATTATAGCAAAGAAGTTATGGGGATCATTTTTGAATAATTAATTAGAGAAGTTGATTTTTGTTTAATCCTTGAAAAAATATGCGAATGATAATTATAACCTCCATTGGCAATTTATTAATAGTTTAATCTTCATTGTGAAGATCAGTTTTGACATCTGTATTATTATAATTCAATTATAATGGAAGTTTCTATTGCAATTAAAGATTTCTTAAATAACTGCTGAACCTTGAAAATGAAAAAAATTAAAAAATTAAGTTGTAAACCAATTTCATTAGAATAATTTTTGAACATTTTGAAATGACTTAGAATGGAATGAAAAATAATAAAAAACTACGTCATATTTAATACAAATGCTTAACAAATTTAAAATCTAATCTCATGTTGAACATTCGCCAATTTCCGTACTAGATTTCATTCGTTATTTTAATGTTTCCTTGGAGAATTTATTATCCGACTCTTGGATCAGGACTGGCAGACGTTTCATGAGTTTAGTTTTGTTTTAAACTTTTATATCACAAATTGTGTATTAGTAGGCGGAGTTAAATTAAGTACTCGAAAGTTTTTGCTAAGGGCTTGTTATAAGGACCCCAAAAATATTTTTTTAATACTTTTAATTATTAAATTTTCTGAAAAATATGCAAAAATATATATATTCTGTATATATATATATATATATATATATATATATATATATATATATATATATATATATATATATATATATGTGTATATGTTAACCTTCCAAACTGTAATAAAAAATTTATTCAAGAGAAACAAACATGTTTCCAAAACAATTTCAGAATACTATGAGAAATTGTAAACAAGTAAAAAGATTAATAAGATTTTACAAAATTATTTTAATATTCATAAAAAATTAATACATAGTGTTTATGAAGGCACATGAGATATTTTTTTTCAATTTGTATGACGATGCATATATGAAAAATTGGTTAGAACTATTTATGTTAAAATCATAGTAGAATACAATACAAAGAAATATTAAGTATGCAAATTTTACTATTTTGATTTAACAAATCAAGCAAATTTAACCAATCGATTATTGTAAATTCCATATTTGATTCCTTTCAAAACGTCATTAAACGTTGTACAAAAAATTATTCGTTGATTATTGCTATACCATAACATAATGTAGTGATGCAATGATAAATGATAGTGATGATAAATCGTAATTCGGAACGGTGGGAATGACATATTTATTGCAACTATTGGGAAAAGATTTAAAAAATTTTTACGAAAATTTGTATGATTTTGTTTCTGTGCCTTTTTTATTATAATCTCTTAAAGTAGTAATCCATATAATGGGTCAGCTTTTCCATTTCATCAATGAATTCTGGAAATTTATTCCATTTCAAAAAAGTAGTTGCAATAATGACATAACTAAATGTTGCTAAAAATATTACTCCGTAAATGGTTTGTGATACAAAGCTTTCGTGTGACTGAAGATTGAAATATTAAGGGCGTATCCCTTAATTTGCAGTAGAATAAGTAGTGACAGAAATATTATTATGTACATTAGAGTAACAATGCGTTTTATTATCTTCAGCCAGGGCTGCATGAACAGTTTCTTTATTTTTTATTTCCATATTCCTCTTGATAACCATCATGATCTCCAAATGTTGCAAATATTTTCATGTATCTTTATAGCATTTGTGTTTCATTTTATCTTTATAGCATTTGTGTTTCATTGCATCCCAAAGTACTCGCATCCCAAGATTACAGTAGAGAAAAAAAAAGAAAGTAAAAATAATAAGATTATGAAGAAAAATTTTAATATTGAAAAGCAAAAAATGAAATTACATTCAAGTTCTAAGGAAGAAACGACAGAAATAGCCGGTGAAAATTGCGGTCCCGAAAATGATATATATGATGCGTGGAATGTGATGAAAATTACTACGAAACTGAAAAAATAAAAGATTAGCTGCTATGAATTGTTTCTAAATTATGGCCGCATGTAAATTGCACTCCATTCAACAATTATTGTCATTTTTATGGCAAGAAAATGAAGAAACAAGAAACGAAAAAGAAAAACTTGCACGAGAAAAAAGCAAAAAGTAATGGAAAGGGCAAAGGGAGTGGAAAAATGAATCGGAAATTAAATGGCCTTCTTATCCTTAAATGAGCCGCCAATTTCTAACGGATTTTGACATTAAAGCTTTTAACAAAACATTATTCTAAATTGAAAGTATAATTTGTAGACTACATAGAAAAATATTTTAGTACTATTTATTTGAAAAGAAAATAACATGTCACAATGTTTGTTTAATTATCTATATGCCAAATATATCATAACTATATCTGCATATAAGGTAATCAAATCTAGAAATATAGCAGCGTAAGCTGACACATTGTAGCTGTTTTACTCTAACGCCTTATAAAATTAATGAATAGCATATATGGTCTAGATTTTTTTAGTATCAAGATTTTGATTATTATTACAAATATTAACATTTGAATAACCATATTGTATTAATGAGATTTATATCATTATTAAGACCATACATAATATAAAATACTGAGAACAAAAAAAAATTCTATGTAAATAATTAAATACTTCAATTATTATATACTTCAGTTATTAAATATTAAGGAAAAGTAGATTCAAAACAAGTTTAACATAATGTAAATGTCATATGTAAATATCATATGTAATTTGGTACATATATGTAAACAAATATGTAAATATTAAACTGGGTAGTTTACGGCGAGTGATTATGTTTAAATTTCTTTTTTCAAAGACAATACGTTTTTACTGACAGGCGAATACTTTTTCCAACTTCAAGCTGAGGTACTCAAATTAAAGTTTTAGAAACATTCTCTGCCCATTTTTTGTGTAATTTTTATGTTTAAAACAGAAATATATCAAAATGTCTGTGTCAAACGAAAATAAATCATCTCAAACTCAATTTTTAATTGAAGTCCAGTGTAATTTAATTAAGTCTAATAAAGGAGAATTTTTAATGTTAATAGTATTATTGTCTAATTTAAAATAATTTTTTTTTTTCCTTTGGAAGCCAAAAAGATTTGCTACTAGAATACATGTTTTCTCAATTCAAGGGCAAAACCTAAATTGCTTTTTTAAATGAAGTTTTTGGAAAGTTTGAAGGTCAGCTCTATCCTTAAACAAAATTTCAGTTAAAGAAAATGTTACAACCATTTATTACTAAAATTGAATTGTTGTAAGCAACAGATCCACGAGTCCGTAGCACACTGTAGAAAAAGAAATTTGTCTATGAAACATCTCATCTGAAATCCATAATTCAGACCAGTAAAAAGGAAATCAGGTTGTATAGCTGTGACTGAAGACATAGCTTTAATAAGATTCACGATGCACTTATATCTCCATTTAAACAACGTAGTTCTCTGTAGATATCTTAAAAATGTTAACTCGGCAGTTAGTATTGCAATAAACAAAGAGAAAATACAAATATTAAAATTTTGAAAACATCCATAAATGTAAACCGGATGATCTGAATTGATAGCTATAGATATCATACATTTCAAAAATATTTTCAAAATATGAAATATTGACCTTTACATAAATCATTACCTAATTCTTTTCCTAATCTTAATTATAAACCAAAAGTAATGTTCTTGTGGTTTGCAGAAATGAAGGCCAAAAAACATTTTGGAATGCTGTAAGCATGCACTTATAATAATAATAAATCAGCGAACTATTTTAAATATAAATATGACTGGGAACTTAAATAATATGTCAACTATCCTCAATTTACGGAAAGTGACAAACAAACTGATAATGTCCATCAAGAACAGATTTTAAACTAAATCATCAGGTTACAAACTCATGCTGCCATAGTCCCGAAACTATAGGTAATTAAATTCTAAACTTTAAATAAAATTCCAGGAACTAATTACACCATATTCTGCATTGAATCAAAAACTAGATCTTATAAAAATTCAGTGGAACCAGTAAGTTTTACTAGTTTCGCTAAATTTTATACTAACTCTAATCATAACTCACATTACTTACCAAATCCTCTTTGGAACATTTGCCAAATCCTCTTTGTGTTATGTTAAATCAAATAACAATTTGTTTAAAAAACCTAGCACTCAAGTCATTGAATCTTGCACTTAATCAAATGCTAACCCATCTGAAGAAAAATATAACATAAATCTGCTGAATCTTAAATTATATATAAACTTAATTTCACTGAATCCTCTGAATTGAATAATAATTACTATTCCATTTTGACTGATTCTAATCTAAAAATACTATATTGGCTAAAAGGTACATCTCAATAATTTCTAACTGAGGTCACCGTTTCGTTGAGTCCATCACACTCTCCGTATGAAACTAACTTGCAATATTAATCTTCTACTTCTAATAATACAAAAACTTAACATAATCCTTCCATTCTGCTGTATGAACACAATACTCTCTTTGGATAAAATTAAACTAGCAAAATTTAGTGACAATGATGCCTAAATAACATTCAATTATAATTAAATCACCCTATTCGGTGGTCTTTGCAAAATATCCTTAACTTTAATTACAAGTTGTATGTCTTCGACGATAATATAAAATTTTAATATGATGAATAATGGGTAAAAATTTTCTAAAAAACCTTAATTCCATATTGTAAAAAATGCATTAATATTCAAGCTTATTCCTTGTCAGCAAGTTTCGATCAATTGACTTATACTGAAATTAAATATTTTCATTGAAGCACTCGTTCCTGATCATAGAAACTCTAAAGGTTGCATCTTGAAAATTGCATTGTCAAACTTGATCCAAATCACGGCACCAATATCTCACTTATAAATAACACTGAATCCGACGTAATTATAAAATATTTGTCTCGTAAAATATCTCATTGGGATAATTCTGTATTTTCAAAGTAAATATGAAATTTACATCAAAATTTTATCTGACCCATTATTATTGTATCAACAATGTTAAGCCATATAATTTTTATGTTGGATCTTCGCAGTATTAAACTTTTTCGCCAAAACGAGTTAACAAAGCTCTATTCCTTATCTTCATTCTTTGAAATATATGCTGTAAAGATATAAATATATTAAGAATAAAATTATATATAATATAAAAAAAATTATATTTCACAGTGCTATCTGCAAAAATATTTATAATTGACAACTAATTACCTGACAAGAAATACATTTTGTGAATGTTATATAAGAATACAGAATACTGGATTTGCAAACCAACAGAAATATTGAGAAATTTTTGTCACTGATAAATTTTGATTGGCAATTGTTTTAAATGATCATTTTTCCAATGCTTCAAGAATCACATCCCAGTAAGCAAAAACTAATTGTCTTCATCCATAATAAGGAATTAACATTACATAGGCTTTAAAGTACTAAAATCAAAGTCAATGCATTATGTACTGGACGAGTAAATTTACTTTAAACTCGAAAAGAAACTATCACAGTATTACAATTTTTTGTCTTTAATAGGGTATCCATTGAGCATCTTTAAAATTGTGAATTATTTGAAGGACAATAAATGTAAGCTATTATAAAGCTTATGAACATTAAAGTTGGTAAAACAAAACAGTACCATTCAGAACTAGTGTTGGAATGATAAATTGTAACACACAATAAGTAGAATAAACACCGTTTAGTGCTTACACAAGCTTAGCAAGTTTTGTAATTGAATTAAACATTTAATATAACTGAACATTAATTGGTTATTCATATTTAGTACAACGAATAAATTATCATTATGTGACATTGTCCTATGATTAGTGTGCCATGTGTAATTAAAAAAAAAGTACAATTTTAAAATCAATGTGGTCTCTGTCCATCTGTTACGCATTAAAGTGTAATAGATGGCTTTAAACTATAAGAGCTCCCAATGTTTGCTAATAATAAAGTAGCTGAAATTTAGTACAAATATAAACTGTGAAACGGTTAGTGAGCTATTAAATACATTGGTAATGTTTATAGCTGCTAATACAAATATAACTAATTTCTCTTTGTGGCATAAATGGAAAATGGTCTTCTCCGTTCTGAAAATATTTCTAAATTTTACAACTATATAATACGGATCAATTGTCGTTATTGTACAGTCTTTCGTCTTAGTTAGTAGCCCAATATTTATCGTTGCTCTACTGGTTATTATATAGCAGAATAAGGCTACAAAACTTACAATCTTTGTCATCCAAATGAGTTGAAATTGCAGATTGAACTCTTCATCGTCAACGATTTTCTTCCCATAGAGCTCCTTTTTCATTTTTGAGAAGAAGTAGTATCGCAGTAGCCAAGTCCCAATGCAATGACTGCCCTTCCCACTCTTAATGGGAGGGCAGTCATTACAATGCGGTTTTCGTGTACAGGTGCATAATCATGCAGAAGTAGCACACCTTTTACCAATTTTACCTTTTCTCCTTCATGATTTCTCTTAATCACTCTAGTAGTCAAGATACAGACTCTTTATTGAAGCATTCTTATCCCCAATGGGCAAGATGGCTGTATTGCTCTATGCCTTTTTTGCTATGGGTTGCTTTTGTTAGCCGATTGTGACCCATTGAATGTCTTAGGGGTGGCGTATGATTTTTATGCTACTGCATAGATTCCTGCTTTGCTTCAGGCTCATAATTATGAACACATCCCTCGTTTCAATTTGGTTGAAAATTTCATTCTTGTCATCTCTGTAGAAGCTCAAAAATGTTTCTGTGGTAGCTTGAACAATTTCAGCACCCATCTTAAGTTGACTTTTAAATGCTAAGATTGTCATAGAGAATATTGAAAATATTTGTACGAAATATTCTAATTACTTTTGCAAACTGCTTTTCCTTTAAACAGACCTCATCCAATATAAGTATATCAATTTTCAATAATGTTTGATAGAGGTGCTAAGGGTAAGTCATCTTCGATTGATCCTCTGCCTTCAAGAGATGACGTAAATCCACCACTTGTAAATCAAGGTTTTACTAATACGAAAGTCCAAGTAATCTGATGACATTTCATGCAAAATAATTTGAGTTTCCTTATTTCATGAGAAACTTGATGAATGACATATTATCCCGAAACTTACTCACCTGTGTATATTTCAACTAGAAAACTTGTATCTTCCAACAACGAAAGATTTATTAAAAGCAATATACTAATTTTTTTAATTTACCTTCTTTGAACTAAAGAAAAGATGAAAATACTATATTAAAACAAACAGCATAGTAAAATTATTAAACTCACACCTTAATGGATTGTCACAATAGACAAATTAATAATGTATATCAGAGAGCACATTAATTGAAGCACATATCCGTTTAATAGATATAAGTCTATCAATAAATATTTCGGTACTAAAAGAAAGCAGACACATTTATTTGCTGTTCAATATAAGTCAAACGTGGTGAACAACATAATGAATGCCAAAGAGTCTTTGAATGATTCTCTGTACTTTTTTCATTTGGTTCAATCAGTTCTGGGTATACGTAGAAAAAATTCAAAACAACTGCAAAAACTTTCATTGTGTGAGTGGTTAAAAAGGACTTATAGCATATGTTGTTCAATATTCTTAATTTATGGACTATGGAAATCTAAAAGCCTTACGACATTATATTTGAACATAGGAAGATACCTATTTATTATATATGCGCTATATGTTCAAATGATTGATGTTTTGTGGCAAAAAGAATATCACTTTAAAACTATGAATTACTTTAATGACATTGACAATGATTTTTCTACTGGACAAACAAAAGCTATTCTATATAAAACAAAAATATACAGCTTTATTGCTTTGGGAGCTTGTTTGATAATAGATGGTGCAAGCTCTTACCTTCATTGTTACTATCAAAATTTTGAATTATTTGACATGATATTCAAAGTCCTTTTTATGATATTAGTTGATTTAGAAATTGTTTATATTATTATAATTATCCACAGCATCTCAATGAGACTGAAAATTGTTAATAATTATTTAAATAAGGTTTTCCATCAGAGCGATGATAACAGAAGTACGTCAGTAATGAGTATGGAGTTAAGACAAACATTATCAGTAATAATGTCAATGGAATTTAAAGAAAAAATACATTTGTTGGACTTTGAAAAATTATCAAAACTGTATACAATATTGACAGACTTGTGCCGCTGCTTGAATAATATGTTCGGTATTCAGGTAACAAGTAATGCTACCGTGATATATTTTATAATTTGCATTTATAATTAACTTTTTATAATTGACTTAATTAATTTCAGATATTATTGTATTTTACGGGCACTTTCATGGAGATTTTAAATTCAATTGACCATATTTTGATTTATACAAAGAACGCTGTAAGTATAATTTATTGCTATTGTCATTATATGAAGTAGCTAATTATTATTTTGATTGACTTGTGTTATTTATGAGTTGTTTCTTAGGAATGTACAATGTTTGTTTATAGGTTGATGACTCAACGACATGGTTTTTCGAACTGATGTACCCCATTTCTCCCTGCTTTGCTATTATATTTTTATGTATTGTTTCGGAGAAAATAATTGTGGAAATACAAAAAACAAAATTTGTTTTGAACAAAATGCAGCTGTCTAATAATGGTATGCATATTATTTCACATATTTTAAATTTTGAAAGGAAGTTACACTTATAAAGTTATCGCCAAACAGAGAAAAACCGTCAAATACTAATTAATTTTAACATTACTAAGTCAAATTTAAAGCTGTACTATTAGTATATTAATATGATTTTATTTTTCTCTGCAGCAAATCGCCAAAAGTTAGCAGATATTCATAACCTCCTGGAAGAAAGTCAAATAGACAAATTTACAGCTTTCGGTCTCTTCAGGGTGAATTGTCCATTGATACTGAGTTTTGCCAGTCTCACTGTAACGTATGTAATTGTGTTATTGCAATTTGAAAATTTACTGTAATCTGGTTGTTAGACGGTAACAAATTATTTATTTTTATGTTCGGTATAAAATCTCCTCAAGTGCGAATTAGATTTTTTTCATGTTAGTGTCGAAATCAATTTAGGGTACAATATTAGTATCCTCTTGTAAAGTTTGACACAACACACATAATTTTGTCCTTAAAGCAAACAGAAAAGATGCTAGGAATAAAATTTTTCTATATAAACCTTATATTTGTGAAATGATAATTAATATTTTGCACAAAATTAAAATTGAAAATAACTTTTTGAACCCAATTTTACTAATATACTTTCATTAGTGCTACATTGAATTCACAGAAAAGTTTTCTATTTTGGACAGAAGAATTTGATTGACATGATGAAAACAGTTTTTCATTAAAATGTAAATATTTGTAGTTTATCTGTGCATTAATTATATCATGTCTTATAGTTTAAATTAGTAAATTTAAAATATCAAATAAATACTATCAGTGTATTGCAAATTATGTGTAGTTTTAATAAGCACATTCATTGAAAATAATAAAAATATTATTTGTTTTCGTTATTGTAAAAATGTATTTAACATTTCCAAGGAGTTATATGTATGATTGTATATAAATTTGAATAAGTTTGTTTGAAGATCTAAATATATAAACTTGCCTAACTTGATTTCTCTTACTGATATTTGTTAAAAATTGTCCATTAGATCTTCTTTCTATCTGTTTGAGCACTTGTCACAAGATGTACATGAACACCCATTCCATGATCATTCAACGTAGAGTTATAGAGCTCTAGAAAAAAAAACCAATCTGTTAACATGTAGGTATAGTCACTTACAAAGATTTTATGCTTACCTCAAAATTATGAGAATAAGGATTTATAAAAAACGTAATGAGAATACACAGCATGGACCACTGTACTTTCAAGAGTATAATTTTGAGCTGACTGCGTTGAAAGATGACTAAGCGACTTTTAATGTTTAAATGAAATAAATGCCTTTGTGCCTGTGTGCATCTATTGCTGGTGATTTGGTTGAAATATTGCATTTGGAAGTCAGAAAGGCTGGATAAAATTGATAGTGGTGTTTTCTCAACCCTGATATTCTGACTGGTTACAAGCACGGCTGTTTAGAATCCTACATGTTGTCTCTGAATTCAAATATCTCAGCAGTGTTCTAGTTGTATGTTTAACTTTTTCTTATTGGAAATATATATAGGATAAATCACTTTGCATTTGTGGCATATGTATGATTGTTTCCTAACAAGAGTTCAATTTGTTACACTGCTAATGGTTACAGATATAAAAAGAAAATATTTTACCAAATGATATATGATGATTAGTAAAACTACACAGATGTTACTAAGGTAAATTTATCATCCCATCGATATATTTAGGCAGAACTCAAGATAAAGCCTACAGATATATTGATATAAATTTCCAAATAAATTGATAACGCGCGTAATAAATTTATTATCTATTACGGAAAATTAATTTTTTGGAATATCTTAATTTATTTTATTCGTACAGAACTTGACAAGGTGTTAATAGCGCGGTTCATATATCACAGACAAATTTAATTAGCTTTATCTTTATCAAAGTAAGGATGAATGTGGGGGTGATGTTCAATCACAAAATTTACAGTTACTGGGTTTTTGTGATAAACACAAACCCGCTATGGCCATTCTATACCCTAAAAATGTGCCGCTCTTGTTTTCATGTAAAATTAAGTGTTTTAAGCTAAAACACATGATAATATATATTTGCCCTGAAATATTTGTGAATTTTATCATGGCATTGGCAAGTTAAAAGCCAAAAGTTTGTAATCCAAACGCAATCATTATGAAAGCAATTTTTTTGGGAGAGTACATGTTATTTTGTAAATTTGATTAGTAATATTTAAGATTTCGCTTCGTGTAATTTACATTGTTCTTTTATTTATGAAGGTTTTTGTTAAGAACTCTCTTAAACAATTTTGCAATAAATTAATTTATTACTTAAAATTTCATCATAACAATCCGAACGTGTAGTACATTTGCTTATTGCAGGAAACTTATGAATTTTCAAATTATTTTCTCTAAACATGTATTGCCTGATAACTTTTTATAACCATGTACATGGTAATTAAAGAAAAAATTACTAATGTTTTACAGCTTTACAATAAAACTATCTGTAATACCAGTAAAATTACTTTATTTAGGCTCTTCAATTTGCATACATCTTGCTATGTATATATATATATATATATATATATATATATATATATATATATATATATATATATGTATATATATATATAATATGTATATATATATATATATATTTATATATATATTTTATATTTTAACCAAGCAAACGCTTGGTTAAAATATAAAATGAATGTAATGTTTTTCTATTAGCTTCAGTAAAGACACAGAATGGGTTTGCATTCAGTGAATTTCATTTCATTGAGAATATTTTTGGAAAAAATTGTTAGGTTGTTTAGGGATCTGAATTAAATAAAAATACAACATTTTTTTTAAAAATTAATTACAAATCTTATATCCAAATTTATTGCTAAATTCAGTTACAAATTTATTTAATCAAAACACATAATTTATATAAAATAAATGCCTTTTTTATTTTATCACTTAAACAGCCATTTTAAACACATTAGAATAAACTGTAAAAATTATATTCTTATGTTCTTATTCTTATATTGTATTTTATGTTATGTTTAATTGCTCATATTAAGTTGCGTTGATTGTTTTACATTCATCTCAAATTGTGAATTTTGTTATCATTGTCACTCAAGTAAAGTTAAAAGTTCAAAACCCAGGACATGAATCAGGTTTTGTTCAGAAACAGTGAGCACAATGAAGCACCTAAGGTTTTGTCGATAACTTGCTTGAGAATGGAATATTCTTTGTGGGATATCGAACATTCACCAAATGTGTGCTTATAAAGTCCGTGATAGTGTCTCGTATCTATTACTAAATGCTTCTGCCTAACAAGTTGAGAAATTATAGCAGAGAAAATCTCTTGCTTGGTAGGCAGAAGCATTTAGTGGTAGATATGAGACACTAATGGGAACTTTACAAGGTTCTTGTGTACCCATGTGATGTGAGAAGGATCATTTTTGATTACTGGAAAGGAATCACCTGAGACAACTCGGTTTATGGCTTGGGAATAGTGTTCTCTTATTTGATGTATGTACTTTTTCAAAATGAACAACAACATTTGTATAAGTATGTGCGATTAAAGGATAAGCATAAGGAAA
Source organism: Druceiella hillmani (assembly GCA_039881145.1). Taxonomy (NCBI): domain Eukaryota; kingdom Metazoa; phylum Arthropoda; class Insecta; order Lepidoptera; family Hepialidae; genus Druceiella; species Druceiella hillmani. The sequence goes on from JAYKKI010000013.1 coordinate 4,611,970, forward strand.
ATAAAGACATGTGTATATTGTATTAATTACATGTCCAGTGTTATTTCAGAACTCTGTTGATTAAAAATGAGAAATAAAATTAATGAGTTTGCTTTTTGACATAGAAAATTTATGCACATTCTCCGTATCAGTAGACTTTAATAAAAACGATAGCAGAATCTTTAAACGCTTTGCAATGTATCATCCAGTGCAGTATCGAAGAAATTAAATGAAAGAACACTCAACTATGTAAGAATAAAATTAAAAATTGATGGGATTTGTATTGGGTTTTCGGATATTCAAGGTAATATTTCACTTATCTTTCGCCTTAATATCGTTCTAATTAATACACTCACAGCTACAATATAGTTTCACGTTACGAAATACACCACATTAAAATTCCTTTAAAATTATCTGATCTCATTTACGAGCTAGAATGTGCCTTTGATATCATCATGGTAACGCATGTTTCATTAGTTTTAATGCTTGGTTTTATAGCACTGACCTCATCAGTTGGCAAACTTGTTAACAGACACATGAAACAACTTTTATTATTTGGTATCACATTGTCTTATATAAACATATGTACGTATATATTACACACAACAATCACACACCAATCAGATAAAACTCAAATGTGGGTATTGTTTTTATAAATCCATCCCTAAAAATAAAAATGTAACCCATAGTAATTTTTTTCAAAAACTGTTTGACATAGAAATTTGAAATTCAACACAATGACAAATTGCTTGTATATATTTTCAAAAGACAGAACTCAAAAATATTCATATGCAAATTCGAAAGGGTAAAATATTTGAATTTTTTTTATTTTCATTTATAATTTGGGATGTTACATGAAAGAACAACTGACAGTGATTCCAAAATAATTTTTTTTTTCAGAATTATACCCAGAACTAACACTCTATAGATACTACGGAAAATATCCACATAATTTTTATGGGAAATAAAATTTAGCGTAGTTATAATGCATTTCAACTTGTATATATTGTATATATAGACACTCAAAAACATTTACTTGATAATATTAGAGTTGATTATGAAATTTAGGAGATTCTCTACATAAATTTCTCGTATCACATAAAATATCAATTGAAAGAACATGTCAGAAGGATTGTAACTTGTATTATCTCCTCAGTATTTTATTTATATTCGTTTACTGTTTCCAGAGTTATTGTTGGAAATTGTCACACCCTCCTCCCATCTCCGAAATTGCTAAAGTCGGAATTATGAAAAGGTACAAAATTATGAAACACCATTACTAGTAGTTTTCCTAAGTTTAACAAAAAGCTTTAGTGATAATTCTAAATGTCAAAGTGTTTGAAATATTGGCAATATTTTTGTGTCCATGAAAATATGCAGGGCAATGTATGAAACAATGAAAAATAATATTAATATTTGTAAACAGTTTTGTAGCAACTTTCCTAGTGCGAATTCTACTTTAACTTAATGAGCCTTTTATTTTTATGTTTGAATAAAAAAGTTTGTATTCCACAAAATTGTTTGTTGAAAGCAACTTTTTCATGTTATCTTTTAATGCAAGTATGAAATATTAATATTTGTAATATGATGTTGAAAGATATATAGTTTAAGCTTGGTTTGACAGTTTGTGTACTTATTGATTGTTAGTAAGTGAAATTTTAAAGCCATGAAATACATGAGCTCATTATCGTCGTTTTATTGATTTTATTTGATGTACATTGTATTACGATGATGCTATCTAAATTGTAAAATCTTGCTTTAACTTGTGAAAGGATCAAAGAGGGATAATAAGAATTACAACTAGACAGGGAAGTGATAATGTCGTCTGTTAGTAGACGCTGGTTATAAAGGTCACACATTAATATATGAAAATAAAACTGGCCATGTGTGTGTTGGCGCATACGAAGTTTTGTTATGTGGTTTTCCATATTTTTCTAATGGTTGGCACAAACTAACCAAAATGATTATTCGTAAAAATGTTAATAAACTTAAGAAATTCAGAATGACGAGAGACACATTTATCCAATAATGTACGGCTCGATGGATCCGTGTAAATTTTTTTAAATTTGTGCTTTATTACTAATATCTTTATATGAATATCCACTTTCAAAAAAAAGTGTAGAAATTGTAAGGCTGTGACTAAAAGACATATTTGGCCAAAATATTATTATTAAATTTTATTAAGGTTCTTGGTTTTACTAGTAAACCATAAATAAGGGTCGACAATCAACGTAACATGAAACAGTTTTTCTTCATTCCATATAGAATATGATTTACATTCATAATATTGGCATAAATATAATTATGATCAAAAAACTTTGTAGTTATACGTTTTATGTAATGAACGAAAATATCTGTGAATGAGTTCTCGTGTAAACTTTATAATTGTAATAATTGCATCTGGAAATAAATAAATATCAACTGGACCACATCAATAAAAATTAACCTGTCAGATACGCTTGATAAATATTTCCATTAAAATGAGATAAATATACATAGAATCTACATATGAGCAAAGTTGTGTTGTGTGTGCTAGTTTGTGGTTATGATTTTGATACGACTACACGTGTGTCTGACAAAAGGTTTTGTTTATTTTATTTATGTGTTGTTATGATAAACAGTTTTTTTAAAGTTACCAAATATGTGACATAGACATGAAAATATCTTTGGATGTCGACAATAGCATTATTTTTCTGTAGGCAATATTGTAGTTATAAATATTGAATTATGCATATTTGAATAAACAGTTTTTTTATGAATACGGAATAGCAATTTATTTATAATTTTGAAAAATTTTTGAATTAAGATTTTAGTGTGTCAAAATGTTGATGCTATTTTGCTCAGATTTTGGGGATTACCGATTTATACTAGTTTTATATATTTTATTTTGTTCATTGTTTATATTCAAAAGAGTGTAATAGCTTACACTGTTACAAACACCGATTTATCTAGTTTACTGTGGTATATCATATTTTTGGTGCAATTATTTGTAAATACATGAAATGTGTAATTGCAAAATCACATTGCATTTCAAAACTACACCATTTTCTTTTTTTCAACATTGCCAAAAGTTAGTTTTGGTATGTGCAAAAATTTTGATGCCATTTTAGGAATTATCAATGGTTACTAGTTTTAGATGTTTTATTTTGTACATTATCTATATACAATGGTGTATACAGCTTATACTGATGTGAATGTCAATTTATCTAGTGTATTTGTATTACTCATTCTAATTAAAATACCTGCTATTATTAACTTCACATTTTTTACATGTTTTTGACATTTCAATGTCAACACATTTTGAATAATGACGTTTTTATGATGGACTATTAATAGACTTATTTTTCAGCAATTATATTCATTTCAGTTTATATTCATTTTATAGGTAGATTTTGTTGCCGTTGGAAGGAGCAATCGGTGTTTCAATATGTCCTCAACCATAATAACTGTATTAGAAGACAAAGATCGAGATACCATTTTTATTGGAACACTTCGGCCAATCCTATTCATTCAGTCTGCAATCGGTGTCTGCAGAAGAATTGCGATTGAGGATAACATTTTGTCACGATTTAAAACAATTTATAGTTGTATAATTATTGTTTTTACTTTATTGCTCGGTCTTATAATTTTACTGTTTAATGTTCATGATGATTATTATCTCATTCAGTTACCAAGAATGGTTGGAAACATGTTTGTCACACATTTGTTTTTTGCTGATGTATTTTGTGCAAAAAATGATTTCTTGAAATTAATTAATCATATTAAAAATATTGATGGCCTTTTCGAAATTCTTCATCAAAAAAATATTTTACTAAAAGATTTTAAATGCTGTTTCATTGGCACGCATATAATTAAAATATATTTTATAGTTTCAACATTTGTACAATGGTATTCGATGAGAGTTGTAGGATTAACATTTTACGCACATCTAGTGTTTAGTATGATCTGTAGAACTGCTTTTGTGTCAGAAATTATGTTTATCTATTTGCTTATGTGCAGCATTCACATGCGAATTCAAACCCTGAACAGTTTCCTTGAATGCAGAGACATAGAGCAAACTGTGTCGTTGATTGGCAACTTATTCGGTAGTCCTCAGCACAGCGAAAGTAGCTATATGCTTAATATCCCCTTTAAAGATAAAAATGTCACCAAGTTGTCCGAATTATTCATTATTTTTTTAGAATTCTTTAGATGTTTCAATGGCATTTTTAAGATTCAGGTTTGTTGTAAATGTGATGTTAAATATATAATTTTTTATTTAGAACATTGTCCAAGCTTCACAAAATATAAATGCTGATAACAGAGTGTTCATAAACCATATTCTCATTTCAAGTTTTTGTAGCTTATTAACATTTTAAATAACAATTTAATAAAATTTTCAGCTTTTCTTCACCTTATGTAGAGTTGAAAACTACATGTTATGCATTGTGCTTACCTGTACTTGCATAATTTGAAATATTATGTAAGTATGTTATATATTTCTGCATTTATTTAATACTTAAAAACTCGTACAATATATTTGATACTACCCTAAAATATATATACCCGCAAATAAAATATTATATATTTTGAATATCATAATATACTTAAGGTAATGATTTGATGATTACAATAAATTCTTTTTTTGCTAACATTCACAAATGTGCTACTTGTGGATGACATTTTGTAAAGGAAATTAATTTGTATTGATAGATGAAACGGTGGGCTAATCCTGATGTTGTCAATCGTCCAGTTTGTATAAGTATTCATAACTATAATGTAATCCTTTATTGTGTAGTTATTTTAAATGTTAACAAGGATTCACTGTTAATTAACTTTAAAAAATTTGTAAAATAATAATCTACGGTCAACACAGTATATTTCAGTAAATAAATTCGATGAATTTTCATAAATTTTCGCAACAATATGTGACCTAGCCTGTTTTAATAAAATGCTAACATTATCACAAACATTTACATTATCATAAACAAAAATTGAAGCTAATATTTTTATTGCAGACTATACCGGAATATTCGCTTTTTAATATATTGTTTTGGTCATCTAGTCAGATAGTGCAAATAGTGAGTATTTGCATTCTATGTGAATGTATCTACTGGCAAATAGAGAAGACGAAAACCTGTTTGGTGATGATACAAGTTGAGAAGGGAACTCGTTAGTACTCAATTCAAACTTCATCTTTTTTTTTATTTATGCAGATATTTTAACATCTGCAATATACATTTAATAAAGTTTTGTTGACAGGGTAGTGGTGAAATTATAAAAGTAGATTTTCAAAATATAATTTTAAGAGATGTATAATTATTAATAATTTTGCTGAATGGAAAAATTTAATTAAACTAAAGTAGTACTTTAAATTGCAAATCTAAGTACACACACACACACACACACACACGCGCGCATGTATTTATAAAAAAAGTAAAGTACACTTGTTGACTCATAATCGAATAAGAAAACAATTCAATTAATAACTGTATTTTTCGTAGAATGTTTGTTTTTCTTCATATCACATTTTTTAGGCATAATTTTATCATGTATTGAAATTTTTTTCTTTTTGAATATTTAACTACAACATAAAATTACAAATAATATGTACAATTGTTACAAGTCCTTGATTTATTGCAAATTTTCTAAATTATACTTGTGTTATCTGAACTGACGTGTGTAGAATGTATTTTCTTCTATGATCTCCCTTAAATGTATAATGATAATAATACTAAATATAATTTTTTTATTTTGGGTATCTCAATTTACACATAACGAAATGTCAGTTATCAATTAAATTTTGTATTGGCTCATATGTTCCAGCAATTCATGTGCGTAAACAGGTGAAGGTGCTTCAAGAGTTGATAGAAGTCAGTAAAATGGGTCAGCTCACAGTGTTCCACATGTTTGATCTGCGCACTTCTCTGCTACTCGGCTTTCTGAGTCTCATTGCCACATACGTTATTGTTATGATACAGTTTCTCAACATATATTAATGTATATTTTAAAAATAAACATTTGTCTTGATACCTAACATAACTAATTTTGAAAGGAATTTGTGTGTATTTTCCATAGTTGCAATTGTTTTATTTACAAGTTAATAAGTGTTTATTGTAGTAATTATGATTGTTGTTTTATTTTGTAATCAGCTCGATCTTAATATTTTTGGAAATAAATTTGCTTTTGTATGTTATTCCCATAAAGACATATATTTCAGTAGTGAGGCTATAAAATCAGACCTATACCACAATACTCAGCGAAATATTTTGATAATATGATATGACTACTCAAAGTAATTAAATTACATTACTTCTTATTTGGTAATGTAAAAATAATAGACGTTACGAATTGACACATATTATGGCCTATTGCAATGTTAATAAGTTGATTGTTAGACTTTTGTATCATTATTATTAACTTTTTACAATAGCAGCTATTCCAGTCAGATTATCAACTTCCACATTATTTAATTAATTACAAGTTGTAGCATCAACAGAGCTTAAAATAGAATCCTCCTGACCTAATTTGTGGAGAATAAACGAAGCAAATCCAACATTGATGCATTATAGTTTCAACAATTTATTTCCTATTCTACCTATACTACTATGTGTCGACATATCTGCATGTATTCTCATTCTTCGCCTATATGTGGATGCGTATATTACACATTCATCTCCTATATACAGAACAATTCTATAATAGCTGCATCAAGTTACAGGATGTATACTTATGATTTTGCCAACCATTTATTATTTTTCGGTGTTCTGTATTTCAGAGAAAAAAAAATGTGTCCATTCGTCTGTTTATCATAGTCATTTTTATTAAAAATAATTTGAGGTAGAAGCTGTGAATCTAAGATTAGATGATTGAGAAAGTATTTTAAAGTTATAATAATTAAGTTTATTCAAATTATATTGATTAAGTGTATTATTAAAAATATTAAATATGGACATTTAAAAGAAATTATTGAAGAAGAATGAAGATATCAATTGAAAGAGCAAGTTACAAGGGCTCCAATCCCATTTAAAATCTTGCATCAGATAGTTCCATAGAATTTAAAAATGTCCACAAAAAATATGCTTCCCTTTATTCTTATCTCCGAAACTGCTAAATTTAAAATTAGGATGACGAGTGTCAGTTAAATTTTACATATAATATATTGGATAACTGTAGAAATGGTTCTAAATCTTATAGTTTTTGAGAAATTTAATATATTTTTATAGCTATGAATGTTATTTATAACCAATCTTGTACATCTTTCCAGGGGGCTTTGTGATATCTTTCACAAAGGTAGACAATACATTTGGTGGAATGATGTGAAAAATTACAAAAACACTTAGCCATCATTGCTAAATGTGAATATGTACTTATGCTATCTATAAATAGCCATTAATTTCATTATTGTGTATTCCTGTTCACACTTCAATTATATAAATGCTAGAGAATCCACATAATATTATAAAAATATTGATTGATACATAAAACTCTCTAAAATGCAAGTTTATTTCATAAGAATTGTCACAGAAGTGTAACAAAAGTGTGTTTCAAATCTAATCATCATTTAAATTTTTTCACGTCATCCCGATGCAGCTTACATTGAGGTGTATCGTAGAAATATAAACTGATTTAATTTTGTGGTTAGAAAATACATCTTATAAAATATTGCCTGTCGTTTTGCTTGCGTGGAATTAATATTTTGCAGGTAGCCTAGGTTTAATCTCATAACGTATTGTTTTACCCATACTTGTGTCAAATTTCATGGGAAACCTTAACAATTAAAAAAAACAAACTCATTTTTTAATCTATTATATTAATTAGGATAAGCTAAGAGGATTGATTTGAAAACAATATTGATATGTGTGATATATAAATTGGATAGATAATGCAAACAATTCTTAATTAACGAAGCATACTTAGCCATATTTGATTGATAGACCTTTGAATGGCACCACCACTAGTACCTATCCATTTTATAATTGGAAAATATTTGTTTGTACAACTTTCACAAGGACAAACTCGCTAGACTCCACCAATGTCGATACAACAATGAAAAATAGTAAATAGGTATAGGTACTTTCGGGTTTAGAGTTATAAATATATGAGTCAGGGTAGGTCAACTAATTAAGTTGCATATGTTGGTAGTGACAATGTTGGAAAACTGGCAATTACATACAGGTGTCACTTTATGCTGATTTATATAATATGAAACTTAAATACTGCTTACTGCTACTTCAACATTAATCTCCCAGTACCAATTGGATTCTATCATAACACTTGCAATTTCTAAAGTAGAACCATTTGATAAAATAAGGTTAGATTTTTAATCCTCATTGATATTATTTGGTATCATTTCATGATGCCAACAAAACTGATATTTATTTTTTGTGAAGGACAAATGGGATGAAATTGAAACAGATACCAAAAGCACAAAAACAAATATATGACTGATTTTAGAAATGTAAAATGGTATCACTTTATAGATAAATATATTTAAATTTGAAATTCAATGTAAAATTTTTATGTTTTTTCAAACATGTTGTATATTATAAGTAGGAAATTTAAAATGTATACACTTATTAGAAGGTTATGAATTGTACATCTTAATTTAATTTGTTGCAGTTTTGTAACGGTCTTTATTAACTGATTGCAGGCCCGAGGGATTAATATTAGTTCCTAATATGAATCTATGCAGTTGCCCTGAGGGACTAATATTGATCCAAAAATTAAAGGTTGCACATCGTCATCATGGTCATCGTTTCGGATGAGGTTAAACAATAAATATGTATGAAAAGCACCTTGTAATGTTAATCTGTTTTGCACTGTTGTTGTTAGGGTTAAACATTAATTATAAGTAATTGAAATTAGTTGGCTCTGCAATTTGTTCTGTGATATTTCCGTTGGATATGGAACAACTAGCATGGTAAGTTTTGCATTATATGTAATATCATGTATCAAAATAATTCATATTTTGATACATAATATTACATATAATAAGTATATTGTAGATTGTGTTTATTTACCTTAACTTTTTAGATGTGTATCAGGTTATTCAATTTGCATATATTGTACTTGAATGCATTGTAGTGTTCATTTCTGAATAAATTCTTACTATAATATTATATTTTCAAAACGAGAAATTATTTGTTTAGAATCAGTATGGTGTGTATTTTTTAAAAACATAATGAAAAATATATTTCCCACTAAGGAAATATAACCAAAGAATATGGTTTCATGCTCACATTAAATGCACCATGAAAAGAAGGGTTTATAATTATTTTTAGAATACTTTCATTGCCACATGACCATAATATTTTTTTATTCTGTATAATACGTAATTATTTCAGAGATTATATATTATATGTGTAAGTGGAAGTATAGTAATCTAAAACTAAATAAAATAGTTTAGTAATAAAACTATTTTACTTAGTTTCATATTACAGTACTGTAGTAATATAAGATGAAATAAATATTTTCCATGATTTTTCTTGAATAATTTGTCATTTTATTTTTAGATATAACCAAATTCAACAAAGTAAGTTATAAAATTAAAATTTAATTAATTTCTCTGAAATATTTTTTTCACAAGCAGCCCATGGCATATTGATTTGATACCTCGCATTTTTTTCACAATAATTATGAATTTTGTTTGATGTGGTATGTAAGTTCCGAGAAGATGCTCATATTCGAAAATAAAGGAAATTTTTGACTAATTGGCTTATGAAATTTAACGTCCAAGACATTTCAATGGCAATGACTTGCTTTCACAACAGATAATCTTACGCCAAGCTAAACGTAGATGAAAAAAACAAAGTAAGATGTAAACATAATTAGCTCTCAAAAAGCAGTTGATTTTTGTGGTGCGCAAAATTTAAAACTTTTATATAAAGAGAAAATATGATAAAAAATATTAATATTCAACAATATTGACGTTGAAAAATCAGTTTAAAATGAATGCTCTGAACAATGCTGAGGTTTTGTTTTGTTTTTTTTAAAGATTTTGCGATGCACTGCTGTGTTCTACAGCTTCCGATGTTCTTTGTCCTTAGGGAATAAATGGACAACTATATTTCCGATACTCTAACTATAGCAGCATCCAACTGCACAACATTGATGCAAATTTATCATAAATCGAGATTTAATCTAAAAGGAATGAAATGCAGTACTTCTCAAGACAGATGGAAAAAATTACAAAACGTTACATCATCTTTATCTATGATACTTACGTTATAGTGCAGGTAACCCCCTAATGGGAAAAATTGGTACTGATATTCCCTATTAAAAGATGAAACAAATCTATCAAAGTAAAATTTCAAGGATGTTGAGAATCAAAATTGTTATTGGAAGTTATCAGACGTTTCATAGTGAGTACTCGCTATAACGGTGTCAAATTGTGGTAAAATTTTGTTTATAACACATATGTCCATGTGCGAATACGTTTGGGTCTATATATACATATATATATATATATATATATATATATATATATACAAATATATATATATATATATAAATATGTATACATATATATATATATATATTCTAAATATATAATTAATTAATTTTTTCAGATCTTTCAATTAACTTATGTATACCTTCATAAAAAAATGTTTCATTTTTACAAATAGTAATCACTGGGAGCCAGATCAGGACTGTAGGTATGGTGTTCCAAAATATCGAAGCCCACCTTGAGCAGGGTGGCCAGCACAACTCGGCTTGTGTGAACGGGTGCGTTGTCGTACTAAAACAGGACACATTTGATCAATTTTCCCCTTCATTTTTCTTTGATTGCTTCTTTCAACCTCTCTAGAATTGATGCATAGTATTCTCAGGTTATTGAAATACTTTTATCTTTATAATCCTTCATCAGGATCCCTTCTGAATCCCAAGAGACTGTCGCCATGATTTTTCCAGCTGACTATGACACCTTAAACTTCTTGGTTGGTGGTGTGCCTTTTTGTGCTACTGCACTGAGTCTTATTTGGACTCAAGTTCATAATGATGAACCCAAGTTTCGTCTCCAGTAACAATTCGACTCAATAATTTCCAGAGTAGTAATTTCGATCGGCCAACTGGGGCACGGGTCGTCTTCAAGTGAGAGAGAGTGAGAGTTGTTTACAGATACTATGCCACTTGTAAACAATCGTTTTACCTAGGCAAGAGTCCCCGTAAACGGATACTATCTCTTTCAGTATGGTTTGAACTGACTTTCCTTGCTTGGTAAGGAACTTATAACAGCACGGTACCTGATTTTTTCCATAGTTCATACTTTCTTCCAGATTGAGTTGTTTATTCGACGATAGTTCAAAGACTAATGATCCAATTATGATAAAACTTGGTATTTATACTAATAATGAGTACTTAACTAGCTATCATTCCGTTAATCACCTTTACTAATGGCCTACCTTTCCATTCCGTGAATTTAAAAATGCCCCTACATACATCAATGTAAAAGTATCAAGCTAAGCTATTAAGAAATATCTCCATGGATAATCCATTAGTATGCTCAGCTCTGCCAAACTGCCTTATTGTGGGTCATGGCTGTCTTATCGTGAATCATCTGACTATTTTGACTATTAGAAATACATTATAAATATGTATTAGAACTATATTAATTTTTACAAAAATAGTAAATTTTTGATTCCACAAACAAATGGCATAATAAATAAGCATACAATATAAGCTTGTTAAACAATCCGGAAAACTGACAACTAATAATAGTGTAAGTAGCAAGCAGATTTACGAAACTAAACAGTAGCGGAATGCCCAGTGACAGCACGTTGCAGACTTGGAACTCGCCAATTCCACTTGTCTGCAAGTATTTGTACACAGTTACAATCTCGTCACAGTGTCCTGTAAAATACAGTTTATATTGAATGGAATTGCAATTAATTTCATATAAATCTGTTTGTTCAAGAACAAGATACTTGTGTTAGTAGCGGAATGCTTGTGATGTTCAAATTGCAGATAAAATAAAATGTATACAAACTCATGAGTCGACTTGAGGAATGCGTAATTTATTTGATTTCCACAAAATAGACATACATCAGAAAATATTATAAGGATTGTGGCAAGAAAAATCAAACAGATGAATATCTAAATAATGTACCAAAAATAATAATCAAAATTAGCCTGAGATATGATTTCAAATATTCCTGGTAACAACTTTACAAAAAGGATTAGGATTAGGCAAGGTCCTTTATAAGGTCATTCAGGTGTCTGTCTGTTTTAGCCACTTTTCTCAAAAACTGTTTGAAGTAGAATCTTGATATTGGATAGAGTAATAAATCATATTGACTTGCATTTATTTCCAAAGTCAAAAATAATAAAATAGGAATAATTGCCGAACCAGATTCAAAGTGACCAATTTTTTTTATTTCATATATAATTCAAAAGAGTGATAATAATAATTCTAAAACTATTTTTTAGAATTTATATACGACAGTTTTATGTACTAATATGATTGAAAATGTCCACAAAAAATATGAACAACTCCTTTTTTCCCACGGGCGATAGTGCTACAGTCAATGTTATTTGAAAGAAAGCACTGTAACTAGAAATTTAAGTAAAATTAACTGTCCAATTAAACTATTAAATTTATATATGTGCTTAACCTACATGTGTGTGTGGTGCATTCCTAGTGCGAGTTCCACTCGTGCTTAATGAATTGTATTTTTCACTGTACTTTTTGATCTCAAAATACATTATGACTTTGGCAGTAATTTTTTAATTGTACAAAGTTATATTTTAATTAACAAAATTTATGAAGTTTTCTTTCGTTTTCCTTTCCTACCATAAAATGTAAATAAACTACTGTCAGTCACACTGGCAAACAAATTAGTGTTATCCATTAACCTGTTTGACATCCAAGCAGTATTTTCCTCAGTGCAAGTTTTGAATCACAAATTTCATCATTAATTTTTTTACAAATAACACTTATTGACATCAAAGGAATTGCAAAGCGACACACCCTGGCAGTTATATATAACTCATATTCCATCTGGAACATAAACAGAAACAATCTCACTTATTGCAATATTAATAGAGTTCATATTTAATTACTTATACTCATTTTCTTCAAGTTGCAATGAAGTCAATACTGTAATTATATGAAATAAAATTTCATAATGTCCTTCTAAAGGAAGGGCTTTAGAAAGGAATTTGAAATAGTTTCCAATCTGGATGACTTCTGTCACTTGTGTTTGTAAAGGAATTGTTTGGTTGTACTATTTTCTCTTAAAAGAAAGCATGTTTTCTGATCATAATGTTTACAAGGTCACATGTGCCTTTATTAATGACTATGAATTTAGGCCATAAATAACTTAGTATTTAAGAGTAGTTGCACTGCTGAAATACATAAAATACACTTTGTCATATATAAATACATTCATATTTTGTACATTGTGGAGTACAGTAAGATTCAGTTTAATAAAATACTTAAAATCTCGTTAAGATAACGAATGAAGCAATTTTTCATTAAAAAGTAATGAAGATTTTTTATTGAATATACCAACATTTACCTTCTCATACATGTGGAATATATTTAATTTCAAAATTTTAAAATTAGCTTTGTAACTGTTGTCGTCTCAAAAATCTTAACTAACTATATAGTAATTAAAATTTTATTTCAAATTTTCTTGTCACTTAATCTCAAAACCATTTCTGCAACAAATATTAAATTTCCCTTATTAATATATCTTTATAAATATAGATAATAAACTGTAGTAAACTATTTGAAATATTTAATATAAACTTACCATATATTCTGTAGACAATATATATGTATTTATAAAAATCAATATAGAAAAAAATGTATGTACAAAGGCAAAGCAAACCTGCAAAGGAAAAAAATTATGCTGACATGATATTTGAGGACAATTAATTAAGAAAAAATGTAATATTTTATCTGTTGCTAGTTGATTTGAAAAAGATAACTGTAATTAATACCTGGACATCAAAAAAACACTTGATTAAAACACATAATTTTGCAGTTTGTTTATAAAAACACAACAACCTAAAATAATTGTGACCATGAAATTCTCCAACAAATATTAGTTCTTTTTCAATTACATTCGATTCACATGTTCTTAAATTTCTATGGTTAGATGTATTTACTGTTGTTTATTTATTTAAATGTTTGGTCACTATGTGGAGTCTTTCATAGACAGACAATATTAATGTAATAAAGTGACAAAGTTCCAATTCAAATAATAAAATTATAGCATAAGCAAAACTATACATTAAAATAGAATCGAATCCACAATGTAAATTAAATTTAATAGACAGACGAAAACGATAATTTTAAAACTTAACGCTCTGCATGACAGCCGTAGATATTTTCTAATAGAAATTTTGAAATCGCTGTCAATGTCATTCAAAGTTGTCAATAGTTCTTCGTAAATTTTTTTTTTAATAAAACCTCTATCAATAGCATATAGCACAGGTACACATCAATAGCCATGAAGTAAAATCTGTTCATGTAAAGCCTGACAGTATCTAAGTCTGCACGAGTAAAATATGTGTCAAAACGATATGATGAAAATATTGAATATGTGACAATCACAATGCGATATCCATTTCTTAACCATGTTTCTAAGGCACTCTGTTTTTTCCTCAGTCCTAGTCGATGAAGTCCCAGTATTGATTCAAATTTTAATATAATCTGAAGAGACTTTTCCATGATTAATAATTCTAATTTATTTCTTTCTTGCCACTCTTATCGGAACGCAAAACGTTTTCAATAACTGTGTTTTCATCCTAAAGCAATGAGTTTATGTAGTGAACAATCAATATGTTTATGTAGTGAACAATGATATCCATATTTATAAATAATTAATTAGAATACATTAAAGTTTTCAACCATCGTTTTTACTATTTGCGAGGTGTTGGTAGTTTAAAAAATATCTGTTACAAGTTAAATATTTGACACTTTCGTAATTTTGCATTTTAAATATCAAACTATTTTTAAACTAGGGCTATTGGGAAACATAACCTGTTAAAATGTAATTATTTATGGATAACCCGGAGGTAATATTTGATATATTTTGAATGAGGATTCCAGACAAAATAGCCATCACAATCCTTGATATCACCAAGTAGAAAAAGAAAGTACTCTGACTGAGTTCCACGTTATATACCCTCTCTTATAGATAATATGAATCGCACAGAAAAGTACATTGTTGCTTTGGGCTTAGCCAAGATGTCGAAATTTCAACATTAGCCTATGCTATTTAGTCATGTTTTTGAGTGGGGAATTTGTAGAGAATTGTTTAATTTACATTTATATTGAGTGGTCTGACTTAGAAATATTACGTAACGAAGAGTAGAGTGTATATTAAAAAAATTATGCTTTTAGAGAATTAAACAATTAAAAACTTAGTTATCTCAATGTATAATTAATACCTGATAATCAAGAACAGAACTTGCACTATGTGGGTTCTGTACATGGTGCATCGTAAATACCTAAATTATTTACGATGGTTGAAAACTTTAAGGTATTCTAATTAATTATTTATAAATATGGATATCACTGTTCACTACATAAACATATTGCTTAGTTTTTCGCCAAAATAACATTTTTACCTATATCATTTTGATTTAATGTACCTAGCTAAATATTTCTATCTTGTTTTTTTTCAAACATTTAACATAAACGGTAAAAAAATTAAGGGTGAAAACATAGTGTGAAACAATTTTACATTAAGGATATAATTAAAATTTTCAATCTCTTTGATGACACACTCACCTGATGGTATTAAAAAAAACATTTATCGTCCCCAAGTTCCATATGATTTTACAAAAAAAAAACAAAACGGTTTTTCCTTTCTCTTATAATCCGGAAGTGCTATCCCATAAACTAGTCCCTAGAACTCATTATGGATCTTGTAACTGCTCATTTTGTTTAGGAACATGTGTTAACATAATAGGGTGATATATATATATATATATATATATATATATATATATATATATATATATGTGTATGTATATATATATATATATATATATATATATATATTTATAAACGTGTTTATAGTTTTTAAGACAGGTACTGATGAACATTCCAATGTCACAAAAGTAATTCTATTGACAATTAATGATTTGCGATTTATAAATGTCTGTTTGGTTCATATAGTATGGCATGATGGATTTCTAAACTTATCAAAATTGTATTTCTCCACACTAACCAAACAATCAAAATACAGAATGCAGATAATATACTAAAAAAAATATCTCATTCCAAGCTATTGCACAAGTGAGATAGAGCTATTCTTGCAGTTCAATATTCACTATTTTGTGAGCCAGTAATAATTTGACAAAAATTAATACAATTTTACATATTATAGGTCAGAAATACAGGTATGAATAGAGGTGGAACAGGTGACGAGAGATATGGTTTGATGGACGAACATAGTCAATATCTTCTGTGCATCTATTTAGGTGAACCTATGAAAATTTACTTGAAACTGATAGAGTTCATTAGTGGAAACTTTTGTTATTATTTCATTTTCTTGCAAATATTTCAGAGGACTGGCCTTAAAAACCTTAATTCAATTGGCAAGAATATTTGGGAATTGAGTCATTGCATCTACAAGACAAGAATAACATCCATGAAGTGATAATGTTCACATTGTACAACATACATCACACAAGGTAATGTTGATGTAATGTACAGTTTTGATAACCTATTCAAAATAGCAAAAATCTTATTTGGAAATGCCTTCTGCATTGTCAAAATTCAGTTGTCACTGCAGAGGGATGTACTTCAGGCAGATAACCAATGAATTTGGTACAACCTTGATTGACCTCGTTAAACCAGTTGTAAAAATTTGTGCGAGATAATACTTTGATCACTATCATAAAATAGTGATCAAAGTGGATTGTAACATGTTGTTGATTGAAACCAAGACGAAAGTCATAAAATAAAATTTTGTAAACAAAAAAATTTCCTGGTGCTAAATTCATATAACATGATAAATATAGTTGTCAATTTGTAAAAATAATTGAGAAATACAAGGAAAGTACCTGTTCGAATTATTATAAATTCCTATTCCCAAAATTTTAATTTTTCTCTTGTTGTTCAAGTTTTTTTTCCACTTAGTATACATAAATTGATCTGCTTTATAACAAGAAATTTTTTCATAGGTGTGAATTAATTATTCAATACATTATTAAGCAATATTGCCTTGAAAGTTAAAAAATGACCAAACATAATTTCATATTATTTCCTAGTCAAGGTTGTTCTAGGTTCCTTTTCCATAAAGTATCAACTTAATTCTGTTGTGAATTACTTGTGTTTATATAACTTGGTGTTCATTAATTTATTTCTTTTTGAAACTGTGGCAGTTGATATCCAGTAATGCTTTTAAGGATTCTTCTTTATTGTAAATCGCAAATTTATCAGTCATGAACTGATACCACTAGAACATTATCTATTATTATATACTCTAAACTAAAAATAATTAATTTTATTTTCTGCAATATAATTAGTTCCTTGCAATCATTATATAGTATAGAGTTATGTCTCCTTTTTCACCTTCATGCCAGGTCTGAAGTTTCCGTTTGTTCATATCACACACCTATATAATTGCTACTATTAAGTTTGAAAATATAATAAAACACATAAAAACAGAGTCAGTCAAAATTTAAAGTGCTTATTAAAATTTAGATCAAGCTTATTGTGATGTAATAAAATTGTTCTGAATGCCAGTTTCATTTATAAAATAAAATGTATTTTTCCATATCAACTACATGTTCTGTTGAAATATAATTGTAACCATATTAATCTCATTTAATACATTTAATAATATTTTCATGCGTAAATACATGCAATCTTTTTTAAGCAATCAGTTACCATTTTCAATAAATCGCAGTATTTGCAACTAACATTCTGAATGACTGCAGGTGGTGAAGAATATAAAATTTCTTACAGAGTGGTAGTGAAACCAATGAAAATGTTTAAACAGGCCAGATCACCAATTTAACTAGTTCATAGGAAACACATCCGTGCCTTTAGTGAGACTAATTATGAAAATATAAACATTTGTATTTTATTTAAATAAAACATATAAGTGGACACTGTGGTGCACATTCATAACAAATTAAATTGTGTTTTCTTTTATCTAAAGTAAATATGAAAACTGCTGCTAGTTATGGTTGGACAGTTGAAGATATATGCAATTTGAATAGACTGAATAATGTAAATAAAATTATATATCCTCCTTTGAATGGATATATCTGACTCTGTTTAAAAACTTTTGTTATAATGAAAACAAGTTGTAAAAAATTTCTGATTTTTTCTTAAAATGAAAAAATCTGAAATTTGTATATTGTAGCTACGAAATGAGTGACCATGAAATTTGTATGTTGTAGCTACGAAATTTGCATGTCGTAGCTACGAAATCAGAAATTTGTATGTTATGGCTACATATGTGAATGTTGTAGCTACGAATAAATATAATCAGGATCAAAGGTGTTCCTTTATAAATAGAACCTCTCAAATACAAGTAGAACTCATACTAAATGTTCTGTACATACTTACGAAAATATAAAAATTTAAGTTTATATTATTTCTTATAAACTATTTATGAATATCAATATTATTTTTTTTTATTTAGAAAATATGTGGCTTAGAATATCTTTCATAGACATAAAAATATTTCTCAATAACTATCCATTTAGAACCATTACTTGAGTAAATTGTAGGAAAATTTTCATAAACCCCTTTTTTTTCACTAATTTTTTATTTAGAAAAAAAAAATTTTTATTTAGAAATTTCAAAGATAAGCGCAAGGAGTTTACTTTTTGTGGACGTTTTCAACAATATCCCCATATTAAATATATTCGGAACTATCTTGCATAAAGTTGTAAAAAGTTTTGGACTCTAATAACTTGATTTTTCAATTGATATCGAGCAGGACATGGATTATAAAAAAAATATTGAATTTCTTCATTCAGCTTTAATATTTTTGCAAAATTATATCAAATTGCCGTATATAAAAATATAATTCATTTCCAGTCCAAAATTCTATTTTCCACATCACTTTTTGAGAAAAACGACTGTGCTAGGTGGACAGACCTTTTGAGGCTTTTTTACTTTGGTGATACACAAGCCTGATAAGATATATAGTTGTACACATCTTGAAAGTTGTTATACCTATTATGTATAAAATCAATCAGCATATAAGAGATGAATATAAAATCTACAACATGCGGATGTTCTGACACAGCATGGGAAATATTTTAGTGCATAGATAATGCATTATTATTCAATTTAATTTGTTTATCCTCCGCGAATCAGGCAAGTTGGAATTCTATTTTATGTCCTACTGAGGCCGTATTACAATTCGTAATTATAGATCTATTTCAGTAGTTACAAAATCGGTTAATAATAGCTATTTTTCAAGTAATTTGTTACAAGATAATAATTACGTAATACATATAAAGAATTCATCATCATGTAACACATGAGTTTGAATAGGTAATTTTAATCATCCTATGTAGGTAGGTGGCAATTACACTTTACTAATAAATGGGTATTACACTATTTAATCCGTACAGAATGTAGCCAAATGACAATGAGTATAATGGCAATTTACTGCAGTTATCTTATCAACTAGACTGTCTGTTCAATCAATCATAGAATAATACTTGAAATACCAGAAACGAGAAAGAGAAATGAGCATGGTCAAGTAGGAAATTTATAAACAATCATATGAAAGATCGACAGTGAGCCTTTTACCATTGAAACATGCTGACACGTCCATCAGTTTGCAATATCCATTATTTCTGTGTCACCAAACAAGAAATGATGTAATTTTAATTACTTTGGGTAGTTATTGTATTATCAAAATGTTTATTACTTCTGCTTTAAAGTTCTTACTTATAAAATTTATATGTCTACAAAAAATTTCCAAATATAAATTTATTTCCAATAACAATTTTGATTACAGAATAAGATAACAATAATTAGTGCATTAAAAATGTAATTATTTATACACAAAAAACTAGACAATTGTGGAAAAAATAGATAAATTAATATCAGAAATAATAATGTTACATATTCGAGTTGATCAAAATAAATGTTTTTTTTGACAATATGCATTAACATATGTTGAGAACTTGTATCATTATAATAACATTTGTAGCCTCAGTAGGCCGAGCAGCAGAGAAGTGCTTAGACCAAACATCTGGAACACTGTGATCTGATCCATTTTACTGGCATCTATCAGTTCTTAAATCACTTTGACCTATTTACATGCAATAGTTGCTGGAATATAAATGAAGCAATACAATAGTTCATTTAAAATTGGCATTTTATTGCATTTTAATTTAAATCCACCTAATAAAAAAAATTATACTTGAACCTAACATTAGATGAAAGAAATCAAGTTATACAAGGATATATAATATTCTAAATGAATAATATTAATTTATAGGAAGTTGAAGAAAAATGTTCAGACAACTCGCAAGAATAATTTAGTGAAAGATTCTTTTAAAGTATAGAATTTTTAAAAAAATGTAAATATTATTTTGAATATTACATAAAATATAACACTTGATAAAATCATAAAAGACTGCTGAAATATTAATCCTTACTGTGTTTACATACTCCTAAAGTATTACACTTGTTCACCATAATTTGAACCATAAAGCAAATTACATAAGAGTTTTATAAAAGATCCTACCTCAAAGCAATGTCTTAGTAAAGGCGATCATCTTTTGACTTTTTATATATTTCAATAAACAAATGGAATCCAATTGCTTTTTTGGCAATATAAACATTTCATTTCATAAATTTTCTAGTATTTAAATTTTTCTACATAAAATTTCATATGTAATCATCTAGAATTATTGTTTTAAAATTTTTGGCTTATTTTGGTTCAAGCAACAATGATTGATTGCACTTTACTCTATTGTAAAAGATTATATATTACATTTTTTGAGCAGAAAACCTTATGTGAAAATCATTTTTATCGTGTAAAATATCAAGAATTTAAGAATCAGTAAAAATAAAATAAATTTGTTCAAATTTAAATATAACCTATATTTCTTATCAACTCTTTCTCTGAAATAGTTATATCTATCAAAATACAAGCATTTTCTGAATTGTTTGCATGTTTGGTCATAAGACAATAAGGATACCTTAATTATTCTGAATTATAAAATCTTCATAAATATATGGGTTAATAAATATAGACACACATACATATATATTTATATGTACCTATGTGTATATATGTGTGAGCATTCAGAACACATACAAAATTGAAACCAAACACCTATACACATACCAATGATCTCAGAGAGAATACAATTGGATTGGTGCAGGGAGAATAAAACTGCATAGTGCATTACATACATAGTATATGTGTAGTCTCTGGTTTCGTGAGCTATATTCGTCGTCTTTTATTATAATTTTGTATGCATTCTGGATCCATAAGTTTTAATGTAGCTAATAGTAAATTTTTGAAGAAACCTTGCATGTTTCTTTAATACAGCAAGAAAATATTTTTCTGTAGTGATATGTTCTGACAATTTCCCACTTTTCTTCATCATCTATAAATGTGTTTAGTAATTTTGAAACATTTATTTAATTTCAGTCAGTGTTAAATAACACCTAGAAGCACGGGTAATAAGTAATTTTGGTTTAAGAATTTCATTTGTCATGGTTTTCCTTGTTTTAAAAAGGAAATATTTAACTTGAAGTCTTTTCCTAGATCTGTACCAAAATAATTTTGCACTAAATGAGGATGAAGGAATAACTTTGAAGATACTGTGTTAATTAAAAAAAACCTTTAATTTTCAAACTTATTACACAGGGTAATATAGTAATGTTATTCACATAGAAACAAATTATTTCAGGCTTACGTCGAAAAAAAATTTGGCCGAGGTTCATTTTGGTAACATAATTCCTCTGCTATATAATTGGAGCATCGATGACTGTTATTTTGAAATTGATTATTAGGCGGAGGTGGATGTTTACTTACAATTCTGATCGTTGCAACATTCCGAAAGTGGTTAAACTTATTTAAGCAGAATTTTGGAGATTTCCTTTGCCATTAAAACTATGGTCATTATAATGATATGAATTGTTATTGTTACAATGCAAATGCATGATGAAAATGTCAAAACACTCAGCAATGTAATTAAATGACTATTAATTAGTAATTCAACATTACAATGAAGCTTTTTCCAAACATCAGCGGAATAATTGCTGTAAGAAGAAACCATCATATCTCAAAAGCATGCATATAAGGTGTTAGATCACATGAACTAACATCTCATATGCACGCCTTTGAGATAGAGGTTTTAAGAAACAGAAAATTAAATTAACCTTGGTGACAATCGGGAGTCAAGTACAAAAACTATTGCAAATTGGTGAATGGCTAAAGTACGTAATGTTTAAGCAAACACAGAAAGGAAAATTGTTTTCAACTGACACTTCTGTCATATTTTAAACATGTAATGTAAACTAATCAATAATATTTAGATGAGATTATAAAAAAATATGAATGGAGATCTATTATGCGAGAATAACTTTGATAAACAATATATTGAGTAAAGTAACAAAAATTTTTTTATAAATTGCACTCACAGAATCAATGAATAAAATCAGTCGTGAAGTAGAGTCTTACTTGTCTCTTAATATGTTAATGGACTGAATGAAAGAACATCATATCTTGTTAAATTTATGATCTCACTAAAACTTTTGAGTATTCCAACGTAGAAACTTCCATTAAAAGTTAGAGCTCTGGTGGTATTGATGTGTAATTTTAATTAACCAGAATTGTAAAATGAAACAAATTTTTACGCATAAAAATTACTTGACAAGAATGTCATCGAAGCCAGCATTCTCACTGGGAGTGTTAAAGGAGAAAATGTTATGATTTCGTGCAAACCGGTAATAACACATTACCCACCTTTTCTCTTCAAGGCTTTAAATCCTATTTTTCTCTTCAATGCAGTTTACAGTTTCTATAGTAAAAGCTGCATTATGGATAACAAATCTGGTCTCATAATCTTAAAGGTGTGAACATGGATGAGAACCTTCAAAATTAGAAAAATGGATATGAAAAAAATGTACGTAGCTATATCCCATATAACTAATTACCAACAAATCAATTATATATTAGACATTACTCTGGAATTTTATCAATAATTGAAAAAAATTTAAATGTTCTTTTATTATGCAGAGTATTTTATTCTAAACATATAAGCAATTACAATTGGTAAGTTTATTTATAAAATTTTAGGAGAATCGTTATAAACATTGTTGAATACCTTTAATATCTTATTTGAAAAGAAATTGAAATAACACACAATTATAAATAGACGAATAAAACTGGCAACACATTTAAGAACTCTAGAAAAAAAATTGAGCAAACATACGGAAATATTGGCAAATTGTAAAATTTTATTCTCATTAATATTGTTCTGAGTAATTACTTTATACCTACACACATGTTCCTAGTATAGAGAAGACTGCATTAGATAACCATTAAAAATTCCAAACACCATTAATGACAACAGATTTATGTACTCTGCAGTATAAAATACCTTAAAAGACTTTGATTACAAAATAATATTGCATGGATGACATCCATATGTCTAAACATATCGCTTTTGTTTTGATTTGCGCATCATTAACAGTAACCAGCCTAAATTATAAATCCTATCTGGATATATCGACATCTCAGTGACCGTCGTGCACTAGCATGGAACAGATGTGACAATAAAAGTAAATATTTTTTGATCGATATTTTTTTCTCGCGTCGTCCACGTGAGCTATTAGGTATGTTGTAATTTTAATTACTTTGAAAAAATTAATTACAGCTCTTCAGTTTAACCTTTGATGTATTATTTTGTATTTTGGTGATATATTTATTATTTTCAATTTTTTATGTTGTGTAATTGTCATATTAAAAGTTGTAAAATTACTATTTCAAACAAAAAATGGCAAATAGTCAAGAGTTTTAGATTTCACTGTGGCTTGAGGAGGAATTCGAAGATGATATTATCGAAGGACCTGCCTGTTTTGATGACAAGGAGTCGGATCAAGTTTTTGGTGAATCAGAAGTATCTGGAACTGGAAGATGAAAGGGAATTATACAGTAAAAGTTTTTGGGAATCTTCAATGAGGACAGAAAGGTATGGGCGGCGAGAGCCCCTTGCCGTGGAACCTGTGATTGCTGTTTTCTTTGTGGGCATAAACGGAATAAAACTACACACATATCTTATTTATTTATAAACTTTTATGTATAGTACATACGGCGGACTTATTGCTCTTAAATATCTTGCCAAATAAGTAAAAAATTAACTTATCCAGGTCATTGCCAATACATGTGTAATACTTGTTTACATGCCAATGTAGATTAATAACTTTACTTCAGTTATTTAATAGTTCCTATGAAAAAATGTGATTTTTAAAGCCAAATTATTGGACTTTGGTTAAGAGTGCCTAATTAGCAAAAAAGAAAACTTTATTTGATTTATTCAGAGCTACTTGTTTAAAACAAAGTAAGATTATATGATAATAAACACTTAATATAACATTGTATGTTTATTTCATTCTAAATTTTCACTTAAAGTAGATGATGATCCTCTGCTTGACTACTCGGATTCCGCCAAGGTGCGCGACCACTGAATTCTAAATAATTAATTTGCATATACCCCCCAATTTCTAGTTATGAAGTACCCCAAATTACCCCAATTAAAAATATTGAATTCTGTATGTGTTACTCACAACCCCATAACAGTATATTAGTCTTTGCTCGCTTTTATGACTTCAATGATGTTAATTGATGAAATTTGAAAATAGACATATATTTTCAATGTTTGTGGGAGATTAGTTATCTCAATGTTAAATTAGAATGTTAAAGAAAAAGTTTTGCCATTCCATTTAATGTGGAATTGTGTAATATAAACATATAGACTTATGCAAAGTATAAAGCACTTTCTTATTTGTATCTTTAATTTACTTATTGCAATAGACACAAAAACACACACAAATATCATAATTTGTGGAGCCATTTTTGGATTATAAACACAGATATGATGAGCTTTTTACATGCGTCATCCCCTTATGGTTTGTCATTTTTATTGTAGAGCATCCAAAATTAAATGTTTCAACATTACCCTATGGGACCTAATTTTTTTTCTTTAAAACCTTGGTATATATGTTGAATTGGATTAAAATCTGGATACTGTCGAGGCCACTGATTCTGATGCATCTTTGAGGAATTCTGATGCATCCAGTTTCATGTGATAGTTCATGTGAAAAGATGTGAGTTTTGTTGGAATTTGATTTCCCAAGCACTCATAGTACACAAATACCAAGAACATCATAAATAGATAATCAACCAGAATATGTAATGTAATTAATTTTGATTTTACATATTTATATGTTCTGTAGTTGCTTAATTTTTAGAGTTAATTACTGATTAATTGCAATATTGTTGTCCTTTTTTAACATCAGTATGGTCTCATTATCGTTGGAAATAAATTGTATTTCAATATTATTCCCAGAAACATATATTTAATTAGTGAAACCATCGTAACAACATTCACATCAAATTCAGACAAATATTTTGACAACACAAAGACTGCTTAAGTAATTAAATTGCATTATGTCTTCTTCAGTGTTTTCAAATTTATTGTATATAATTTTTCATAATGGCAACCATTCCCGCCAAGTTGTTGAGTTAAATGTTACATGAATTAATTTTAAAAGCCATCTTAACTGATAAACTTTTTAAATAATGTCAAACCATTTCAATTACCTTAATTAACTTTAAGCTTTGAATAAAATTTACTTTAAATTTTTAAATAATTACTTTAAAACTCAACTGAAATAAATTGATATCAACAGGTACCTCGTTCGACACATGTCAACAATTTATTAATTAACTATGCACATTTCTGTTGTTCCTTCCCTTTTCTTATGTATCTGTTAGTGTTAAGTCAGCATCAACTATGAAATATATTAAAAATATGGTTGAGGCAGAAATAGTACAAAAAATGAATAAAATAAGAAAGTAACCTTGAACAATGCTTACATTTATTTATATAGTAAGTATATAAATACTTGATGTTATTATTTATCAACAGAGTTAATGTAAAAAATTAATAAATCATGTGAAGATATAGCTACGATAAAAATCTGTTACCTACAGACAGCACAGTCAGCTGCAAGCTATGAAATGAGTGACCTAACAGAAGTAAAGAAAGTTACATGGAACTGAGTTTAAAATGGTTTAGCCATGGAAGAGCATGATTTAATGGGATAGCCACCGTGGCCTGGCCACATAAATTGAATCGCTGACACTAGAGTGCTAAAATAGACATGGGATGCATGGATAGATGGGGTTAGACCCCACAAATATTGTGTCAAATCTATTGATAACATTGTGGAAGCTCTCCAGTTCAGCAGTATTTATGTATGATGAGCCACAGAATTCTGGAAGGTGATATTCTGATAGTGAATTTTTGTAAAACTCTCAACACTAATAGATAAAAGTGGAAGCGATTAGGAAAGTCAGTATTCTGAATTTAGGATGAATATCTCCATGGAAGTATCCTTTGACTTTATACAACTCTAGAAGTTGCAAAAAACACAGTTAACACATAGATTACTTTTAAGATGAAAAATTACATATCCTTGTAGCAAGAAACGTGACGTTATGTTTATAATAAAAAAATTGTAATGCAACAGATCAATAGATAATGTGACATATATATGTTAATGATTTAATGTTATATTTATAGATAGATATTGTGGTAGTCTCATTAGAACAGAGACAAATTCCACCATCTTAAAAGAAAATTCACAAGATAAAGCTGGGAACAGAAAGCTGGTGTTAACAATTTTTCAGTAGACTTGTGTTAATTATATTTTTCATCTTTGTTTTGAACCAAAAATAGTTTTCCTCCAAATATAACCTTACATCCAACAAATTGTGTGAGTGAAATATCTGTAGAAGACTTTTTCAAAATTCTCCCCTCCTATTATTGTATTCATATCATTTCAGAGTAAAATTCATTTCAAATATATATAATCATATCATTTCAAAGTAAAATTTTATATTTATCTACACTTGAGTATTAATTGTGAATACCTGTTAAAAATACCGTTTGATTTTGTATAGCCATGAAATGAAATAAATTGCTTTTGAAAACTTTACAAAACAAACTTGTGAAAGTTATATAAAGTTTTAAAAACGTTGTGTTAACACAAATCAAATTATTTGCGTTTATAGCATTATATTTGCCTTTGGGAAAAAAATATACTTTATCTTATAAAATAAGCTACAGTGGTAGTTGATACTATTCTAAGTATTACCTCTGAATTAAAAAAAGTGGTGAATGTATATGTAAAAGTAATAAGTCATCTTTTAAAAAATAATTTAGACACATTTAGTGGTTCATTAAATATGATTTGCCAATTGCTGTATTTAGCTTTTACTTTCATTAACAGTATAGTCCTGAGTTACATAGAAATTAAAAAAGTCACAGGGAATTTGTAATACATCATGGGTAAAATAAATTTTATAATTGTTATTGATAATTATTAATTGTATTGGACTACTTCACAACAGATAATATTTCTCCCAAATGAAATCATATAATAGAGATTGGTCGACTTTACAATTGAAATATTTAACTGGATTTTTTAGGTCTGTTTATGTCACTATGTTTACAATATTATTATATATGACAATGATATAAATAGTCACATCCATGTCAAAGTATTTCAACATTTTGGAAATTTAATATCGTTTTCAGAAAACTATTATTGTACATGATTTTCAATTAATTAATTGCCGCAATTAGTTGATAATAAAATTTGGGCGTTCTGTGTAGATTAACTAATTAGGACTGGGCATAATTTGGATGAAAGAACACTAAAATGCTCGTTTATCTTTTGCAGTAGCACAATAACATCATTTATAAAAAAAATAATATTGACTGGCTGAATAGACATTCAATTACTCTTATAAACTATTATTATACTACATAGGTTACATAACTATATCAAAATAATATTACATACTGAATAAAGTGAACTCTTTTTATGAGATGTGTATTAATATATGTTGAGAAATTGTATCATTACAATGACATACGTAGCAACGAGACTCAACAAGCCGAGTAGCAGGGACATGCGTAAATCAAACATGTGGAACACTGTGAACTGACCCATTTTACTGGCTTCCATCAGCTCTTGGATCACATTTAAATGTTTACGCAAATAAATGGCTGAAAGAGAAATGAGGAAATATTCTGTTTAACATATAGCTCATACTTTGTTATTTATGAATGGAACTGAACAATAAAATGTGAATATTTGAAAATATAAATGGTTTTCAAATATATGTATTAGTAATTTTCAATATATTTGATCAAATTACATAGTAAAGAAAAACAATTGACCTGGGAATACATAATATTTTAAATGATTGCCCTTCATTTACAGGAAGTTAAAGAAGAATGTTCAAACAAACTGAAACAACACGCAAGCGTAATTTAGATATAATTATGTTAAAGGACTTTATTGGGGCAACAGAATATTCATGAAAAAAATTTATCATTTTATTTTGTACCCGGTAATCAATTGTAACTGGGTTTTGATACCAAATTTAATAATATATGTTTATATGTATAAATGCATATATATCTACATAATTATATAGACATATACACACATATTTATATATGTGTATATATATATATATATATATATACAGGCTTTCGGTTATGAATGGATAACCTTGAAATAGCCTTTAGTAGAACTAATGGCCATTCTAGGAAAAATACAAAAAAAATTATCCCAAGCAATACCAAAGATATAATTTTAAAAAAATGGTCAATTTTTTACTTAGTTTTGAATTCATGTACACTGCGACTACAAAAGAAAAAATTTTATAGGTTTTTTGTTATTCTTATATTTTAGGGTAACCCTTTCAATAGAAAGACTGTAAATGGTAAGACTAACTTAGTACTTTACAGAAAAAACAATATTGAATAAATTGTTCGATGTAAAATTTGAGTAAAATATTTTTTGTCACACTTTAAGTATCTCTGGCATAAAAAAGTATAAAGATATGATTGACCAATTGTTTAAAAAAATTTTATGTTTAAATTAGTTTCCGACAAGGCATAATTAATGTCTATGTCAAATGTAAATGGTCGGTTATTACAGTAAATGTGCAAAAGAAGATAATTTGACTAAAAACTAAATGTTCAATATTTGAATATTTCTTTTATATTAATTTGTATCTAGTCATTCGGGTTCAATAAAAACAATGGATAACCTTAAAATAGCTTGTAATAGAACTAATGGCCATTCCAGGAAAAATCCAAAAAAATTTATCCCAAGATATGATTTTTTAAAAAAAAGCCAAATTTTTTATTCAGTTTTAGATTTATGAACACCGCAAACATAAATGTAAAAATTATTATTAATAAAAAGATATAAGCTTTTTATTATTATAATAACTTACGTTAACCCTTTCTACAGGTAGACTATTTAAAGTATGACTAACTTCAGTAATTTATAAAAAGATAAAATAAAAAGACAACGTAGAATAAATTTTTCGATGTAAAATTGGACTAACATATTTTTTTATCAACGTTTAAGATCTCTGGTGTAAAAAAAGTGTGAAAACATGAGTGACCGATTATTTAAAAAAAATTATGTTTAAAGTAGTTTCCGGTAAGATATATAAATTCATATATCTAATGTAAATAGTCGGTTATTACTATTAACGTCCAAAGGAGACAATTTGACTAAAAACTAAATGTGCAATATTTGAATATTTTATTACATACATGAATTATACCTTATCGGAAATTTTAGACATATATTTTTTTAATATTGATTACTTTGGTAACTTTGACAAAAAAAATATATTTTAGTCAAATTTTACATCGAACAATTTATTCCCCATTGTTTTCTATAAATTACTAAACTTAGTCATACTACTAATAGCCTATTTATTAAAATAATTATTGTCAAATATTATAACAACAAAAAACCTATAACATTTTTATATTTGTTGTTGCGGTGTACATGAATCTAAACTAAATAAAAAATTTGGCCTTTTTTATTCTTATCTTGGGTATTACTTGGGACAGTTTTTTTTAGTATTCCTGGAATGGCCATTATTTCTATTACAAGCTATTTCAAGGTTATCCGTTATTTTTTATTGAACCCCAATGGCTAGGCAAAATTTAATCTAAAAGAAATGTTCAAATATTGCACATTTAGTTTTTAGTCAAATTATCTCCTTTTGTACATTTATTATAATAACCGACTATTTATATTAGATACATACATGAATTATACCTTGTTGGAAACTACTTTAAACATATTCTGTAAATTACTAAAGTTAGTTTTACTACTTAAAGTCTGTCTATAATATAAAAATAACAAAAAACCTATAAAATTCTTATATTTGTAGTCGCGGTGTACATGAATCTAACACTAAATAAAACATTTGACCACTTTTTTTTAAAAGTGATGTCTTGGGTATTGCTTTGGATAAATTTTATTTTGTATTTTTATAGAATGGCTATTTTTGCTACTATAAACTATCAAGGTCATCCATTCAGTACCGAACAGCCTGTAAATATATATATATATATATATATATTACTATACATGCTAGTTTTTCCGTATATAAACCAGATAATAATGTAATAACTGAGCTATCTGTTTACCTGAATCCCAACAATGCTTTGTAATGAATATGAAAAAAACTTTAAACAATGACATATGCAAGCCAGTCTTCATTTTTTGTATGTAATTTCTGTTAATTTTCTAAAGGATTTCAGTTCTTTGTAAATTATTTAAACTCATGATGTTAGTAAAACTTAATTAAATGAATATTTTGTTATTGGTTTCAAAGCACCCAAATAAATCAAGGTGCCAGTAGAAAAGGTTCAAGAATAAACGTTCAAATTGAATACTAACAATATTTCCTGTCAGCTTGAATCGCAGTCAGGCAGGTTTTTGTCTTCTTCACCTGCAGGTAAATGCATTCACAAAGGATGCAGATGCTCACTATCTGTATTACTGAACGAGATGACCAAAATACAACCCACCAAAGTGAAAAGTTCTGTTCAGTCTGAAATAAGAATTTTAATTTCAAAATTCACCTTGACTCTCAAAAAAACTATTCAACCAATTAGTTTTTGAGCAGCCAGAAGTGTATTTCATTAGTCTTTCGCTTTTAGTGAAGTTAAATTATAGTATTTGTAGACAAAAATAATTTTTAATTCCCTAAGTATTATGAGAATGTTGATCTGATTAAAAGCATGCAATTTGATTTTAAAATATACCAAAAATAGTTTATTATTCAATTGATTCAAGTAAATCTAAAGCATTAATCTAAGTTTATTTAAACTATATTCAGTATTTTAAACTATGAAGTATAAAAATATACTTACGTCATATTTCAAACTATACAAAAAGAGAAAAGTACATTCCATAATAATTATGAAAACTCTGTACAAAGTGAAAAGGAGCTGAAATTTTAAATAATAATACAATTAATGTAAAAATTTAAAGTATCTCAAATAATCGATAACGCGTAGAATATAGCCATTAAATTATCATGTTGCTCTATTAAAGCCTTTCTTATGCGACAGAGATTCTCTGGAATTCCTGAAACAAAAAGAAATATGTAACGTCATATTTGCAACTAACCTGAATACCAAATAATCCATTTAAACACCTACAGAGTTCTAAAAAGCTAATAAAAAATTTTGATAAACTAGTCAAATTGTTTTCTTTAAGGGGTAAATTAAAGACATCATTAATATTGTTGCTATATGAGCCATGTTGCGGACTACCAAATATGTCATCAATTGACACAGGAATCTTCTGCCCATTTGTGCATTTGAGAAATTTATTTAGAAGTTGAATTCGATGAAGAATGCTACACATTAGTGCGCAGAAAAATATCATTTCTACATCATAAATACTTCTACACACAGTACTTAATAGTTGCTCGTAAAATTTGAATCCCACATAATTGTTTGAAAGTACGTATACGCTTACGAAAATTATAAAGTTTAATATCATTAAACTTACGAAACTAATATTTCGTTTAGCATCTTTTTGTAAAATGTTCTTTCTGTGGAGAGGATCAAAAAGACTATCAAGATTGTTAACATGATTAATCAATGTTAAGAAAGAATTCTTCAAACAAAATACATCAGTGCAAAACAAATATATAATGAACATATTAGCAATAATTTGAAGTAAATTAAAAATGCTATGATCATTGAAAATAATAAACATTTGGAAAGAAAATAAAAGGAAAGCAATAATTATACAACTATAAATTGTCTTAAACCGGGACAAAAGATTATCCTCAGTCTTTATCCTTCTACAAACACCAAATGCAGATTGGAGAAATAAGATAGGTCGCAGCGTTTTAACAAAAACATTATGCTGATCTTCATTTTTATCAGGTATTGTAATTCTCGTAGAAGGCATACTGACATGCCCTTTGCTGTTCAAATATCAGGTAAGTCGGGGCACAAAATAGATACTGGAATCTAGGTAATATGAAATGGACAATGATTATTAGGTATAATGAATCAACTAGTTGATCATTGAAAACTCATTATTCAAAAGGGTTTGTCATTGAAATATGTCAAGTAGCAAATGCCAAGTTGGTGATAATAAGTACTTCAATTAAAGCGATAATACTTTCATAATGTCAAACTAATTTTATAAAGAGGAAAGTTTTCTTTTCTTGGTTTTATGGCATTTTACGCAAAAACAGTTTATCTGATTAATACAAAACTTTCTCCATTTTAAGTAAACAGTGTTTAATTCGATATAGAGTATATAATTATTATTGGAACAAGTGGGTAATGAGCAGCAATGATAAAAATCAAAGAAGTCAAAGTGCACCATATGCATTTTTCAGTCATTGCAATTGTATTAAAATTAATGTAAGAAGTGTACACACAACAAAACAAAATTGTTAAACGGTGTATATCATATTAATTTTATAGAGAGAATAATTTATTTGCATTATGTTTTAGAGTTTAGTACTCTTACACAACGGTTTACCCAACTGACGTGAAACATTCTACATGACTTAATTAAGTAACCACATAGGTGCAATAAGTTGATTTACGTGAAGGAAGTCAAAGTGTGTGGTTTTATATATTTTCATGTCATCTCATGTAGATAACATAAAAATGTATAAAACTAATAGAAGTTATCTGTTATGACCAAAGCCCTGTACAAAACTGGACCATGGAAATATTTTCAAATTATATAAATTAAACTGAAACTAAAATATTACCCTAATGTAACTATAAGTTACATTAAGGTAATATTGAACAATGTAGTGTTTTACTTGATAAAAGCATGGAATAAAACCTAAAATTTTGTGAATGCTGAATAACATATCAACTATAAATTATTTTATGCAAAAAGCAATTAAACAAACTTCACTCCTGGTCTTTTTTGGCCAGATAAAACCGGGATCGACAGCTGGTTATTTAACAATTTAAAAGCAACAATTCAATGCAATGATTTTTTTCTAAAGTATGCACACAGCACTTATTTCAGCTGCGCAATAATGAAATTGCTTCTGTAGCTAACTTTGAATTAGGACGGAGAAAACAAATTTATGGTATTGACATGATCTAATCACATGTATTTTATTGTATTCTATTTATGTTGCGTTTTGTTATTTTTGTGCGCAGTCAAATCGTATTCTCGTTTATATTAATATCTTCAGAGGAAGTCATATTTCATATTAGACAGAAACACAATATTTTTGTCATTGTCAACCCTGAGTTTGTTCCATTTATATTAATGTTTCTCTTGTGTCCCTGAGATCAAATGATAACTTGTTCTATGATTGCTGAAAAATTTTAATATTATTGAAAATTGGTAATCCTTTTTCCTTAAATTCAGAATTATTTTGAGCAATTAGGAAAAGAAAGTTTTATTTCTTCATTTTACTTGAAAATATCTGTTTTCATCTCAATTTGATCAGTTATATGCCTTATTTTGACGAACCCACATCACAATGTAATTTTTGACATGAATTACGTCATGAATGAAATGAAATAAATAGAATTGGACGAAAACTATTTTCTACCAGTAGCATTATTTTAAAACTTTAAAATGAAAATGGTAACTATTATAAAATATATAACACTATATATGAAACTAAATATGTAACTTATATTATTCAATTGTTAGAAATAACCATAATAAAACTGTTATAAAGTCCATAAATAAAATGATTATATTATAATTGTTTTATAAGAAGGATCATTACAAATTCATTCAAAATATGAAAGAACCTTCTCTATTACATTATTTTAAATTACTATATGGTTATTCATTTTCAGAAAAAACTAGCAAGGTCGAATAATATCTCGGTTTAAGTAATTTGCATAATTTGAAATATATATTTTAATGAAATGAACATATTTTTACACTTTCTGCATACCTAATGCTTTTAAGTATTCCTTTCATTATTTTCCAGGGGGAAGAGCACATTTTAAATGAAGAAATGTTTTGTATACCTAAAAAAGTTTTATATGTTACATTATATTATAACTAAAAAAGTTACAACTGCAACCATTGAAGAGCAATGTGGATTTATATATATATTGTGTATACAATAGTAGAACCAATCCACTATATTGTACATGAAATCTACATATTATAAAACACAGATTAACTCCGTTTATATAGATTCTATCTGTATAAAAAACTATTATTTAAAGGTATAACAAGTAATTTACTGTATTAGTTCATCTTCTATCTCAGCAACATGCAACAAGCATGCTCGTGACTTTAGGGGCACCTCAAAGTTCTCCATTGGGTCTCTTCTTATTTCTCACGTTTATGAATAAATCATTATTGCTTCAAATATAGTAGGTGCCTGTCATGTAACCTATGAATTTTGTTGGAAATAAAAAACTCCACTTCAATAAACCCAAAAGTAACATTTTAATACATAGAACTCGTTAAAATACCGTTCTTTTTATGACAGATATATTGAACTCATATGCATTTGCAGTTTATAATATCTGTTATAGTAATTATATAGTGAGTCAATTATGTATTTGTGTGCCAGGGAGAATGACTCACGACTACTCGTTCTTCCACCTGCCTACCACTCGCACTAATGCTGGTGCTTGTGCACCACTGCAGAGACTTTGTGATGATTGTGACATAATATTCCACTCTCTCGATATGTTTACTACCTTGTCATTGAAATACAACTAGCTGATTACAGGAATATAAGATATTATACGAACGTCAGTCCTTTGAAACTTCATCTAATGATATTATCATTAAAGTCAATATTAAATTTCCTTTCTAATTTTTTGTTTTCTCATTTTTACAAATAAAATCTTATTTGTTTATCACACTATGTTTTTTATTGTATTCATTGTTATTTATTTATCATTTTTATTACTGTTATTTTGCATCCTTTTTTGATGACTATTGGAATTTTTGAACAAATGATTGAAAATTATAATTTTTTCTATTTATGATTTTACACATATTGTACATATTGTAGATGTATGGAATTTTACCAAGATTTTAATAAAAAAAAAATTTAAATTTAATGGAAAAAGTTGTTGAAGTTATGATTAATACATTAGATTAATACTTGTACGGACAGCCATACAAGTCTATGGTTTATGGTAGATACGAGGGTAAATTATGATAACACAAATGATGCTCCCAGCTGTCAAATAATACTCCCAGCT
Organism: Druceiella hillmani; assembly: GCA_039881145.1. Lineage (NCBI taxonomy): Eukaryota > Metazoa > Arthropoda > Insecta > Lepidoptera > Hepialidae > Druceiella > Druceiella hillmani. The sequence continues at coordinate 4,647,694 of JAYKKI010000013.1, forward strand.
GTCATGTGTCAGCTGTAATTCAGTTGAGAATAGCCGTATTAGGATATGTTTGTGAAACATTGTTGTTTTTTAATAAAAAAAAATTAAAATGGAGGGTGAGTCACTATTTATGAAATCTTTGTAATTTTCTCTGAGGATATTATTTAAAGACATGTCAAAAGTATTACATGAACATATTTTAGATTATTTTCTCGAATTTTCATTTTGTGGCTATGATGGCCAAAGCTGATACAGTAGGTCAGTTCATTAGATCTAGTTCTGGCCACTTCCCAATCCAACGTAATATTTTTAATTGTTCAGTTTTGTTATTGAAGAATAGTTAACTTATTTTCTGATGCTTATAAGAATTCTTTATTTTTCACACAGGAACTGGAGCAATGAGAGGGTTAAATGTAAAGGAATGAATATAATGTAAAGGGATAATAGTGCCAGAAATAGAAAAATATTGGAACTTTTAGGTTAATTTGAGAAAGAAATAGCACAAGATCTCTTTTCGCATTTTATGGCTTTGATTTTCTGTTTAATTAACCAATTGTACTTACCTAAATAAAATTCTTGTGATTTTAACTGAAAGTCCGAAATATTAAATAAAAAAATTGTTATGTATAAAAATTGTTTACTATGAAAGTTAAGACTTATAAATAAATACTGACTTATTATTTTTATTACTTTAATAAAGTAATATTTTATTCAATTATTTAAATATGGCCAAAACTGGCACAGACGTATAGCCACAAATGGGTAAAAAGTGATCAAAAGTACCTTAGGTCTGTCAACTGACATTTCCTGCTCTTTTCAAAATCTAATCTCAGATTCTTAAGAACAGGAATTTCCATGCTTGCAATTAGGCATTTTTAATATTTAATTACACAAAACCTTATAGTTACTTAAAGACAAAAAATTGCAAATGCCTAAACAGGCAAACCATATTAAAATGGCCAGAACTGGAGCATTTGTCCTAGTATTACTAATTTACTTTTAATCTATATCTACCTTAATATATGAATATTTAACACATCTCCACAACAAACAAATAAACCAAACATCTCTTAGCCCACCAATACAAAGAAACTTTGCTTGTATGTGTGTATGAAGTTATGTCAGTACAAAATTTTAATTATGTCACTACGCTTTTGAATCATCTTTAGGGGTTAGGCGCGCTAAGAATGCTTAGAGTTCAGGGATTGACTCAATATGTTGATGATAAAGGACTTGTTTTAATCATTCAGTGTATGTTTTTATTTTTAAACCTAGGAGACCTTTATGCAATGAACTAATGCAAGTAGCTACACCAATTTTTATACAGTTGTTTCTCTCTAAGACTTTAAGTTCAAATGTATAAATGGGTCTCTCATTAAGTTCATCACGCTTATATCACAATTTAGAATGCAAAAAATTTGCGACACAATCATCAATAGACATGACTATCTAAATTATAAACATTCAATACATGCTTTTGATTGCTGGGACATTACTATAAATAAATTAAAATCATCTGATCAAATAGTCAAACCTAATTCCCGATATTACTAGCTGAAGACAAGTGTAAATCTCAAGTTATAACTTTATTAATAGTGGGTATTTACACGAGTTGCATACTAGTGAAAGATGTTACTTTGCTCCAAGAAAGTACTACACTTCTTGACTTTTTTCGCTCTAGACTCTTACTATTGTCCTCCACATTAAAACTGTGAATGAATAATGTAGAACAAGCAAATTGATGGTAAATTAATTGTTATTGCAATTTCGCTTCTGGCGCTATGCATAAGTGGAAATGGAAATGGTAATTTGTAATGTTGAGTTATTACACAAATATGTGGGGTAGTTTACACTGATACAATCTTACTTTTAATATTATTTGCAGATTCACAAATATGTCGTAACAACTAATATTAAATGCAGGTCAATGATATAAGACAGTCAATCCTGTATGCCATACAATTGATGGTCTTACATTAATAAATACAAGTCTTCATTAGCGAGGCATCGTTTATGTGCAGTGTTGTGTTAGCAATGACGTATCTGATGGATTCTGTAAGAGTAGAGACAATGGATATTGTGGAAGTATTTTGTTGTAAATTTTTATTTTGCAATTAACAAATGGTTACACATGACCGTGATGCTCGATGCGTATCACTATCAATTACATGCACAGAGCTCTTCATATGAATTTAACAGAGCTTTAACATCTCGTCGCCGTAGTTGTTATCTCATGAAGGAGAGTAATCTTAAATTTTAAGAAATATTTTCCTCCTATTGGTATAAGACCATAAACAAGTGAATGTATCACTATATGAAAAAGTCAATAATGCAATTTATTATTGATACAGTTGGCTGTACATATATAATATTACATATTAAAAAATATATGGAAGAAATAAAAGTTGATTTAGTTATTCCTTTAAACTCAGTGTAGTGGTAAATAAATACTAATAAAAAGAAATAAAGACAGCTAACATTTTGAAATAAATATTGGTAAAAAATTGTATCTAAATAATAATTCTATTCCCCTGTTACAAATTGAAGTCCCTGAGCTATTAGCTGTCTCGTAAATATAATCAATGTCTCTTCCAGTATGAAAAACTTTTAGATCTAACTAGCTATGATTTAAAGCAGAGATGGAAATAAAAATAAATATTAATAAACAATGAAAGGGAACCGTAGTTCCTCATATCTTTTAAAATGGGCAATGGACATAAACCAAAAATTTTAATTTTAATCAAAATTTTTGTCAAATATTAGCCATGTTTTTTTATTTTTCAAATTAATTTCAAAATTATAGCAATTTGAGACAGTAAGAATATATTGCATATCCTCCAAAATTTAGCATATGAAAAGTTGGGATTATACTTGAACATGACAAAAGATACCTTGGTTTGAAAGAGTGCACTTGATATGGTGCAGAAAAAAATTCACTCCGGATTTATAAGAATGAGAAGGTACATTGTTTTTCTTTTTGTTATATTTTGCTACGTATAATGTAAGATCCCAATCTAAAGTAGCTACTTCCCACCTGGTTATTGTACAGTGGAATACTGCTACATAACATATGTTTAAACTAGAAAACGTATAACTTCTTCAAAAGTTGTATTGAAGTTAGACTATTTATTGTTTAATTATATATTTAGTAAACTAAAGTACACGCAAGCACATAACACTTAAGCAACTTGTATAAAAGGTATAGATTAAGTGTATTAAACTCATTCCTTAATGGATTTTGGTAACGGGAATATTAATTATTAATATTAAATAGCATGTCAGTTGAAGTACACACAAACTCACTATGTAACAACTGACCAATAACTATTTTTCTTGAACTCATTGTATAACAACTGATCAATAACTATTATATAACAACTGATCAATAGCTATTTCCTTACCTCATATTTCCACAATGATGATTACATTAATAAAGGCAATTAGTAGTCACATACAAATTTTACTGAATCGCTTACTCCTATGCAGAGTTATGTAGAACTATTTGCAAGATCAAGAAAAGAATTTTAATTCTAAAATTAAGATCGGTAAAAAGAGGTTACTAACAAATATGATTAGCAATCAAATAGATGAATAACGAGGAGGAATGTATGGTAACAAGAGTTGTGACAGGGGACAGAACGTTATTTGCCAGTGCAAACTGTCATGAGACAGTCTGCGCTGTGAAATATGAGGGCAGGAGATGTGAATATTATCAAAAGTTAACTTTGATGGAAACAGTGAGGTGATACAAATATATTTCTTCACCGTTGAGAGTACCAATGAAATTTATTTCACATTCACTTACTTTGCATACATACTTCATATGTGACATACACTTCCACACTGTACGCAACACCATTTTGGACAAAGATTAACAGTAATTTTAATAAAAATTAATGTGGAATGAAATGATGTTCAGTTCATCTTTCTTCACTTTTTATCAAATTTCAATTACCAAATTTTCCATCAATTTGTTATTACAGCAGGTAGACGAGCATAAACATATTTTTTTATTAAACATTTGACTAAAGAAATGTTTATTGAATATGAGACACTCATGAAAGTTACTTGGACATATTGAATGCAGAATATATTTAAGCCTATAAGTTGGTTATTAGTTGCTATCCAATTTGCTATTCATGTGATTGTGTTTATGAATATCTGCAACCTGCTATTCACATACAAGTGTTTGTGCGTTCATCTTTGTCCTAAGCTTATGCTCCCATGCATAAAAAACTTAGCCCAATATTTTATTTATTTGAAATAAAAAAACATACAACAAATTGTAAAATGAACATAACAAAAAGGAAAGTAAATATACCCGGTGAATTATATTACATTAAAGCTACGTTTATTTTTATTAACGATTTCACACTTTCGTTTTATACATTTCTTTCACTATTTCTTAAATAAACCTAATAAAGTACAATTTTCCGCATCATTTTTGACCAGTTATAACCATACAAACATTATAATTTCAATAAATTTTTTTCATTTTTGAAATATTTCGCATATTAAATATATAAGCTAATATAATTCTTTTCATTAGCCAATTAAAAAGTATTTGTGTGGAAGTAAACATTAACTCATTTCGTCAGAAAAGCTTTGTGGCATTCACAAAGAAAACTATTTAAAATAATGTACAGAATGTTTTAAAGACAATGTGAGAAAAATATTACAAATTTTTGTTAGTAGAACAAATGTGAAAACAAATTTAATTTCAATTTAGTTAAGGAAATTACTGTCAACTTTGCGACTACACAATAACCACAGCTAATTTTGCTACAAGTGAAATTACACAAAATTACATTGTGAAAATATACTTCCCAACATAAATTATATTCAAATTATACCAGAAAGCTGTACGTAAACAATGATATACGTTGCAATAAGGCTGAAGAAACTTAATATTAATGAAGCTCTTAGTTTTACCAAACTGCACACCCCAAACTTGCCGATTCCACTTGTCACAATAAGTTTATAGATGTGTGCTATCGGCTGACGTTGTTCTGGAAATTTCCAATCAATCATCAAATTTTAGAGAAAATCATTACTTTTGACTTTTTAATGAGCCACATATTTTTTATGAAGGGGTAAACACGTAATTGAAATCACTGGGGGTACGAGTGTGTATTCCTTCATGTTGAGCTTCAGTTATTCATTTTTTATTATTTGCAATGTGCTCCAGAAATTTAGTTGTATTTAGTAAATGATCATTCTTACTGGTTATATATTTAGAGGGTTTCTTACATTAATTAGACTTATTTACATTAAATTTTTTATAATTCTTCCCATTTTTGTGCAATACGTCAAATCTACATTCATACAAAATTTAAGACATATGGGTTTACAACATGCACCATATTTTTTCAATGACTCATCATTTTTCAATGATCAACATTAAAATTGCCCATTTGTATTAAAATAGTTCGAAAACTATCGAAAGTAGACATTTGAAGATTGAGTATTTCTGTTTTCATTAACATAGTTAAAAAAAGTTTTAAGAAGTCATTAAATTCCCAGGCCTTCGCTACATATGTGCCCATATTGCCACATCTCTACATTTATTATGCAGTACACCATGGTGTCGTAAAGAACTTGTCAGTTTGCTTTAAAAATTTTGGAATTGAATTTGTTTGCAGGATATTTACTAAGTAACTTACTTTTAGGAGCGACAATCTGAATTTTCCTTAGAGTCAGTTTGGAATTTTGAACCTCATATTTCAGCATTTCACAAAAGCTGCAGGCCAGTATGAAAGGGCACAGGAAAAGCAGTAACCAAGTTAACAAGTGAATTAACTGCGTGTTGATTTTAGTCTGAAATAATGCTTATTTTATTTGGTTTTCCTTTGCACCTTAACAATGATCTAAGTACTACGTAAATGAATTTCATTTCAAAATTCATCTGGAAACTGAAAATAAATCATCACTTACATGATTTGTTATGAGGTATATAGCATTGCCAGTTGATGCGATTATAGTGACAAAACAGCTTAATATTGCCAGAAGCATCTGGAAATTTTGCCAGAAAAATTATTACATGTAAGAAAAAATAAAATAAGAAATTACTATTAAAGAAAATATTTAGATATTAATATTTCAATAACCTTTACAATTCATTAGACATTATTTCTACATATTTGTCATAAATTTGTTTTAGGTTTAAGGTATTTACCAAATAGTCTTAAAGGAATTTCACTTAAATCCTATATAAATGTATAAACAATTACGATAATAACTGGAATTCATTGTACCTGATTTTCAAATGATTGACCCATAAACGTGCATAAATGTGATATTTTAACGTAGAAATTTGCTAATTGGAAAGAAAGACCGGTGTCCGACCCTGATGGACGCCGTTCATAGCTGGGTTCATTTAAGTACATTATAAGACACTGACCCGGTTGCAAATTGCATTGAATTAATACTTTTGTCAGATGCCAGTTTACAATCTGCAGTCTTTTATAGACATTATATAACAACAAATTTAAATAAAGCATTTCTAAATGAAACATTATATACGACAAGTAAACGGTGAAGTATTTCATCATAGAGAGAAGTGTCAAAGCAAGCCCATCCATAATTAGATTATAGGATTGTGACACCACCGCAAATAATACAAAACATGTGCTCAAACGCTGGGATTTGTCTAACAGATATTTTCTGCTACCCATGTCAAAATATTGGTCGATCTGATCGAATAATGACACTAGTTTCAAGTGTGTATTTCTCTGCCACAATATATCTATCAATGCAACATAAATTAAATATATTCCAAACAAAATATGATATATGTGATAGAAAAAATAATAAACACGATATTCTTTAAAGGTGCTCATTTCTCCATTATCATAATAAATTGTGATGACATTGCATATTGCTATGGTTACACTGTAAACTTGTCGAATTCGAGTTATATATGACGACCTGCAATTTATAGTGCCCAATCTACATGATCCTAACACTGGTTGTAGTGCATTCAACGGCTGCAAACTCGTTTCAATAATTGGAACACGTAATTCATCTTGCCGTGCCATATTAAACAATATTGTTTAGAATGGCTTCAAAATTCATACAAGACGGTCATTCACTGGGTTTGTTTTACAATAAATATCTACATCCCTATAGTTCACATATACTTCATGTAGCAATTTCTATTATATTGGACGATAATTTATTACAAATTCACAAAGATAATGGTTTTATGAAAATAAATTTTCATTAGTATATTGAAGTAAAAAGGATACTATCATAATATGAACCATTATGATAATTTCCTTTTTACTTCATTAACTTATATTTAAAATGCAATAAAATAAAATGTTATATTAGTTTTTATGTTTTTTGTATTTCATTATGAAAAATATACTTTTAAAGTGTTTCCATATGCATCAAACATTTTCTTGGTACACAGTTATGTCACAAAATATTTTATAATAAAACTATTTCATTTATTTTAGATTTCAACATATACACATATTTTTATTAGATTAGCTTATGATTATTATGTGAGCAATATCTTCAAGTCTGTAGAACATTATTGGAAACTTAAAATTCAAGAGGCTATTGGTACAAAATAGAAAAATTAAGACGTCTTATAATATATATGAAATGACAAATATTTTGAATGATAACATGCACAAAGAAGGATAGGGAAGAAAGTTCAAGTAATAGTAATAAGTAAAAGGTCGGAATAATTTTTCGGACATTGTGTGGAAACCTAATTGTCAGAATTGAATTTGTTTCAGAGTTTGGCAGCTACAGAGTGAAGCTGTATTTGTAGCATATTCAGGAATGAAAAGAATAAGGAGGGAATCACAATGCAACCCAAGTTCATGTGCACTATGAGTTTGAATCGAGATTAGACGGACAACAAGAACTCTGTAAAATATTTAAAAACATGGAGCATATTAAATTTATCTCTTCCGTGTTTTCATCCTGTTAGGACATTATCTGAATACTGAAATGTGGTCTTAGTAAAATATTTATTTTTTATATTAAAATATTTTCTAAGGCAGAGTGAGTAAATTTTAGTGATTTTCTAGATATTTTAATCAACTTTCAATCATATCAAGGTAACAGATTATTAAGCAAGAGTAGTAAGAGCGTTCCACGAAGGTTAATTGTAATTTTATATATAATCAATTACTGGTGGTGCTCTGTATAGCATACTTATCTCTTTAGTTGTGATCATTATCAACATCAATTGAAAAAATGATAAATTTTGAAATAAACAATAAATTTCAAAACAACAAGATATCTAAGTAACAATACATCCAACTTGTGAGAAACACCTTTTTAAAAATTACATGTTTTGCTTTTTAGAAGTAACGAAAATTTGAAGCCTTATTCTATCTCACAATTAAAAATCTAATATCATTCGACTTTGTTTCCTTAGAGTATATTCAGCGTGTCTTATTATCGAAGATATGTTTTACATTTTTCAATTCTGTGAGTTATGCATGTTTTAATAAACTACTGTAATTGGTTAATTACTTTGTTATAAACAGAATTTTCTTATTTACGGAATTATAAATCTGTTAACTTTCATTATCACTCAATTTACAGAGGAAGTAAACTATAGTGTTTACTTCATTGAGATAAGATAATTATAAATATTCCCATCCATTAATATTCCTGCACATGTTTGTATAAAATGTTAATTTTCTAATTTAATTAATTACATTTATATTGATGGCATGTTAATATCAGAAATATTGCGTTTTCACATCTGCTTAAGCATAGTTCAGAAACTTGATTTTTTAAACACATCCTGGTCAGCCAATGTATCACACATTATTATAAATTATAAATTTGGCTATAATAAAGATAAATAGAAACAGAAAATTTACTGGTTTCTTTATAGTTAATTATTAATGTTATTATTATAAATAAATTAATTATAAATAAATTAATGTTGTCGTCTTATGTGCATTACGCTAAAGCAAAAGGATTAAAATTGACATCAAATGATCACTCTTTTCACTAGCAATTCATGTTTGTCAGAAAGTATTGACATGAAAACGTAGCTGCGATTGGCTGAAGCAATTATTAACTGGAGATGAGATGTGGTCTACATACATTAATCATATACATAAATGTCGATGGCTTAGTAATCAACATGAACAGGTTTTACAGTGTCCAAACTTGAACTAAATATCAGAACGGTTGTTGTAATGTTGGTCTGCTGGTGAAATATTAAAGGATTATTCAATGGGAATCACTTCAAGAGGAATTTATAATAAATGTAAATATTTACTACATTAACAGTGTCAACAGAACAGAGTTTATTGTCTTCTGGCAAAGAATAAAAAAGTTGACATTATGAAAGAACTTGACATAAAAGTTTTATCAAACATTTTTTTTTACAAGATTCACTGGATTTTTACCATGAAGCTATATTATTACTGCCTACCAGATGGCGGTAGATCATATATAAACATAGTGTATATGTATATAGATTAATTTCTTTGTGACATTTAGATTTTTAAACAACAATGTATTAGCCAATCTCATACAGATAAATGCAAACATGTCACAAAGCAATGAGAAATTATAAGTTAAGTAGAAGCTATGTAAGTCGAACTTCAAGGGAGACGCCAAAAAATTCAAGTTAGAGAGTTCTCAACTTATGAATAGTTTCGACTAAGGCAGATTTGTAAGGAAATATTTGACTTGTGGAGGTTACGTAAGAGTAATAAGTCAATTATTTGAAAATAATTTATTTTCCACTAAAAGTTCAATCATTCCTTTAATTGTTTGTGGTGAACAATTTTACAGATATTTTGGATAATCTTTATTTTTATCTACATATATTAAAATAAGATGTGAGTATGCTATCACTTCTTAGAAAATAAAAAAGACCAGATGATACTTTCATAGTAACTTTAATATAATTAACTGGATCTTGAAGTAAAAGAAACGTTACAAATAATTGTGACTGTGTAAGTAACTTGGCCTTTTCGGTCAATTAAATTTTACTATTTTTAAAGGGATTTCCAGGATAAACAAATTATTGAAAAACAATAAAAGAAATATTTTTACTTCACACTAATTTGGTTCATAAATTTTTGGCGATTTGGTTTTTGTAACCTAACATCCATTGCAACATTATATTAGTATTTATCCAAACACGACATTGATAGCTTGATGAATGACGTTGTCATAAAAAGATTAATAATCTCAATTGATAAAATTTTAAACATAATGGCTATTTTCTTAACTCCAGAGATTGATTTTAATGTAATACATTTAGTTTCATGGCCAGATAAAATCAACTGATACCTGCAAATGACTAAATATTATTACTCTAAAAAAACTTAATACCAATTATTTCACCTATAACTATTTCAATGAACCTACGTCAAGTGATGAAATTTGTAATTCACAACCTTTCCAGATAACAGAATATTGAACACGATTTGAAAATGGAAATAGATTTGTGGCAATAATTATAAAAGCAAATTACAGAGTAGCAATTTTACAAATATTTTGATAGTTTAGCTCGAAAGTAATTTCACGAAAGAGATACTATTCCAAACCATGGGTGGAAGACGGACTATGGAATGGAGTATTAAAATGTAAGATCTTAGAGTGAAGGCAGATTGAAATAAGAATGTTAACTAATAGACTGAAATAAATACGAATATCATATCATCATGACCAACTTCTAGATTACGTAAATTACCTTATTTTGTTGTCTCTATCTCCATATTAGTATGAATGTTCTATAATACAAAATAGACAATGCATTTTATTACCCTTTTTTAAACCATAATCATACCATTGCTCGTTCAGTACACCTAGCAACAAATGTAAACCACAAAACCTTTACGATTCACAACAATCTTTTTAAAAGTATATGTCATTTCTTTACTGCATTAGTTGCTTTAAAGGAATACATACATAATATCATAATGCATCTTTAACAATCGTGAAGAAAATTATGATTACTTAAAGCATAAGTAAATTTTTATGAGTCATTTGCTGCCTTTAATACGTATAGGCTTTAGAAGTGGATGGTTTATTTCTCATTTCCACTAAACTGCTCGACATTGCAGAATCATCACCTCTAGTACCGCATTGTTTTTAAAATATCATGAAAATATCAGCAAAATTCTCTACGAAGTATTTCGAGTTGTTTTTTACAAAATATTTGGCATCTTCTCGGGGCAAAATGGTGCTAGGCCTCGGTGGTGCATAGTTATGCTAGTAGGTATGTACCTAGAAAAAGCTGAGTTAGAGCCGGTAGCGTACGCCCAAGTGTGCAAGATTAGGCGATCAGACGCGCATCATAAAGTCCTATCTTACACGTCCTCGCCACTGTCAAACTGCCGCCGCAGTCTGGTAGTGGACTCACTTATATGACTCGTCCCATTCCCCAGGCAATGTCCTGGTCAACGAGTCTTGCACAACACATCTACCTCGTGACCTTGATAGCAAACTAAGAAGGGCGAAGGCGAGTCATCGGCGCCTTAAAACTGATAAATCTAGCTAAGGGATACAACCCTGACAAAAAAACCAGTGTGCAGCCCGAAAGGGTTGCCCCAGCACCGTAAACCTGTGGTCATGTTCTGCAGGAACGGGAGTCTGAGCTGCGCCACTTGGACTACGAGGAAGGTAACCTCTTCAAAAATCCCCTAATCCTACAGTGCGGGGCGCGCCAAAAGGATGTGTGACTAGCAGGTGGCCAGCCGCTAGCGACCAACCTTGACAGCCTAGGCGAACTGTCGTTGTTTAACTGCCTTCTCCGTGGGAATGGGCGTCACCCCAGGAGCGACAGCTTTTATCGACCCCACTCGTGGGACCAATATGAATGATCTAAATGCAAATGCCAATACCACCATGGGAGTAGGCAACCAGACTCCTGTGTTAGTGAAATCTACTGGCAGCAATAAAAAATATATTCAGCAGGCATTTCATCCTAGCCTCTTCATTGGCAGACCAAGATCTGCTTCAGTGAGTGATCTAACTAATCTCCACTCTGGAATGAACACTGAAAATGAAACTCCCTCTCAGGAAAACCCACCTGCTCCACCATCGTGGCAAATGATCCCGAAATCAAAAAATCCCACAAAAAAAAGGAAAGCCACTGGCAGCCCATCACCAGAGGCTACTAAAACTACCAACAGATTCAGCGGTTTAGCTGTTGATTTGACAGAAGATGAACCGGGTTCCTTACCAACGAAACCCAATAAACCTCCTCCAATTATTCTCTATGGAGTAGAAGATATTAATAAGCTCACAACAATACTGGAAACTGCTGCGGATAGAGGTCAATTTACATACAGAATAGTGACTAGAAATCAGCTGAGAATAACTAGCAAAGATATAGAGGTTTACAAAAAACTCATTGCTCTGGTAAGGGAAAATGGACTAATTGGTCACACCTTTAACAGGAAAGATGATAGATGCTATAGGCATCGAGGAAAGCGTCATCAGGAATCTTCACCCGTCAACACCAATAACCGCCATAAAAGAAGAAATAGAAGCCACTGGTAACCAAATCACAGGCGAAATTATTAACGCTAAATATGGTCCTGATGAAATCCCTACTTCAACCTTCTTTATCAACCTAATCTCCGGACCTAATAACATTGCGTTCAAGAGCCTTAAGTATATATACCACCAATCCATCGTAATGGAAGATCTAAAGAAAAAAAAATCTGTAGTGCAATGCCAGAGATGCCAGCAATATGGACACACCAAAAACTATTGCCTGCGCCCATACAGATGTGCGAAATGTAGACAGTCGCACAAAACATCAGAGTCTCCAAACAAAAATGAGGCAGAGATTCTAATGACGGAAAACAAGCTTGATGTATTGCTAATTTCAGAAGCACACTGTACACCTGCATCATGTATTAAGTTCGCAAACCACAATTGTTACCATACTTCCCACCCCGATGGAACTAGCCATGCTGGAACTGCAGTAATAGTAAAAAAATCTATTAAACATCATCTACTTCCTAGCTACAGACATGATTACCTCCAGGCAACTACAACAGCGGTCGAAGATAAACATGGGTACTTGATTGTCTCGGCAATATACTGTCCATCAAAATACAAAGTAAGCGAAGAAATGTTCTCTCATTTTCTCAGTATGCTTGGTAACCGTTTTGTAGTGGGCGGCGACTGGAACGCTAAACACACGTGCTGGGCCTCAAGACTAACAACAACTCGAGGCTGGCAACTCAAATCAAGTATTACCAGTAATAACTTGACTACTGCCACAACAGCCGAGCCAACATACTGGCCGAGTGACCCGAATAAAATTCCTAACCTACTAGATTTTTTTGTGGCTAAAGGACTTTCAAAATACAACATCAAGGCAGAATCATGCTATGACAGCTCCTCAGACCACACACCTGTCATGTTAACCATAAGCACGAAGTTATTAGAAGTCACAAGGCCAGAAACATTGTATAACAAAAAAACTGACTGGGAATCATTTAGGGACTACGTTGAAGAACATCTACAGCTAAAAGTAGCTCTAAAAACACCAGAGGAAGTGGAAAACGCTACAACACATATTACAACACTGATACAAGAAGGATGTTGGATTAATACTCCTCCACTCGACCCCCAGGTTATACCAACGAACTATCCCATACAAATAAAAAGTGCAGTCCTACATAAGAGACGTCTTCGTAGAATCTGGCATCAAAGCAGACTAACAGAAGACAAGAAGAATTTAAATAGTGCTTGTAAAACCCTAAAGGAAATGCTACAGGCTTGGCGTGATGATACTCTGCAAACACAACTTTAATCATTGACTGCTTCTGAGGACACTAACTACTCACTATGGAAATTTACTAAGAACTACGATAGACCTCAGATAGCTAAACCACCCCTAACTATGAACTCGAAGTGGGCCAGAACACCCCAAGAAAAGGCAGACGCTTTTGCCGAACACCTGTCAAGAATTTTCTGTCCTAACGACAACAACGACCAACAATTTGAAGACCATATCGACCAAAATTTAAGTCAAGCTCATCAGATGTCATCAAAAACCTTAAAGACAAAAAATCGCCTGGCTTTGACTTAATTACGACGGAGATATTGAAGCAGCTTCCAAAAAAGGCAATGATATTTCTTACGACGTTATTCAATGGTATCCTTAGAGTGCAACACATCCCACAACAATGGAAAATGTCACAAATTCTGATGATTCATAAACCAGGAAAACCACCCAACAATGTAACCTCATATAGGCCAATTAGCCTATTACCTATTTTGTCAAAAGTCTTCAAGAAACTTCTCCTAAACAGAATACTTCCCATACTTGAAAAAGAACAAATAATTCCTAACCACCAGATTGGATTCAGATCACATCATTCCACTACGGAGCAAGTTCATAGAGTTACGGAGAAAATAAGGAAATCCCTGGAAAACAAAGAGTATTGTTCCTCAGTTTTTCTCAACATCCGACAAGCCTTCGATCGAGTGTGGCATAAGGGATTACTATTTAAAATAAAAAGATACTTGTCATACAGCCTCTATCCACTACTACACTCCTACCTGACAGAACGCTGGTACCAAGTGAAAGAGGCTGAAGCCACTTCCAAGTTCTATGAAGTCAAAGCGGGCGTTCCCCAAGGATCAGTCTCGGGACCTTTATTGTATACCTTGTATACGTGTGACCTACCGAGCACAGAGGGCACAATAACTGCGACATTTGCTGATGACACGGCGATTCTGGCAAGCAGTAAGAATAATGAAGCCTCAGAAATGTTGCAAACTGGCCTTGACAAAACAACAAATTGGCTCCACAAATGGCGCATCAAGGCAAGCGCTGCTAAGTCCGTCCATGTCACCTTCACTTTGCAAAAGGGCAACTGTCCAACTGTGAAACTGGAGAACAACACACTTCCCCAACGAGACAGCGTAAAATACCTTGGCCTACACCTTGACCGACGTTTAACCTGGCGCCAACACATAAAAACAAAGAGAGATGAGCTTAAGATAAGATACAACAACCTTTTATGGCTCCTATTAAGGAATAATAAACTATCTCTAAACAACAAGCTACTCATCTACAAAGCCATCTTAAAACCAGTTTGGCTACATGGCGTTCAGTTATGGGTAAGTGCCAGTAACTCAAACATTGCCATACTGCAACGAATGCAAAATATGATACTGCGCTCAATCTCGAATGTCCCATGGTACATCACTAACATGGAAATACATGAACAGTTGGGTATGAACACTGTGAAATCGGAGTTTACACAAATGACAGAAAGATACAGAGAGAGGCTGGAACGCCACCCAAACAAACTCGTAGTTATCAGAAGCGCCTCAAAAGAAAGGATGTCCTAATCTTCTGATTACGAGTAGATGCTCTCATTGGGGGGCACACTCTACCACAAACCATCCGCTAAAAGCAAATGCTGATTGCAGATTATAAAAAAAAAATTTAAAAAAAAAAAAAAAAATCTTCTTGGGTAATGTTATAACAATTTGTAATATGGTTTTAAGACAAATTGATTTTTCATTGGACTAATTTAACAATATACTAATAGCTAAAATAATTCGATTACTTTCAATTAATCCTCATAATTTGTAAAATAAAATTGGAAAAATCACAATAACATAGATCATGAGGAAAATAGTAATAATGCGTTAAAAAAGCAGAGGCGAGAGGTATCGAATTCTACAACACAGGTCTTCAACTTTAAGGTATTTTTACTTCAGTAGCTAGATATATAGAATATGAATATTAAAAATTACATTATGAATATACATTTGATACTGTGCAAGAAATATAGTAACACACATATATTTTTGAATTTTATATAGACTATGATAAAGATATATCAATTATGCTACGCTTTGAATATAAGTTTGCATTTGACAGAAAACTACATTTAGTTGAAAACAACGAAGAAAATTTAATACATCTACATCAAAATATTGAATGCATGTCTGGTAATGATTAAATGAAAAATGTGATGAACTATATATATTTAAAGTCAAAGGGAACCTAGACAAGAATGGATGAATGACTGGTTCATTCCAGGGGGAGCTGGGGGCATTCTAGAATGCAGAGATACCAAATAGTACTATAAGTAATCTATAAGTCTATCTAGCCTGATAACATATCTCTCTTTCTCATATCGCCTACACAGCCAATACCTAAGACTATGATTTACTCAAAAGTGACACAATAGTGTACATGGACTATGTAATTACCACAACGTAATATAAATAAAGTTGTAACTAAATAAGTAATCCATGACTTCTTCTCTACTAATTGGTTTAATTTCTCTTTATACACACACACACACACACACACACACACACATATATATATATATATATATATATATATATATATATATATATATATATAAATGTAGTATATTTATGTACATATATATGTATATATACAATTGCAGCTCAAAATCCAGACAAATTATTTGTACTGTTCTATAGCACTGGTAGATATTATGATTAGCGTTCACATGCCTTGAAAGCATATACTAAACCTTCATAACCTCAAAACATTCACAATGATGAAATCAGATGCGGAATATAACCGAAGAACTGTAATTATCGAAAGTGGTCATACTGGGCGCTCAGTCGTTGCATGATGTTATAATGTCATTGCAAAGTACAATGAGTCCGGGAAGTCCAATGAAGTTTTGCAATACCGGCAAGAAAAGGAGCTTATTTTTGAAGATAAGGGGCAATTAATCCGAAATGTGTCATTGGTTTTTGGTGTAAACGAGAAAACTATGCGTCAAATTGTCGAGGAGGAGCTCTACCACAAGTCTTATACATTTAAAATGAGACAAATGCTTTCCGAGCTTGCCAGGACGAAGCGAATTGAATGCTGCAAAATGCTTTTATGTTCCTTAGGAAACATAGCTACCGGATGACTCAGGTTTTTTCTGAGAAGAAAATTTTTACTGTAGATGAGAAAATCGATTAAAAAAATTACCCTTGGCTTACCCACAGCCCATTGTTGCAAGAATGAAATTTCTGGCGAATATTTACATGCTAAATGTTGTATCCAGTGAGAGTAATGTCATGCCACTCCGTTTATTTAACAAGGGAGAAAATATTACAATAAAAGTTTATTTGAGTGTTCTTACAAATAGAGTGAAGTAGAGGAAGGAAACTGTGTCGTCTAGAAAGCCATATGTTTTCCAGCATGATGATGTTCCCACCCACACTAGTCATTTGGAGCAAAATTGGTTATTGGACAAGGTCGACATGTATTGATCGAAAGAATTCTTGTTTCCCAACCGCCCAGATTTTAATCCTTTATACTTGCATGTATGGAGTGTAGTTGAAATAGTCACAAAACAAGTCTGTACATGCAAATGTTGCATCACTGAGAGCCGCTATTGAAGCGGCATTCACCAATATGAACCGTGACAAATTAAAGCAGATGTGCAGACCGAGAATGGATGTGGTAATTCAAGCAAGTGGAGAATGTATTGAGTAAATGTGTTCTTTATGGCCTTACAAACAATGTGGTGAAAAAAATTTTGTAAACCTTTTCATTTTGGCAATAAAAAATAAGTGTGGAAAAAATGTACTATTTTTCCAGATTTTGATGCCGCACAATTAATTTCAATACACAATTAATATATTACTTTCCTATATTCTGAGACACCCAAATTTTACCAAATGCATGTTTATAACTGCAAATAAATGTAGCAAAATATTTATGTCCCTTATTATGACATGAACTTTGTACTCGCACTTTGCAAATATGCGAAATTAATATTTTATTTTTATTTTTTCAGTTACCTTTGGATGGATGTACTTTTAATCTATATTTTACATTGTTAAGTTCACACGCTGCAAGCAATGAAGATTACGGCAACATACTATTAATGTCACAAGCTTGCTTTAACAATATTTTTCTTCATGGCATACTGTACGTTGAGTTAGTGTTTCATATTTATTATTTAACACAAAAATAATATAATATTTGAAGACAGCATAACAAATTTTATTGTCGGTTAAATGGAAATAGAAGACTTGGTCCGTGAACTGTCATAGAGAAATAAAAGCCAAGATATATTAAAAAAATTGTTACACTCATTTCTAATTAACTGATAGACTTGTACTTTATTGTTGCAATGGTATAGATAATATAAAACTTTGGTCATGACAATATTTTCAATATAATAGTATTTACAATTCTGCTTGCTTGTTTTGATCATATTGCCTGGAAATTATTAATAAAGCTATATTATCACATAATCCTTAATATATACTATTTATTTGGGTGACAAAATATTGAGATTGAGATTCAACCGTGAACACAGAAGGAACCCGTAATACCCATATTATATGTATCTCATATTTGTAAAGTCAGCTTGATATTAAATATGTATTTTTTGTCAAGAAGTTGTTATGTCTGTTATCCCTGTTGGATAAAAACTAACCGGCACCTAATTCAAGACCATTTAAGAGAAAAAAATGTGCTGAAACTGTCCGAAATTACCCATTGAAACTATTCGAAAGTTTAATATACAATTTATGTAATTCTCCAATTACTCCAATTACCATCAAATCCAAGGGTATATTGCATTCCTCAAGTAGATCTTAAATAATGAAGCTATGTCTCCTTGCGCCTCTTTCACATTCTCATTTTTAACTTAACATATTTATTTTTGATTCAGTAGCTGCCTAAAAACAGCATTGCATTTTTAATTTTATTGCATTTCAATTAGAAGACTTCATTATACTATTTCTAGGTCAAATTCTGAGATTTTTAATTTTGAAAAATTGTGCAGATGGGTAATAGAAATAGTTAATGGTAGATTTATGAGGGATTTTAAAATATGCAGAGAAAGATATTTCATCCAAGGTCATATCAAGTAAGACTAGCACGATCATATTACGGAAAACATGTAAGGGAAAATAATGTCTATAAGGATGAAGGTATCAAGAACTGGAACATTCACAAGAAATATAATTTTGGGGGTAGGAGGTAATAGCCCCTATTTATTAAGAGGGGGCATAAAATCAAAACTTGTTAGTAAGAGGATTTATTATGCGCATGTTTTAAGTGATAGCGAGCCCAGCATTGATTGTCCCTTGGATGCTGTTTTAGGATATTACTGCAGTTGTTCAGTAGGAAACAGATCTGAAGTTTTATTATGGTCACATTGTGGCGCTGGTGTATTTTGGGTTTGCCAGACAACAACATAGCACAAAGCCACAAGTAAAATTGTTGTGTATAATATTTAATTTATTACGGTGTAGATGAATATTACATTACATATAGTTTATAGAAAAAAGATATGATGAAGACTACATATTTTATATGCACTTTAGGGTAGTATTTTTAAATAATAGATCAGCTTTTACTCTTGTTTCGATGTATATACTATTTTTTTAATGTTAGATATATTTATTTAAGAAAAAAAAAGCTTCAATATTAATATTGTAGATAATTTATATGCACTTTGCATTATATATATAGACCCATTGTACAGTGGTTCAGCCTCCAGCGCCGATCTTATGAGGACAAGGGTTTGGTTCCTGCTCAGGTGTCTATCTAATTGTAAATTATTTATTATACATTGCATTATGAGCGGCATAGTGTACTAACCAGAAAATAACGTAATATTTAAAACATTATTCTGAAAAAAAAACCATATATCTACATTCGTAACTATGTGTAAGTAGTTTAAAAATAATATATGTATATCAATTGCTGCGGTAAATGCAATGTATACATCATCTCAAAATCTTAGACAAATGATTAAATATTTATTTCAAATTAGTATACCTGTATTCATTTTTATACTGCTGTATAATCTGAAAAACATTTGGATACATATTATAAAGGAAAGAAATGCAATGCTCATTTTTCATGCTTTCATTGGACATAAATAAAATCATCAGTTTATCAGATAAAAATACCAATTTGTGCTTAGGAGTTTTGCGGAAAAATGGGCCAAAAAAATTATTAATTGGTTTTATTTTTGGCTGCAATTGATTAAGTGCAATTTGAATATGCATGCATTAGTGACCCGATACTATTCCGTATGCACAAGCATTATTAGCGAGACAGATATGCATTACATTCAAATTGTATAAGATGGATAAAAACCATGTGGGAACTTACCACCGAAAGAAAACATAATATATAGGATTGCACTACAAGTGGAAGCATTATGACAAGATTTTACTGGATGAAAAAGTTAATAGCATAAGCTATTAACTTTTTTGTCCATTCGGATATGTATGTTCGGTAAAACAAAATTATTAGTTTTTGTTTGGAGGATAACCAATGTGGGCCCTTACGTTCATATGTCTGTTTACCTGTTGCAGTGCCTACAAATGAATGTACGTAGGACTAACAAATCTCAATTAATCTGAGCGGGCACCTGGTATACTATCACTACTTATATCCAAATGAATATAGATTCAGGAAATTCAATTATATTTTTTTATTAACTATATGCCCATGTATACCAACTTAACGTATACCACGTATACTTAACTGGACAATGCTTGCTTGCCACACTTACTAACATAACGACGATTGATCTGCGAGGAGCATTGATCTGTCACTGTATTGAAATTTACAATACACTAGACTTTTGTCATTTTCCAATATAACTTTCTGAATTTTTTACCTTTCATAAAATGATTTAGTATTTTATAAAGTTTGTTATAATATTATGTGTTTTATAATATTAAGTTCATGGTGTTGCATGTGTATTATTGATAAGTTTGTCTTATAGTGTAATTAAAATGACGAATGTTGTTGCCAGCACAGTGTACAGCAATTTGAGAATACATTTACCAAAATTACCATCATATCACTATAAAATAAATGGAATCGAAATGATCTGGGACAAAATAAATTATATGTGGTGAAAGAAACCACTTATTTTAAATTAAAATATGTCAAAAGATTTCTTCTTGAAGCAATGTCAATAAGACCGCATGGCTGAACAAATATTATTAATGTGGATAAATGGCATAATAAATAGATTTATAATGAATATGTTTTATACTTCTCAGTGACGTAGGTGTGAAATGGGCAAAGATGTTGGAATGCAGGCGCTGGCCTGCAGCGATTTTTGCATATCGGTGTCGAGGCGCAGGTTCATTATGATATAATTGTATAATGTTTGCATTGTATTTTTCCTGAGAAATTATTTGAATTTTGTGTATTTTATTTAATTATTACTCAAAAACTAAGTGTTTTTCATTACTTTGGGATAATTTGATTTTCTGTATAAGTAACATAATTAAATAAGTAATGTTTATAAATTGTTTGAAACACTTTATCGTATTTAACTGAATGTCTCTTAAATATAAAACAAAAACTTAATGTTATCTAGTCTAGGTTATGTGTGTATACAGTGTAAATGTGCACACTAATAAATTAACTATATCTTTTAATCACAAATATCAAATAAATACAAATTGAATTACAAACGTGTAAAAAAAAGGTTTACAATGCCTGTACTGCCAATTGGTTTGTTTACAAAAATCATCTTTTGAAATTTAATAGAATATAGAAATCCAACCGAGGACTTTGTGTGAACCTGCCACACTGATTACTGAACTTCAGACAGTTGTCTCTATATACAGATTATGTTACATTCACATACTAGTTGAGTGTTATTATACGAACAGTATATTTTTTATTTAGTTCCGTCTTGGACATATGCTTTGATACCAATAGTTTAACTTGAGACCAAGTAATGTGAGAAACTTTGAAAGCTATATGGCATCCATGTTATGTTTAACGAATTTATATAATTATATTAATCTTTTACAATAAAATATTAAAAATTGGATATACGTGTTTACATTCTTTTCATTTATAAAAGATTTAAATAACTAAATAAGTTCAACAATACAAAGTGGATGCTCCACCGATTTCAGTGTTTTTCATATTTGCCGAGAATTTGAACAGATGTACGTAGCTCAATTCGTGCCCGAGGTTCCCCTCAAATGTTCACTGAGACATTCGGGCGAATATGTGAATTGGTATTAAAGTACACGAGTGAATGCACACTGCAGAGAGAAATATTTCAGTATTACAAGCCTTATAAAATTTTATATGATTTTTATTTTATGTTCCTTGTTCTCTCATCAAAGAAATCAATCAAGTCTTAAAAAGTTTTTTTTATAGTCTTTGGAAAACTATGTTCAACCTAAGTTAAAAGACTATTAATTATTATTAATTCTAAAAAAAATCCTAAAAATTTTAAAAATTTATCTATTAATTCTAATTATTTATTAAAATCAATTATTATTAAAAACAAATTTATTTAAATCAAAACGTAATAACAAGATATGTGCTTCTAAAATCGTCATCCCCCAACTGCTCTAACTGCCAAACTATACCTAAAAAAGTAAACTCAAACTTTAATGAAAAAATATATACTTCTAAAATCGTCAACCCCAACTGCTCTAACTGCCAAACTATAGCTACAAAAGTAAAATCAAACTTTATTGCATACAAAGTGGCTTTAATATTGTTTAGCGCTACAGAACTCTTCGTGCGCAAGTCCAACTTGCACTTGACTGGTTTTATTTCAGTAATTTTGGTTGATATTAATACCAATTAAATTTTCATTGACTCCAGCGAAATCTCCATCATAACGCCTCACGCCAATATTTTCCATTAACAATTTTTTAACTCTATTAATGATTACGTAACTTGACTATATTATTGGTCCCCGTTCAGCTAAAACCGTAGTAGTTCAGATAACGTATTGCAATCGCATTTATTTTCAAAACAACCTCTATTCAAACAAACAAACAATGCTAGTTGGCATTTATCGGTTATTATTTCGCTAGCTGTGTATTGGTAAACACGCATTCCATTATGTACGAAGCTGCGTTGGGCCTATTTATCTGCTTTCATTTCATACATGGTGACATTTATACAGTGATTCAACCTGGTCCAGAATATCGAGCGACTAAAGGCGAAGTTTGGCCAAAGCCACAGGAGCAACTGAGCTACGGGCAGTACTATTATGTGGATTTGGATAATTTTCAATATGTAGTAAGTATATAAGGTCGACATAAATGCTTTTAAGGGCAATGTAAATCATGCATATCAATCGGTTCGATGAAAATATAACATAGGATATTATATACTACAATGCAAATGTACTACAAAAATCCACCCTACAAAAAAACTAGCCAACCCCCGCTAATTGAAAACATTCATAGACCACACAAGTGTACAGACACTAATGAAAAAAAAAAACATCTGAGTGAACTCTTACTAACGGAGACCATATACATTTAGTAATGGCGTCTTGAAGACTACCATGATGGTGGAAAATCAGTCATTGACCTTCTCCGACAATAGACGGCAGTTGTCTGCTACCGACTTATTACGTACATAATTCGGTGGCCTACATCACACACACGTATGCCTGTACACACACATACATATCCTTATAAACGTATACATATATGCATATGCATAGACCCACACAACTACTTTTTTATCTTTATTCTCATGATTTGAAATTAAGGTTCCAAATGCTGGACCTGTCAATAAAACTCGAAATTAGTAATTCCGGCCCTGAACCTGATTGTCACAAAGTAGCCAGCTTTTAATCAGCTTTTTAAAAAATCATTTTGGTATCTGTAATCAATTCAATAATTTTTGTACTTAGAATAGCAGCATGCTATTACAGACATAGGGTCTTGTATTATTAACCTGCTAACCGCTGTTGTATATTCATTGTTTTTATTTCTTTTTATCTAGTCTTATAAATAGAGATAATTGTTGAGTGTCAAGACCTGAAACTTTGCGAGGAATAAATGTGTGTGGAGTAGATACTTATTTCTTTCACAATTATGGTAACCGGAGCCCAGTGTACCGAAGATTGGTTATATTTATAGATTTTTTTAACCAATTCTAATTGTCCTTCAGCAAAGCAATTTGATATTATTGTCGCCCATTCTAGTGGCTGCGTATATTGTTTTTCATAAGGTTGTTTTTATTTTCCCAGCATATGTCAGTGTAAGTACTGATCAATATGTAAACCCAAGTATGTAACTTATTACCTTTTTTCAAGCAGGGTACTTGAAAACCTCATACATTCACTGATTGTTAAGATAAAGTTATGAGGCTGTAAGGGATCGTCAAAATAAAAGTCGTATGTTTTGTTTTAAGTAGGTCAGGAGTTAACAGGTCATTTTTAATCTGTATCTGCAAATATTATTTATTATATGTTAATAAATTTGTATTATGTTTCATAATTACCCCATTCATAAGTACAACATTTTTGAGTGAGAAATGCGACTATCTATATCAACATTTCGAATAGCTAAAGTTGGAGTAAACACATAGAAGGTTTTAAGATATATTTAATATTTAAGTGTATAAGCGTGCGTCACAAGGGGTACTGTTTCAGGCTCAAGATCACGATTGGAAGGGAAGTGAGTAAGAACTAATTAGCTGACGAACCGCCACGGCGCACATGCAATATAAAGCTACCGATTTCAGTCACGCCTGCGATTTCCTTCACAATTCTTAAACACAACTTTTTTACACAATTTTTAAAAATAATTAGTTTTATCCCTATGCATCCTAATTTCCCCCAATTATCCAAATTAAATTTCAAAATAGTAAATAAAAAAACCGTCCTATTTTTAATTTTAAGCAAGCACAAAAATGCCACTGTGTCATGAACTTACCTTTTCCTAGAGTTTATTTATTTATGAAAATAACTCTATGTCCAGATTATAGCTTACCTCAAAGCGTTGCACAATATACAAGCACCAAATTGCAATAGTTTACAATATGTATAATAAAATCCACAATAAGTATAAAACAAAAAAACACACATTAAATTAAAATAATTATCAAACGTGAACTCTCAAGCAATTCCATATTCACATTCCTAAAGTGGTCAACGAAAAGGATATCTAGAAGAATATCCGCCGCTTACTAGACATGAATTAATAAAAATATATTATGGCAAAGACACAAAATAAGTAATTTTACAATTCGCTGCTACGTATTAAACAGACATTATCCATTTAGCTGACAGAGAAGACATGTCCACTCCTAGACGAGGCCGTTGCGCGCTACTGGAGGCTGATGGTGGCACAGAACACACGCATGTCAAGTCGTACGCGCCGCCGTCACCACTGCCACCACAAGCGTAAGTCGGGCTCTCCACTTACCGAACTTCGCATCCGACTGACGCAGATGTGCGAGTATTTGCCACACATCGATATGGACGAGAGTTGTAAGTTTCTTATGTATTAGACACTGTACACACATATAATTTAGAGTTGTGAATTATTTTGAATACAGGACACCAAATAAAGTACATATTATTAGTATGTTATTGGTTTGGTAGGGAAGTAGTGGGTGTTAGAGTTTTATTATATATTTTTTCTATTAAATGATAAAACTATCTAAACTCCAACAATACAAATTTATGGGATAAACATGGAAGCAACAAGAGAACATATACGTCATCGTCTTTTGTACAAGTTTTGTTTACATCATTCAGCAGCTGTAGCTGCTCAAAATATACGTGATGCAGAACGTGAAAATACGATCTGCAAGATGTCGGTTTCAGGAGTTCAAAAATGGAAATTATGACTTAAAAATATTTTCCTTGTAGTGGACAACATAGATCTTTAGAAAGAATTAATTGAAAGAGATCTCCGTTTCATATCACATTGTCTGGCAGCAGAGCTCAGTTGCAGTCGTGTACAGGTATCGGAACACTTGCATCAACTGGACAAAGTGGGTAAGCTAGAAGTCGGGATACCACGTAACCTAACTACTGCTCAGTTAGATCAACGGGCCAATAAATGTATGAATCTTCTTTCTCTGATGCATCCAATACTGGCTTGACCAATTGGAAAATGGAAACGAAAAGTGGATTCTATAAGTAAACCATGCACGAAGCGCCAATGGCTAAGCTTACACGAAAAGTCAATACAGACTCCTAAAACTGAACTTCATCAAAAGAATATTCTATAGTCTGTTTGGTAGAATCCAAGAGGAATGCTGTATTGGAAGCTACTACTAGGAAATACCACAGTAGAATCAAGAATATACTGCAATCAACCTAACCGACTTCTCACAGATATACAAAACAAATGTAAAGAACTCTCAAAAGTATATTTCCTTCACGATAACACTCGGTCGGACGTAGCTAAGGTCATCTGCCAAAAATTACTAGATTTTCATTGGAAGATCTTACCACTTCAACCATATTCCCCTGAATTAGCAGCAACCGATTTAATAATCACATTCAGGATAAAAAGTACAATAATATAGTGGGTTGTCAGATTTCCTTAATAAATTTTGTGAGTCACATCACAGTTTTTACTACTATGCGAGGAGAACTAACAATGAACTATTTTTCAAAAAAAAATATATGAAATTATAACGCTCATTACTTTCCTACCAACCAAATAAAAATAGAAAACCTTACCTAAATATGGTTAAGACTTGTAAATAATGTTCATACTCGAAAGTCATAAAGAAATATGAACCAGGGATGTAAATGGACGTAAAAAATGAAATGTTGAAAATGGAAGTGGCTAAGAATAGAGAATAAATTCAAACATACATATAGATGTTTTATTATTATAATAAATTTGATTGTTTATTTTTGTAATAAATCTACTTTTTTTTTTATTTTCTATATCTTTCGATTAAGACATCAAATGCAAAACTTCTCGTCTTTATTAATTACCTTATTCAGTCAATTCAATTTCTATGTATCGCTTATTATTTTGGAATATGTATTGCCAGGTAAAAAGTTATCGGCACGAACTGTTAGAATAGTTTTAAATGAGTTTTATGGTATTTAACTCTTGCAATTAGTAATGAATCAGGTTTTATTATAGGTCAAACTATAAATCGCACTTGAACAATATCTATACCATCACCCGCATTGTCTCAATGACCCACCAAAGACCTATAAAAATCGAAGCTTGCATAAAAAGGGGACTTTCTAAGGTCCTTCAATAGTGTTGCTTTTTTACCATCAAACGTTTCCACTCTATAGAATTAAAGACTGTCCATGATGACTGGCAATGAGATTTCCATTTTTACGAGAACACTCCATATGACTCAAAGATTAATTCACTCTCGACCAAATTGCGGTGTCTAAAGAAACCATGTCCTAAGAAACCACACAAATTGCGGCCACTAAAGAAACCATGTCCTAAGAAACCACACAAATTGCGGCCACTAAAGAAACCATGTCCTAAGAAACCACCCTTGATGCATGTTCTAAAATATCACACCAACTGCGTAGCAAGCTCATTGTAGTGAAACAATCACGTTTGAACAGCATATAATTTAAATAGCTTTATGCATGTGATGAGTTTTGTATAAATCATATAACTTATTTTATACAGTTGTCCCTGCGTCAGTGATTCAACTGAAAATTAAGGGTGGAGATTCTCTTGAGCAATCAAACAAAAAAAATTATAATAATTTTATAAATTTTGTAATAATTCTTAGCAAGTATTTCTTTCTTCAAATTTTCCCACTTTATAAACCATTATTCTTAATCATTTTTAAGATAACTTGTATGTCATCTCTATTACACTATTTTACACAGTGAGTCTTAAAAAGTTTAACACGATTTTTACAATTTCACGTTCTATATGAAATTATTAAATTTCAAAATTTTTTCTTGCTTTGTAATATAAAAAACAAGTTATTTTACAACCACACTAATAAACTACGTTATCACCAAACTTCATGGCTATCTGGTGAATAGTCTTGATGCAGAATCGATTAATATGATTGTGAAAAACCCGGATATTTTAAAAATAACAAATAATTTCTAAATTGTGCACTTTTAGGACGAGCCACCTATTCGGAGTACATATCGACTGTCCTTGTATCGTTTTGAAGGTAGTCTATACAGTCTCCAAATTTAATCCAAGAGATGGACATTTGTAGGCATGGATGCGCATTCTCATTCATAATTTCTGATGATGTTGCTTATAACAAGGTATAGAATATTGAAAGGAGGTGGAGACTTCTGGAGACCACTTGTGATTGCTTGTTGAAATTATTGACTTGAAACTTCTTTTTGATAACTTCATTGTTCAGAAATCTTATATAACAGTTTTGATTTATATCACATTTTTGAAATATCACGCAGAAATAAAATATACATATATATAATAAATATTTATATGTAATAAAATTATTTTCTGTAATTAAATATGTTTCTACGATACGGTTGCAGAGTTTTATTATGCAACTTGTTTCATTATTAAATGTAATGTTTTTTATTACTCTTAACAAAGCAAAATTAATCTGTCATAAAAGGTTTACTTCTGCCCTCTGATTCTAGGAGGTTCAGTGCTTACGTCGAAGTTTTAAAGAATAATCACCGCTGCCAAAACAAGGGGGAACTTATTTGTTTTTTGTTAATTTCATTAGTTTTACTTAAATTTTCCCTGTAATTCATTATTTATTAAATTTTTCTTTTTCAATATGATCTATAAATGATATCTTTTACACACATTATATTTATTTAACATCTCATACCCTAAACATATAAAGAAGAAAAATCAACTGGAAATAATTTAGTATTTTAATGTGGGAAAAGTTTATAGGAACATTTTACACTACCATGTTATCATCATATTGTTTGGGTACTTCAAATTAAATTAAAAGCTTGAATTTGGATAGTACCGATGAGATTACCGCAGACATTATGCATATATACCTAATTGCTACAAAAAACTAGAAAAAAGCATGTAGTAAATATATTTTATATCATCGTTTGTATAAGCGAGTTATTTCCGCAGCAGTAGAGTGTTACAGTAGAATACTTTTTCTGCTTTTCTGATGTTAAAGAGAAAAATCCGTTTTTTAAACAATTCAAAAGATGGGTACATTTTCATTTCAGCACCATATATCATGTAATGTCTCCAACATTAAGTGACACGTCCAAAGAGTCACATTTTTGCTTCTAAAACTTCTTTCTATAAATACACAGGTCAAATTATATAACTGGATTAATTAATAATAAACTTTTCACGTAATAATGCTGTCATATTATACATTAATGGTAATTAATATTATCAATACGAAGTGAAGCCCTAAACATGTAAATGTTTTTCATTGAAATCACACAGAATCACCTGTGTGAATAATAGGAATACAGTCTGCAACAAGGATGTGTCTATTATTCATACAGGTGATTGTTTGCATCGACCTGAGTCTATTTTAAGTGTGTTTCTGAAACAAAATGTGAATGTTTTTCCATAAAATCACACAGTATTAATAATATACACTTTTATGATATTTGAATAGAAACTTTAACAAAAAAAGTGTACATTATTCATAGTAATAATTCTGTACATTCAGAATGTATTTGAAGTGTGTTTCTGTAAAAAAATGTAAATTGTTTTCCTTGAAATCGCATAGAATTACCTGTATGAATAATATACATTTTTGTGACATAAAAATACAGGCTGTAACCAAGAAAAAGTCCATCATTAATATAGCTGATTTTGTACATCGAACTGGTTACATTTGCAGCATATTTCATTTAAAAAAAAACAAGTGTGCTTTAGAACACACGACTGAAGTAAAACTTCAAATTCACAAAATATGGAACTTTAAAATGAATTTACAATTTTATTACTTATAGTTAATATAATTATAATTAATTTAATTACACTTTAAACGTAGAATATTTAATGTATTGAACAAAATAATAATTTATAAAATTGTTCAAGAACGAAATTAAATTACAAAATAATCAAAAAATCACCGTCCGCGTAACGCTAGCAAACTCGCATATATATATATATATATATATATATATATATATATATATATATATATATATATATATATATATATATATATTTCATGCAATGGCCTTGAGAGAAAGAGAAAAAGAAAATGTGCATGGCCACTTCTCTCTCTTGCTCCTACAGTGTAATACAGACAATAGGCTTGCACTGTGTTGCTTGTACTTGCAGCTTGCACCTCTCTCTCTTGTCCCTACAGTAATATACGAAACGTAACTCTCTCTCTTTCTGTCTTCACTAACTTATATCTCCCTCTCAACTTCCGTTCACCTTGCCCGATCAGACTTTTCGTAACACTCTCATCACGCATTCACCAGCTTACTCCCCAAGGCAAGCGTGCGTAAAGAAGTTTTACTTCAAAAACAGTAAATATTTTTCCATGAAATCGCATAGAACCACATTTACAAATAAAAGACACTTTTGGTGACATGAAAAGACAAGTTTTGATAAAAAAAAGTGTCCATTATTCATACAGGTGATTCTATGCATCTAACTGAATATACTTGAATATTCAAATATCAAACCAAATATTATTGTAGAGAGTATGTTTAAAAAAAATTAATATTTTTCTATGAAATTGCACAGAATCACCTATGTGGTTAATAGACACGTTTTTTGTTACAGCTTGTGTTTGTTTTAATACTTTGATCAAAGGACTCTTACTAACCTACGTGCTATGAATCCATTTTTTCTTTACTCATCTACATATTATTCCGATACCTATTATTTTTAATGGCCTTAATCATGTTTCATGTCGTCTCGGCCGCGTTTTAGCCTTTGACCATACTTAACTATTTCGTGATTATATTGTTTGTGACATTTATTTATTTATTTATATATTCTGAAAATATCACTAGGCTGTAACAGATTCTTACAGACCAATTTTATATAAAAATGCTCGATTAAATATAATTTATTTATAACAATATGTTGCCTCAATGATGGGATATCCGTAATGTTGCTTGGTAACAATCTCTAATGATCGGCAGATGAGCTGAGTGTCGGTATGAATCAGGCAACGACAGGGGAGCCAGAAGCCGAACTAATGAGTCACTCCTTATGGGGCGTATTGAGGGGTCTGGAGACATTCTCTCAACTTCTGTACCAGAGAAACGAATGTGACAATGTGAGAAGACATATTTTCTAATTTTACTAATAATTGTTTAACTGTACCATCCAGTTTTGGATGGCTGGATTTTAGCTTTGAGTAGTTATTACTAAAATGCATGGCTATATGCGTACGTAAACTTAGTGAAACTTATACAAAACTAGAATCACTAACACTACTGTCAGCAAAAGCGGATAAGACTATTCGAAAATTAATTGATTATCTCCACTGACATAAACACAGACTAATATACAATAATTTAAGTATCATTATAGTCAATGAGATTATCATCATTAGCGTTAAGTTACATAATAACATTAAATATTTCCAAACAGCTAGTTACAATTAGATAAATGTTGACAAATTATGTTAGGATTTTTGTTTAGTAAAATTCGTAAGACTCGTAGACTTTACAAAGTATTTCCAAATTGTATGACCAATGCTGGTCAACAAAATCAACAAATTATTTTAATCAAGTTCGAATAGAATTCCCGCTACAAAAGTTCCAAACACGTTTAGGCTCTTATAAACGTTTAAGAGTACATAGTCTACCAAATATTTACAAATATTAATTTTTCACAATGTAAATGTATTTATTGCCTATCATTTATTTCACAGGTTCCAAAACTTGTCCCATATTTAAAAAAATTATATCAACTAGGATAATTCCTATAGCTTTCCTGCAACATTTGAGTAGGCTTTAAGAAACGCTATTTTTAGAGTATACTCCTTAAGAATAGATTTTCAGATACGGCGCCCGACATGAAGTCTTATGAGAAGTAAAATCAGAACTTTAGAGCGTACAAAGTTCGGAGCGTTAAAAAAAGTGTGATCATTAGGTCTAATCGTATGAAGTACGGAGCTTTAAAAATGTGTAACCATTAGGTGGCCTTTCCGCCAGCATTTCTGCGCATGTTTAGAATAAGATGTCAATATGTTTATTTGGCATTTTCTTATGGTATAACCGCAATAACAGATTGTGACACACATAGTTTACTATTGTTCGCTTATATCAGATGTAATCATTAAATGTCATTATGTGTGAATATTTGTTGTCTTACTATCGTACAAAATTTAAAAAATCTCTTTTAATTTTAACTTCTTAATCTGATGCTACTAAATGTTTTTAATTTTGTTGTATAAATTTAATCTTGTTCATGTGTGTTTTACTTGAAAATAATTATGGTATGAGCATTTCTTATTTAAGAATTTTCCATTTACTTCTAATGACTAAGGAGCAAATTCCAGATGAGCGATGCAGCTGACACGCATTTTTTTTTTCATAACTTTACGTTGAGTAGTTTTGAAAACAAGAAATATGTCCACATTCCCCATGTGGACATATTTCTTGCATATTTTTTACTACTTCCCTACAATATAGTAAATATTTATATCCTACTCTATAGTAGTAAGTATATCCTACCGAATAAAATTATGAAAAGAATATCTTTCAGACCTACATTATTAATCCATGTCATGTTATTCCAGACTATGCATGAAATTTTAAAAAATTTTTGGAGTGCTTATTTTGCCTCCTAAAAATTGCCAATGAATATTTTTAAATTTTAACTACCGAGATGTGCGGTTTAATATATTTTATTATCCTTTCATAATAAAATTATTATCATAACTATAAATTTCTACGTCAAACAGTTTCTGAGAAAAACGGTTAAAATAGATAGATGGACAGACACATTATTGATCTTATGGAGTTTCATTTTTATTTTTAAAGTGCGATACCCAAAAATGTAACTAAATACTTATAGGATCACAGGTAAATTGGGATTTATTACTCTTCTATATTTCCCAAAGGCACTGATGCAAGCTTATCGAAATAAATTTTAATTCAGTGTTCTAATTATGTCACAAATAGTACTTAGAAAGAATTTAATTGGAAAAATCGTTTTCAGTTTCTTAAATTTAATCCTGATAACTTAAACGTGCAAGGAATACATTTTACTCTTTAAAGTTAAAAACTTGAAAATGATAAATTACACCATCTATTTCATCTTGAAAGTCATGTCCAAACCATCGGATGGAGAATACAGACAAAATACACCTTACCCCTCCCCCTCCGCTTTTAAATGTAAGGGTAGGTAAATTAAAAGAAAATAATATATTCTGCGTATCTGAAGCATACACTTGCAACACTTCATGTAGACAGGTCTGAAATGTAGAAAGCGTGAGGTGGTGATGGACGAACGGACAGATGTCTTCTTACTTATTTATAGTGAAATAATAAAAAGAGTTTTTCAGTTTGATTTTTGTACAATATATACCGAGCATTTATGCAGATTTTAATCGCAACTTCGACAATAATTTTTTTGCCATTGAGGATTTTCATACATTTTTTTAACATTTTCTATTCAGTTCAATGCACAAAAGAATGTGTATGAATGACTAACACTTTTTGTTACATGTGGTATCAGACTGTAACAAGGAAAGTGCTTATTATTCATACAGATAATTCTGTGTACTGAACAGAGTATATTTGAAGTGTGTTTATAAAAAAGTAAATGTTTTTTCTGAATAATACCTACACAATCTGCGATATTCCGATAGAATCTCTAATAAAGAAGTGTATTATTCGTGCATGGAACTGAGTAAATTTGAAGCGTGTTTGTACAAAAAAAAATGTAAATGTTTTTCCTTCTAATTACACAGAATCACCTTTATCAATAATAGACACTGTGATATTTGAAAAGAAGCTGTAACAAAGAAAATGCATTAAAAAATTTATTCCCACAAATAATTCTGAAATAAATTCCTTCAATTTGATAGGAATATTGATTATTATATCACAGGCTTTAATGTCAATATCTCAAACTGAAAAACGGGACCCTTATAAGATCACTCAAGTGTCAGACTGTCCGTGTGGATATTTGGCATAGTAGTATATCTTATTAATTCTCATGTTTTGCACTAGCAATTTTGTTTAAAATGTTTATATAAGAATTAAAGAGTAAGAAAAATAAATGTATAATTTTTTTTAAATTTTGTACATTCAATATAATCATTTGAAAGTGATTGTTACAAGGAATACAAGCATTTGTTTCGTAATTTTAAATTGTCCATGTTCCGAAGCCACTGCAAGAAAAATTGTGAAAAATCTGCATAGATAAAACCTGATGAATAAAACTATGGCATATACATATTTATTATAATTTATTAAAATATGCACTGTGCCGCCCTACATGTTTATGCATATAAAACATTGTAGTCAATATATTAACTTTGTGAAAATTTAATGTAAGTAAATATTTTGTACCTTTAAATTATCACATGTGCCTAAATGTGTACGAAATCCTCATAGTGCATGTTCGTGTTTGATAGGTTTTTATACACAGTAGTCTTAAAATAAAAAATCATACATTTCCCTTTAAACTCTTTATTTGTTAGATAAAAATAATTATGTAAAACAGTTAAGGGTATCCTTAAAAAGACACCTTAAGAAAAATTTGGGAAAAATGATAAAAGTTCGGAAATAATAATAGATAAAAATCAGGAAAAAACAGGTTACTTATTTCATAGAAGATATGGAATTACCTCTTTTCAAAGCTCTTTCGGGAAATAAAACTTTACCATTAAAAAATAATAATAAAAACTCCAAAAATAAAATAAAACTCCACTCACTCAAAAAAAGCCAAAGTCTTCAAAATCATTTTTTGACATGAAAACTATTACATTTTTTCCCAAAAGTATAAAAAGCCTTTTTAAAATGAATGGAAATTATCTGTCATTAATTACGTTGTACGTCGTATATAAATTACATATTTACCACAGCTTCAACTTAGATATTTTGTGTTCAAATATATAGATAAATATGTGAACAATACTTTTAATTAATCCATGTATAGGAAATATGACATCAATTAATGAAGTGATATTTTTCTTCTGATACTTTAGGAGTATTGTCTATTTTTTTATAACAGTCACTATAATGAAGAAACCTTGGCAAACTTAACTATTAAAATATTCTTTTATTAATATTAAAATATGTAAATTCATTAAATCTCATTAATATTGCCTTATCATAATGTGAATAACTAAATTTAATATGAACAGTAAGTAAATTGTAATGTGCTATGTTATGAATCTCTAAAACGCTACAAATACTCACAAGAAACATCGTATTATAACATTATTTTTATCAGCAACACGCTCGCAATATAATTCTGGAGCTAACTGTGACGGTATTATGTGTACTGGAAAGTGGATGTGGCAATCTCAGTAACTATTCTCGGAGTTTTCCAGTACACGTAATACCGTCACAGATAACTCCAGTATATGTAATAATCACATATTGGATTAAATCACATTTGAAATAATTATAATATAGACATGTAGCAACAGGGAGCTGTTGTCGGTTGGTTTGTCTGTTTGTTATCTTGTCGAACTAATTTTGATACTTTTTGATCGTAGGTATATGTAAAATTTTGGCTTAATAATAGGGTAAATAATCATTAAATAATAGCAGGAACGGGCTTGAGGGTTGCGATTCTGTGACGTGAGGCACAGTGCGTCCGTCGACATTAGGGACCATGTCGACGTTGCTCTGGTAAAACAAAGAAAATACAGCTGGCAAATCGCTAGCCAGTTATAAAATACAATTATTATCATTAAATGTCATTATGTGTGAATATTTGTTGTCTTACTATCGTACAAAATTTAAAAAATCTCTTTTAATTTTAACTTCTTAGTCTGATGCTACTAAATGTTTTTAATTTTGTTGTATAAATTTAATCTTGTTCATGTGTGTTTTACTTGAAAATAATTATGGTATGAGCATTTCTTATTTAAGAATTTTCCATTTACTTCTAATGACTAAGGAGCAAATTCCAGATGAGCGATGCAGCTGACACGCATTTTTTTTTTCATAACTTTACGTTGAGTAGTTTTGAAAACAAGGGGGGGAATGTGGACATATTTCTTGCATATTTTTTACTACTTCCCTACAATATAGTAAATATTTATATCCTACTCTATAGTAGTAAGTATATCCTACCGAATAAAATTATGAAAAGAATATCTTTCAGACCTACATTATTAATCCATGTACCTGTTATTCCAGACTATGCATGAAATTTTAAAAAATTTTTGGAGTGCTTATTTTGCCTCCTAAAAATTGCCAATGAATATTTTTGAATTTTAACTACCGAGATGTGCGGTTTAATATATTTTATTATCCTTTCATAATAAAATTATTATCATAACTATAAATTTCTACGTCAAACAGTTTCTGAGAAAAACGGTTAAAATAGATAGATGGACAGACACATTATTGATCTTATGGAGTTTCATTTTTATTTTTGAAGTGCGATACCCAAAAATGTAACTAAATACTTATAGGATCACAGGTAAATTGGAATTTATTACTCTTCTATATTTCCCAAAGGCACCGATGCAAGCTTATCGAAATAAATTTTAATTCAGTGTTCTAATTATGTCACAAATAGTACTTAGAAAGAATTTAATTGGAAAAATCGTTTTCAGTTTCTTAAATTTAATCCTGATAACTTAAACGTGCAAGGAATACATTTTACATCACATTACAGTACACGTAATACCGTCACAGATAACTCCAGTATATGTAATAATCACATATTGGATTAAATCACATTTGAAATAATTATAATATAGACATGTAGCAACAGGGAGCTGTTGTCTGTTGGTTTGTCTGTTTGTTATCTTGTCGAACTAATTTTGATACTTTTTGTATATGTAAAATTTTGGCTTAATAATAGGGTAAATAATCATTAAATAATAGCAGGAACGGGCTTGAGGGTTGCGATTCTGTGACGTGAGGCACAGTGCGTCCGTCGACATTAGGGACCATGTCGACGTTGCTCTGGTAAAACAAAGAAAATACAGCTGGCAAATCGCTAGCCAGTTATAAAATACAATTATTATCGTTATGTTTATTACTATAGAAGGTTACTATAGAAGTTTATTAATCATAATATCATTCCATCTAAAATTGTCAATTTCTTGAGAAAGCAGTTGTTGAAACTCATCATCGCGGTCAATTATTTCTGTAAAAGGTATGTTCGCCAATAATTTGCTATTTGAAGTGTTTTAACGCCTCTATTCAAATTATTTTTTTATTAAAATAATAACGCAATTTATAAAAACACATACGCACATGCAATAACTCTCGTAGCTAATTAGAGTGTAATATGCATGAAGAATATACAATAATAGTTACTTTTAAACAATCCATTTAGTAAAAAGTAGCTGCAAACTGCTGTCTCATTTTACGTCATAAGTATTCTTATAGATGTTGGTTGATTTCAATAAATTTTAAGTTGACTAATAAGATTTTAATCATGAATTTTGCGTGAGCTTTTCTTGAAAGTTTGTCAATAATTTCAATATATTTTATATAGTAAAGCTGAAGTACCTTCCGTTGATAATAGATAACTCGAGCTTATTAATTCAAAATAAATAGATTTGAATCGACGTATAGATACAGAATATGGAATTAGATATGCATAGATATAGAATTACCTCTTTTCAAGGCTTTTTCGGGAAATAAAACTTTACTCACTACAAAAACTACACTGAAACTTACCATTAAAAAATAATAATAAAAACTCCAAAAATAAAATAAAACTCCACTGACTCAAAAAGAAGCCAAAGTCTTCAAAATCATTTTTTGACTTGAAAACTATTACATTTATACATTAAAATGAATGCAACTTATCTGTCATTTTTGAATCGACATATAGATAAATAGGTTTGAATCC
This sequence comes from Druceiella hillmani, assembly GCA_039881145.1. Lineage (NCBI taxonomy): Eukaryota > Metazoa > Arthropoda > Insecta > Lepidoptera > Hepialidae > Druceiella > Druceiella hillmani. Next base: position 4,685,305 of record JAYKKI010000013.1, read on the forward strand.
TCAAGTACTCACTCTTCTATATCAGTTCAGTCTGGATCACGAATAATCGTGACATTAAAACAATTGACGAAGGTTGGCGGAAGCTATTAGTAACTGTTGAAGAGAAATGAGTTCTATAAATAAATTACCAATGGAAACACTAAGATAAACCAGATTTTCAGTATTTAAACCTGAGCTAAATACCGAAAATGTAATGCTAAGCTGCTACTAGGAAGAAAAGCGTCACTCCTTGAAAGTTGCTCCCGAAATGACCTAAGGTAAACTCAAGATTTAATACCAGCAATTAGATCGCTAGCAAATTAAATAATCAACAGAGCCAAACTAATTTTTTTTGTCAGTGATAACGATGTACCATGTACCACAAACCATAACCGTCAAAAACGTCGTACCCGTCGAAATTAACCTGCGTTCTTCTAGTCCATCCAACTTGTCCACCCAGCATTTCACCGTCTATCACCTTACAAAGCTCTAAACATTCTTTTGTACAATAAAAAAATTGACAATGTGCAACACCTGCAAAAATGCCTCGTACTTTTTTTTCATAGAAGTCGTCATATTTTTAAAGATGTTATATCGTAACTTCTTACCCGATAATGGCAAGCCACAATTAAAAATCATGCACATATAACTTAATTTATTTATGAGGTTTCAATTTTAAAATATTGCAAAAACAAGCTAGTATTAACAATATATTAACCAACCCAATATAATTTTCAGTAACAAGTTAAATAGTTGTAATAACTATACTATAAGTCTGTTTAACTTTGAAAAAATAATTTTTTTTATTTGATTGTATAGAAATACTTACAAATACATTTACGTAGCTATATATACATTTATACATTTACGAAGGTTTTTTACAAACATTAATTATGGAACATTTCTAGTTTGTGTGACAAAAAGCATGTGTTGCTATAAATTGATATATTAGAAGTGGAATTTTTTATTTCGGAATGATAGATTTATGTATTTTAATAACGAAACATAAAAGTTATATAACATATAGTAGAACTAGTAAATTTATCTATGCAAATTTTAAATATCGAAACTTGCTCACTACCTACCCTATTTCTGGGTTCAGTAAACACATAAGCTAAGAAACTTATGTTTTTATTAACAAAATATGACGGAAAAGTGTAAATGATAGACTTTTTAAATATGTAGGCTTCAGAATAGGCTTCTGTATAAATATTGAGAAGAAACAAACATCTTCTCGGACACCTTGCTTGTACCTATTTATGTTACAAAGTTCAAACATCTTTATGACTAATAATTAACAATTTATTATATGTTAGGCTTCATAATTGGTTTCTGTGTAGACATTAAGAAGAAATTACCATGCTCTCAAACACCTATATTCGTGTGACAAAGTTCAAATATTTTTATAACGAATACTTAACAATTTATTATAGCATTTACCATTTTAAGAAGAAATAAACATGCAAACATATGTATGTTACATGATTCAAATATTTTTATGAGGAGTACTTAATAATTCATTATAAGTAGCATATTTCATTTTAAGAAGAATTAAACACGATCCCGAACACTTTGTATGAACATATAACACGGTCCCAAACGCTTTGTATGAACATAAAAATGAAACATGCTCCTGAATACCTTGTATGAATATATTTGTCACAAAATTCAAATATTTTTAAGACAAACACTTGACAATTTATTTTAAGTATCAAGCGCCATTTTAAGAAGAATTAAAGATGCTCTTGAACCCCTTGTATGAACATATTTATGTTACAAAATTTGAATATATTTATGACAAGTACTTTATAATTTATTAAGTGTTAAGTGCTATGTTAAGAAGAATTAAACATTCTACTGAACACTTCGTATGAACATATTTATGTTACAAAATTCAAATATTTTCATGACAAATATTTGACAATTTGTTATAAGTATCAAGTGCTATTCTAAGAAGAAATAAACATGCTCCAAACACCTTGTATGAACATATTTATGTTACAAAATTCAAATATTTTTAAGACAAATATTTGAGAATTTGTTATAAGTATCAAGTGCTATTCTAAGAAGAAATAAACATGCTCCAAACAACTTGTATGAACATATTTATGTCACAAAGTTCAAACAGCTTATGATGAATACTTAATAGTTTATTATAAGTGAATGTGTCATTCTTTTGAGAGCTAGCGAGCACAATAGAAGCTTTATAGACTAGGCTACATAAACTATAAATAACCCCTGCTACGAACATTCACATTTAATATTATAATCTCACTGGGATAACGTAAACTAATTATTTATTCTAAATACATCAATGCAGGCAATCATCATCAACGTAACGAACATCAAAGACTACCCCCGCTTCCCACATCGTGGCCTGATGCTGGATACCTCACGTCACTATATCACCGTTTCCAAGATCTTGCAGATTCTGGACGCCATGTCCTACAACAAACTTAATGTCTTCCACTGGCATATCGTTGACGACCAGAGCTTTCCCTACAAGAGCAAGCAGTTCCCCACTCTCAGGTGTGTTGATAAATCAAGGGTACCGCTCATTTTTTGTCCCCTTTATCTCTTAATGTTATGGTAACATTAAGTACTTAACTTGACTTTTTGGCAATTTCGTTATATAATGTAATTTAACAAAAGTTGCTCAGGATATCAATGGATAGTATGCAAGATATTTGCCGATATGGATAAAAATTTTTAGCTATTTTGAAAATTTATTTATTTACATGGAGATGTCTATAAATTTAGTTTGGTAGCCAAGTCAGAATTTTCGTTGCAACAAAATGAGCTGTGAATAACGAACCGATAGGAAATTACCGATTAAATTCAAAAAATTTACTTTTTTAAGATTCTAGCTAATTAGACCATTTGACCTAGAATTAATAACTTAACATAAAATTAAGTAATCTAAGAGCATAGCGACCGTGTGCGAAGGAGATAAAAATATAAAAGTATGCATATTTTACAGGCAATTTATCTCATCAACGCATGAAGCTCAGATGCTGGTTATGGTGTCCATTAAAAGCCCTTAAGTAGTTCTAACAAGACTTCAAGAAATATTAGTGTTAATAACAATAATCGCAATCTTTTCGCAAACGCAAAAGGCTCAAACACAACAAAGCTCAGTCTGTTTCTTTTTTTTAAACATCTTTTTGACCTTAAACAAATAAAATGAAAAAAAAGTGTGAATCCATAAAAAAATATATATATGGGAATCCATAAGTTAGAAGTGAAACTTCTTGATTGCCAATATTGCTAGCACCTGTTATTTGTTACCAACTCAAAAAGATATATAATTGTTAACTATTTATATATATACATACTTGTTAACTTGAGTAGAACTAGTCCCATAAAGCTTCCGTGCATGCTTAAGCACATATTAAAATTTAAGTATATGTAGTATTTCTTTTAATCTATTTACCAATATTAATATTGTCAATATTAATATTTACTAATATTAATATTGTGTAATGATAATTATGTAGATATATTGTTCGTTATATCTTTTACAGGCGTAAAAATATCATGAAATTCTCTAAAACTGAAACTAAATAATCTAAAACTATATTTTTCCCAGAAAATTTAGGTAAGCCTTTGGTAAAATTGTATTTTTCATAAGTTTCATTTCAACAGTTTCAAAAATTAGTATTTTGAAACTTACTTACTAATTATTTAGTATTTTAAAACACATATATGAGTAGAATGACTGAATATGCAAAAAAAAGTCACTAGAAACTGAGGTACAACTTTTGGCTTTGAACAGCGTCATTACTGCATCCAAATAAATAAGGTTTATCAAATTAGCAACAATATCGTTCAATATTTGAAAGTCATGTTTGCGAAGCACCGAAGCTTCCAAGCGGTTTATAATCATGTAATTTTCAAATTGTTTAAATATATCTGTGAAAATTTTGATAGTGATACTTGCTTACTGTACATGATATATATAAACATGCAAATAAGAAAGACCAATGGAAGTTAAAAACGAAACAAACCAAAAAAAACTAAAAATTTAAATAATCAAAAAAGGAGTTATAGGTAAGTTTGATAATACATGACCAATTAACCCTTATTTCTTCATAATGGAGGCATTTTCCAGATAGATTTTTTTATTATAATAATGACATTTTCCAGATAGATTTTTTATTATAATAATGACATTTTCCAGATAGATTTTTTTATTATAATAATGACATTTTCCAGATAGATTTTTTTATTATAATAATGACATTTTCCAGATAGATTTTTTTATTATGATAATGACAACAGGCATTTATTTCATTGAACACATTATTTTTAAAGTTCCATAGCCAAACAAGCAACCTTTATAAATTTGCCATATTTGTCTATATATCACAGCTGTTTTACTTGCAAACTATTATTACTAAAAGCTATTATTTGCAATTGCTTGTAGCAAGTTATTAAATAAAATAAAATCTTTTAGAGAAAATTTTATAGAGTAACTCTCTTTAACATTTAAAATGGGGTTGAATTCTTTTGGCGTACCGTTTTGTGTAGGGTGACATTGAATAGATCTTTGAAAATTTTTGGATATTTAAAATAAAAACTTCTTCAATACAAGGATCCATTTACGAAATATTCAGTTTTAAAGTAGTAATTTTTGTTACTTACGTGTCCCCACCCATTACCAGCTAAACCACTATTTTTTTATACATCCAAAAAGTATTGAAAGTAGGAGAATATAGAATAAAATTAAAGGAAAAATGATTACAGTTAAGTAGACCATACTAGGTTATGGGTTATAGGTTTTTGTTTTTTTACATACAGTCTAAAAAATTCATAGAAAATCCATACAAATGACTTAAATTAACTGCAAAGGTAATTTTAAAATCTATATTTGTTATACCTATTAAAATATACTAAGCAGTAAATTTATATATTTATATGGCAAAATATAATATTATTTTCATATACGCCATGTTTTTATGCATGTAATAGACATAGTAGACAATATATATATTTACATTGTGAAAAAATAATATTTGAAAATAGTTATATAAAAATAGTATTTGAAAATGTTTATGGGGACTTAATCCTTGTGTTTGCTGATTCTTCTCATGCTTAAGGGGTATTTTATGTATTTTCTTTCATTTAAACAAAGAAGTGAAATTTTCATTGCTGCTAAAATACAGGTATACCTAAGTTTGTTACGAAAAAATTTACAGAAGCCTGCTTTTTCATATTCCAGCATGCTAGACCAATTTTTAGAGTTTCATATACATACAAGTTGCAGACATAAGACGTTCGTCTGCTCCTCTACGGTCCTTTGCGAACACAAAATTTAATTTAAAATATTGTATCCTCAGCAAGCAGGGAGCATACCACCCCACGGATTTAGTCTACTCGGAAAAGGATGTTAAGATAATCATCGAGTACGCAAGGGAACGCGGCATTCGGGTTATACCGGAATTCGACATACCTGGTGAGTACCAAGCATATTTTTGCATAATGGAGCTATTTGATGGTGTTTAAAAAAAATTACAGAATAATAAACAAATCATAGAATCGTATCACATTCGAATTCACAGCAATAGTTTTCCTACGAACTTTGCGTGAGCTTCTAAAAACCCTACATTTTCATGATTTTAGGTTCAGTAGTCACGGAAATAAGGGGAGCATATTTTTTAATATTCATCTAAAGATATTCTACCTTAAATTAAACAAAAATTATATAAAAATGCATTATATTTTTGGAACCATTGTAACTAGCCCTTTCAGATGATATTCCATACTACATAGGAATTGAAAAGAAATTCGAGTACTTAATTTTTCTCCATTAAATTTCCACATAAATATTTTTGAATGTAAGATATTGCGATACATCCGAGTTAATATGACTTGTTTTTATGCCAAATGACAAGTGTTTATGTTAAGTATTTTCTGAGAAAAAGAGCTATAATAGACAAACAGAGAAAAACACAAGTGATCTTATAAGCCTTCTATTTTTCCTTTGGAGGTACGGAACCCTAAAAAGGAGATATTAAACTAAAAGTGTTAAGATGAAAGAGTAACGATGACAAAAATTACACAATACCCTTGAAAAAAGAAATATTCCACAATCACACTATGCCAAAAAAGTTTTGTTTGAAAGACAAAGAAAGCAAAGTAGGTTAGAGTTAGGAGCTCGTTGGGATTATTTTTATTATAGGAGCTGAAAAAACTGACAAAAACGCTGCATACGAAAGATTGGAGTGTGAAAAGAACGTAAATGATTCAGGATGACATGGCTTGTTTAAACTGAGGTACATTAAAAGGATGGTAATGTAAAGAGACAAAATATATAATACTGCGTATGAAAATATTTAGGAGAGTTAATGGAGTGAAAAAATATACAAATATAATAAAGTGGCTGAACATTCCTACTTCGAGCTATGATAAAATTATCTATACGTAACAGAGTGAATTATGAACACAGAAAAATATTTTAAAGAAAGTTAGCATAATAGAAGCCGGAAACCTGTTTTTAGAATTTTTGCCTATCTGTTAATTTGTTCTTCAATCACATGAAATGAACTGGATGGATTTAGATGAAATTTGGTACTGTAATACTTTATATCCTGGAGCAATATATAGGATACTTTTATCTGGCTATTATATATTAAAAAACCAACTTGGTTAATATTAAAATATTGGTACTACCCAGGCCATATATTAGCTTTTTATTACACTTTATGCCCATAGATATTATAAAAATAAATACAAAATAAAAGCAATAATAGTGATGGTAATAATATAATTTTGTAGTAATGTTTTGTAGTAATATAGTTTATTTAATATAGTTTATAGTTTATTTAATAGTAATATAGTTTACAGTTTATTAAATAGTTTAATGGTAATATAGTTTATAGTATATTAATAGTATTTAGTTTATAGTTTATTAATAGTATAGTTTATAGTTTATTTAATAGTTTAATAGTAATATAGTTTATTTAATAGTTTATTAATAGTTTTGACAGGTCAGTTGGATTAGCTGTAGTGTAATGTTTGGCACGGTGGTGTAACACTCCGAAGACTTATCGAATTTTTGTTGGTGTTATGGTTACTACAAAGATGTTATTTTTAAATAACCACAGACAAGTCACGGTCACAGCTAGTCATAGTATAAAATTATATAAAAATCTCAAGGATACAGAATAACAAACCCATCATAGTACAATAATGCCAAACTAGGTTATGCAATTCTCATGGATTATGGGGCATTGCTCAGATTATATTGATTATATAAATACATTACTCTGGTTAATTAAATTACTCTTCACGTGACTTTGGCCGTGGCCAAAAAAAATATTCCTTCTTCATGAGATATTTTTTTTTTGGCTACAGCTGAATACAGGAATAAATAGAACTTAGCCGAAATTTATTTTTCTCAATTTGTTTTATTGTTAATAGGACACGATTATAGTATCTATAATTCGATTAAAATTTTAGGGGGAGAGATTAAAACCTTAGTGACCAGCCTTCACTATAATTTTGACTTGAAGTACATATCTGGGATCAATTCCAAGATTTCCCAAAGTTTGAAAAAAACTGACCTCCTTTTAAGACTATAAAACTTTTTCAGGCCACACGCGATCTTGGGGTGAAGCATTCCCCAGTTTGCTGACGAAATGTTTCTACAACAACACCATACGTTTGGGACCAATGGATCCCACTTCAGACTTCACCTATAAGTTTTTGAACGAGTTTTTCGAGGAAGTCAAGGAAGTGTTCCCGGATCAATACTTGCATTATGGGGGGAACGAGGTGGACTTCTCATGCTGGTATCCACTACACTCACTTATAATGATTAATTGTGAAACGTTTTGGAAGAATATCATTTTTTTGTATTGATGTCTGAGTAACAAGCTTGTATCCATCATTCTCATATAGAATTTGATTATCTTTATATAAGCTTTAGACAAGAATATTAAGGGAATTAATATCTATAGGTAGTCTTGTTTTTGCACTAAGATTCCTTTCAATATGTATAACTTCAGCGTCAATCTTTTCTCCTCTTTCCCGTGCTTCTTCACACGTGTGGAGATGATATAATTTAAAAATAATCTTGTGAAAATTTTTGTAGGTCAACATAGGAAATGGTTAAGTAGTGTAATATATAAAAACATATGCATAAATACTTATATTCATGTTCTTATCCTGGACAGGGTGACATTTTTAGGTTGACAATTATCAAAAATCAGCTATTTTAAGAGATCAAATATTACATATTTATCGTCATAATACAAGGCTATATGCATCTGAAAAATTGAATCTGGTCATTAGAAATGATTAAGTAGCATGATATATATAATATATGTATAAATACTTATATTCACGCTCTTATCCCCGACAGGGTGATATTTTTTAATTAGCAAAAAAAACATTATTTTCCAAGATCAAATATTACATATGCTTCGTCTTAATACAAAATATATGTATAATATTTCACAAAAGTTGAATAATAAAATTTTGAAAGCAAAAGAGACAAATTCACTTTTATATTTATAATATTATTTGAAAGTTAGGATTGGGATTAATAAATATTTATCTATTGAATATATTTGGCGTTAATTTTGTAGAAATTCATTATTCACAATTAAATGAAACTACGTGATGTAGTATTATTTCTACTTTCTTTAATTTCTTTACCACGACCAAGGGTTCGTTGTATTACAACATCTTCAGGTGGGATATTAGCAAAAATTTGGATATTAGCATCTTTGCTAATATCCCACCTGAAGATGTTGTAATACAACGAAACCTAGGTCGTGGTAAAGAAATTAAAGAAAGTAGAAATAATACTACATCACGTAGTTTCATTTAATTGGAAATATTTATCTTTTAAAAACTACAAATGGTCTCTATATCATTGTACGAGAAATGGTTACGCATCCAGAGTTTCATTTTCAACATATTGTAATGAACAGCCCCTATTAATAATTGTTAGCATTACTTCTCAATTAAAACGATATAATGAATTTTAGGACATAAATTAGATATCAAATATATAGCACAGATAATAGATATATAATAATTAAAGGACATTCTAATTAATATTAAAAAAATTATATTTCGTTAATCTGGCAATGAAAGTGTTGCGTGTGTTTATATTGCACCAACAATATAAATATACTGTTTTAACCTCAACTTATAAGTAATCTTTTTCCACATGAAAACTATTTTCGTTGAAATAGCATTTTAATAAATTTCACATTATACTTATTTTGATAACTCTATCTACTACTGAATGATTTCCATTACACAAAAGTAATAATTTTTCCAATCATTTATAATAATTTATAATCATCATGGATGATGCTAAAATAAAAACATTAATAGTTAATTACAATTATAATAAATATAGAAATGATAAATATTACTAATAGTGACAACACATTCCAAAAAAAATATTTGTACTTAATGTAAACAAATAATACACCTACCTAATCACAATAATAGCATTTTAAAGACATTAAAGCAGGAATAACTAACTGAGGATAGGAAATTAGTCTCTCAAAATAATATAGAGCACGATATATTTTATTTTTAACAATGGAAACTATATTTTATACAGTCGATGCAAAAAGTTTGTGTAACGTAGCAATGTATTATCCCATAAAATATTATGTCCGCAGGGAGGGAAATCCATTCGTAAAGCGATACATGAAGCAAAATAAAATCGCTAGCTCCATCCAATTGCTGAAAGAGTTCATGGATCGTATGCTCTCTTCAGAGCATGGTAAGCGACCTGTCATGTGGCAGGATGCAGTCGATGTGCGAGCACCAATGCCGAGAGATGCTGTGGTCCAGTTATCACATGAGCCTACAAGAGAGGACATTACGGCTGTAAGTACCGGACTATTCTGTTCATTTTCAGGACTTTCTTTGATTTTGGTAAAATCAAATAGGTGTTAACCATATTTCAGTCAGCATACCACAGACATTTTTTGGAAGCCTAATATTTATTTTTAAAAACTTTTTTTAACGGGCTTTTGAAATCTTATTCTCCTTTCCCATATATATTCATTATTCTTGATTTTCATTTACCACTTGATTCTGTATTTGCAAATACAAAATTTGTTGTACAATGTTTTGTTCAAGGCAATATAACACTTATTCTAACAAGATAAATAGGGAGCTTTTAACCAATGATGGTTAAGTGCTAGCACACATGTAATTTAGAACTCATTGTGATGTGACAATGAGTTATTCTAAATACAAAATTTACCACAAATTGTTTTATTCATCGCAATACAATGCTTATTCTAACAACATAAATAGCTGACTTTTTATGAGTGATGGCTAAGTGCTGGCACACGTGTAATTTAGATCTCATTGCGACGTGACAATAAAGCATTCTAAATACAAAATTTACCACAAAATGTTTTATTCCATGCAATACAACCCTTATTCTAACAAGATAAATAGCTGACTTTTTATGAGTGATGGCTAAGTGCTGGCACACATATAATTTAGGTCTCATCGTGACATAACAATGAATTATTTTAAATACAAAATTAATCATGCAACATCTTGTTCAATGCAATACAACGCTTAATCTAACACAATAAATAAGCAGCTACTAAACAACGAAAGCTAAGCAATAGCACACATGATTTCATTGCGACGTGACAATGAGACATTTTAAATACAAAGTTTGTTGTACTATGTTTTATCCAACGTAATACAACGCTTATTCCAATAAGATAAATAGGTAGCTTTTATAGGCAGTGATGGGCAAGCTCTAGCACATATGTAATTTACATATTGTCATGGCATGACAATAAGATATGTTAATTTATTATATAAGTATATAAATTTACTTATAACTTGGGATCCATTAGACACCATTCAAAGACTTTTGCAAAAGTCTTGCTAAACATACTATAACGTATAGTTTACGTACTATAAAAAAGTCAATAATCCTATTAGCAAATAGCGCCACAGAAAATCTTGCAATTTTATGGCATGTTATAAGCATGGTTTCTAATTTAAAGCAATTAAAAGTTTTAGAAGAGTATCTATAGATGACATTTTCAACATTCAGTAATCGCTTGATTATCACAGTTAATTCAGTTTGCATTTTTTTGTAGTTTTGATATAGCTAAAATATTTTTTGATTGTAGGTGGTTATAGATAAAATTACGTGGATGGAACAAAACTGATATTTAATATGATTGCAGATGATGTCAGTAGGATACCACGTTTTGTTCTCGTACTGTTGGCACCTCGACAATATGTCCCTGAACTGGAATCAGATGTACAAATGCGAGCCTAGTAGTCTGTTGAAGAAACCAGACCTGGAGGAACTAGTATTGGGAGGAGAGGCTTGCATGTGGACTGCTAATGTCGATGGGCATAATATTATACCCAGGTGTGTTGCACAGTTCACAAGTTTTCAAAAAATATATTGGAAATTTTATTTCTTAGCCTAACTTTACGTAATCATTTAACTTAATTTTCTATTTTACGAATATGTTAGATTTTTACTTGTAAACTCTCATGTTGGAACATTAAAAATGATTTAATTGTTTAATTACATTTTTCAAATCCGGGTAAGAATACTTATTAAAATATTACTTGTGCCCGTGATTTTATTTAGGCTGACCTTTAAAAAGTATTGTTAATTGTATATTAATATGTTTGTGACGCTATAGATGGCGCCATATGTATATTATTCTACGATTATAAAATATAAATTTTTTTCAGGTATGCATGTTTTGAAATGAAATTTCAAAATATGTATATACATACAAATTATTAAATATAAATATACAATGTCTTGCCAGGAATTTTGAAACTCATAGAAGTTCTAAAGTTTATTTTACGGTAGATTTCATTTTTAATTTTGTTACTATTTGTCTTACCTCTTGATTTAAATTTCAAAGATTAAATTAAGGATGTAGACTGGAATTGAATTTTTTTGTTTTATATGTAACCATACATGTAATTTTTTTTCGTCGTCAGTGAAGTAAATAGGACTTAATTAATACTAAAATAATCTTCATTGGCTTTATATGATTAGTACTGTTTCATTTTGATATAATATGAGCTTTTACTTTAAAGATTTATTTATCCGGTGTTACGAACAAAACGTCTAGATTTTTAATTCAAAACTTCTAGTTTCTAGTTTTCTAAAAGTTATTATGGTCACCCTACCCATACATTACCTCATGTCTCTTCAGTTGTTCTTGTATGTGCGCGAAAAATGAACATACTGACAAACAGAAAAACAGATGAAAATTCCAAATACAATATTTTTGTTTTCCATTACTTTTAATTACATGTTATATACATGTATACATATATATATATGTATACATATGTGTGTTTATAATTATAATAATAATATTAAACCATAATGTTGTGTTGTGATATAATATCACCAATTTTATTTGTGATCTTTATAGTATAGATATCACGGACTATTGCAATGCAAATTATTTAAAATTTATGCGTAACTGAACAAAGAAAAAATATAATTACTGTTTCGTTCTAATTACAGACTACCATATATCACACAGACATTTTATTGAGATCCATAGGACAATTGAGACGTGATTACGAAAAAAAGGAATATGCTAAGTTTCATATTCATAACACCATTTGCATATTTACAAACATATAGAAGCTGGCAACTGCAGAAAAATTTAGATTTTCTTTTTTTTTAATTTAAAAATTGAATTGTATTATTTTGTAATGTTCCTGGAAATAACAGTCCGCAACGTATTTTTGAACCCGTACCAAAGGCTTAAATGGACTTGTGTTATTTTATCACAAAATTGGATTACTATGATCTTAAAATAATTGTTTAGGTTTATTTAGGTGCCATATTTTCTATTATGAACAATCATAATTTCCTTGACATATGACAAATATTGTCATCACTTTTCAAGGTGATGACAATATGCTTTCAATTCAAACTTTATGCCATCAAATGGATAATTTCATTGATGTTGACGATCTAGCCTTCAGAAATTTGGAGATGGCTGTGTTATTTACACAGTCTTATGGCATATGAGGTAATAAGTTTTGCAAAAGACGGTCTCCTTAAGTACTTTACCGTATATTAAAATGTATATAAAATTTGCATACCTCACCGAGTTGGAGGTTTAGTTACAGCATTTAGTTTCCTATTTACACTATTTATCGTTACTCTAATACATATTGAATTACTATTACAGATATGATTCACTTTTCATTGCGGCCTTGTTAGTCAATATCCAAAGTTACACTATTGTGACAAGGGAATTTTTTCTACGAAAATGATTAAGTAATAAATATTTGTAATAATTTAGTGACACCTATCAATTTTAGTTTATTTTTGTTATTTAGTTACATTTATTGATAAAGCCACTAAATAATTTTGGATTTATTTACTGAATGAGCACACGTAGAAAAACGACAGGAAGAAATTCATGAGGTTTCTTTTTCATTCAAATTCTTTTTATCATTGTCAGTCCATCGATCTATCTCCCTCTGTATCTCTTTCCTTATCTCTTTATTAATTTCCCCATTTTTAAGCTTGCACTGTTAAACAGGCTATATTGTATATAACCCCACAGGATATTCCCGCGAGCGAGTGCCGTTGCTGAACGCCTGTGGTCTTCTAGTAACGTCACTGACTTAATAGAAGCGTCTCTCAGGTTAGAAGAGCACACCTGTCGGATGAACGCACGCGGCATCGACAACCAACCTCCCAACGGACCAGGCTTTTGCCTACACATGGACAAGGTTCAAACGTACTCCGTCTTGGACGACCACACATCTGATAGCGCAGAACACATTGTAATCTTGAACACAAAGAATGTTAAAAAGTCTCCGCGGAATAGAAGTTCTTTGAAGAATCGACTGAAGGGCAAGCACAAATCTTGATATAGCGTTTTGGTTTTGATTGAATTAAATATAATGATTTAAGTATGTGTTGCTGTTCATTTCAATTATCTGAAATTATAAAAAGCAAATTTGACTTTTTTAAAGACATAGTATCGTACAGTCCTATGCTGTATCATGTTTCTTTATGAATAACGTAAATGTTATGCAATTACTAGCCTTTAAGCAGACATCCGCATGTTGTATCATCATGAATCCTTTATTTTGACAGCTATGTACTTTCAAATGGTCCCTTAAAATGGAACTCTTTTCGTAAAGGTAACTAAAATAATTGACATTACAGTTGGCTTTATAGGTTATTTAAATATGTCTTTCGGTAATGTAGTAAACTTACTACTAGTATGATTAATTGAGCTAAAATTACTAATTTTTATACTTCATCTCATTAAAACTATTTAGCATTTGCATAAACACATATAAAATCTGTACTCGAGAATTAAAGAATGTCTCAGACTCAGAAATTGCGGCCGATGTTGAAAGTGACCCGACCAATAAACCTTATTTGATATGCAACAAAATAACCTATAAAAATTCATCTCATATAATGCGTAGTTCAAATACAAAACTATCATTGAAGAAATAGCTCCGTCTTTTTCTCTCTGTTTGTAAAATTATATGATGCTATTTTTTTCTTTCAAGCCACCGAACTTCAATGAAAACTAAAGGCAATGCCAACGTATTAGGTTACTATATGACGATTTTTAAATCAAACTTTAAGACAATATTTATTGCTGTGCGTTGGCTAACGTATACATTAACATAGGGCTGATTATATGTCTGATCGTGAACAATCTCGGATCCAATTTTTAGCAGTAAAAACTAGGAAATGAAATTAATCTTCCAGTTTAAATTTATTAAGAGAATAACTAAGATTTGTCTAATTAAATTTCATTTTAAATCATTTGTATGACAAAGCATATTATATTTTTTTAGGCCAACAATTAAAATATCTATTAATTTCAATATCTTCCTTTTTATCTCTTTCTCCGTCAGTCAAACAGTATCGTCATATAAACTTTACTAAGTGAAAACATGAAATGCAAAAAAATAGCGTTATTAATATCGCCTTCCTGGTGCCATAAATATTTCATAATACTTAATATAATTATAGATTCAGTAGTTTTATAAATGGAGGGGACGAACATTCTTTTCGCATATTTTTCCGTATTTATGATATCTCACAATATGTATGGAATAAAAAAACAATTTTCGCTCACTTATTCTGCAAACAACACCTCTCCACCCACCAAATACTCCCACGTCCCCACTAAAATTGCAATATAAACATTTTTGGGTGTTAGCTACGCAGGTTTATGCGAATTTAAAGTTTCTACATCCTTCGGGTCTCTCTACAAAATGGACAGAAAGACAGAAGATCACTCACGTATCCGTCTTTGTGCCTGTCAAGGGTTTGGTTTTTTTTCTTTTTCAAGTAGATAACTTTAAATATAGTAGATCTGAACAATACCATTACATTATTTATTTTTGCATCAATATCAATATGTGTAATAATTATTTTAAAGAAATTTAAAAAAATAAAGTAATAAATCTAGATTGTGCTTATTCAAGTGATAAATGACAAACAAAAAAAAAAATTTTTAATTTCAAAATCATTTCGCAAAAAGATAACGAGACTTTTGAAATAAGGGCTTTATAAAATGTTTAAAAGTCATAAATTTTTTTCCTTACTAATTTTTGACTGGGATAAGAGTAGGTTTGCATAATTACAGGTAAGCATAAAGGTTATGAATTGGAAGAATCCCAGCCATCTCTTCCAAAAAACTGCATTTTTTTCACTGATTTAATTCACTTACTGATTTAATTCACTTTGGTTTGGATTAAAAATTTGTCTAAATTTAGTCATCTTAGCTATATTTATACGTAAAAGATACCCTGACACCCTGACACCACCTCAAATGATATGAACATTCACTAAAGTATGAGTTTTAGAAATTCGATCCCTAAAGAGGTAAAATCACAGATTAACATTTACATAGAGGAAAAATGTTGGATGATCCTATTAACCCAAAATATCATAAAAATATTTTAAAAATAAATAATTAAGTTTAAAAAAATAAAACCATAAACCTGTTCACACATAAACCAGCAAAAAACTATATTATATTGTAGCAATATATAGAATATACTGACGCTAAATACATTTTAAATAGCGCTATCATTTACTTCAAACAAATCTATTTAAAACTTTATCTATACACCGTCGACTTAAGTTTCTTTTTCAATTTTATTTTTTTTGGATAGATTTTGCTGTTAATTGACTTCATTCGGCTTATATATTCAATTACTTTGATTTGGCTTACAATCCCATAATTTGTTATTGTTTTCTAATTTTGATGTCAGAGTGGTTTTTCAATTAATGTATTCCAGTTTAAAAATCACTACTTTACAAAACTTGACTTTTTATCTGTTACCGTGAAATTCATAGTTGATAAAACTTAGTTATAACATCCTATTTTTAAATCTACATTTAAAAATTGTGCACATCTAGTTGCTTCATTATTATTTTTCATCGTTTATGCGTGTTTGTTCATTGAAAATGTATACATTTTAATTAGTATTACTGTATTAGGACTATTAACTGAAGTTTTTTTCGGTTTTGAGTAAGCTCAAAGAAATATTGTTTAAACAACCCAATTCGTTTTTGCCACATACGTGAAGAATACGTATTAAAAGTTTGGAGAAAAAATATTTCTGAGTTTGTAAAAATACCTATTTGCTGTATTTTGGCATGTTTCTGATTGTCTTTGTGAACTTCGTGTTGAATATTAAAGATTATAAAAAAGTGGCAAAAGAAGTGCTTTTTAATTTGGTACAACGACCATTTAGCGAGAACCAAGAATCCTCTCGGTGATTGTTATTTTTATAGTAATTATATAAAGAGTATAAACACTAAAAATTGAGATAAATGCCAGTATCCAAGTGCTACCTCTGTCCAGCGTCCAGTGCAACATTAAGTCTCAGTTTCGTCAGTTTCGGTTGCTAAAAATATATCTAGACCCTTAGTACAAGGCATCATGACTGAATTAAAAAAAATTTGCTTCTCCAACACCACAATTGATTTTTATCGGGAAAGAAAATAAGAATTATGGTGTTATTTTACGGAAGAAAACAATGTTGCTTTTCGTTCAGATATCAAAAATTTATTGACACAAATGTATTTGAAACAATGTCAAAACCAAGAGAATGGCATTTACTCATTGAGAGCTCAAAACGTAGCCCGAAATGCTTTTTGTTACATAACGGAAATAAATACGCTGGGATACCTACTGCTCACAGTACAAAGTCAAAGGAAGAATTTTGTAATATCTTGATGATCATGAATAAAATAAAGTATAATGACCACAAGCGGCAAATATGTGTTGATTTCAAAATGGTCAACATTCTTTTTAGTCATCAAAGTGGTTACACTTAGTTTCCCTCTTTTATACATCGAAAAAATACGCAATACGAAAAATGGCGCCTGGTAATCAAAATGTAGTCCACGATTTATTAGTGACTCGTGACAGAGTTATCCTAATGCTGTTACATATAAAATTAGACTTCATAAAATAACTTGTTAAATCATTTGAAAAAGTCGGAAACTGGTTTTCTTACATTTGCCAAAAATTTCTTCTACTCACTATGGAAACTATTAAACAGGTGTTTTTGATGGTTCTCAAATCAGACAAGTTATGAAAAATACTAAATTTGAGGATACGCATGTAATATCTGACTATTGCTGCTTCCTGATGCGCCATTTTTCCAAGTCTACACATAATAAAAAGTTATGAGGGTTCATTTTTAAGTTCGCAGAATTGGTAACTTAGTCATTAGTAAGGGTACTTTAATGAGCTGTAACGATAAACTCATAACGTTACATCGAAACTCGTTGCTGGTATAAGTAGCCAGTTTTATCTTAATCGGGCTATTAGCCTTTGAACTAACGTCAACCAAGCAACTCAATCGAGAAGAAAGTGATAAATATGGAGAAAATCGAATACTGTACTCTTATACAGTTCCTTACCAAGCAAGGAAAATTGGTTCAAAACATATTGAAAGAGATGGCGTCCATTTATGGGGACTCTGGCACAGGTAAAACCTTGATTTATTAGTGGCAGAGTACCTTAAAACAAAGCTGAGACTCACTTGAAGAAAATCCACGGCCCGAAGGCCGATTGAAGTTATGACCGTCTAGTCCAAAAATCATTCAAAATGTTGAAAAATGAATATTGAAAGATGCTAGACTAAAAAAGAAACAGTTCGCCAAAATGGTTGGAGTGTCGGATACAACATTTTTAAAATTCTTCACCATCATCTTGGGATAAGTAATGTCAGCGCGAAGTGGGTGATGAAAATGTTTATTCTGCCTCAAAAAGGATTTAGATATATTAACACCATGTGAAGTGTTCTCACATGTTTTAGACCATTCTAGTAGAGAAAAAAAGGTGAAACTTTGAACCAAATATTTATTGGGGACGAAACGTAGGTCCATCATTGTGAATCAGAGTCCAAACAGGACTCTATGCAATGGCACATAAAAATCGCACCCCCCCCCCAAGAAGTTTATGGTGTCATAATCCGCTGGAAAAATCATGGCGATCGTTTTTTAAGATTCAGAAGGGATCCTGTTGATAGATTATAAAGATAATAACATCTCCGTCACCGGAGAATACAATGCTTCAATCCTAAAATGATTGAAAGAATCCATCAAAGAAAAAAGAAGAAGAAAAATAACGAAAGATGTCTTCCTTCTGCACGACAACTTGCCTATTCACGAGAGTCGTGTTGCGTTGGCTATTTTGCATAAGATAGGCTTCAATATTTTGGTTAACCTACTTCGTGGAAAGAAATTTTCAAGCGATGAACAAGTAAAGGACGCAATTTCAGCTTACTATTCAAACAAAGATAAAACTTCTTTAGGTAGGAAAATGTATTCGAGTGACACGTAAATATATTGAAAATTAAAAAATGTATTTGTATTTTTATTCTCATTTCTTACCCCTATTCCGCAATTTTAAAAACACCCCCTTGTATAAAGCAAAGTTTTATGGAACCCAATTATTACTTTCATTTTTTGATATTTTTTTTATAGTAAGTTTATGTTTTTGCATTTCTAAACATAGAAATCTGTAACTCAATAGCTACAGCTGATAAAAAAATCTACTTGCATATTTTAAATTAACATATTATTAGTACTCAGCAATAGATAAAATATTTATGGTAACAGATATCGTGTAAACTAGTGATCTGGAAAAATCATTAATATTAATGGAAAAACAGTGCTACAACTTGTCATTCCTGTTATCGGAAACAAAGTTTACTTAGTTCGATCGTTTTCTTTTGATGTTTCACTCATAACAAATGGCGATGTACGTATGTAAAGAAATTACAAATTGTTTGATGAGCAATTGGAATGAATTTTCAACGAGTACTACTTTGTTCTGTCTTCAACATACAGCGGATTATGTGTTAGTCGCAGCAGGAAGAGTATATCGTTTTGTTTGTCAAGTTTACCATAACGTTAATTTATATGAAAAAGTAGACACTGAACGTTGTCCGCTTTACACAGATTCTGGCGATCATTTTGAATTCTGTCACAGGGAGTCCAAAAAAACGTAGCAATCATTATATAGAGCATTTTCTTATCACCATAAGAATAAAGCTCTGCCTAATTATTGCTTTTACTCTTCTGTGTGGGTATAATGTGGGTATAACCTCGTTTTGTATTTCCACGTCACGCTTTTCTGTATTACCCGTCTTTAATTTCTAAGTCTATTCTTTTTATTTTTTTGTAATTTCATTAATTTTGTTGTTAACATGTGTGTTTTTACATCACCTTAGTTTATCCTGGTATTACTGCTTTTTACGATTATATGTTGGATGCACCGTTACATGAATATACCAATTATAAATATATTATAAGTAGGATACACCACCTTATGGATACATCTAAGATATACATACATATAAAAATATATATATATATATATATATATATATATATGTATATATATATATATATATATATATAAATATTATAATGTCAGCAGAATCCCACTGCATCGTCTGGATGAGGCCGTTTATTTGGAAATCAGATTTGATTCGAGATTGACGTATTGTTGGCATATGACAGATGTAGTAAAAAATATTTTCAAAAACTTGGATTAGTGTGACATAATTCAAAAAATTTACAATCTATGTCATCAATTCGCCTGTTGCACACTTCATTAGTGCAAAGCCAATTAGAACCTGGCTCCATTATTTGTAGTCCACACGAAGCCAAGTACAACTTAAATATTGAAGTGTGTCAAAGACATTTCTCCGATGTAGAGATCTACATGAGACAATATGGTTATAAAATTTATCTTCCAGTTGGTAAAAGGAAAAATTCTATGTATTATTAAATAAACTTTCAATATTAATACTTGACAATTTAATACACTCATCCAGTCATCACATTTTTGCCATAAAACCCTCCAGTACCTAACTATATCAGAACTTTCCAATTTCCCACTATATTCATCTGCTCAACCACCTGATTGCGGTTACACCAGAATGTGATTTGTTTATGATGAGTGAAAGTAAATTTGTGGAAATATGTCATCGTTACCTTTAGTAATTCTCGTGTACTTTTGTACCCATGTTTAATCTAAAAGTTTAAACTTTATAAACCTTTAATTTCTTATCGGTACTAATAAGTTAAATATTATATATCAATAAATATGTGTGTAGGTGTTAATAAATAAATAAACATCTAGGATACATTCTGATATGGATACACCAAATATACAAATGATATATATAGGTATTCTAAAGTACTTCGGTAAATTATTTTGTACTGTGGTAGTAATGAGGTTACTTTCATAGTGATTAACTTGAATATATAATAGGAAACATTACAATACTAAACATTACAAATATGAAATTGTTTTTTTATTTGTAACTAACAACAGTTATTTGACCAATCGTTATCATGTTTTGCCCACATATGGACCGTATTGCCTACTAACATAGATTTAACACTTTAAAGAGTAGCCGAAAACAGTTTTTTTCTTATCTGCACATAGCAACACTACACATTTGAATATTTAACTGTCTCTTTGTCCATTTTGTTCCCAGTGGCCAAAACTAGCCAAGCTTAAAATCTTAATGCAATAATTAAATACATATCTTGCGAGTAGTCAGACATATATTACTTGACACATTCAAATAGAAACAGGCTATCATGAAAGTTGAGAAAAAAACAATGAGATCATATACATAATAATAAAATAAAAACAATGTTAATTCCCTAAATGTAAAACTTAGAACACCATAATTAACTTAAAATATAATGAACTCTAGACGGCTTTGCACTGAATGTGTAGGTAAAATTTAAAAAGGATGGCTAAAATTAATGAAATATATATAAATATATATGATATATATATATATATATATATATATATATATATATATATATATGTGTATATATATATATATATATGTATCTATATATATATATATATATATATATGTATATATATATATATATATGAATCGTAAAAACAAAAATAATTGACATTTGTACCTGAATAACCGAAACCATAAACATAATTTCAATATTTGTTTAATCATGTAATTAAAAAATTTTATCAAAGCTCACAAACTTATTCCTCCTTCGTAGTTACAAAAAAATTGTTCTCACATATATAATATAAAATATTACATATTTATAAGCGGTTTGGCAGTTTGGTTCTCTTGTAATTTTTAGTTTAATTAATTTTTTTATTATTCAAAAGCAATTTATAATATTTTTTATAGATGAAAAATGCTTCCTCATTACTCCTAACCCATTAATAATAGTATATGTAGTGTTAGTAGTGTAGTGAAAAAAATGCATTGAAAAGAATTTAGTAAATCGACTGATTCTGTAAAATAATGTTCTTTCTTCGATCTACAAAGAAAAAGTCAATAAATATCGTTTATATCACTTCTACTAACAAGGAAATGAATTGTAAATAAACCATAGTAAACCTAAAATTAAACACATTGCGCTTTTTTCTTTCATTAATATAATTTTAATATTGAACAAATTTTTCCCATATTTATATATCTAAGTAATATGAAATGTTTAAATTATTTAATTGTAACTAATGATCTGGCAAAAATAAATAGAACACATAGTCATCAACCGCACCTTTAGTCGTATACTTAATAAAAAAGTTATAAAAAATGTAAAAATTAAAAGCAGCAAGGAGCGGAGAGATATGAAAAGAAGATTTGTACAAAACACAGGCCGAAAATGATCACTGAGAAGGAAAAAAACAGAGTTTCTTTATAAAATTCTTTATGAAAATTTAACCATTTAACAAATAATTTCGATAGTAAACCGAAGTTGATAGAAAAATAATTACTGAAATTACTCAGGAATGCGATACTTACGTACAGACTCGTAGTATATACATACCAACGAACGGAGGCTATGTCATGTTCGAAGCAAATTTTCATCATAATAAATGTCTTAAAGAATTCAAAAATGGTACAATTTTTAAAAAAAATCACCTATTTCCAAAAACCTGTGTTAAAAGTCGATTACTTGCGAAATTGTTCGATATATTATTACATCTATCGTCAAACTCGAGGTTCTATTCGATAATAAAATACACACCGGCAGTTTTTGACATAAAATAAAAAAATTGTTTCTTTTAAAAACTTTGTAAGTCTTGTTTATATGTCTTAAATGGATTACATTTATATTCACAGGTAACGCGCAATATACACAATTCAATTCGCTTTTGACGAACATATTTTCTGAAATACTGGAGGTTTTTGGTAACTTTTAAGGTCTTTTGATGACTTTTGGTGACTTTTAATGAAGTTTCATTATTCTTCAAAGCATTTAATTGCTAATAGATCAAACACAAAAACCAGGTCCGTTCGGAGGCTGAGTTGGAATGCCACGATCATTCATGCGGCACGCCTGCTCCTCCAAGCGACTCGACGCTTCCTCTATATTCCGGAGAGAGTAAGATGACCAGAGACGTTCGGCTGCAATGCTGGCTCGCGGGAAAGACCTGCAGAAGACTTCAAATTTGAGAAAAAAATATCTTCTGACAAAAGCATTACCAGTTTTGTTGAAAAAAATTAAATGAATTCAAATATGTCTAATTTAAATTCAGTGTGTAAATTGTTTTCCGATACTGGTGAGAATTTAGTTATGCACTTAACGGAAAATTGAATATCGTTTCCTCTAATACGGAATACTACTGATAATGCTTGGCCGTCTATGGAAGTGTAGTAATTTAGAAAATAATAGAGGACGAGAAAAGAGTTGTTGGCACATTTTCGTGCATATCTCTGAAAATACCACACATAATATTCTGAAAAAGTACTTTTTTGTTCTTTGTAACTATACCTTTTAAATGGTACCACACGATATATAAAAAGTAAAAAAAAATTATCGTGTGATTTTCACCTGCCATCTTACAAATATTTTAGTGTTTGGTGCAAAATTTCATATTAATGCAATCGATCATTATACCAAATTTCCAATTTCGACGTCAAACTATTTCAAAGAAAATTGACATTTGAGAAAATAAAAAAATCAAAAAAGGAGACACAGGAAAAAGGGAACCTTTATAAAATTAGGGTTCTGTTTGGCCTCTTGAGGTACGGAACTATAAAAATTGTCTTAATCATACGATTAATAATACTTGTGCAACAAAAACAAAAAATGCAAATGAATATAATCAGATTTATGAAAATAATTTCATACAATAGTGAATATAAAAAACGTATTTATAAATTTGCTATCAGATTTTAAATTTAGAATAATTTTTTTTTCTTAAAATAGATTAAATGTGACGTTAAAAGCAATAAAACACCAATATGTTAGCTAAATAAAATTATATGATTCGTTATAATATCAGCCCTAACACAATACTTTTCGATCCTCCCCAACTCTTATGGGGGATATAACTTCATATAGTAGTAACATACGAAAACACGTTTTCTAAATTTTCTATCATATTTTAAATTTAGAATAATTTTTTCTTAAAATAGATTAAATGTGACGTTAAAAGCAATAAACACCAATATGTTAGCTAAATAAAATTATATGATTCGTTATAATATCAGTCCAAACACTATACTTTTCGATGGTCCCCACCGCTTATGGGGTTCCAGGATAACCGTTTTCAATATTTTACAAAAACTTATATCGACTTCAAATGGCTACCGTAAAAGAAGCGAACTGAAAATACAAAATAGTAAAAATAAGAGTACTCAGTTGGAACTTTTGCAGTGCAATCTAGTTTCCGAACATAAATAAATTTACAAAATACTGTTTGTTAGATTCCGAACATAAATAAATTTATAAAATACTGTTTGTTAAATTTACAAAATACTGTTTGTTGGTGCCAAGTGAAACGTAACATCCATTTTTATGGGTGTGCATGATTGTAGAAAGAGAAAAGTCGACTTAGCACCAATTAGTTCTGGAAGACCCTGTATTACTTTGTCCCTTCAAAAAGGGTTTTTGGTAACTTACATATAAAATATTTCCTTCCCGTCTATTGTTCTCGGTATTATAAAAATTGTGTGACTAAATAATAAAATTTTGTGAATAAGTGGATAAATACCTGATCAACACATTGTGTGTATTAACTTCTTCACCCCATACACAAGCCTCACCCCCCAAAACCAGCTCTTCCAATTCTGGTTTCACCAGCAAATCGCGCGGTTCGCACATGTACATTTTCTGCCAGGACATATGCGTACGGTCCATATTCCAGCAAGATGAGAAGATAAGGTGATAACCAGACGCCATCATCTGTGATAATAGCTTGTTTTGAAAGACCGTTCACTACAATCGTGATATTTTCTTTGTTTTAAAACTGTGAAATTTAATTTTATGCTAGTGAAAAAAAATATAAAAGTTCAATTCATTTCGCTTTATAAAGCTAGAAATTAGCTCCTTGCCCATTTAATTTGTTCAATCTCTTTAAAACGAAAAAAACATCTGTAAAAAATTTGGATATTTTGGGCTGACTGGAAGTGAAATTTATTAAATTAAGTAAAACTTCTAAACAAAGGGTTATACTTGATAGACTGCGTTTGCGGCGGTGTTGAACACGCATTTAACGTGATGTCATTTAACAAAACTGTAAAGACAGATATTTTCGTTGCTAAATATATACATAAATACAAATTTAAACAATATAAGGACATGTCAAATAGTTTCAAATTCTAGGCTGAGTGGATAACAAAACCTAAAAGACTGTAGTTTCACTTTGCTAACGGTTTACTTCATAAAGAGTGGAGTAAACAACAACCCAACCCCCCTTGTTTTTCATAATGCAGTAATATGAAACGCATATACGTGTTTTAAGTTTTGTTATGATCAATATAAATCTAGAAAGAGAAATCTTACTGGTTGTGAGCTTCATATTAATTCACTTTGACTCTTAACATACTAAATCTCATTCTCATTGCAAAAGAAGTTTTACTTTTATAAATACGAGTATAACCTAAACAGTTATAAAATTTGCCAAATGTTGATTCGAAATACAGATAAAGTAGGATCAGTGTTTGCCTTTTTGATGCAAATTAGGGAAAATAATTTTAAATGGAAAGATTGCATACGCAAAATTGCATACATTATACATAAGTTTGAAACTTAATATTTCACATACGGGCCTAAATATGAAAAAAGACAAATTAAAATCCAATTTAATTTTTAAATAATCATTTATTGTATACACCACTCTTAATGGGGTACATTAAGTATATATACGAGTATATGGGGAGACAAACATTTTGCTACATATTAATTGAGACTACTATATTGAAATATCTGCTTACAAAATTTCATTAACATTAGCCAAAGGTTGCAAAAACTCTTAGGCTGTAATGAACGGATGAACATGAGGAAATCGTGAGAATTCCTCCTTTCACTATGGGAATCTAAAAACGGTGTACTTATAAAATCAATAGGGCATTTGTTTGTTACAACCTAATGAATTCTAGTCCATTTCACATACTGAGCTGACAATTAGGACAATTGTAATTGGATCAATGGCAGGCCCAACTTAAAAAAAGCCATAGGCCATTCTTTCCTTCAGTCAGTCTTTTCCGCATTTATTTCTGGTACTTTTTACATATCGTCGTTTCCAAAATTTAATAAAGTTTTCTGATATGTACTTAATCTTTAGTAATTAAACTTTAACAAACAATTTATTTTAGTTTCGTTCTATTAGTAGATTTCAAATCTTTAAAAGAGAAAATGACAGAGGATTATTTGACAATAGTTTGGTGAGTTTAGTAAAATACATTTATTTTATGTATTTTAATTAAGGTTTTGTTAATTAAGGTAGTTGTTGTGTGACAGTAAGTTCCAAAAATTATTATGAATTTTTTTATTGAAAATTGTTTTTTTATTTTTGTTTTCCATACAGCTAACATTTTACAGTTTGTAGGAAAAAATAATTTTTGGGTTTTTTCTTGATTTTTTTTTAAATAAAATGAAGTGTGTTGAAATACCTACTTTTCCTGTAATGTTAATCGTACAATTTTTTACCGACACAACAGTAAATATTTTTCTTTTAGTTTCCAAATTTTAATATAGCACAATTTTATATTAACATAGTTTTCTAGATAAATCGCTCGATGCGAGGTATGGTGAAATGTATACTTTTCCTGTAATGTTAATTGTAAAATTTTCAGAGTGATTTTTACCAAAACTAAACGGTAATTAATTTTTTTGCTTTTTTTGAACTTAATATAAAATAATTTTTAAATTGACTTAGTTTTTAAGTTAAATCACTTGACACGTTTTTTAAATAAAATGAGAAGTATGGTGAAATTTTAAAAAACCTGTAATGTTAATTGTACATTTTTTAATTGTATAGTTTTTACCAAAACCAAACGGTAAATAATATTTTTTTTACAAAACTATTAATATAACATCATT
The DNA here is from genome assembly GCA_039881145.1 of Druceiella hillmani. Lineage (NCBI taxonomy): Eukaryota > Metazoa > Arthropoda > Insecta > Lepidoptera > Hepialidae > Druceiella > Druceiella hillmani. The sequence goes on from JAYKKI010000013.1 coordinate 4,712,141, forward strand.
TTACATTGACTTCGTTTTTTAGATAAATCACTCTATGAGTTTTTTGAAAAACATTAAAAGGGTATTGAACTAATTACCTTTTCTGCAATGTTAGTTGTACAATTTTTGAGATATTAGATGTTTATAGTTTGAATAATAATTAAAAAACTCAGTGATATATAGATCTTTCTCAGTGATATATAAATCTTTCTTTCACAAGAATTTGATTTTTCCAAAAGAATGCTTTGATCAAATAGAGCAAAATGAGCCGTAATCACTGGTAGACTGACATTAAATTGCAGATATATTTATTGCAGAATACCGAAAAGAATAGTGACATTCTTAGAGTGCTCTAGATACTGTGACCAGATTCAATAAGATGCTGATGAGTTTATAAAATTTGGCCACTTGGGCATAAAAAATACAGCCTAAGACTGTGATTTGATGGTGGTGTAAAAATGTAAATCTTTACATTGAATTGAAAACTCTGTTTTTAGCAGAGAATAAACGGTTTTCACTTCAATTCGGAATGTAATAATCCCAATCCAAATGGTAATCTTATCTGTGATACCTGATGTCATAATATCTGTCTGTGTCATAATATCTCTAGGAAAATCTAACACTAATATCATTACTATCGGATAGTTTCAAATTTACTGAAAGAAGATTAATTTTTTCCGAAGCAAAAGAATCTAGGATTCAAAGTTGTTCTTATTTACTAATAACGACTTTCATATTATTTATTGAATCTAGCAGATTCACATGATCAAATACTGTAAATATAATAACAACAACTAACTATACATAATAACTATAACTCTTATATGCTACCTTATGACATAATGTAAATGCACATAATTTGTAATAGGAAAGTTTGTATATGGCAAACATTAATTTTGAATTGAGGTAAGGATATTCGTAAAATATCTAAAAGGAAAAGCCAAATTTACTAAAATATATACACGTATAAGTTAGGTAAAATTAAAAAGGGACAATAATTATTTTTGTTAAAAGTGAAACACCAAGTTTCGTAACCATACTCGTACAAAATGTTTCCACTCACAACACCGACATCTTGAAGGCTAATATCCTTCCAAATTTGGACTGCCGCATCAGGCTGCGACGGAGCCCTTAAATTAACAGCATCCTGCCACACGATCGGTATCTTCTTCCTGTTCCACCTGTAGAGCTTCAGAAGTAGTTGATAGTGGAGCTGGTCAACGTGTTCAATGCCGTTTTTCGTCATGTAATTGCGGATGAAGGGATTCTCCTCCCTGAATGAATATACGTATATTTTGAAAAAGGTGAGCAATTTAAGCAACAAATTTTTGAGAACTTAAATGACTTTTAGTATCAAAGGGGAAGCTATTCAATAATATATCTTATATTTCTACCTAAACTAATGACTCGGCTGGGTAAGAGCAATTTTGACAAAGGAGTTTACGAATTCGCTGGGACTGGGCAGCCTTTGGGAAATTACCTCTAATATTTTCGTTGCAAATCACTAAAGACAAAGGTTTATAATTAACCAGCGCATCGATTGCTGCCCACACTAGAGTACTGGAACCTATGTCCTCGTGGCTGGTCTGATCCATAAATTTATAGTCGCTTAACGAGGAATGGAAAGAGCTATGATCAGAGTGGGTCTGACTCATAGAATCCGACATGAGGAAGTACGGTGGAGAAGCTCCGAGAAAAGCACATAATATAAGCAAACTGAAATAGCAATGAGAATGCCATATTTGCCGAAGATCAGACAATTGACGGAGTAAACGAGTTTTCTAATATCCCTTTAATGGAAACTAAGAACCTCGAAGCTCAGTATAGTAAATCTTACAAGGCAGATGAAGTGACGACCTAAAAAGGTTTGCAGTAAGGGGGTGGATACAGAAAGCAGAGAAACTTGTGTGAGGGGTGCCTTCAAAAAAACTTATGGCCATCAATAGATAGTTGCAATCTGATGATGATGATGATAAGAACAACATTATTAAGGTAGATTAAGAACAACATCTTTCCAGTTCCTTCAGTAATGGTTTACCTTCTACTTGCTGGTTGTCAGTATACCTCTGACTTTGAGAAAGTAGTGGTTTACCTTCTACTTGCTGGTTGTCAATATACCTCTGACTTTGAGAAAATGCCAAAAAAGATATATTAATGAAATAAGCTGAAAATATTGTATAAGAGGTCTCTGCATTGCAGGATTTTATTTTGTATGACTATTTATATTTATTATGGAAATCTGTGAACGCTACCATGATAAAAGTTGTTTAGATGTTTGAAATTTAGGATATATTACTGTTCTTTTCTATGCAAGTAGAAAGCATAGTACAGCTATGCTTCCTGAGTAGGCCACCATTTCAAAACGCAATTTCAAAGAGATCTTTCAGAAATGAGGCTTACGAAAAATAGGAAATAAGGAGTCATACAACCAATTAGAAACCTAGATTTTCTGCTAAAGGATATATTTAGAACAAATTTTGCGTTAATATGGTCCAATAGAGTAATTTAACGCAAGTAATTGATATTCCTACATATTTTTGTAAATTTAGAATGAAATAACATTCGGTTTCTCTTTATTTAACACAATTTGTTTGAAAGTTTAGTTACGGTTGTATCCAGGAATTTACATTGTAGAAACACACAACTTCCAATTGTTTGTAGAAATCTCTTTATTTAATGAAACTTGAAACATGATGAGAAACCGAACAGCGTTAAAAAAATTTTAACCATCTTTTTCAGTACCAAATATATAATGACTTATGTATTTTGGTAATATATGAGTAATAGAGCAACAGTAAGTATGTCTCCACTAACATTTATAAATATTATAAAGTTCATATTTTTGTTTTTCTGTTTGTTTATAACTCAATATCCATTGCATTCGTTTTAATTAAACTTTCACTCTTTTATAATATAAACAAAATGAATTATAATCCCTCACCAGCACTTGTAGTCGACCTCGTTGCCACCATAATGGATGTACGTATCTGGAAATACCTTCGAAACTTCAGCAAAAAACTGTTTCAGAAACTGATGCGTATAATTGGAGCTGGGATCCATGGGTCCCAGAAAAACAACTTCGTCTTTGTTGCATTGCGTGAGGATAATGGGGAAGGCTTCCCCCCACGATCTGGAATGGCCTGTTCAGTATAGGAATACATTTGTTTTATATGTCACTGGCTAACCCTCTTATGGGTATTAGTTTTTACGGAAAATGGGTTCATATTACTTGCACGGTACAAGTACAAAATTTACGTGATAATTATCTATTTATAAATTATAATTTAAAGGTTTAGAACTATTAGCCTCAATCGGTAATGTTTTGGCATAAATATGGATTATACGTAATTAGCATAACATTACAACATAATTAAATGAAACTATGTGATGTAGTATTATTTCTACATTCTTTAAGTTCTTTATTACAACCTAGGTTTCGTTGTATTACAACGTCTTCAGGCGTGCTATTAGCAAAGATTCTTCGCTAATAGCCCACCTGAAGATGTTAAAATGCAACGAGACGCAGGTCGTGGTAAAGAACTTAAAGAAAGTAGAGATAATACTACGTCAGACAGTTTCATTTAATTGTGAATAATGAATTTCTACAAAATTAACGCCAAATATATTCAATATTTAAATAACATTACAAACTAAGAAGGAAAATTTGAATATCTTTCTATTATTTTAGGAATGAAAGAAGGCCATTAGTATGTCAAAGTTTTGGGAAAATTAGATATATATAATATTAAAGCTAGCATATTCAACATTATTAAGACAAATTCAGATTTTCTTCAACATAAGGATGTAAAGTACCTTGTATATAAACGAAACGATTGACTTTGTTTCCAATTTCCTATGCAGGATCATAAGCCTTTATACAGCTGACAAAATGGTGAAAATGCATTCAGTTTTGTGATTGAGCTGCCAGCAAATAGTATGAATAAGCACCAACTTCCCCTTTTGAATTATGTAATGAAGCTTCAACTAATAATGACACGTATAATAAAGATTTGTTAATTATTGACAACGAGTAGATTTCTGATAGCGCCCGCTTGGGAAACTAACTTAAGAATTGACAGATTCTTTTTAAACAGCTGGCTTTCAGTATTAACAGTTTTATTACAGCTTTCAATATTTTAAGTTTTGATCAATTTAAAGTTTCATTTTCATCAACATAAAGTTCATGAATTTTGATTGTCAAAATTTTTGTTATTAGACCTGTTCGTAACGGCGAATAATATTTTTTAAACCTCAATATATGGCAACTCAGTTCATTATGGCTGAAAACATGTTTTTTGTACATGATTAAAATATTCTTTAAGATAAATTGTTTTTAAATTCATATGTTATCTTCTGTTACCAGTATCTGAAATATATAAAGAATATAATACCTTCATTATTATCACACTGAAAAATATAGGGAAAGGGAATCCCCCTTTATTTACTTCTCTTTAAGTTCATAATTACAATTGACCCATGATTTACATAAAAACTTTATGCAAAAATACTCAGCTATACAAAACAATAATATTATAAACATTCATTTATCTGTCATATGGTAGTTCTGCAAGACGCCGCTAGCGAATCTACTCGTTGCCAATAAATTCATGAATATCTTCATATGGTATACTCACCAGGTAGATCAAACTCTGGTAGGATACGTATTCCTCGTAGCCTGGCGTGCTCTATTACGTATTTCACGTCCTCTATTGTATAAACCAAATTTGGGTGATAGGCGCCAAATTTACTGTGAAAAGATAAAAGTGGAAACGTTTTGTAGAATTTAAATGTGAATATAAGTAAGTGTATTCAGTTCGAAGCCAATGGCTAGTGTCTTCACGAGAAAGTGGATTTTGTTGTCTTTTGTTACTTTTTTACGATGAAATAAAGATAAATAATAAGAAACAATATACAAGGTATTTTTGATTTCTGAAAAAATTCAAATTCAGTATTTTCTTCGTAATGCTTTCGCGCTGAAATTTTATGAAATAAAAACGTGGAAATAACACAGCGCTGTAACACAACACGATTTAAATGACTTGCAGAAACTTAATTAATGTTTACTTTTTTTATTACGACCTCACACTCGTACTAGATGGTATACCTATCTATGTCACTCGCTAATTATTTAATTAAATGAAATAATTATTAATTATTGAAAAAATATGAGAGATTTATGTATGTTCTAAAAATATGAAATCAAATTAATATTTCTCGAAAAAAATTTGCCAAACTAAAATAAAATTGTACGAGATACTTTTAATAATTGAATAAATAAAAAATAAAATATTGCATTTAGTTACTTTATGCCATGCGCATAACTTTTAAATTCCATTTCGAGAAATGATGTATTTCCTTTATGCTATGTGCATAAATTTAAAATAACATTTCGAGCATACTTTTGTTCTTTTAATATATGATCTATTTACTTTCTACCGTGCACATAAATTGAAAATACCGTTTCAAGCATTTTTAATGCAATAAATAATATATTTACTTTATGCCTTACGCATAAATTTAAAATACCGTTTCGAACATTTTTAATGCAATAAATGATGTATTTACTTTAATCCTTATGCATAAATTAAAAATACCATTTCAATCATTTTTTTCTTCCAATAAATTATGTATTTCTTTAAGTCATGCACTTTAAATATAAATACAGTCTCGAATATTTTTTCTGCCAATAAATGATGCATATACATTATGCACCGTGCATAAATTTATAATACGGTTTCGAACATTTTTTCTTCCAATGAATATATTTGGTGTTAATTTTATAGAAATTCATTATTCACAATTAAATGAAACTACGTGATGTAGTATTATTTCTACTTTCTTTAATTTCTTTACCACGACCTAGGTTTCGTTGTATTACAACATTTTCAGGTCGGATATTAGCAAAGATATCTTAGCTTAGATAGAATCTTTGCTAATAGCCCACCTGAAAATGTTGTAATACAACGAAACCTAAGTCGTGGTAAAGAACTTAAAGAAAGTAGAAATAATACTACATCACGTAGTTTCATTTAATTGTCATTTTTTCTTCCATTAAATGATATATTTATTTTATGTTATACAAATAAATTTAAAATATAGTTTTGAGCTTTTTTTTTCATCCAATAGATGATGTATTTACTTTATAAAATTTGCACAAATTTAAAATATCGTTTTAAATATTTTTTTCTTCCAAAAAACTTTCTTGACAAAAATAGTAGTTCTTTAAAAGTTTTTTTAAATACGTCATTTGTTGTAAGACAAATTGTTTATGAGTTTTTTTTAAATAGTAATAATATATAAAAAATTTTTTAATTAATAAACAGTCTCCATTTGGAAATATGAAACTAATTTACACTGTTTATGAATAATTAATATTCACAGGAAAGCTACTTTTATATTAAGTTGTATCGCAACCAAATAAACCCAGAATTCAAAAACAGAGGTCACTGCAATATCTCCACAAAACCCTCAAAAAATACACTTCACATAATTTCTTTCATTTATAGCGTATAATAAGTTTTGTCCCATATATTTTTCATACCATTTTATTAACATTTGAATTATTTTTTGTTCAAAATAAAGATAAAAATAAGTTATAATTTAAAATGGTATCAAAATAAAATACAATATGAAAAAGTAAATACTGGAAAAATTATTTTAGCCGCGATTCGTTCTTTCAATCAATTTATCATTTTTATTTGACAATTTATCCAATTAAATTTTTTGTTTGGAGTGGTTAAGTGATTTGTTATCAAATACACATAACCGTTTCAGGTTAAGTTATTTTGTTTTTTGACGTTGATTGACACAAAACTGAATACGAATAACGAAACCAAGAAATTATTCACAAAAGTTCGTTGGAAATAATGTTTACAATGTTACAGGATGCTCAGAAGATGTCACATTATTCTTGTCGCTGATCCATACAAAGAACCTTTTTATTCTAATTTGTGATGTTATTGAATATTATATACTGAACGTAATATTATTGAACCATTAAGTTTACTATACAAATTAAAGCGTTATTTATATATAATGAAATTCATTCATTGTAGTATATATAATGAAATTCATTATTAAGAAAGCTAGCTCCAACTTTTTTATTTATCAAACAAATGTGTGATACAATTCAAGTAACTGATTTACCTGATATTTTTGAATTCATGTAACTGATATTTTTGAATTGACGTTATGTAACTGATATTTTTGAATTTTTTTTTTTTTGGCTTTTTTACTTTGGCAGCCAACAAAAGTCTTACTGACTGGGGTGTAGGTTTATTTAAGTTATTCCGTGCTAAATTATTAATTTGGTATTCCTGATGAGGATACTTTTTGTTTGTCAAGGTTGTTTCTGGATTGTTTTGAATATAGGTTCAAATTTTCTAGTTGCATTCAGCATTTCTTGTAATGATAGGGATCATTGCAAATTGATAATAATAGTTATCATAGCAAATTTTAATATTTCCTAGGCCACATTCACTTATATTTTCTAGAAAAAGTAAAAAAAAACAACTGATATGTGTTTATGGCCACATAATAGAAATGAAAACTAAAATAAAAAATAATATAACATATGCGTGTTATATTAAACTACTCTCAAAAAAATTATTAAATACTGTACAGTAGATTTGAAATATTACATTGGCTATATACAATAACATAAGCATATTATATTAAATTATTCTCAAATAAAATAACACTAAAAATAAATTCTAGAAACGATGCACTTCGTGTTAGACAGTGAACTCGTTTGGCCGATGCCGAAGGGAGTCGAATTTACCCGAATAGTGAATTCGCTTGACCGATACTGGGGAGAGCCGAATTTACCGGATTCAGGATCACCAGCCCAGGCGTGACTGGTCAGTTTCGTTCACTGCTCAGAAAAAGTGCGCATGGTGCGCCTAAAGAAGTTTTCACTTCGAAAATAAGTTTATAAATCTGGAAGTTGATTTTCTTTGATATTTATGTATTGTTATTTCCTTATCCACTTATATAATTTGGTAGCAAAAGAAAAGTAGTTTCATTCGTGCAATAAAAAATGACTTTATTTTTGTGAATCTTATCAATCGCAATTGTTCTACTTTGTTCTGTTTAGAAGCACTTCATATCTGTTTTTAAATCACTTGTCTTAGAATTTTTAAGATAATATCTGAATTAACACTAACTTAACAGTAATTAAGTTGTGATGGAATTGTACTTGTGTATTTTTTTTGTGATAGTAAAAAGGAAATTTAAGCTCATTAAATATGTTAAAAAGTTTATATATAGATATAAATAGTGACAAAAAGCCTTTTTCTGGGTCCTGGAGGTTGTAAAAATATTAGTTAAATAAGTCAAACCGAGCGTCTACAAACCTGAGGGTCGGAAAATGATTACTCTGGTATGGAAAACTTTGGTCGTCAACGATGTGCCAGGGAAAGACGTTGAGCTTGTTGTAGGACATCGCATCGAGGATGTACAAGAGCTGGGAGACAGAGATATAGTGGCGCGAGGTGTCCAGCATCAAGCCACGGTGAGGGAAGCGAGGGAAGTCTTTGATGTAGGTAACGTTTACCAAGACCTGCTTATAGGAATTTTTGTAAAGTTAAGTGCACACAAATAAAAATTGCACTTAAACTTATTGGTTTATGTTATATATATATATATTATATATATATATATATATTATGTTATATATAGATATATATTATATTATATATATATATATATATATATATACATACAAATATATACCTAGACGCCTGTGGCTCCCACGTTATGCAAAACAAAATGGCGAACAAGAGTTGTGCAAAACAAAATGGCGTTCGCAGAGCATGACCAGAACTAGCATGAGCATGAGCATGAGCATGATCAGCATGGCATGTATGTCAAAACTTAAATGACATTTAAGAATACTGCTGCTTAATGAAAACTCGAAAAGTTTTGAAAAGTATGATTTAATAATTTAAAACAAAAAAAAGATAGTCTTCGATTGTTAATTTGTTTCTAAATTATGTTATGTATAAATCCTAACATTAGATAATTATCTAGAGATTACTATATGTATGGGATAAATATCGTCACAATACACATATCAATAAGGCACCTTGCCTTAATAAAATTTATACCTATAATAAAATTTAAAACAGTAACCAAATCATCTTTACTGTCATTCGGGAAAAATGTTCGCCTCATATTTACATGGCCAACATCAAATACCAACCATAGAATCAATAATATTTTGGTCCACCACTGACTCGGTATAAATTGTTTTTGGCAACATTAGCTTGTCACAAAATTGCTCGCAAAAGAAAAGAAAATGTTGGGCGCTTACACCGATTTAATAACACGATTTTTCCTTCGTGTAATTTTGTTGATTAATACTTTTTACATATGTAGTTTTGTTGTTTGTAGTTTGACTTTAAATTTAATCACAACATGTAATTCTAGAATTTAATTAAATTTAGTATAAAATTACTACATAAGTACGATATTTATTTATATTGTTTATATTTATTTTTATTTACATTTAATTAATTTTTTAAATTAAAAATCCAAATTACGACTTAATAAAAATATTTTCTTAAAGTAGAAAATCATTTGTCCATGCTTTAAGGATACATCAATCCTTAAACGTGAGGGTCCGTGTGTCTTTGCCAATGACTCAGGAAATCAAGTCAAATTGTTCTTTTTTTGATGATATGGATGTATGATATATCTCCCTCAACCTCTTGAAATTAATTTTTCTAAGCCATCAAAAAAATATTTTTTGGCTTTGCCCTGGCAATGAGCTGAAATGGCCGCCTTCACCTTATTGTCGTTCTTAAATTTTCTTCCTCGAAGCTCTTTTTTCAGGTTTACCTAGGAGGAGAGGTCGAAAAGTCCGCGGAACTGAAGGGTTGCTAGTCAAATAAAAAAAATGAAACTATTTTTCTTTTCCATTATAATCTCCCTCAAGCTCAGTAATTTATTAAATCTTCAAATTAATTTTTCTAACCCTTCAAAAAATATTTTTCGGCTTTGCCCTGGCAATGAACTGAAATGGCCTCCTTCACCTTACTGTCGTCCTTAAATTTTCTCGAAAGGTCGTTTTACAAGTTTTGATACAAGTGAAAAATCGCTGGGAGCTAGGTCGAAGCTATAAGGTGGGTGAATCAGCGATTGAAAGCAGATTTTGTGACCAGCGTCCATCGCAATTTGTTTTTGTGAACCGGCGCATTGTCTTGCAAAAGCAACACGATCCTAGCTAGCCGTTTTCCGCGTCTCTTTTCCTTCGGTTTATCAATTATAGTAGCGTAGTACTCTCCAGTGATAGTACCTTTTCCATTACATTCGATCAATAGAATCCCTTCCACAATCCTGTAAAACGGTGCCCCTTAATTTTCCAGTCTATTCCGAAACCTTAAACTTTAAGGGGGTGGAATGCCCTTTTAACACTATTGTATCAACTATTGCTCGTACTCAAGCGCAAAGCGACGAACCCAAATTTCATCTCCATTTACAATTTTCTCCAAAATCAGCATAAGTTTGTCAACACTGGCATCAAAGACTCCTTACACGCCTCGACTCGTTGTTGCCCTTGCAGCGGCGTAAGCATTCGCGGCAGCTATTTTTCACTGACTTAAGTCATACCAAGGTGCTCGTGTAGAATTCTCAAAATTGTTGTTTTTAATACACTAACTAGTGCAAAAAGTTGTTTCTTCTCCAGGCGAGCAACTTCCAATACGAGTTTTTCGATAATATTCGATGTGGTGGCCTCAATCGACTATCCAGGGGGGGTTCGTCTTCAATCGAGTCTCACCCCTATTTAAATAGACCATTCCACTTGTAAACCATGGCTTTTCTAGAGCAACGATCTCCGTAAACAATTCCCATCTCACTCAAGATGGTTTGAAAAATGTTTCCTCACTCAGTAATCATTATCTAATTAACCAAAAATACCTAGGTACGGTATAAGATTTAGTAAGGTCATTACCTCTTTCCTCACTGAAATCTTATTATAGTAATAAGATTTCAGTGAGGTACCAAGTACTTACATTCATCTAGCTTTATTTATATAACCTGAGTATTTTTTTTCACATTTAGTCACAATAAGTACTTAAATAAGTTGTTGGTTCATTCGTATGGCGAATATTGGTTGGTTAATTCGAATGGCAAAAATTGGTTTACCTATCGAAAATATGAACTGAAAAATATAAAATACTAATAAAAACGTTTAACATTCTTTTTTATTTGGACTTTTATAACTGAAAAATTATTTATTTTTCAATAACACAAAATTTTGAATATTTTTGTCAATTACATTTTGATATCATAAACAAAACTTCCATGAAAAAATATTTAGAAAAACATTATTTCTTAAACTTTTCTGTGAAATAACACTCCTATAGCTCAATATTCGAAACCGAATAAACGATCCGCGGCGTCACGTCGTATCGCTTTGATGATGCCGCACAGCACTCTCACAATAACGTTGAGATAGTATGCACTATTGAGAACGAGATGAAATGCAAGAAAATGTGATTGATTATACCATCTTATTCCTATTTATTATACAGGAACCCATAAAAGCCAACTTGCCACACCATTTAACAACATCCTGAATGATATAAATATGTTTGGAGCGGGGGAATGTGTATTTATCTATTGCCTATTATCTTATACACGATTGGTATTTAAGTAGTCAAAAAAGGTTGCAGTAATGAAACTGACGAAGATTATACAGGAACCCATAAAAGTCAACTTGCCACACCATTTCACAACATCCTGAATGATATAAATATGTTTGGAGCAGGGGAATGTGTATTTGTCTATTACCTATTATCTTAAACACGATTGGCATATAAGCAGTCAAAAAAGGTTGCAGTAATGAAACTGACGAAGATTATACAGGAACCCATAAAAGCCAACTTGCCACAACATTTAACAACATCCTGAATGATATAAATATGTTTGGAGCGGGGGAATGTGTATTTATCTATTGCCTATTATCTTATACACGATTGGTATTTAAGTAGTCAAAAAAGGTTGCAGTAATGAAACTGACGAAGATTATACAGGAACCCATAAAAGCCAGCTTGCCACACCATTTAACAACATCCTGAATGATATAAATATGTTTGGAGAGGGGAATGTGTATTTATCTATTGCCTATTATCTTATACACGATTGGTATTTAAGTAGTCAAAAAAGGTTGCAGTAATGAAACTGACGAAGATTATACAGGAACCCATAAAAGTCAACTTGCCACACCATTTCACAACATCCTGAATGATATAAATATGTTTGGAGCGGGGGAATGTGTATTTATCTATTGCCTATTATCTTATACACGATTGGTATTTAAGTAGTCAAAAAAGGTTGCAGTAATGAAACTGACGAAGATTATACAGGAACCCATAAAAGCCAGCTTGCCACACCATTTAACAACATCCTGAATGATATAAATATGTTTGGAGAGGGGAATGTGTATTTATCTATTGCCTATTATCTTATACACGATTGGTATTTAAGTAGTCAAAAAAGGTTGCAGTAATGAAACTGACGAAGATTATACAGGAACCCATAAAAGTCAACTTGCCACACCATTTAACAACATCCTGAATGATATAAATATGTTTGGAGCGGGGGAATGTGTATTTATCTATTGCCTATTATCTTATACACGATTGGTATTTAAGTAGTCAAAAAAGGTTGCAGTAATGAAACTGATGAAGATTATACAGGAACCCATAAAAGTCAACTTGCCACACCATTTAACAACATCCTGAATGATATAAATATGTTTGGAGCGGGGGAATGTGTATTTATCTATTGCCTATTATCTTATACACGATTGGTATTTAAGTAGTCAAAAAAGGTTGCAGTAATGAAACTGATGAAGATTATACAGGAACCCATAAAAGTCAACTTGCCACACCATTTCACAACATCCTGAATGATATAAATATGTTTGGAGCGGGGGAATGTGTATTTATCTATTGCCTATTATCTTATACACGATTGGTATTTAAGTAGTCAAAAAAGGTTGCAGTAATGAAACTGACGAAGATTATACAGGAACCCATAAAAGCCAGCTTGCCACGCCATTTAACAACATCCTGAATGATATAAATATGTTTGGAGAGGGGAATGTGTATTTATCTATTGCCTATTATCTTATACACGATTGGTATTTAAGTAGTCAAAAAAGGTTGCAGTAATGAAACTGACGAAGATTATACAGGAACCCATAAAAGTCAACTTGCCACACCATTTAACAACATCCTGAATGATATAAATATGTTTGGAGCGGGGGAATGTGTATTTATCTATTGCCTATTATCTTATACACGATTGGTATTTAAGTAGTCAAAAAAGGTTGCAGTAATGAAACTGACGAAGATTATACAGGAACCCATAAAAGTCAACTTGCCACACCATTTAACAACATCCTGAATGATATAAATATGTTTGGAGCAGGGGAATGTGTATTTGTCTATTACCTATTATCTTAAACACGATTGGCATATAAGCAGTCAAAAAAAGTTGCAGTGATGGAACTGACGAAGATTATACAGGAACCCATAAAAGCCAGCTTGCCACACCATTTAACAACATCCTGAATGATATAAATATGTTTGGAGCAGGGGAATGTGTATTTGTCTATTACCTATTATCTTAAACACGATTGGCATATAAGCAGTCAAAAAACGTTGCAGTGATGGAACTGACGAAGATTATACAGGAACTCATAAAAGCCAGCTTGCCACACCATTTAACAACATCCTGAATGATATAAATATGTTTGGAGCGAGGGAATGTGTATTTGTCTATTATCTATTATCTTAAACACGATTGGTATTTAAGTAGTCAAAAAAAGTTGCAGTGATGGAACTGACGAAGATTATACAGGAACCCATAAAAGCCAGCTTGCCACACCATTTAACAACATCCTGAATGATATAAATATGTTTGGAGCAGGGGAATGTGTATTTGTCTATTACCTATTATCTTAAACACGATTGGCATATAAGCAGTCAAAAAACGTTGCAGTGATGGAAGTGACGAAGATTATACAGGAACCCATAAAAGCCAGCTTGCCACACCATTTAACAACATCCTGAATGATATAAATATGTTTGGAGCGAGGGAATGTGTATTTGTCTATTATCTATTAAAATATATAAGTAGTCCAAAAAAATACTATAAGTAGTCAAAAAAAGTTGCAGTGGTGGAACTGACCAAGATTCGCACATCAAGTACATTATTACTTAAATCTATCTTACGTTATCACAAGCCTCTAGCTGGTAGAAAAGCTGTGAGAAGGTCTCAAGACCTCTCAAGGCACCCCATACCGAGCGACTCTGGAGAATAGAGAGAGGGGCACCATTCGCTGTGAAGTTCATTCCGATGCTTAACTCATCTGGAAATATTGTAAGGAAACAATTTATTATATGTGTATATATATATATATATATGTGTGTGTGTGTGTGTGTGTGTATATATATATATATATATATATATATATATATATATATATGTATATACATACTTTCTTTTGTTTTAATTTGTGTAACCATTAATGACTTATTGATATTAATGATTTTAAAAAAAATATGACATATATGATAGTTTTCCTATAACTAAAGACTCTGTTTTTTTTATAATTTTCAGTTCAGTTATCGCGGAAATATAGTTTAATATTTGTAATATTCCCACCTCCCCCGGTGTGAATATTTTTTCGTGTATTTTTCAGTATATATGTGAAGATATAACAGCTGAAATTATGAAAAAATATTTTATTAATAGCCCTTTCAAACCAAATTCCACACTATAAATGTAATTAAAAAAATTATTAATTTGCGCATTTCCACCCTCCTGAAAATTTTTAAATGAATTTTCTTGTGCGTTAACTTATAAAATATGTGTTAGTTAATATTTTTTATTAATACTACCAATTTCCATGTTCCATGCCGAGCGGTTTCTGAGAAAAACGGCTAAGACACACAGAAGGACTAACAGGAGAATGATCTTATAAGGGATCCGTATTCCCTTTCAAATTACCGAACCTTCAATATCGATCACTTGAAGATGTAATTTTGAAAATAACATTTTTATTACATTCAACGTTGGAACCTTTTGCCAAAATAACATTTATCTGCAATAAAATTTCACAATAACAATTCCATTTTTACGCTACTTTTGAAAAAGGTAAATATGCAATAAAATTGCACAATAACAATTCAATTGCACAATAACAATTCAATTGCACAATAACAATTCCATTTTTATCTGCAATAAAATTGCACAATAACAATTCCATTTTTACGCTACTTTTGAAAAAGTTAAATATGACATGTATTTATTTATATTCTTAAAATTTGATACGAAAGAATTGTAACGATTTACAAGACAACAAATAAGCAAGCGAATAAGCGGATATGTTCATGGCATCCTGCTTTGCATAATCAGTATACACTTCATAATCTTGAAATAAACAGTTTTTTTGAGCAAAATTGCGGTAGCTATATAATTGATTGAGTGTTTTGTGTGTATTGCAAAACACGCCTGAATGCTTTAACAATTTAATTTTTCAACTCACCAATATTTCGAAAGTAATTCTGTTAATTCGTTGTCATGGTAAGAATGACTCCCAAAGAGAGACTCAAAAGAACAGAGTTTGTCTTCAATTAAATAAGATAAGCTGTAGCTTTTCTCAACAACGCGTTGATTAATACAATTACCATTATTAGCTTCTATGAGTTCAACGTATTTCTTGCTGGCTGTCTTATCGGTCTATTCGTGGAATGTTTTGTGAACTGCCTTTTGATGTTTACTATTTGGAGCTGATAATAATGAATAAGAGACAAAACTCTACAAAACATTTCTTAAATCGAGGATGAAACAGAGTAAAATGATTAGAGTAGAGTGGAAGTTTCCTTTCATAACTTATATTTTAATTCCTCATCGATGAAGGTAAAAAGGATTATAGTCGCTCACTGACAATAGTAGTACCGAATTAGGAATGTATACCAATTAATGAACTCACAACTTTCATCCATGTCGATGTTAGGCATCGTTTCACATTTGCCCTCCATATTCACCCGCAATTCTTTCAGTTGTGCAACTCCATCGGTTTGGCGTGTGCAGCGGTGCTTTCTCCTATCTGCCCAGCCCCAGCGCTTGTATCCATTGTAGCTAGAGTTAAACTGCGACATGATGATTGTGGCGTATCGCTCCATGGCCAGACTCAGGATGGGGCAGGTCATTTGATGCGACTGTTGGAGCAGAATGTGTATTTGTCGATTAAATTTATTAGAAATAAGTTTCACACTTTATTGTCAGAATGGATAGAGTAAATCGAACAAATATAATAAAATTAAATAAATAGCGAAGTATTTTAATTACGGATTGATGGACATTGTTTGTTATTATCAATGTCAATAAATAGCGAAGTATTTTAATTACGGATTGATGGACATTGTTTGTTATTATCAATGTCAATAAATAGCGAAGTATTTTAATTACGGATTGATGGACATTGTTTGTTATTATCAATGTTAATAAATAGCGAAGTATTTTAATTACGGATTGATGGACATTGTTTGTTATTATCAATGTCAATTCCACCCTTTCTCAAAATGTGAAAATATACACAATACTTATCGACTCTTTTTACGCATATCTATCGTGTCCAGAATCAATTAGTTGTCTCTCTCTCTCTGAATGATTGGTTATAACTAGTTAGGTGTAATTGTAAATTGATTCAGACAAGGGTTTATGCTAATACACGTATAATTTTAACACTGTCTAGAAGAAAAATCTTGCTGAATTTGTGAACATATGCAACAGGCACGCAAAACAAAGTATTTAATAGTCAAATATTTGTTTTATATTTCCAAGGTTGCATAGCTAAACTTGGAACTTTTATACTTTTCTCATGTCCATTTGTCTGTCTGTCTATATATCATAGCTGTTTTACTCGCAGTCAATTTGTTCTATGAAACAGAAAACTGGCATCGTTTTACATATTTATAATACCTATAAAGTTCGAAACAAAATCTTTTAACAAAAATTACGTTAACCCCTCTCCACGCAAAGTGGGGAGGGGGGGATGGTGAATTTTTTTATTCTCGTATTACATTATTAAACATATATTTTAAAAATATTATGGTTTAGGAACACTTTTTTGATACGGAGGTCCGTTTATGAAATATTAAGCTTTAAAGAGATATTTTTGCTGGATTTATATATCCCTACTCTCCACCAGCTAAAGCGCTATTTTTAAATGCAAAAAAAAATTCACAGTGGTAGTAAAAATAACAAAATTAAAAGGAAAATTATCGCAGCTAAGTAGAGTCTACTAGTCTACGAGTAACAGTCAACCAACTTATAACTCGGCATTGAGTTTCTAAAAAGTTCACAGAAACTCCGTACAAGTGACTTAAATGAACTGTAAAAATAACTTTTTATTTAAAATTTATATTTATCCTTTAACCTGTATAAAAAATAACGAAATTAAAAGGAAAATTATCGCAGCTAAGTAGACCCTACTAGTTTACGTGTAACAGTCAACCAACTTAAAACGCGGCATTGAGTTTCTAAAAAGTTCACAAAAACTCCGTACATGTGACTTAAATGAACTGCAAAAAAAACGAGTGTGCTTTAGACCACACGACTGAAGTAAAACTTCAAATTCACAAAATATGAACTTCAAAATGAATTTACAATTTTATTCACTTTAAACGTAGAATATTTAATGTATTGAACAAAATAATAATTTATAAAATTGTTCAAGAACGAAATGAAATTACAAAATAATCAAAAAATCACCGTTCGCGTAACGCTAGCAAACTCGCATATATATATATATATATATATATATATATATATATATATATATATATATATATATATATATATATATATATATATATATATATATATCTTGCTCCTACAGTGTGATACAGACAATAGGCTTGCACTGTATCTTAGATATACGAAACATGGCTATGAGAGAAAGAAAGAAAGAAAATGTTTGTTCGCACCTCTCTCTCAACTTATATCTCCCTCTCAACTTTCGTTCGCCTCGCCCGATCACACTTTTCGTAACGCTTTCGTCACACATTCACCAGCTTACTCCCTAAGTCAAGCGTGCGTGAAGAAGTTTTACTTCAATAACTTTGTGTTTTAAAATCTATATTTATCTTTTAACCTGAATGCTAATTGTGCAAGTACGCATGAAATAAACAAAGAAATAAGAGCTATTTTGTGCATAGGTACAGTCAACAGGGGTTTAGATTTTAGACTTTGATTCAACCTTATTTTATAGGAAGAGATTTTTAGTTCAAGTGCAAACCTTGATGTGCTGTCGACTCTACCTTTATTATATTATATTTTTGTTTAAAAAAAACATTTCATTTAAAGAGGAAATTTTGTATATATAAGATTAGGAAACTCTTTCGGGGATGTATCCGACATGTCCTTGATCGGGTTTATTCATTTGTTTTTATTAGAAATAAAACTTGAAATAAATATCACCCAGAATTGGTATGAAGTATTCACTAGAAAATTGCACTTAACAAAAGATTTATCATGAATGTAATAGTTTTACGAAGAATCACAATTTTTTCGGCTTACTTAAAATACTTTTTTTATTACTAAATACTTGATAGGTATTATGAATATAATCAATGGTAAAATTGCAAGAAATGTGTTAAACTTCAGTAAAACATCAATAAAACGTGAAGAAAGTGAAATTGGTTTAAAAAACTCATGAAAAATATTTTAATGGTGGCATCCATTAGGGACATTAATAGGTAGTAAAATAATTTCCTAAATAGAATTTTTGCCAAATTAAATCACGTGTGTTCCTTTTAAAAATATATATAATATTATTTATTACCAGTTTTATTGTGATAAAAATCATATTTCCATGGTTTTGAAAATCTCATTCAAACATTTTACATATTTTTCCTCATAAATATTTTCTCTAAAAATTGGGGGAGTAAACTTGAAAATTTAAGTATTTTTTTCAGTAACAGATATCTTTTTTTAATTATTTTAATGCATATGGTATAAAATATTAATACCGTAATATACAGCAAAGTTTAATTTGATGTTATTAAACTGAGAAGAACTAATTGGCTGCAATTAACAAATAAAACACAAATATTTATCTTAGTGACAGAACAAAGGTGTATTAAATAAATCGAGGTTTAATAAGGCAATGGATATGCCAGGTGGAACTAACGGATACGTGAATAAAGAAAACTGACATACATACAGATGAAATACGTGTCTGTAGGGTATGCTATATAAAAAAACTGACAAACGGAAGAAGTATGTGCCAATAAGGTATGGCGAATGACTTACGTACATGGAGTGTCTTTTGTACATAAACACATAGATAATAAAATCTACCTGATATAAAGTACTAGGATAAAATTTTAGAAGAGTATTTTTATTTTCCAAAAATTAGGTTTATACACGAGTTTCCAGTTTTTTTTATTAGTAGGTACATGAAATTAATTCTTAGAAAGAAGAATATAATCTTAATCACTAAAGTTCTTTTAGTGAAATCACTTTAGTCTATAAATTAAGAAAGTTTCTAATTCCGCGCCCTAGAAAATAAAATTATAGTTAATAGGCGATTAAATTTAGTTAATAGGCGATTATTATAGTTAATAGGCGATTAAATTTATAATTTAGTTAATAGGCGATTATTATAGTTATTATAATTTAGTTAATTATTATAGTTATTATAATTATTAGGCGATTATTATAGTTATTATAATTTAGTTATAGTTATTATAATTTAGTTATAGTTAGGCGATTATTATAGTTATTATAATTTAGTTAATAGGCGATTATTATAGTTAATAGGCGATTAAATTTTCTATGCAAATTTTGACATCACTGATGTTTGCAAAGCATTAGTCGGAGAGGACGTATTTTACAGACTTTATTAAATGTCAATTTGAAAGAGCAACGCACCAAGTAAATATGGCACATTTGGAAAAACTCTCCAGCTCAGATCCAGGATTGTTTGCATTGGCCAACATACAAGTATAGACGAGCATTATTATGCAACAGTATGACCTATCCTATTCTTTGGTCAAAAAAATATTGCTTTTTCATGATTTACTCAACCAAACAAAGCAATTGATTTCTGCAGCGTTTGGTGTTAATGGTCTTACCAGACTCCAGCAATTTTTAATACATCTTGCCCTTTATATGCCATGAGATCCACAACAATTCCTTTTTATGACCTATATTTATTCTAGAAATAGTGTTAACACACAAGCAATCATTCCGAAATCAAAACTTGTTTTATTAAACTTTTTCTACTTTAATTTTACTGTATAAAATATCAATTCTGTATAAAATTATATAAGTCTAGATTCATCGGGTGAAAAATGGTACATTATGATTATAGACAAAGAAACAAAAACAAGCAATTCCAGAAGTATTTCGTTCGTATTTTTATAATTAAAATAGTAATATTTCTAAATAATAATTACAATAATCTAACCGCTGTAATTATGAAGATGCCATGATTCACCAACAGCTTGCTCACAAAACTAAACATGTCACAATTCAGTCAACGATATATCGATACAGGACGGTGAAAACCACCACAATAATTCATTGAACTGTCTGTAACCACATATGAATGACAAGAGTAATAAACATAACTAGCTAACCTAATATATACATTTTAGCTTTCTGCACTCCATCTCCATATAAATTTAACAATGCCAAATCTCACACTACTCCATGCGCGCAGTTTGTTTAAAAATGGGTGTAAGGTTTTACGATATATCGATACAGGATTATGATAACCAGCAAAATAATTCATTGAACTCTTCATTGAACCGACTGTAACCACATATGAATGACAAGAGTAATAAACATAACTAGCCAACCTAATATATACATTTTAGCTTTCTGCACTCCTTCCCCATATAAATTTAACAATGCCAAATCTCACATTACTCCATGCGCGCAGTTTCTTTAAAAATGGGTGTAAGGTTTTACGATATATCGATACAGGATTATGATAACCAGCAAAATAATTCATTGAACTCTTCATTGAACCGACTGTAACCACATATGAATGACAAGAGTAATAAACATAACTAGCCAACCTAATATATACATTTTAGCTTTCTGCACTCCTTCCCCATATAAATTTAACAATGCCAAATCTCACATTACTCC
Source organism: Druceiella hillmani (assembly GCA_039881145.1). Taxonomy (NCBI): domain Eukaryota; kingdom Metazoa; phylum Arthropoda; class Insecta; order Lepidoptera; family Hepialidae; genus Druceiella; species Druceiella hillmani. The sequence goes on from JAYKKI010000013.1 coordinate 4,733,303, forward strand.
ATGCGCGCAGTTTCTTTAAAAATGGGTGTAAGGTTTTACGATATATCGATACAGGATTATGATAACCAGCAAAATAATTCATTGAACTCTTCATTGAACCGACTGTAACCCATATGAATGACAAGAGTAATAAACATAACTAGCTAACCTAATATATACATTTTAGCTTTCTGCACTCCTTCTCGGTATAAACTTTAACAATGCCTAATCTTCCACTACTCCGTGCGCGCAATATGTTTAAAAGGGGGTACAAGGTTTTCTCTTCACTTCATTAATATATAGATATATTTAATAAATATTGTATTATAAGCACTGGGAATTAAATTTATGTAATTTAGTAGAAAACAATCTGATAAGAGAATTGAAATGAACTAATAAAAAAGGAGCAAAATTACATTAATTTGTAAAATTACTTTCGGGTGAGAAAGTTGTTAAAGACAGAGACAGAAGACGAAACAAAATACACCTGAGAACGAGACAAACTAGCGTTTTATATTTGATATACTCTCTTCCTCTCCCTCTCCCTTTCTCTCGCCCCTCCCTCTATTCCTCTCCCACTCTCTCTCTCTCTTTCCCTCTCTGTCTCTCTCTCTCTCTCTTTCCCTCTCTCTCTCTTTCCCTCTCTTTCCCTCTCTATCTCTCTCTTTCCCTCTCTCTCTCTCTCTCTGTGATAATCTTAGTATTTGGAAAAAATTGAAAACAGTAATTCAACTAAATAAAACAAAAATGATACCATTTATGTATCTTTCACCTAACAGCATGAGGTCTAAAATTTTATGATGGCCCTTAAATAATTAAAATAACCCAAAGCAGAATTCCTAAAGCTGTTGCAATAGCTATACATAATTAAAATTACCCCTCTACGTGGTCCTGCACAAGATAATTATCATAATACCTCTTCCATAATTCAAGCTTTATCTTCGCCAAAGATAATAGAAGTCAACAATGGTAATTATTTACTCTGAAAAAGTAAGGAGAAAGAAAATTATAATTAAGCTAAGACAGTTAACTCAGCTTCAGCAATAAACAGTTATTAATCTGATACAATAATCATGTATAACATAGACTATGATATAATAGTGTAATAAATATAGTAAACTTAATAAAATATAGAGAAATTAATCCAACAACGAAAACTTTACTATCTGAAATTACCTTTTCCATTTTTAAATATAATAATTCTGTTCAACCAAACCAATATACTTCAAAAATTGTCTTCATGACGAAATTTTATTGATTCGCTTAAGTGTAATTACATATCTGTATATTAAAATAAATAGTAGATTTAATAGAATTACAATAGTAAAATAAGATTATTGAAAAACGTTGGGTAACTAAGAAAACAAACAAAGAGTTTGACCCAATGTAAAATAAAAAATAAAACAAGAACTAGTTTTTAAAAAGCTTAAATTTACAATACATAAAAATATACAGAATAGAAAAAAGATGACATAAGTTTTTTTATCACCAACGAAATACATTTTTTTAGAAAACTCAGAGATTTGCTTTCAGAAAATTCATTTTTTCTTTGAAATCCCAACTTATCATCACATACTCAATATATGAATCACCATTGAAATTATCTCGGTAGAACATCTGCTTAGAAAACATTGCATATAATAGCGAGACTGATAAAGAAATATGAAAAAGTCCTTAGTATGTACAGTAAAAGAGTGAAATTTTAAGATATGGGAACCAATGAAAAATAAACCATAACAAACAGAACAGGTAATTGGAAGATGGTATAAATGACTAACGTGGTTAAAAAAACTTTTTACAAATCAGAAAATATTGAACAAATGACTAACATTTTCAAAGGAAATAAATTTAATTCAGGTTTTTAACCAGACGAGTCAAGTTTGTGTTATTCAAAAATTCTCTCAATTTTATATGAAATTAAAACACACCGCTTATGTAAAAAATCCCCCGACATTTAAAACAGCGCAAACATCAGTACAGAGATAATTAAAACAACTAATCATGGACTGACTTATTTTAAAACATATACAAGAAGGCGGAAAAAATTAAGTTACATAGTGATGGTTTTTGCATCGAAAAGGCAGTTTCGACATATGAACTTCAGAACAGAAAAAAAATGAGGTGTGGCTGTGTCATGGACACGGCCGTGTGTTGTACGTGAATAGGTCTATGTAACGGGTTATATTTTTAAAATAAAATGTTTTTGATAATATTTTTTTATTCTAACACCTTATTATATTCACTGTCACTACTTTAAACTAATGTTTTATATTCAATCGATAGATTTTGATGACAGCTGACGATTAAAACTTAAACGAACATCGTAGCTTTTCCCAATCAAAAGTTATACTAATTGCAAATCTCGATACGCAGCAAAATAAAATCTCAAAATGACGGCGCTTCCACCTCCACCGCGCGCGATGCGTCATTGTTCTCACTTATCGTACTGAGTTCTTTGATCCTTTAGCTATCCAGTGGTATGATTTAATTGATGTAGAGGATAGATTCGAAACTGCAACGCCAAACTATATCCCCCGATTTTGTTATCATTAGGTTTTTTGTATTGCCCCCGTATGGCAGCAAATTTAAAGACATATTCACGTCAAAAAACAAAATAGTGACAATACTCTGATAGATAAAACAAGGTTAACAATCGAATTAAAATGGCTGCGTTCAATTTACCCTAACAACGATAGCAAAAAAACTTTTTGCAGTGTCCTTCATTCCAGTTTTTTGCAGTGTCCTTCATTCAGAAAAAGGATTTCTATTAAACAATTAAAACAGGTATCTTTTAAAATTAATTAGTCTTTTACAGGTTTAAATTCATTTTCTGATCTTACTAATACAGATTATATTTTTTTAATTTTAAATGAACTAAACGGTCCTTATCACCATTAACTCATCTACTAATAAATATTTAAGTTAACAGAAATAAAAGTATGAAAATGTTACGAAAGGAAAGTTTTCAGATTAAGGTCAAACTATTAACCATTTATTACAAAAGAATTCTCGATGACTTTGGTCATGTAGCTCCTACACAACCAAATAAATTGGTAATTATAGGAATATCGAGGGCAAACAAGAGGGAGGCCTGGCGTTCTATGCTTAGCCGCTGGTTTAGGAGGTTAAGATCACATCGAGAGTCCCTGTCCCTGCCCGTTGAAATAAGTCGAAAATAGGACAGCATAGAAATACCTGATCAACACCTCTGATCAGATCAAGATATACACGACCTTCAATAATGAAGATGCTATGAAAAGGAAGAAGAAAGGAGAAACGAAAAATTTAAATTGTCGTGAGACATTATACTATAAGACTATAAGAGAAACTCAAAAAAGGATACTTAAATTAAATTTACTCATAGTGCAAAATGGGGCTAACTAGGCAAAAACTTATTTAAAATCTGTAAACGCATACATGATAGCCGTTTTCACCTTTTCTTTTAGAGTTAAATTATGGTTTGATGCCGAACTGCAACCAGTTGACACAAAAGCTATAAGAACTCTCACTTTTCATAAATATCAGCGTCTTAAATCACCAAATATTTACAATAGTTGCAATAAAAGTAAAGGAAAAAATCACAACAAAAGCTTAAAATCACATAAAACACGAACAATTTGTATGACACAGGTTTCAAAGACAAATAAAAATAAATTCACAGCTGGAACATATTAATAAAGCAGCTTCGAATTTACATGGTCCCCTTGTTATTGAACACCTATACCGTAACCGTAAAACACGCTATTAAACTCATGTAATACAAATATAAAATTTCAATACAAGATAAAATACAATGCACAGAATAAGAAAGATGAAAGGAAAAATTATTATACGTAAAACAAACACATTGCCTGGTACAAACACATAAATGTAAATAAAAAAGACTGATGAAAATACCTTCATGAAACTGAATTCCTTATAGCCAGTCACGATCAAAAAGTGAAAGATGCATTTATAAAATTAATATACATGTTAAAGTACAATGCACAGAATCAGAAAAATAAAGGGAAAATGATTATACGTAAAACAAACACATTGCCTGGTACAAACACATGAAGGTAAATAAAAAAGACTGATGAAAATACCTTCACGAAACTGAATTTCCTTATAGCCAGCCAAGATCAAAACGTGAAAAGATGCATTTATAAAATTAATATACATGTTAAAGTACAATGCACAGAATCAGAAAGATAAAGAGAAAATTACTATAGTTAAAATACACACACTTCCTATAACCAAACACACTTATGTAGATAAAAAAGACTGGCAAGAATAACTTCGTGAAACTGAATTCCTTATATCCAGCAAAGATCAAAAAGTGACAAAATGCATATATAAAATTAATATCCAAGGTAAAGTACAAAGCATAAAATCAAAAAAATCAAAAAACTACACGTAAGGTACATCACTACCTAGAACAAACGCATGTAGATAAAAACGACTAGAGAGAACATTTTCATGAAGCTGAATTCTTTCTACACAAATAAATTCAAGTCCAAATCGAGCTATGGCAAGAAATTCAGAGAATTACATGAAATATACGTGGAAACTCTTACAATAAACCAGGAGCCATTCATCATATTATAGATTTACACATCACATTACACGAAACTATTACTAACACAGTTGTTGTTGTCGTGTCCACATAAGATGAAGAATATCTCATATGGAAAAATGGTTGCCAGAGCCTCGAAAGGTTGGACTTCTTCCAGTCCCGCTTCGATGAGCGGCCGGGAATCGAACCCGAGTCCTCGCGGTGTGCGGTCATGCGCTCAACCCAACACACCACGGAAACGACGACGACGACTAACACAGTCAAGCAAACATTAAACCTCGGTATGAAAGGAGGTAAACTGAAAATTATCTAATTATTTTAACGTTCTGAAGATGAGCTGAAAAGTATTATTATTAAAGTTGAAAAAAATGCTTATTTATAAATAAGAAATAAAGTGAAATTAAATAAATTATGAGACATTGAAATCAAATAATTTAAACACATTATCTTTAATTGTAGATGTTTTATTACACTATAAAATCTTCATTCATCTTATGTATTGAGTTTTTTTTTCTGATTTATATAATATATAAAAAACTGAGAAAACTGAAAAACTATGTGCTTCCTAGTAAAACACGAAAATAACGAAATAAAAAAACTAAAACAATAGCTTTGAGAATTTTTGTCTGTTTTTCGGTTTGCATATTTGTCTGTTTGTCTTTACACACGTTCATTGTGCATATCAATCTCAGCAACGTCTGAATCGATTTGGATGCAGTTTCCAGCGATGTATTTAGTATTTACTTAGGATTAACTTGAGATTCCATTTAGGCTGGGTTTCATTTCATTCGATTCGCAAATAAAAATGATACGTCAATCTATAGTTTAAGTTTTCCGAGAACACTAATATCAGAATGAACTGATTTGGCGGTCAACACCGTCTATTATAGTTTTTAATAAACTTTATGTTCGTAGAGTTCTGAAGAAAAAGAAAAAAAAATCGTAGTAATTTTTTTTGCTCCGAATTCCTCGCTAACGAAGTCGCAAGCACACCACAGGTTATTTGCATAATAAATTGAAAAAAAACTTCTTTGTGAATAAAAATTGAAAAAAGAATTGTTTATGCGTAAAATAAACATTTCTTATAAATAAACAATCATTTTAACTTTGATAATAATATATTTACCATACAATTAACCTTTTAAAAGTGTACTATGCATATGATATGATATGGCTCCATAGTTCACATAGCATTATCCTCTAAACGGCCACTCGCTGCTAACTCGAAAACGATCAGTCTGATGTGATCTTACACATCGTATTTTGTTAGAGACTAACCGATTGTAGGCCAGAACTGATTTTCGTCACCTTTGACCTATGATATCTTGACTAGCGGACACATTATCTTTTGAAAATTTTCGGCCCCTCTTTAAAACGCCAAAAGTGTTTTGCAAATTTTCAGCTTTGCTCCTTTTGTTTCGAAGTTTAGCCTTAATCCTGGCATTTTTGACTTTATTATTATATATATCGATACAACCAACTTAAATACACCATATACAAAAAAACTGAACAATGTGTGTCCACAAACGCATAATGTAGGATTGGCAGTTGTTTGTACCTCCTGAAAATATTGATGGAAAGGTGTTAGTCCGGTTTTTCAAATGCATTTTTCAAAATCTAGAGAAGGGTAATAATTTATTTTGAAGCTAATACTTCTTCAATGGGACTTAAAAATTAAAAATAATAAATGGAAACTCAGCTTCATTTTGAAAGACTTTTCCAGTGGTACCATACGTAATGATATGAGGAGAAGAAAAATATTAATCCCAATAAGTGGATATTTATTAAGAGGCATTTCCATTGATGCAAAATGCAAAATTCAAATAGGTCAAAAACTGTAAAAAGTAGGAGACTATGATAGATAGATATATAAACATCTCTCACAATCTGCACTAGTCACAATATACATAATAATAGATATTGCAAAGCATTACATAAGGCGACGATAGTGAAAAAAAGTAAAAAGTACACCTAACTATCAGAAAAAATTAAATGGAGATGAACATAGTCACAATAATACTATTATTACATAATTGGATAAAAAACTATTTAATATGTCCCTTATTAATTTCCTACAAGTAATTAAGAGGACTAATGGCGTCCAGGGTGCTTCGGGCTGATCGAACTTCAGAATCACCTACGCTACTCTTCAAGTTTTCCGTATGCTCTTCAATTCCATCGCCTGTTTCAGACGTCCAAGCTTTCTCTTCTCTTGGGAGGTTAAATCTAAAACCTAGTCGTTATTGAATTCCTTCATGATTGGATGCTTTTCTGAGCGCGTGGCTAATCCAAATCTACTTGCGGCCTTTTATATTAAGCTTAATTGAAAATTTCTTACATCCTTCTGGAAACTCTTAGTTATGTTCTCGGATCAAGATATTCGAAAAGTATATCAAAGATCGCCGCTAAAATATCCGAAAAGTCCCGCTAGAGGGCTTTTCTTACTTTCCATATCTCATACTCGTAGAGCACTACGCTTTTTATTTTGGAACGGAGAGTGTTCCTTGTCAGTTTCTGCGACTGAAACAAAGGGTGGAATAGAATGAAGGTTACCCTAGTCTTCGCGTTCAGTGAAGTGAAGTCCTCTTTAGTTTCTCCTATATCTGATATTCCCATCTGGTTCTCCAAGCACACTTAAATTGGTGGACAAATTTCATCTTACTTTTACCTAGCATCGGCCATTTTGAGTGGTTTCAGCATATTATTTTTGAACCCCCGAGTGCACTATCTCGTTCCATAATTTTGCATGTCTAAATAGATATAAAAACCAAATATAAAGGTTTATGTCTTACTATCTCAAGTCTTGTAAGATTTTTAAAAATTCTCTATAATAAGTCATTTTCCATTATTTTAGTAGTTATTTTTGCTATTAAAAATGTTCAAATAGAAAAACGACGAGAGAATGCACCAATGCCATATATGACTTGAACCGTAACATGAGCGGTTAAGATGAAAAGCAGTTCCTCAGAATACCTTGAATACCTTGAATAATAGCAACAAATCATATTAATACTTCTCCACTTGCCACGCTGTCTAAGGTCTCCTCTTTCTTAGACGGTGTTTCGAAATCTTTGATTACATTCGTCTGGGAAGTTACTCAAACTACACGTATTTGACAATTCATAAAGTAACACTTTCAAATACATGTTAGATCATATTTATTCCAATCCAATCGTAGTTTAAGTCATATATGTCCCCATGCGTGTGGTCTTATATAAAATAACAATATGGTCTTAAGAATACAGGTACAAAAAATTATTAATTTAATTAAACTAACTACAGTAAAGGCAGTAAAAGTCATAACCAAAAACCAAATGAAAATAACGGTACAAAATTGCGAATTAAAAAATATAACAGTAACATAGCTACTAATCGTAGCCAAACCCACAAAGCACGATTGATAATTTTAAATTACACAAAAAACCCAGACAGTATGAAACACACAAAAGCGGTAAAAACATAAAAGGAAAACACGAAAATACCTTTTACTGTGGGTCCAATAATTACAACATTAACCGAAATCAACCTGAAAATCCTCCTTCATAATTTATTTATACTAAAACTAAATAAAGATCTTCCTTATTTATACTAAAACTAATAAACACTTTCCGTGTTGTTATAAAAATTACAATAACATGATCCATACAAAAGATAATGTTATCATACATTATGTTTTTACTTAAATCTGTCAATTATAATACTGAATAGAAATGATATCAACATACTTAGAAAAAACCCATCCTTGTAATACAAAATACCACCTTTTTACAATTAGAATAATAACACTTGCAAAAACTGTATTTATTTACCAAAATAAGAAACCTAAGAAACGTGAGCAATAATATATTGTTAATCTTTCCTATAAGCATATCCGCAACAAAAGCGAGATATCAAAGAAGTTTCCAATATAAATAATATTTATTTTATTGTAAATCTTGATATTGAATATAAATTATACCAAGATATTTAGAAAAAAACCCATACTCGGAATAAAAAATACCACCTTTTTACAATGAGAATAATAACAGTTGCAACAATTGTATTTATTTACCAAAATAAAAAAAAAACCTAAAAACCGTGAACAATAATATATTGTTAATATTAATCACAATTAAATGAAACTACGTGATTTAGTATTATTTCTTTCTTTAAGTTCTTTACCACGACCTAGATTAGGATCTTTGCTAATAGCCCACTTGAAGATGTTGTAATACAACGAAACCTAGGTCGTGGTAAAGAAATTAAAGATAGTAGAAATAATACTACATCACGTAGTTTCATTTAATTTGTTGTGTTCTAAAATAACGACTAAATCAAGATACACTCACAGTTATTTTCAATTTATTCACTTTAACGAAATAATATTGTCCATATTTAGTGTGAATTTGTGGCGCCGGCCAAACCCCGCCCTTTGATGATTTTACATTAGGGCCAGGAGTGATAATATTATTATTACCGGTGCTTATCAAAACAGACACAAACAAATACCAAAAAAACTTTACAAAATTCATTGAAATAAAGCCCATTATCACGTGCACTGGTTAACGTAGATTTATCGAAAACTGCTGTTTAATAGAGAGGATGTTTGATTTCTTTTATAAACTAATAAAAAGTTAAGAGCGAAACTACAGTGTGATCAAATGTGTTACTTAAACCCTATTCGATGAAAGCTATTTTCGCGAAAAACATGAATGAAATGTGTGAGTAAAAAAGTATACCAAAGCCTTTTGATATGTTAAATCACAAAATAAAATAACGAATTTTTCGTAAATAGAATCTAGAGGATAATCTATATAACAATAAACATATATTATCTGACAGCCATCGATAAGAATTTTGGTATTAGGCTGGAGTGTAAAACAAAAACCTGAAAAAAAAAATTAAAGTTTTTGTAATATATTAACACAATTAATTCAACTTGATCACTTTAATAAAAAAATATTTACTTTTCGTTCCTTGCTGCAACAAACAAGAATTAGAAATTTTCGTTTCTTTTAATGTAATCTCAATCGGAATCCTAACAAATTTTAAACTAATTGTATAATTTTGTTTAAAAATATTTCAAAATAACAATGATGAAAATAAAAATATTTCAAAATAATAAATGAGTTACAATTTGAAACTTTCCATATTTCGCCGCTCGTAACGCTAATGACGTCACGCGGCACCATCCGATGGGTGATTGCGTGAATTAACATTAAAATAATTTACTTCCATTTTTAACGAGAATTATTTGACACTAATCGATAACAAATAATATAATAACATAACAATCGATAAGAGCCGACTATAAAAATGAACTCCCTCTTGTCAACTATCTAATTTTCTTTACTGCAGAATACGAGTATTGCCTTTAACCGTAGAAACACGATTGTCGTTAGTGTTGTAAATATTGTTTTCCCGTACTGAAAGAAAAACTGTTGGGAAAAAAATATACATAAAGAAATGAGATATACAGTCATTTACACACAAAAATTCGTTGTTACCTCGACGGTTATTTTAATGTGAGAATTTTATCATCATCATCATCATCATCATCATATCATCATCATCATCATCATATATATTAATACGCTAAGGTTAAGATGTTACACTCCCTTTTTAGAAAAAACCTCACAACTAATCCACATAAATTATATATCATTTTATAGATAATTGCTTGCTCTACCGGCATCCACAACTAAAAAATTTATTATTGCTATTGTTTTTGCAAATTAATTAATTATTAAAATTATATACACAAAACAGCAATGCTGCCATCTAACGGCTCAACGTCAATATGATTGACGGTCGGTAAAATTTTTATTTAATTTCAAATCCACTCACGTATAAATAAAGTGGCGCTTTAACTCAATGCTTTTGATACTTGCGCCTCTATATGTCAATTTTAGTAAAATATTTGTTTGATCTGTCATCTGAGCTTCATAATGGAATAAATAATGCGAAGACTTCGCACGCGTCACGCTAGTATAACATTATTTGCAATATTATATAAAAATATAACCTGATAGTTCCATGGGGTGAACGATAAATAAGTGTTATAATCGTTGAGCAATCATTTTTCTGTAATAAACTTACTTATTTATGAAAGGTATTACATTTTCAATAAAAAAGATTTATTTTAATAAAAATATTCTTTTAGCTTTTAGAATTCATTTCATTTCAATAAATAAACTAATTATATATTAAAAAAAGTAAAAAAAATAATCTATATTTATTGAGTAATCGGTCGTAGAATTTAACCGTATAATTTTGTCAATAACAAAAGTAACCCATATTATTTCGTTATGTCTATATAAACGTCTGTTGTACGACCATATGTCGTAGCATCATAAGTTTTTCAATCTACGCCCGATCGTAACGTAATTTTACAGGAACACGTAGATAGCCCCACTATATAAAACTTTTTTTATCAAACTTGGGGATATAAAATATTCATATCGCGGACCCCGACGAGTGGGGTATCATACAAAATGTTAATATAATAGGCAATGTTAAATACATTTTTTTACAGTGTCTCCTAACTTTTTGGAGTTTACTCCTTAAGAATCGATTTTCATTTATAGTGCCCGGTATGAAGTTTTATGACAAGTAAAATCAGAGTTTCAGAGCGGACGAACTTCAGGGCGTTAAAACAAGTATACCGTTAGATGGCCTCTCTGCGCAAAATGCTATGCATCTTTATAGTGAGATATAAATTTGTTTATTTGGCATTTTCTTATGTCGTAATCGCATTGACGGAGTTTGACACACATAGTTTACTATCTTTAGCTTATATCAAGATACAATCATTAAATTTCAATATGTGTGAATATTTGGTATCTTCTGTCCTACAAAATTATTATTAAATCATATTAATCTGACGTTAAAATGTTTTTAATTTTGTTGTATAAATTTGATCTTGTTCATTTGTGTTTTACTTGAAAATAATTATATTGTTAGCATTTTTTAATTAAATAATTTTCTATTTACATTTAATGAGATTGATATTTATATTTATATACAGTGTTACCTATTTTATACATTCCAAGACAATCATACTTAAAGAGCAAACTCCAGTCGCGTGTCGGAACTAACACGCACATTTTTTTAATTATATTTGTCTAAAGTTTAACCAAAATCACGATAGAGGCATTTAATGAACAGTAAAATAGAAAATTGTTTTGGTTAACTTGTCTTAATAAATTGAAACGATATAGGCAATTAATTAATTTTACTTAAGCCTGTAAAATACTTATGTGCGAGGCAAAATGTTTGCATAGTGAAAAATAGAATTAATATGTTTAATAATTTTATAAATAAATAACTTAATGGTTTAAACTCTATAGTTCAAATATAAATACTGAACATTCCCAGTGTAATTTTCCTCATATTTGACAGATTTTTATTTATTAATTCGCAATAACATTAGATCAAAACGAAGCAACCAAGCACGCAATATGTGTCAACCTCTTTGGTTGACACATATTGCGTGTAATGATAAATTATTGTGTGTAATTATCATTAGATCAATACGACGCAAGCATACACGCAATATGTGTCAACCTCTTTGGTTGACATATATTGCGTGTAATGATAAACTGCTGACTGAGTATTGCAGAGAATTGTTTGTAGATAGAAATAAAAAATTAAATAAATTCATCAAATCTGATGATATCGACATAATTCGTCCAGCATATTTTAAGTTATCATCACACTATTATATGGAGCTAATATTATTACTATTTTAGTCACGTAGAATATTCCTAATTATGTGTCGTTTTGTCATCTTTTTTACTTTCTAACCTCATTACCAGAGTTCCTGTTCCAGCGATATAGGAAGGATGTTAGAAGAATGTTATTCACAACATGGCTTTTTGAAGATACATGAAAACTATATAAATTTTTAATAATGCTTGTCGGAACTACAATAACATTTAAATTTACTTTCATTTCATCTCAGTTAATTTATAAAAAGGCGTTTCGTAAAATTATAATGAATTCTGAGGTGTATTATTTGAAATGTGCATTTTAAAGATGCCCTGAAGCTCCTCATTCTTTCTAGCGCCATTCATTTTTGTTGTAAAACACGTAAAAATATTATTAGTTACTGTCACTTGATAAACTAAAATTAATAAATTGCATTTTCAATTTATTGTTGGTCTCGAAAAATATCCATGTTCAATATAATCACAACAAAGCATCTTTTGCAGTTTAAATGATTGAATATTCGTTGACAGTGTAATCAACACTTATTTTGTATCATTTTGTCCTTTTACTTTCTCGTGTCTTATTGAAATTTTATCAAGTAATGCGTTTTAATGAAGGTAGTTAAGGAACAAGCTTTCAAACACAATAACATATTTTTTGGTTTAGGTCTGTCAAAATGACTCCAAAGTAAAAAATGTTATTATTTAACTGCATCTTCGGACGCATTATGGGGAATTTTGCGGAATTAATATTTAACTATTTATTGGACATAGTCCCAAAACCGACAACGATTAATAATCATTACGGGATATGATGTCAGGTTGGTTTAATGCCGATTTCAAATTCAGTTCTGATACTATCGTTGTAAATGAAGATAGTACTTTGGGAGGAATATTTTTTTATTACTGCTGAAATAAAAGTGGCCTTTAAGATCTATACAATCCAAATCAACATGATCCTAATCAAATTATATCAGATGAAAAAAATATTAAAAATTATTTCTCACCACGTTACAAATGAAGATTTAACAAAAAAATAAACACTACTAAAAGAATTTTAAAAAAAAACAGAAATTAAGAAGTTTTCGAAAATTAAGTAGGAAATCTACTTATTCTTTTTATACTCATATGTTGTTATTCTTAAATGAAAAAAGGATATTTTAAACATAACATTCTAAGACAAAAAAAGTTTATTGACTGAGAACATTTACTAAATCTGTCTCAGTACTATTAGCATATATTGATGAAAATAAATTTTACTGCGATTAAAAACATAACAAAAACTGAAATAATCTGGACTTAATTCACTTACAGTATGCTATTCACTAGCGTGTTGAGTAACTAGCAAAACAGAAAGAAACTTTATCTATCTTGCTGTCTCGATTACCGATATGTTCGTTACAGTCTCAATTGTCAACTTACAAAAATTTACTTTAAAAAGGGTTCTTTTCTTTTCATTTGTAAATACATTTTGCTCTTACAAAATGTATACCCCGATGTAGATCCCGATCTGGAGAAAAGGCTAAAATATATATTGAGAATAGGGTAAAATCTCTTCACCTAGTATTAATAAGTCTTATCCAAGCTACATAAAACTTTTATAAAGTTAACAAAAACTAATTTTGAAAAAAATATATTAAAGTTGCGATTTAATGAAAAGTTAATATTTTTGAACCAATCTACTTCTCTTATCAGGTAGCTAGAGAACAATAGCCGACATTGGGACTCCGTTTATGCCCATATATCTACTCAGTCTGTGATAATCATTAACTATGTAAACCTTGAAGGCTACAGCTCTGTGGTGCAGGAAGTTAGTGTTATACCCGGTGTTAGGTTCAATACTTTAAAATCGCTTTTAAAAATAAAGAATTGTTGATAATCCCAACATAACACGGGCATTATAGAACGTCACGATATTAGTAACTTCAAGAAAATAAACTATAGTCAATTGTTTTGAATTATAAACATTTATAATTAAAAAAATTGATTCATTTAAAACATATTTTAATTTTTATAACTGCACTGGTTAAATACTGTAATATTAGTTTGCAATAACGTCTCTGTTGCAATGCTATATTGTTATAAAAGTTATTCTATTTTGTATTACTTAGAATTCTAAAAACTATTTTTTATACATGAAAATATTAAATTATTTCCTTTTTAAGTTATTAATTACTTATTTTCTCAATTCCTCTTTTCAGATTTCCGTTTCATTCTCTTAATTCTATCTCATAATTATAGTCTTTTGAATTATTTCGATTTACTGTCTTGAAGATACATGGAAACTATATATATTTTTAATAATGCTACTAACTACAATAACTACAATAAAATTTAAATTTATTTTCATTTCATCTCAGGATGACAGTTAATTTATAAAAAGGCGTTTCGCAAAATTATAGTGAATTCTGAGGTGTATTATTAACTCCTTCGGTTTAAATTATACTGAATTCTGAAGTTTATTATTAATTCCTTCACTGTAATATTTCCCTACTCCTTCGGGAGTGTGGAAAAATCTAGGAAAAGCTACATGATTGATTGTTTCTATGTCATAGGATGTTATTGTGAGACAGATATTATAAAATACAAAGAAAAAAGTTAATAAGCGTCTTATATGCTTTACAGGGAAAAACTAACTTAATTATAAGTCATTCAAATGAAAAATCCAAAGTTTGTCTCTCTATCTGTGTATTTGCTATCTATGTGAATTTAATAAGTGAACCGTGGAACGGATATGGCCCCAACTAATTACTAAAATATTGTTTATTTAATGGGTATATGATCTAAATTGTTTTATGTGATCAATGGTTATTCTTGCGAAAGTCCAATCTACACATTATATTGTTGTAATAAACACAGAAAACAGAAAATTTCTAAAAAATATTTTTATATTATAACAATGACTTACTTACCTTAGGCTTATCTTAGTCTGTTTTTCATAATCTTTAGGGCCAAAACTTTAGTTTTGAATATGCTATGCATCGTGCCAAAATATCATCAGATTTTTTTTTCTTTTATATAATGAGTAAAGATATTTCTAACTACTGTGTACGAAAACTTATATGAGAGAAGGTAAGTATCAAGGTCTACTCGAGGCAGTTTAAGGGTATTTCCACTCATTAACTCGAAAACATCGGTTGGAGAAGCTAAGCATCCCCTGGAATAATTGAATTAAACAAAGTTTGCACTCTGCTTTAGGCATCTTTAATGACCATTTGAAATGCAGTCATATCAGCTTCATTTGAACTCATAAAACCTTTTCGTTGCAGTTTATTCTTAGTACTCACGTATAAATAAAATATGACGCAATGTGACGCACTTTATGGAGAAAGCACAGTTGCTGTTGAAACAAATATGTATGGATCTGGGAGCAAAGCCGAAAAGAGAAATTTACTTAATTATCACAACATCGTTAATATTTAATTTCGTGTATTATTGTGTATAATTAACGAAAGAGAAAACAGTAAATGAAAATGGATTAAAAAAATAATGTTAAAAATTTGGTAGTTAAAATAATTCTGCGACATAAATCTTTCCGTCCGTAAATCACACGAAATTTAAAGCTTCAAATATTTAAATACTATAATTTTTGCTATATAATTTTTACTATAATTTTATTCTCCCTCCATAACTACTATAATTTTTGAATCGATAGAAAAAATGTAAAGATATTTTGAATGTAGTATTTAATGAGAAATTTATTTTAATTATATCCCAGGATTTTTCATTAATACGTTATTTTCTTTTATCTTGAATTGACAAACCCGATTTTGTTATTATTTAAATTTCTTTCTCTGAAAAAATACACATTAAATATAATTAATGTAAGTAATTATTATTACAAAAAACAATAAAATCTACAATGCAAGATACTATCATTTACACTATTATGGAAGATTTATGATTATTAAAATATTCTTAAATCAAAGTTTAAATGTATTCATAGTAAAGTTTGTTCTATACAATGGCTTAGGTAAATAAATTACTTACACAAAATTATAAATTGAAACCATATTCGTTTTCGACTAATATTAGTTTTCGATTAAAATATTACGAAATTCCAATTTGGCACCCTAAAAGTAATCGAAAAGGCAAATAATGGCGATTTATTGATAACGACAGATGCCGCTATTTTATATCTAAAAAACATCATGAAATTAGGATTCAGCACCCAAAATTAGTCGAAAACAAATAAAGTGGCAGTTTATTGCAAATGACAGATGCTGCCATCTTAAGTCTCAAAAACATTGTGACATTCAAAAGAACGTCCAGTCATTTTCAAAATAAAGTACATTCCATTACACGCGTAATTTGCCAGGAACCAAAAAGCATTTTGAGCGCATTCCGTGACGTTACTCTATTAATTTCTCAGATCGTTTAAAAATATTTGAACAAAAGCTTTCTAGCTATATATTTTTCTAACTTCGTCTATTTTTTTATATAATATATTGTAATTTACGTCTGCTAGCCCCAAATGCAAGTTAATGAAAAAACAAAATCGGGCTTGAGCAGGAGCGGGTCGTGCCCGGGTTTTTTCAGGGAACCCTTCTCTTTACGCATGAGGGAATTTCGTAACACAATTTTACTTTATGACAATAAACGAAACACATTTTGCATTATTCAATATATTTATTTCTCATTTCTATAAATAACTAACATATGCCATTATTACGGAATTCATATTGGGCATAAAGGTAAGATCTATTGCGAATCTTTCGTTAAGCGTTGTCGGTCTGCATGGAAATAGCAATAAGTTGTACTCCACTCCCAATAGAGAAACGTCGAAATGAAACGATTCGTTCACTATTCACTATTATTATACGAATCGAAGATGACGTCACTCCACTTGTACTGGGGTGTGTACGGTGTAGGTGTACTCTAAATTTTCATCGCAGACACCAATTTCTGAGGCCAAATTGGCTGGGTTCTCGTTGTCCGATTTTTATGACTTTTAGCTTAATCGAAACCTCTTAATCCTCTAATCGAAGCCTTCTCGTTATATTAAACTTTGTTTAATTAAATTTTGGAGGCATCTCCTTTCACATTCTTTGATTTTGTGCGCGCCATTGCTGCTTACCAAAATTTCAGCGGCTTGTAATTTCCAAAGGCAATGAAATTTTAATAAACTGTTTCTATCACAAGATTCACTATTTCAGGCACTATCCAATGATACCTTACTTAGAACTGTATCATAATTTGTTCCAAAGTTATAAGCGTCTAAATTTTTTTTCGCATGAAATGTTTGTCCAAAAAAACCCTCGTACGCGGTGACTCATAACGTATGACATCACCACCGGATATAATTTTTATTTTACTTTAGGTGATTGTGCATCTATCGTCTATTGATGGACATATACGACGTAATGCTCGGCCTGCGAGAGACTGAATGGCAAGCGATCGCCGGTACTCACACTTTCCGGGTCGCTCGTGGTCAGAGCGTTCCGATCGCATACCGACCATGTACGACAGGGTTCCCTGTCAAAAGAAAGATAGGTTCTTACTTAAACGACAATGACATAGTTGCCCTACGGGACCAAACGATATCTTGGCTGTGTAGGGTTACCACTTCATTATTTTGCTTCTCAAAAATATTTTGAAATTAGAATCCGGTACTCTGTTTTGTTACCCGTCTTTATTCAATATTAGATTTAACAAAGACATGAACAAATGTGCACACATGATTTTGAATAAAATTATAATAGTTAATCAAAATAAATTTGTAATCATGCTTAAAAATTATTATTTCTACTAAATCAAATCGACATACGTAAATCAATAAAATCTACACGTGCTCAAAAATTATGATCGTCGAGCGAGACAGCGTATACCCCGGAAGCCCTGTGCCCCGTACCGCGGGCTATAAAAAACAGCCCCACCGCTGAGGCATTTCACAGTTCATCGCCGAGCATCGTACAGTACAGAAACGGAACTCTCTGCGCGCCACGCTGGGTGATGATTCTGCCGCTCGAACCAAAACATAGCTATACGTGGGCTGCAGCCATTGCTTCCCGCGTGCCGACTTTGTCCTTGATTGCTATTATTGAATAGGTCTGCGAAATTCACCTAAAATGAAACAAAAAATTAATCGAATTATCTATATTTGTAATTTTAAGTTTCGTGAAAATAAATTTAATGTTTCAAGTGAATGTTTTCTTGATCGGTTTAATTTAAGACAAGTTATATGAAATAGTTCCAGCGTTGACGTTGAATTGTTAATATAACTAAAATATTTTTAATATAAGTGGGTCATTCAAATGTTTATTTCCTTGAAATTCTTTGATTCGATATCAAAATATACTTCCTTCTCATTTTTCATTCAACGAAAAATTAAAAGACAGTAAATTTTCATAAACCCTAAAACATTAACAAAACATGAACTTTTACTAGTGTTATTGGGTTTCAAAAATTTTCCTTCACTGATATCTTGTATTCAGAGTAGTTCATTTGTCGTGTCTCGTTCTTTTCCTTTTGAATAGCTCTAAATGAGAGTAGTTCTTTTAATAGCAAGAAGTTGCTATTTAATTCATGAAAAACCTGTAAACTCGAATAGAACTCGCGCTACAAGGATTCGATGCATATTAAGGCACAAATAAATATTTGAGTGTTCACATTATTTCTGCAACCCTATCCTTTTGTGACTTTTTGATAAATTATAAAACAGTGCAACCTTTTAAGATGATGTGCAAAATAAAAAAAAACTGATTTTTTTATTTCATCATATTTCACATGAAGTTTCTACATCGCATGGTTTCTGAGAAAATAGAAATTTGGAAAAACCTAAATTTATAATATATTTACTATATCTTTCACAGGGTATAGTACTATATTTAAATATTTAAAAAAATATGACATCTAGAATCATGGCTATAGTTTCCCTACACCCTTTAAATACAATAATTCTAAAAAAAATATTTTTAATCTTTCTAAATACAATATTTTTTAAAAAAAAAATTTCATGAAAAAGGAGGGAGAGGATATAACACCTGAAATTGTGAAGAAAAAAATTTTAAGTGACATAACTAACCCTTTCAAACGATACCCTTCACTTTACGTGGAATTAATATTTTTTTTGGAATGCTTAATTTTCCCCACTTAAAATTGACAAATTAATATTTTTGAGTTCTAAGTAATGAGATATGAATGGGTGAATATGTTTAATTACTATGCCAAATGTTTTACGTCAAACGATTCCTGACAAAAATGACTATAACGGACGCGATGACAGACACGTGAGTGATCTTATAAAAGTTCCATTTTTTTTCTTTAGAGGTACAGAATGTAAGAAAGTTCGACCTCCAGACTAGCAACTATATTTTTTTCTCTAGAATTATTAGGACATTTAAATACTTTCTGTAACGCCTTCCTTGTTGAATCAAATAGATTACATATTTATAGACGTTATTCCCATTTAATTACCGCTCATAATGAAAACCAAAAATAGCTCGTTCGTTCAAGCTGCTATATGAAAAAAGCAAGTTTGAAATTTTAAAATTGTGAAATTGTCCATATTTCAGACTTTGAAATTAATATCTGGGATAAAAAATAAAAATCTGAAATTTTTTATCGAAGTTAACTTTGAAAGTTTCAAAAGATGTCCTGAATGCAAGAAGGCTCGAGGTGCACCGAACAATTTAAATTATACACTAAATATTATTTATAATACAATTAAAGTCATATTTTCCATGATAAAACTTAAATTTTACGAGTAGAATTATACTGGACTTATTTGCTCTTTTGATGCTCTCTATATGGGGTGGCTCATTCCTATATGTTAAGCAAATAATATGAAGATCTGCCCTTCAGATCTACCTTTTTACTTCTGACGTTAATTTAACACTATTTGACCGAAATGGCTTAGAAATTAGGCCAAGATTCTTTAAGGTAATAATTAAATAAGGAAAAACGAATGGAAATGGAATGGTCCTAGGAATATGAATTATTTCTATGAGAATATTGGAGGAACAAGTAATTTTAAAAACAATGGTGTACTTAAGACCACATTGCAAAAGTAAAAACTTTAACAACCAATATCGTTTGCCAAAATTTTTCCTTTCGCAAGATGAAATTTCCTACATACATTGGGAATGTAGGAAATTTTTGACACGAAAATTAAAAATCGAAAGTAATTATCATAAAAAATAGCCGCGCACATTTCGTAAATAAACCAAAACAATCCAGTGCACATTCAACTGATCATATTTTATCCACTTTGACACCAATAATATTATAATAATATGATACAGCAATGCATAAAAATACGATCAATTAATTTATAAAATTATGCAATTACATTGAAAATGCACCACAAAATAAATAAATACATTTATCTAAAGAGAAAATATAAATCATCATTATAAAGTGTACTTTATATACTGAGTATACCCCGTTTCACTTGAATTCTATTAATAGATAATATTTTTATAATGAATAGCATTAATAAAATTAAAGAACAAAAATACAAATGTCGGGACTCGAATTCAGACTTCCGACTTGTTACGTACGTGATCCAGTATTTTGCTGCAGTGCCAATGACTCACTTTTAAAAAACGAATTACCATATACTTACAAACTAGGCTCACCTTGTTCGGTCGTACTCGGCCTAGGGCTGAGTATACCCGAAGTTGCGCCGTTCAGCCATAATATAGTATACAAAAAGCGCATCACGTTTGGCAGGACATGTCATCGGAAACCTTTTCTCATCAACAAAATTTGTATAAGATGTACCAGAAGAAGATTTAACTGCAAAATAATTGTTTTTAGTTATATGAAGTTTCAATTAAAAGGCTGCAGCAAAGTCTGTAAAACTATTTTATATACAATTTTTCAAAATCCATTTATGTAAAATAATACATTGGCAACTAATAAACCTTTCTGAATTTAAAGGACATCAGCTCAAGTTACAAAACCAAACAGAATATTCCCAGTTTTTCTCCAAAGCAGGAAGTTGTTTTTCTATTGCAACATAAGAACATGAGAGAAGCTCTGAATAGGTAACGCGAACTTAACCTGGCAACTGTGTCAATAAAACTTTTTAATTTTTGGAACAAAATTCCTTATCGCACATTACATCCTTGACGAATGGGAGCTCGCCCGAAAAAACGTGTAATATTTCCACCGACACTTTTGCTACAGTGTAAAATTGTAAAATTTCGACCAACACCTTTCCTACAATATAATTGTTTGCGTATTTACAAGCGTATTTCAATGTATAAGTATAATACTACAGTATTGTGCGCGGCATGCGCATTAAATATATTCATTTAAGCTTGTGTCTTTAACAATCTGTGTCCACCCTAATACTCATAACTTCTCTTCACTATTTTTAAACTCGAGTTATTCTTATCAATAAAGAATGGATTGTGAAAATAATACCAGGATACCAGTGTTGAAGTGACAATAAGTGGATGATTTATTGTGAGCTTAAATTTTAGTATCATATTTTATTTGCATCGAAAAAAGTTAACACATATATTAATTAATACCAAAATTAAATCATGCAAGACTGTTGACGTATTAAACAAGTTTTTATTATTAAATTTTTATTTAAAAGATGTTGATCGAATCGTTTCATATATAAATAATATAACTAAGGCAACGACGCCGGAGACACAATATATAAGATCAAAAAGAAAAACATTGCGCAAAGATGTAAAAAATATAGTGATTCCTTTATTTATTTCTTTTAATTTTTCATTTAATTAAAATCTCTCAAACTTTGTTAACTTATTTCATTGCTTGTCATTTAATACATAACGTATAGTGAAACGAACTTCTTTCCTATCAGGTGACCCACGACACCTCTCGTTCTTTTTCTAATATTTTATTCTTTTAATTTTTCCATCTCCGAAACGGATAAGTTGCGCATATAAAAAACAAATTTATTAATTTACCTTACAGTTTTTGGAAAACTCACGGCATTTTCCTTGCCCTGTAAAAAATATAATACATTTACATGGAAAAAATGATATCAATATTTCTGGATAATTAAATAGATGTCCTATGTATCTTCAAATGTATCAAATTCTATGCGTCTAAATGTGAAAAGGATCCTCGTCTTGGAGAAAATGTCACTCATGATTCACAAATTTTTCTTCACTCTTATCATCCAAGACTTTTTAATTAGGTCCCAATCTTTTAAAGATTATGCAACACATTAATTTTTTAATATTATATATAGCATTTTCTCTACTTTATAATCAACTTCTTTTTTGCTTATATATCTAATTTATATAGCTTCTATACTACTATATATAGCTCATTTTCCAACTCATGTATTATGTACTGGTAAAACAGGAAGTATTACGTTATAAGTTATTTTTATTGCGTCAAAGCCTTACTCAAATTATTAATTATCAACTGGCTCCGAGTTTTGAGTATTCACTTAATTTTTATGTACTAATATTATGTATTACTACAATAATTGTATTTATCAAATCAATTAACGATGTACAAATTGCCTTATCTGTTATAAGATATCAATGGATGTTTGTTGAGCAAAAGACTATAATGACTTCTCTCAACGATTGTTGTAGTTATTTTTTAGATACAGATAACAGTCACGACACTTATTTGGAAGTAGATGAAAAAACTTTTCCACATATTTTTGTATGATGATATGTACAAATATTTACACTTGATTTAATTTTTGTTCGATATTTCAATAAATTTGTACCATTTCATTTATGTAATTTCCGCTCGTCATCATTATGACAATGTTTTATGATAAACAAATCAATTGAATACTGCGTTATCATCTATTTACTGGGGTTACGCTACGTTTTGATACAAAATTACAATATCACAGGTATTTATGGTCATATGTTGCCATTTTGACATGGTGTCTGAGAAGTAATCTTTAAAATATTGGCCAAATGTGTGCAGGTTCACAGATATGAGGGGAAGCCAAGAAGTTCAGGAAATAAGGTGGAAACAAAGTCAAAAGAAACGTGACACTATTTTTTTTTTCGATATACTCTTCTTTAACTCTAATGCATCTCAATTAATTTATTTACATCCTCAAGAAAATGTTTTCTCTTTATCTAAAATAAGCTAAAACTGCAGACTTGACCTCTTCATCATTCCTAATTTTTTTCCACTAAGCTTCTTTTTTTTATTTTTCGGGCACATAATAGTCGCAGAAGGCCAAGTCTGAACTATATGGTAAACGCTGCAATATTTGACAGCCACACGTGAAGGGGCAGCCATGGCAACATGGATCTTATGTACGGGTGCAAAGTCAATTTTGTCTATTTCAATGCTTGTTTAAGACTATCAACCGACAAACAAAAAATGTATAGGCAGATTTCTATAGACAAGTCGCAACGTTATCTACAGTTAATCCTGTGGAGGGACGAATCACATCTACCCCTTGAAGTGTTACAATGAAATACCATTACATACGGAACGGTTTCGGCCCCTGTCTTAAGTCAACGTTGTTTAAAACAGTTGGCTTTAGAAACCAAGGATAAACTTATATCTGAAATTATCGAGCATGACTTTTACTTTGATGATTTGCTAACGGGAACTGACAATCATGGAAACCTGTTATACATATATAATTACATTACTAGCATCTGCATGTTTACCACTATAAATTTTGTACTAATTGTAAGGCAATTTTGGAAACCAATGTACCAATATCACATTCATTAGATTTAAATAAACAATTAAGTGTATTTGGATTACATTGGTTCACCGACACCGATCAAATGCAATTTATTGTAAACATATATGAAACCGAAAAAGTTACGAAGAGAACAATTTTGTCTAAAACATGCAAGATATTTGACCGACTAAGCTTACTTAGTACTTATTCCTTTAAAATACTTTTACAGAAACTATGGCTACTGAAATTAGGTTGGAATGATCCTGTGCCAGAAACCCTTCAAAAATTATGGTGTGATATTTTTGAAAATCTTCATTATCTTCGTTCTATCTCTGTGCTTAGGCATGCATTACGCACGTCGCGTATATTCATTGAGATTCACTGTTTCGTGGACGCTTCGCAAGAAACTTATGGGGCATGCGTTTATTTAAGAACCTTAGATAGTTTTAATACCGCTACAGTGAAACTACTTTGCGCAAATATGTGAGTATCCTCACTTAAACCGACTTCTATGCTACGTCTAGAGTTATGCGTGCATCATTGGGTTCCCGTTTGATTGCAAGGATTTGTAATGCATTGCGCTATAATATTCAATGCAAATGGATGTGATCTGACTCACTTATAATATTGGCTTGAATAAAGAGGCTTCCAAGGGATCTAAAACCATTTCTTTGTGATAGGACTACAGAGATTCATGAGCTTAATGAGCTCAGTAGTTCCAGAGAAGTTCTTCCTGTCACCGTGAAGGAGGCCCACCACGCAGGTGCGAAAAACGATCAATCAAGCCTATCAAATCACAGCGCGTTTACACTGTGTTGAAATTCTTCTATACCCACGCACTGAACTTTCGGCTTTGGACGAGGCAACACCAGCGTGAGCGCGCCCACTAACTTTCGATACCTCCACACTTTGAACTTTGAATTTATACAATCATTTATACATTACATTTTGAATTATACATTACATTCAACATTTTACATTGAGTTTCTTTATATTAACGTATTTGGCGCAAACAACTTCTAATAAACTAATAGGCAATTATGACGAATATAAGTGGGTTGTCTGTTTTGGAATATTTTCTTTGACACTTTATATTTAATCGTATTCCAAAATAATCGTTATTAATGGAAAACTTACAGAGCCGAGAGCGATAATTTTAAAAGAATATTTTTATCTAGCTTTGATAAGATACGCTGGAGAAATAAATATGGGAAACCATCTAATTGCGTGTGGGTCATACTTTGAGTTTCGTAATCACCTATGTATTTTTAAATTATTTATACAAATTAACATGGTCACGAATATCCAAAATAATTGTAAAAGATACTCCAACCATCTCTCCCAACTGCTTGTTCTTTAATAGAGCATCTTCTAATACAAATTTTCAACTTTTTCAACAATGTCCATCTTTAAGTGGGGTTCCGTTGTCACCTATATCTTTCTAAATTATTTATACAAGTTAATAATAAGTAAAAGTTAACAATTAATAAATTTATATCTCAATTAAAATTCGCGGATGATATAGTTTTACTTTGTAGTACGTAAGAACCTACAATATAATCTCTTAATAACAGAGTGAGAAGTGGAACTACGAATAAACTGGAAAAAGACGTAACGACGAGACAGACAAGACGAACAAGACAAGAACGACGAGAGACGAACGAGACAAGACGAACAAGACTTAATTTCTTTCGAGTATTCAGATAAGTATTTCTACCTCAGACATCTCATATTTTTTTAATCATGTATGGGCAAAGAAATAGACCGAAGAATAAAAAACAAGTGGAATAAGTACTGATCCGTGAATGAAATGTTTAATTGCTCTATACCGACGAAGCTTAAAACAAAAACTATATATATATATATATATGTATATATATATATATATATATATATATATATATATGGATTTGACGAAGTGTTTAGTCAATATTGGCTAAACCTGGTTCCTGTCAAAGTCTAATTTGAGCGAAACAAGATCATAAGGTAGAAAGAAGCTATATAAATATCAAACTTAAAAACCACGTTAACAGTACGTTGATTATGAAAAAGACAAAAGCAAAAGATATGATGAAACATACACTGACATTAAAATGGAAATGGATAGATCACATAAAAAGTGCTTAAGAAGAAAGATGGTCACAAATTACAACAAATTATTTCATTATCTATAAAAAAAACGTAGATGAGGCAGTCGTTAAAACGTTGAAACAACGACGTAGTAAAAATAGCTATATCATCATCATCATCAGTTCCTGTCGCTCCGGTCGGAGCATAGGGCAGACGGCAGTTGCTTAACCTCCCTCCAGGTCTTTCCAGCTGTCTTTGCTTCTTCCTGTACCGTTCTCTGCCAGGTCTTTCTTGGTCGGCCACGTCGTCTTGCTCCTTGGGGGTTCCAGTCGAGGATTGCCTTCTCGATGATCCAACGCCACTTCCTCTCCCTAATCTGGTCTGTGCAAGACTTGACACTGGTAGTCCGTGTACATCTCCTTGATGATGTTGAGGATTTTCATGGGGATGCCATACTCTGCCAGGTTGTTCCACATGACTGTTCTATTGACCGAGTCAAATGCCTTCTCGAAGTCAATGAAGGTGAGGTACAGGTTGTTCTGCCATTCCGAGCTTTGTTCTAGGATGATCATCAAGGTGTTTATGAGATCCACGCAGCTCCTGTGTTTTCGGAAGCCCGCCTGCTCTTTTCTGAGTCTCCCCTCCACCGCTGTATAGAAAACCACCCAATAAAAATAGCTGTGTAGATAAATTAGAAAGAGAAAGTGAAGACTAGAAAGTATTGCAGGAGGTTTACACTGCTTTACGCGGTCGTTACGATAACACATAAATAAACAATTAACATATAACTGATACTTTTAATACAATTTTCTTAATAATATTAATCCTATCGAAATAATGAATAATATAAATGAAAGTTTAATGTAACTTTTAAGTAAATTGTAAGGAAATAAAAATAAAATCGTTACACATAAAAAAAACCGTAAAAGAAACTGGGAGCTACCTACTAAAGACATTACTACTAAAGACACTACTGAGCCTAAAACAACAGTCTACAGATGTTTCGTATGTTTGTTTGACTGCGCACACTTTCGTTTTGCACGCTAATCTCAGCAACGGTTGAACCGATTTGGATGTGGTTTTCAGTGATGTGTTTAGATTAGCTTGAGCTAACATTTAGGCAATCAATTCACAAATGAAAATGGAACATCAATTACATTCATTGTGTACCGGAATATTAAAACCAGTGGAACAGATATGGCTGCCATCGCCATCTATTATTAACATGTTTAGTAAACTTTATGCTCATAGGGTTCTGAAAGAAAATGGAAAAAAATCACAAAAAAATTCAAAATAATCTTTCTTAATCCGAACGCGAACGTAGTCGCCAGCACATCTAGTCTTAAAATAAAAAAGAAATTTAAGTTAACAGATAAAACCAATTAACCGATATCATTTTATTTGAAAATTCTAACCGAATTTTAGGTTCTAGAATTTTTTCCTATTTTAAAATATATAGTTTAAAACTGTCGGAAGAATACGTTGCAGCTTAATATTTCGCAGCCAGGGTATAAAAATAAAAATTGCCAAAATAGAACTTAATTTAATATTAAAGGACCTTTCTCACCATACTCCATTCGATACTGTGCCCAAAAAAAATTCATCCTGATTTTACATATATATATGTCATGCACTTAAATATATTTTGTTAATATTTAGACTGTATGTTAATTGATATCTTAATATGAAGAATATACTTGCAAACAATTCTTGCACCTAAGCTGTAACAGATAAAATTCCATGCTTAAAGATGCAGAATGTGAGGTGTGACAGATGGAGAGATAGACTTGATAAAATTATAAAGATTCCTTGATTCTCTAAGGGACCTTCATAACGGATTCAACGGATCTTTAAAGTCGAAAGCAAGAATTCTATAAATTCTGTAAAACTATCTGGTTTTACTCCAAACCATAACAGTTTGGAATCTTGAAATGAAAAATTAAAATCTGTAAAATATTCACATTACAAAGTAATATTTTCTGAAAGTTGTCTGCATGAGTTAATCACGGGTTTTTATTTTAGGTTATAAGGTGACATGACGTTCACAAAAATTATACCTTAGGAAATATAAAAAAATCCATAAAGAAACTCACCACTTTTATTGAAAATAAAAATTCGCGCAGCTTCCGTTTTTTACTTGTTTTAAGTTTATAAAACCCTCGGAGAAGATACGTCGAAGGAGCTCCGGTATTGAAAAAAATAATAAGTGTCACTATACAGCTTCTGATTTTCTTTAGTGACCACTTTTATTTGTTTTTTTTTTAATAATACATAATATGAATAACAAATGAGTAATACATAAATAATTACGATCTCCGTCTGAAACTTATACAATCAAAGTACGTGTCTAAAACTATAGAAACTATGAACTTAAGAACGTAAATGTCTAAAACAATAGTAACTATGAGACAGAAAATTTAAATATCTAAAACTATTGAAACTTGGGCTGAAAATGTACGTGTCTAAAGCTAAAAAAAACTATCACGCTTAAAATATAAACATGTAAAACTATAGAAACTATGAACTTAAGAACGTAAATGTCTAAAACAAAGTAACTATGAGACAGAAAATTTAAATATCTAAAACTATTGAAACTTGGGCTAAAAATGTACATGTATAAAGTTAAAAAAAACTACAATGCTTAAAATGTATACATGTAAAAGTATAGGAACTATGAACTTAAGAGCGTAAATGTCTAAAACAATAGTAACTATGAGACAGAAAATTTAAATATCTAAAACTATTGAAACTTGGGCTAAAAATGTACATGTCTAAAGCTAAAAAAAACTACAATGCTTAAAATGTATACATGTAAAAGTATAGAAACTATGAACTTAAGAGCGTAAATGTCTAAAACAAAGTAACTATGAGACAGAAAATTTAAATATCTAAAACTATTGAAACCGGGTGACTGAAAACTTTAATATCAAAAACAATAGAAACTATGAGACCAAGATAGAGAGACTAACAGATATAATGAATTTTTTTCCCTACGGAACTCTAAAAATTATATAATATTTTTGATTGTGAAATTTCCAGTTCCAAATTCTATATCAGGATACTTTCTCTGCTTCTTTTTTCAATATCTATTTAAACTGTCTTTAAAACCTCTGTGTATGAGGATGATCTTCAAACATGTATACGTACTGACCTTAATAATATTTCACCCGTTTTTACTATTAACTGTCTTTAAAACCTCATAGTATGAAGATGATCTTCAAACATGTATACGTACTGACCCTAGTAATATTTCAACCGTTTTTACTATTCACTGTCTTTAAAACTACTGTGTATGAAGATGATCTTCAAACATGTATACGTACCCTAGTAATATTTTAACCGTTTTTATCATTACAATCACATTTAGTCCTCTACTAGTCCTATGACTTTAAAAATGCTCTTTAATTTTGGTTGATGAAAAGGAATGGACTCCAGTAATAATAATTTTTTTTTCAAACGTACATATTCATCCAAATATGTAAATAAAATAAATGTATTCATGTTTTATATTCATGTTTTAATAATAAATATATCATTCACAATTAAATGAAACTACGTGATGTAGTATTATTTCTACTTTCTTTAAGTTCTTTACCACGACCTAGGTTTCGTTGTATTACAGCATCTTCAGGTGGGCTATTAGCAAATATACAGGTGGGCTATTAGCATCTTTGCTAATAGACCACCTGAAGATGTTGTAATACAACGAAACCTAGGTCGTAGTAAAAAACTTAAAGAAAGTAGAAATAATACTACATCACGTAGTTTCATTTAATTGTGAATGAGGAATTTTTACAAAATTAACGCCAAATATATTCAAGATATGTCATTGTTTTTGAATATATGTTTTAATACCTCATTATGGTAAAAAGACTACTTTAAAGGCCTTTTTACTATCTGGTTCACGCTTGAATCCAATATTTGTAACAATGGCGTCAAAATGGAGGGTAAAAGTAGTATGTAAATCAATTCAGCCTTTTAATATAGATTTTATATAAATAAAATAATACATAAATAAACGAAATATATTCTATTATTTTATAATATTATATAATATATAAATAAAATAAATATATTCATATAGTTATAAAGATAAACAGATAAAAACTAATATCATATATATTAGTCTACTACATCTTGATGAGTTCACTAACCAAAACTTATGAATTAGTTTTCTCTAAGTCTAAGCGCTTCACTTTTAGCGTTGAGAAAACTTAGTTTTTCATTGACAGCTCGTGCGGAGATCTAAGAAAATATCGAACGTTTTCAAGTACGGGGATGAAAATGTAATTTGGTGACATGAAGCTTATATTCTGAACTTTTTCTTAATTAATATTTCTAAATTTAAGCATAATATGACAAAGAATAAATTATATAAAAATCATCTACACCAGACCATTGTCTTATTCTCTGTCACAATCCCTAGCGGTCGGACAAATTTGTTGTGAGCCCAACGTAAGACAACTGAAAATAATATAAACCACACCAAAAATGCCATTTTCCAAGTTCAAGTAAACAACTTGAGGTAAAACTTGTCTGAAATTACGTTTCCGAATTTTGATTATTAAGATACCAATTCCACTACTAATAATTCCGCTTCTAAGTAAAATTTATGAAATATCGATATATCGACAACAAAAATAGTAAAATGGAGAAGTAGTCAAGTATCGCTTGTGCTTAACAACACAAGCAAAGGAACTATTAAACAAAATTTGAGTACGTACAATTCAGTACACGTAACAAAAATGAAACTATTTTAGCAATCTAAACATCTATTTGTAAATATATAGTAAGGAGTAAAACGGCAGAGAAAAAAATAACTACAATTCCAGCATCGTTAAATGCTAATAAAAAGTTAAGATGTATTGGTCCTGTTGTAAATTATATTTGCGACAACTATATAGATTTATAAATAAATTAAGTACATACATGTGTTGTTATTCTTGTAATGGATAAAGTGCACACAAAATTAGTAACAAATCAGTCATAAATAGATAAATAAATCAACAAAATTTTGACAGTTTACTTTTGACACATATACCGACGAAACAGCTGATAGCAGCAGTGAACACCATTATTGTTTGTTTTCACGCATTCGTACACTTTATATTCAATCGTGTTCATCTATCTCTCTCGGTTGTTAGCTAAGTACCTATTTCCATCTTTCTTGCGATAGATTCGTTACATTCAAACGTTGCAATTAAACGTTGCAACAAAAATGTTGCCGAAACTCGACCTTGAAATTTTACTCTCATTACGCCCAAAGATACTTCACTTCAAAAACTACATGGTAAACAAACCAAACACAGCGTGTTAAAAATATAAATGTTATAAGACGGAAGAAAATAATTTATTGCCAAGAAACTAATAGAATCTTCAGTAAGATGTCAAAATTTATGTATTTGCTATAAACATATTTGGCCTCAAAATTATAACCACAACCAACTTTCATATTCTTTGTATCTTTTTCGATATATTGGAGAATCATTCTGGACCGTACTATCTTAATTCTAGACTCAAAACCTTAGATGCCACGGTCTTGGATTACTTTTCCACCTATTTACCTTAATTCTAACACACTGCGATCAACACTCCTTTAATTTAGACACTGCCAAATCCTGAAACATACTTAATTCTTTGTCATGCTCTATCCCTTTCTTTCATATACTATCTTATGTTATCCCTCTCCCTTTGTCTATGTTAATATCTATATATTAATATGTAAACATTGAAAATGAATGAAAATATATCATTCGAAAGACGCTGTGCTATAGAGGTGCACAAAAATCCTGTGTACACGTTGCCGTAAAATAAAATGAACATACATACTTGATTTTCCCGTACAAAACGCTTTAACTAATTAAATTAAAATATTTTGATCAAATTCATGGCTTTATGAGCTTAGATACCTTTGCCTTCCCTGCATGGGAAAATATCACAAAAAATAGTTATATAAAGAAAAACATAGTGTTGTTTCAATTTCTTTGTTTACCTTTATATATTTGTTATATTGTTCTGACGTTTAATGATTTAATTATTTATTTTTAAGGAATTTCATATGTTTACTAAATGTTTGTCATTAACTCCCTCGTACTTACTCTTTGCTCTTTCCCACTCTACCTCATCGTATTAAGGTAATAAACAAGAACTTTCATAGAAACAAATTCAAGTTAATTATATGGAAAACAAGCTGAATTTCGTTACTTTATAAACACGATTGTTCGAATTTCCACTACAGGCAATACTAGTTTAAATTATTTCTTAACAAATATGTTGTGATAAACCGTGTGTTAAAAATTTTTACACAGCCTATTGATGATTATCAGCATCTACTGGTAGTTATTAGATCCGTGATCATAATCTCCCACAATATTAAATTTTTAATGTGTAGTGTGTTTATTCAATAAAAGATATCGTTAATACGACAGTAATTTTACTTTATATATGTACATGAATACTGAAATATACAATAAAATAATAATATTGAATATATTTAGCGTTACTTTTGTAGAAATTCATTATTCACAATTAAATGAAACTACTTGATGTAGTATTATTCCTACTTTCTTTAAGTTCTTTACCGCGACCTAGGTTTCGTTGTATTACAACATCTTCAGGTGGGATATTAGCAAAGAACATTACATTCTTTGCAAATATCCCACCTGAAGATGTTGTAATACAACGAAACCTAGGTTGTGGTAAAAAACTTAAAGAAAGTAAAAATAATACTACATCACGTAGTTTCATTTAATTGTGATTAATAAATTTCTACAAAATTAACGCCAAATATATTAAAAATTAGCAATTCTCAAATATCATGATTGGTCAGAAAGTGATTAATCCCCTAACACTTCTTATCAATATATCATTAGGGTAATTTGTATTAGTGTCTTAAATATCCAGCAAACTCGCGTCAAAAAAATTATCATCTACATTAACATCACCAAATTCTAGAACTGACATGACACATCTACAACATTGTGTCAGGGTTTGCTCTAAGAAAACATGTTTCCTATCAGAGTTTTCGCCATGAAAACATTTACATTTCACAGAACAGTGTTCAAAGTGGCTGCTAATCAGAAAACTTCTTCTTCTGTGTTCTTTTATAACATGATAGTATTTTTTGTTTTTGAAGATATGTTTTAATAACTCAGTATGATAAAAATACTGTTTCAAGGCCTTTTTACTATCTGAAGACCAAATCCAATTTGTATATTTCAGTCGTATTACAGGATAAAATGAATTTGATCCCGCCTTTATTTATAGATTTATCTGGTGAAAGACATGAATTTTAGAAGGAAGCAAATATGTTATTGGATAGCGATCACCAAAACAAGGCCTGGTTCTGGAAAAAGGTGAATCCACATCCAACCCATTTTCTTTGAATTATTCAACAGAAGACACTGCTGCATATTTGTAATTAGAGAGTTTTTAACAGCAATCGCTATAAAAAATACTAGAACGTTTTAAACGTATTTATTTAATCATCCATCCCCAAGGTGATGCTTCTTTGTAGTAATTTTATGATAAATTCATTTTCTTTAACTGATAAAACATCGCACGAAATAATAATGTGTTTAATATAATAATTATTTTAAAGAAACTAAGTGTACATCGAACAGTTGCTATTTTTAGGCAGTCAAGAAAATTTCATCGTTTTTCTTTTTCAAAAAGGTAGCATAAAAATGATATAAAATACATTTTCAAGTTCACAATTAAATGAAACTACGTGATGTAGTATTATTTCTACTTTCTTTAATTTCTTAACCACGACCTTAAGTTTCGTTGTATTACAACATCTTCAGATAGGCTATTAGCAAAGATTAACTCTTAGGAACATCCAACAGCCTTTATATGTTTCAAGTACAATAGCGGCAGCCTAGTTTGTGTGGGTTTTCCCACTGCTTGTGTTAGTGAGTTTATTGTGCGCGAGCGGTGTAGGTTTTATTATATTTCCGAGAGTTAAACGATATACCAGTATTTTAGTGAGGGTAATAAATTCAATTGTTGTTATTATATGAGGTTGTACAATGTAAATGTTCTGATGTATGTAATAAAATTAAATGGAAGTTATTCTTGGTAATATATTTATATAAAAGCAAGGGTATCTGAAAGTCAGAACAAGGTTATACCACTAATTCAACATATCTCCTGTTTTATTTATTCATATATTTATACACACACACACACACACATATATATATATATATATATATATATATATATATATGTATATATATATATATATATATATGTATATATATATATATACATATTTTTTTATATTTATTTATTTCTTTTTCTTATTTTTATATACTTATATTTATATGCGTATTTGGGCTGAAACAATTTGAAGAGTACTATGGAATCAATGTTGTCTAATTATCTTATGTCTAGAAGATATTAAGTATGGGTGATAATATTATATTTAGTTGTCCATTTAATATATTAACGTTGATGTCTTTTTTATGTCTGTTTATTTCTAATGTTTCTCAGATATTAAGTTTCTTACCTTTTGTATTTATTTGTAATATATAGGGGGCATTATCAGTATGAGGGTGATGGTTATTTTCAATGAGATGTTTAGCAAAGTGAAATGTGTCTGGCTTGTTATTTCGCCAGCTGGCAATATGTTCACGTGAAGATGTTGTAATACAATGAAACCTAGGGCGTGATAAAGAAATTAAAGAGAGTAGAAATAATACTACATCACGTAGTTTCATTTCATTGTGTATAATGAATTTCTACAAAATTAACGCCAAATATATTCAACATTTTCATGTACGAAATTTGACCTGTATTTTATTTCCGTGACAAAATGTTTTTAAATTTCCATAATAAAACAAGAACCCCTTAATTATTCATTATGTCCATCCGTTCGTTCGTCTATCATAGCCTCACGGTTTCTACAGTATCAGACTTATGTGCATGAAATTTTGTAAATAAATGATTCGTATAGAGATCTCAATTAAAGTTACATAATATTAAAAGACAATTTTACAGGCGAGTGGGATATCCAAGGAAAAATATTTTAATTGAGGTTAGGGTTTCCGCTAGCGTTTTCTATTTTTAAACCCAATTTTCACAATATTGTGCTACAAATTGACGTACAATGTATCCGTCCCACGCCTTTCTGAAAAATCTGAATACTAAAATTTAATTACAAAATTTCAAATAAATTATTTTGCTTAACTTGCAACTACAATTTAAAGAGATATAGACATTTACGGCACCCTACACTGGCCACAAAAAGTTCAAGATATATAGACAATTATGGAACCCTACCTTTTCAACAACGATTTTAAGAGATATAAATAATTACGGTACCCTAGACTTTCTTCAACAATTTCAAGGGAGATAGACAATTACGGAGCCTTGACTTGCATCGAAAATTCAAGAGAAATAGAGAATAACGGAAACAGATACTTGCAACAACAATTTCAAAAATATTGACAATTATGGAACTCTAGACTTGCAACAACAATTCAAGACATATAGACA
The DNA here is from genome assembly GCA_039881145.1 of Druceiella hillmani. Lineage (NCBI taxonomy): Eukaryota > Metazoa > Arthropoda > Insecta > Lepidoptera > Hepialidae > Druceiella > Druceiella hillmani. The sequence goes on from JAYKKI010000013.1 coordinate 4,768,701, forward strand.
ATTACAGAACCCTAGACACGCAACATTAATTTAAGAGGTATAAACAATTACAGAACCCTAGACTTGCGACAAAAATATCATGAGGTATAGGCATTTACGAAACTTCCAACCTGCAACAACAATTCAAGACAGACAATTGCGGTACTCTAGAATAATTCAAGAGATATAGATTCTTACGGAACCCTAGACTTGCAACAACAATTCAAGAGATATGGACAATTACAGAACCCAAAACATGCAACAAAAATGTACAAGCAATTAACAGGTCCTGACAGGCATTTGTCATAGTAAAAATCTTCATATAATAAGTCATAATAAAAAGTTTGAAAAGAAAAGATCCATTTGCAAAGATGTAAAAAATTAAATAAAACCATCAAATTTCATCTTAAATTATCATATTATTTCATTTATTGATAAAATGTACACATTCCATTTGATTAACTATCAAATAATTTACTTCACTAAAATATTTAGAAGTTCAAATAAAAAAAATATTTTACTAATTAAAACACAGCCATTTGATAATTTTTTCGTTACATTTCGATTTAACTTAAAATAATAATTGAATCCACGTTATAAAGTTCACAACATTATAAAGAAAACAAAAATTTAAAGGCATGATAATAGCAAATTTTAGACAAATTTTTCAAGTGTTGCTAAAATAAAAACCTTTTTTTTTATTATTTAAAAGACATGCAGACACGCAGATCTTTTTTTAGTTACGTGTTTTTAAATAACTATACCTACTCACACTTTAACACTGAATATACAATGTGCTGTAACTTTGAATTTCTTGTGTAATAATATGATTAACATCGAATAGTCTGTGGATTGTCACACTATAATTAAATAAATGAAATTAAGAGACTAATTTTTATTTAACACAATTCTAACACAGCCACTATGAGTAATTTAACAATAATTTAATTTAAACGACGTTCCTGCTTCAGTATACCATCTACGCTATTTTATATTCTTTAATATTTTTATACATTCATGAAATTTCATACAATCTCTTTAATACTTCCAGACAACATTTCTTCAAACTTACCTAATTCACTCATTTTCACTTAAACAGTTTTTAACACTAATGATAAATGTGCAAGTTTTTAACTATTTAATAAAATTGAAATTTTTGAGGTTAAACGTTAAAAAATAATTATCACAATAATATTTCCAACCTAAGTAATTATTAACCTAATTTTAATTTTAAACACATTTTTAAAGTAAAATTATGCCAACGTTTGTTATCCATATACGTTTCGTACCACTGTGCTTTCACAGCATATTCTTCAACTCTATTCGCATTTATGAAACTTTGCACTTCCTGCAATTTAAAAGAAAATTTAAAATGTTTTAAAATGGTCTTCGTTAAAAAATACGAGAAAAAATAATCTGGAAGTATCCTCCCAAGAAAAACGTACATAGATAATAAACATTACAAGAAATTAAACATGATAATGAGATAAAAGTAACAATACGTATATATATATATATATATATATATATGTATATATATATATATATATATATATATATATATATATATATATATATAATTTTCCAATTGAATTTTAAAGCATCTCAAAGCAAAAAAAAATTAAATGTTCAAAACTATTGATAAAATACATGAGCGTATTTATAACCCAACAGTATATTTCTTCATGTTGTAATACTGAGTAAGGTTTGAACGTTGGATCTAATATCCGAGTATTGCTGTTGATATTATGAAAAATTATATTTTTCCTTTGTTATTGGCAACCATATATTTTAAGTGATCTGTAAAATAACTATCATTTATCACCAACTTAAAATATCCTTAATTAATGTGAAAAACACTGAAAAATTTAATGCAATTTCATTATGACAAAACTTATTTAAATGTGTTATTATTCTACTTAATTATTATTAATTAGTTAATATTACATAAATCAATTTGCGAGTAAATTGGAAATGTTTAAAACATTGTCTTTGTTCAATAAATATTACATACACTGATTTTATAAATTGTGCAAACAATCGAAATATCTGAAAAAAATGCCTACATTAATTATGAAATAATTAATGTTTTGTAATTAACAAATTATTAAATCAAGGTACACATGGCCGTTTAATTAATTTAACTAATTCTAAACCAACTATTTTGACTTATAGAAGATAAAGATAAATCTAAAGACGTTCTCGCGATTGAAATCCTACCGACGATATCTCCTCTCTTTCGTTCCGAAATAGACGTATTCCTCGCACCACTCTCTGGCGCTTATGTCTTCAGAGCAGCAGCTTGGATATGCTTCTACGCTCTTAGTCAATTTGGCGCAACGCTGGCACAAATCTAGCAGTTGCTCCTGCAAAAAGTAAAATGAATTTTTTTAGAAAATAAAACTTTTAATGAACTTTCTTCCCGTTCTTGGCTGTACGTTACAATATTATAGAGCAATCGGTTTCGCATTTTGCGATGAAAGCGGTAGTTATTTAACATAAAGAATATGTTTACTTGTGATTAGAATTATGTTTAACATCTATCAACAATATTGTTGTGTTCAAAAGGTGAGATGCGTATGAGAATTTATTTGTGACAACGCTGACCCCAAGATAAAACGGACTGTTCTGAGACATCACTTATTCCCACTCAAGGAAGGTAACATGTTTACGAGACGAATATAAAATGAGACAATGTTGATCAGTGTGGTTTAAATATGGGGAAAGTTCATGACAATCATAAGATTGGAACTACACACGGATACTAATATAATTTTATTTATTTTTCGATGAATTAAAAAAATTATATAAAACTTAATGAAGTATCATTTTAAGATCGTACTATAAGCGAACGACCGACGACAACTTATCAAAGAACGTAAGGGGTAAACTATTGATAGTATGAAAGAGAATCTCATCGGTATCTTTTTAAAGTTGTGGATAAAATAAGAAATAAATGTATTTTCGAACAAACACATAATTTGTTCCAGTCAGAAAACAATAGAACATAGAACTAATAAGCAACTACGAAAGATTAATGCATATAAATCAATAAAAGGTAATTATAATAAAAATCCTAATAACAACAATAGATTATCTATTGTTGTTATTAGAATTTAATATGAATAGAGAGAGAGAATGTACAAACATTTCCAGAGAAATTATTAAACAGCAGTCAATTGTAGTATTTAATACTTCAACTAATGTTGATTCTGTTAAAAAAATAAGAATTTCACTTAATTAACTTTCGAAATCGACAGATTTCTAAATATTTGCATTCGCAAGCTACATACGTCTAATTCCAATTTTATGACGTGACATTTCGTATAAAACAGATTGTTTTTTGAAAATACTTTGGTCATAATTCCCAATAAACTCCACCATAATCATTCGCGTTCATCCTACAATATATCCGGAAATTAAGACGGACGATCAGTTCCATTTCATAAAGTACTATTGAGTTGTTTACTGTAGGAATGTGATACGACATTGATAACCCGAGACTGACCCGTGGCTGCCAGGTAGGTGATTATGTTGATTTTAAATATTTCAGTGTAAACCGCAATTCTTTGAGGAGTGCCGTTTCGTTTATTTCTGCAACCGATTGGTTTATTCTGGACATAAGTATGATGTACTTTTAATGTAGAAATTATGATTGTCATATACAACAGTTGTGGTAGCCATATAGGCTTTTCCACATAATAAACTACACGCCATATTTATTCTTTGGAAGTAAAACTTTTGACACTCTAAGTACATTGGCAAATAATTTTATGTCAAACGTGATACAAATGTTGGAAATCCCAATGTAAAAATCGAAGACGTCTGACGTAAAGTGCATGTCTGCGAATGGATTGTTAAGAAATACTGTCTAATAAATACCATGTCATTGGGGTAGAATATTCACGCATTGTTTTTTCTATTATGTTTACTCATGATTTCTGCAAAAACCCAGTCCAATTATTATTTTGGACTGGGTTCAAGTTATGACTTTCTACATAATGCTGTGCCCTGATTCAGTTCAGGAACTGCCCATTCCGTATCACTTCTTAATTATAATGAATCTAAAGAGTTAACTAAAACTGCTTGTAGTCAATGTAACTAGGGAAGAAGTAAATGCACCAGCATTGGCGTAAAGAATATTAGATTGTATCTAAACCAACGAAATGATATAGTCTATATGTAAGAAGAACAGTGAAAAAGAGACAGAATAAAGCCCCATAATCATTGTCTTTTATGTTGTATACCTAAATATTTATCTAAACCATACAACATAAAAACGGTCAATACATAAATTAAAAGAGACATTTAATCCATTATTCGATTTTTTTTCATACAAGATGTAAATGGGAAAGGTTGTTGGGTACTTACGTCATAAGTGCAATCAGTAAGCATCGCCAGCTCCTTGGGAGACCATTGCGGTTTGCTCTCTATCGTCGGTAACCAGGAAACAATTAGTCCCGCTAGTAACACCAGGAATACCACCTGTAAACAAAACTCATTATTTAATTGTGATAAAACTAAAGCTTACCTACCCATTCGTATTGCTATTGTATGTATTTATTCTTTTATTACGATAATTAATTTATAAACCAATCATAAATTAAAAAATGGAAGACATTCGAGTGTGTTTGTAAATTATAACTAAACGTACTTCAATACTATTTAATTATTACAATCAAATGAAACTACGTGATGTAGTATTATTTCTGCTTTCTTTAATCTCTTTACCACGACCTAGATTTCTTTGTATTACAACATCTTCAGGTGGGCTATTAGCAAAGATTAGGAGAAAAGGCTATTAGAATCTTTGCTAATAGCACACCTGAAGATGTTGTACTTCAACGAAACCTAGGTTGTGGTAAAGAACTTAATAATAAAAAAAAGTAGAAATAATACTACATCACGTAGTTTCATTTAATTGTGTATCGGATTAGTACTAATATTTAAAGAAAAAAAGATACATGAAGAAAGTTAAGTATTTATGAGAAGATAAGTTAACTTTAATATTAAATGATGTATATTTCTTATGCATTTTACTGTGGTTAATGAAATATAAACACAGGCTTATTTTCTGCTATGAACTTTAAATTGTTATCAACGATTTAGATTTAATAAAGATTTCAGAAAAAGCGGAGTTTATTAATACATTAATAATTATTAATAAACGTAAATGATACGTTTTCATTAGTCATGAAACTTCCTTTATTTTGTTTGTAACCATTGAAATAATACATTAAAGGCAAAATAATATTATACAAACATTTATTAAGCATATAAAGTATTAATAACTAACTGCACACCAAATTTAAAACCGACCGATTCGTTTAATTAAATTTTGAATATATTTGGCGTTAATTTTGTAGAAATTCATTATTCACAATTAAATTAAACTACATGATGTAGTATATTTCTACTTTCTTTAAGTTCTTTTCCACGACATAGGTTTCGTTGTATTACATCTTCACGTGGGCTATTAGAAGAGATCTCTGCACAATTAAACGTGAATAATTAATTTGTTTGTTACGATAGAAATTTTCCTCGATCTGCTCATTGCGCTCGATCGGTCAGACTTCCGCCGAATTTAGGTTATCGCAATCAAAATAATAACAGCATTTGCGTGATAGAGGCACCGGTCACTACTTAATGTAACCAACGGGCACTTGTGTAATGCTTGGCGACAGCACGATGCTGCCAAATGACTGGACATTTGTAAACAAAGCAGGCGCGATCTAATGACTCCGTGACAGATCGCTTTATCATTAAGTTTAATTTTAGAACATAGATATTTAAATGTGGCATTATAGGATAAACATGGATTATTTACATGCTTTTAATCATCAAAATATATTTTATATAAGCTTTTGAAGTTCTTATCTAATTGACATATAAGTTTTATTCGGTGAGATTACACAAGTATACTTTATCTGCATTTGAATTTAAATATCAAAGGTATCAAAGGTCAGTAGGCAAAATGTTATACCATCTAACGATGCTTTAAACTCGATCAAACGATTTTTTATCGATCGAAACGTTGAATTCGCTCTTTTTAATGACATTTGTAGCTTAAAATATAATAAAGCAAAATATAGTTATAATAATTGACAATTATTACACCTACATTTTACTTTATTATATTTTAAACTATATACTGACGTTTGTAATTATCAATTTTTTCTGCAACAAAAGTCTCGTACGCCGTCGTCATTGATTTATGAAAATGAATTTGACCCAATTAAGGAATTTGTGAATAGTTGAAATAAAAAAATAAAGTCCGATCGAGCCGGAAATACAGTATTTTTAATCAAATACAAATCTTTCAATCCAATCTTGATCTTAATATACTTTGAGGTCTAGATCATGAAATTATAGAATCGACGAAAGTACATTTAAACAGAAAATGATCCATAATGACTTTTGAAGAAAATGTGTATGGAAGATGTTACGAATAAAGAATGAGAGAAACTACGAGAATATCATAAAATAATTTTGATTTCTTCTGTAAATAAATAGGCAGCGAACATGTTTTTCGAAGACAAATAAAAAACAACGTCCATTTTTGATAGTTTTTTTTCCGAAATGAGCATCAGTCAGTACGCTGATTTATTCTGATAATATTTATAAACAGTTAAATGAGAGTACGTGATGTAGTATTATTTCTACTTTTTTTTAAGTTCGTTACCACGACCTAGATTTCGTTGTATTATAACATCTTCAGGTGGGCTATTAGCAAAGATTATGTAATGTTGTAATACAACGAAACCAAGGTCGTGATAAAGAACTTAAAGAAAGTAGAAATAATACTACATCACGTAGTTTCATTTAATTATGATTAATTAATTTCTACAAAATTAACGCCAAATATATTCAATATTTATAAAGATAATCGAATATGTAACATATGGTATTAAGCATCATAGTCTATCATACTTAAAATTTCTTAAACATAAATTATCGAGTATCATAAACTGCTATGGTGTAAGTAATACAAATGAAATAATTACTATAACATCCAATACTCTGGTATTGGATGTCATAATTTACGAATGTACACAAGCATAAGTAAATATATTACTAGTACTTTTTGTTTATTATAAGGATGATATAGTTAAATATTAAAACTAGTTATAAAATCATAAAACATATTGAAGATCTCAGTTTTGTATCATATTTTGAAAAGAAAATAAAGGTAATTACGTGATAATTTTTTAACTAAAATAATTAACTTCAAAGATTATTATCTCCCCAATTAAATATTGAATATATTTTGTGTTAATTTTGTAGAAATTCATTATTCTCAATTAAATGAAACTACGTGATGTAGTATTATTTCTACTTTCTTTAAGCTCTTTACCACGACCTAGGTTTCGTTGTATTACAACATCTTCAGGTGGGATATTAGCAAAGAAACTATCACCGAATAAATATTTTACGTGCAATTATTAAGCGCCATAATGAAGTGGGTATTGTCATTTAATGAACATTTTTTTAGAGAAAGACGATACGCCAACGTGTGGCTTTGAAATATCTACCATCAATTCGTGACATGTCTTAAGTAAAATACGAAACAAAGTATTAGTTTAAAACCATTCACCCCAAGGCAATAACCCTCTTTCCCAGGATGTAGTACACGTGTAAAGTTGGCGCCAATATTGTAATAAAAGAAGAAAAAACAAGTCCACCTTGATCTCATAAGATAACCTTTGATAGTAACCCATGTATTTCATTTGGTGCAAATTCCTCACTAATAATCAGTTGACTATAATTTTTTTTATAAATATATCAGGAACACTTGCGAGATAAGCGCACGCATATCATATAGGCACTGCTAAAACATGGCTCGGCCTTGATTTGAAAGTGGCCATTCTGTGACATTAGTTCAACTAATTCAACCAAATTATGATGAAATTTGAAACTATCTTACGTACATTTTAACCTTCACAGAATCATTTAATTACTGAAACGAGTATCTAACGGTGGATAAAGATATTAGAACACATATAGAAACATTAAAATATAAGTTTCGGTATACTATCATTTAATAACTGAAACGAGTATCTAACGGTGGATAAAGATATTAGAACATATATAGAAACACTAAAATATAGGTTTCGGTATACTATCATTTAATAACTGAAACGAGTATCTAACGGTGGATAAAGATATTAGAACACATATAGAAACACTAAAATATAGGTTTCGGTATACTATCATTTAATAACTGAAACGAGTATCTAACGGTGGATAAAGATATTAGAACATATATAGAAACACTAAAATATAGGTTTCGGTATACTATCATTTAATAACTGAAACGAGTATCTAACTGTGGATAAAGATATTAGAACACATATAGAAACACTAAAATATAGGTTTCGGTATACTATCATTTAATAACTGAAACGAATATCTAAAGGTGGATAAAGAATAGAACACATATAGAAACACTAAAATATAAGTTTCGGAATACTATAATATAGGAACAGATATAGAAACACTATAATATAGGCGTGAAAATAAGAATAAATATACAGATTAAAAACGTGAATCAAATTTTAACATCAAAGCATTTACCTAAAATTCAAAGAGGAAATCCGAAAATGTCAATAGTTTGAAAAGGTATATAATAAAACTTCTTTAAGTTTTTGAAAGTTGTTTTTCAGGTTCCGTACGTCAAAAGCAAACAAAGGAACTGTTATAGGATCACTTCGTTATCCGTCTGTCGGTCTGTCAAGACACTTTTTCTCAGGAACGCGTGAAGGTATCAAGTTGACGTTAATATCAAATACTTAGGTCTACGGAGCCTTGAAGCTGTGAAAAAATTAAGTTTCTAAATCAACACAGTCAAGAAGAACTCTAAAAATACTTCCATTTATGTCACATATTGTCACATATTCGTGAATAAATCAAAATCTATAGGGAACTTCCCGTTGACCTAGAATCACGAAATTTGATAAGAAGCAAGGTCTCACAGCGTAAGTAAAAGAATAAATTTGAATATTGTTAATTCATAGTTAAATCACATAATTTTGTGAAAAATATAGTCGGCGATATATTTTCTTTATAAAAAATGAAAATTTTGTCATAATTTAATATATTATATACCATTAATTGTTTATAAATTCCGAAATGTATACGGAACTCTCTTAGTAAGATTTTCACTCGTACTTAACCGATTTTTCTGTAGCAATGGTTAAATATAAATACGGTTTAAAATAGTAAAATATCTCTTTAATAATTTTCAAAACGTTACCAAAAACATACGTAAGTTAAGCATTAAATAATTCAAAAGTTTAGGCTAGTAACACTGGACAATTTTAAGTTCACTCTAAAAAGGTATTGTTTTTAAATAAAATATTTTTCAGTCTATATTACTCGTTTTCAATGATAATTAAACTTTACGGTTAAAATCTGTCACATGTTATACCTTTTGAAGGGCTATGGTTAAATTTTATTAAACAATTACTTTGCCTATTCCAGCTTTGTTTAAACAACAGAGAGGTTACTGTATTTTATTTTAAGTCATTTTTTATGTAATAAATTTTGCTGCTACTTTGTTAACGTTATTATTAGTTATTTATTCTATATATTAACCTAATAAAGGATTGCACGACCCAATCTTGTAAAATATCAAAGCCTAAAACCAATATCTATAAATAAAAATATAACAGAGTGAATTCTGCACATGGAAATTATTTTAAAAAGAGTGATTGATTTAGCAAATAATGGAAACCAGGAAACCTGTTTCTAGACTTTTTATCTGTTCATCGATCACGTGAAATTTACTAGACAGATTTTAATAAAATTTGGTATCGTAATAGATTATACCCAAGAGCAAATATGAGAGAAAATTTTTTTCCGAATTTCACGCAAAAATAGTCATTAGTCACAGCTAGTATATATAAATATCTATAAGTATATATATATATATATATATATATATATATATAATGCATATATAATAGAAATCATTTCTGAAATTGCTTATCCTTTAGTAATCAAAAATTTACGGAGCCTGCGCGTGCACTTTCAAAATTGTGGATCAAGTTGCGAAAATTCAGATTCTATTAGCACGCTCGTGAATATCCTGGATGCACTCAGTATAGATTTTAAATATGACGGAAAATTAACCATGGTCTTTGTCAACATAGGTTTAAGCGACACGTTCCGTCCATGAACACTAAGTCATTTGTAAAGTCAAAATCAAACTTTTTTTTGACACTGATCTTGTTACATCCAATACAATCGGTACTAAGCATCAGTCATCACGAAACTTTACAATTTGTAAAAATTACAAATTTATACCATTCATATTTAGAACTTTTTCTCTCACTCGTGTAAAACTCTTTGTTTATAAAATTTACTACTTATTTTATGAAACATAACCTACACAGAATTACTAGCGTCCATTATCGTATTTCAGCAATTTTTCATGGTTTGAAAGATTGCTTGAATACAATGATGGACGCTAGTATGTTAGGTACAGTGTTTTATGTACAGTGTCGTTGCTGCTTTGCTAAAAGTGTTATTTTAGGCTTCTGTACCTCAGAATGAAAAAAAACAGACCCTTTCTATATATTTTGCTGTTCATATATACAACTCTTTGTTTGTCCAACACCATTTTTCCCAGGAACGACTAGAAGTATCAAGTTAAAGTTATGTCCTGTAAATAATGCAAGCTTCTGACTCAATGTAATAAAAAGGTACGTGCTTTCAAACGTTCTTTGATCAATATTGCTAAGAGAAATTTGATACAAAAAAATAAAGCCTCATAGCACAAATAAAGAAAAAAAGTCGGAACATAATTTATTTATAATCCTGTATCGAATAACTACGTGACAAACCATATTGCTTTACGATTTTCGGTTTTTCATTTTAATTTTTCATTTGTAAAATACCCATTTACCAAGCTTTACGGTAATATAATATTATCGTACGGAGCCCTCAAGCCTCGAGTACTACTCATACTTACCATGATTTTTATGAAGACAGCTTTCAAGGCAAAAAGTTATGTTTTCTTTAAGAAAATTATTATTCCTGTATATATAAATTAGAAATTTCCCAAAGAAATTTAAACATTTAAACTCCGTTCTTCAGTAAGCTAATTGAAGGTGATTACAATGTAAATTGTTGTCACCTTTAATTAACTGTAATCGATACAACCCCATCGTTCATCCCATTCGTTGCACGATATCCACTGAGATTTTCAAGCATTAATTAATCCAAAGTGTCAAGAATATTAATTGTGCCTTTTAACACGAGTCGCAACAATCTCTTAATGGTGTGTCTCCAGTTGATAAGCAATAACATAACAACGAGACAATTTAATAAAACCGGATAGTTAAAGGAATGGAGAGACGCGTGCTCATCGCGTGATAACAAGATTAGGCGAATAAATAAATGTCGGGATTGTCCCCACCCGACTGTGAAAAAATTACAACTTTCAATTGTTATTGTTTTAATCTATAATTATAAATAAAATATTACAGGACAATGTGACAATAACTTCGTATATAATTTGCGAATGAATTCAGAAATTCTATTTTTCAGAGCGTTCATAAATGTATATATATTTCAGCTGTAATTTTAGAATTCTTTTATCACCTTTTTATACGCTATACTGCCCTCAATTTAATAACTTTTGTTTAGTAAACATTATCTTTATTGTATTACATAAACGTAAAGAGAACTTTAAAATACATTCTTCTTCAATTCACAAAATTAACTGCAGACTACCGAAAAACACAGTTTAAATGAGTACTTTAAATGTTACATGTTAAAATTAATGTTAAAATTTACGGTTAAAGTCAAGCCATAAGTATCGGTTCTGTATAACAAAGTAAATAAATTTAGAGTTTGATTTTATGCAGGGCAAAAACTATTATGTTATATTAACTCAGGATTGTGGGACAGAAAGGATCCATGCATGCGAAACCAAAGGCAAAATATGCTTATACTACAGACGTAAAAGACAGTATAACTTAAAACTGGATTAGGTTTATTTCAGACGTTTATTGAAAAAGATAATATAAAATCTACAAAACGCATAATTAGTATAATACTATAAATGGGAAATATGATGAATTTGATAAGTAGACGAGAGATAGAGACATGTAATGGCATGTGCTTTTGAAGACTTTAAAGTAACATATGAAAACTAGTAATCACTTTTTTTATTTTCAAGCCGAATTTTCATCAACGGTGTTCGATAATTTAAAATACTTAGTTCCTGTGAAAAACCCGAAAATATTTGGATTCCTTGAAATTTTGTAAAATATACTATTAGTAGTTGTACGACATTATTACATAATAAATTTTATACTTTTAATGTCACACAAACAAAAAGTTGATGGATAAGTTTTTATGACGATCAAACACGGAACTAAAAAATATTTAATTGATTTATATACAAACGTAATAAAGATAGATAGTTTTCATAAAGGTCAACGATTTCAAACACAGAAATAAAATTAATTCATTAATTTACATGCAAACGTAAAGTCCATAATTTATTTTTAATTTACTATTTATCACAATATTTACACTATAAACCAATTGTTATCAGTAGCCACTGATACAATAACAACCTTAATTGTTTTCTTAATTAAAGTTTGAACTAAAACATTGAACTAAAAGGTCCCAGGAAGCAGCGTCCAAAACACATTTCCGACAACACCAGGAAATAAACAATAATATTATGGAAAACTTTAATAACTAGACCCTATCAACGCTGAGCGAGAGAATCATTGAAAAGGTCGACATCCTTGTAGGAGAAGAGGCCAACAATCTAACGAGACAATGCTTACATAATAAACAAGTAATTTCCGTTAACAAGCCCAAAAGATAACAGGAAGACGTATTATTTTATTCGCGACCAATTAAGTCGCAATGACTATTTGCTAGGGACAAAGAGATATATCTATAAACAATGTTATTTAATTAATTAATAAAATTCGGCAGACGCCGAATTGTTTTTGGTATTACGGAAATATAGGTCAATAACAAGATTTTATGTGATTGTCAAAACCGTTCTTTCGTATCGAGGCAAGATCGGACTAGTCGAATGTAGAATCAACAGTGACGATAAAATTCGGGAAAATCGATTTCCCAGATGCTATCGTTCTACAGGCCTTCGACAAAAATACTTTACCATCTTTTTCCGGTTTACTTTATTTAATATTATGAAACGATTTTCTATGGTACAAACTTATCAACATGTTTCACACATTTAAATAGAAAATAATATAGCATGTATATTCGCATTTGCCAACTAAAGTATGGTCTGACTTTCAACAATATCATGGGGCTCATTCACGCTGAATATAAGTACTTCCATTGATCACACTACGTACACTCATTGATCATAAGTCCTTCCACAGCGAGACGTTGCATATAATTGATGGGACAAGTTTTCATTACGAAAGCAATTATGTACCCTGTATTAGCTAAAAGAAGACATACACGCGAAACTTAGTTCTTTCAAAACGGGTTTCAAAAATTTTACGGAATTTCGATCGAGTATTAAAACATGCCGAACTTATAATGAGACAAATTTTCTGCGTAATGCTCTAAAATAATTGGACATGATACGGGGCCGTATCTTCTTTTGTTACTTCTTAAATTGGCAATTAATCAAATCGATTTTTTATTAATATCAGTAAACGTCAAAGAGTTGAGATATAAAGCAAGATGTGTAATTAATATAACTTGTGTTGTTTGGGAAACAGTTTGCTTCATGCAATTTGACACTAGTGTTGAATAGCGAATAATAATTATGTTACGCCGATAACTTCTGACATGCCTCTTTTTCTTGATAATTTTTTCTTTGCCTAGCTACACTCTAATTATGCTGATATAATACACGCCTCCTAGACGTGGCAGACGCACCACTTTGTTAGTGACACACCGCTTATTTTTGTGAACAGAAGGTCAAATGATAGTTCTGTTAGTCCAGTACATTTATCACATGTCAGCTCCGGGTGTGAAGGGGTTTTTTGTTTGATATTTAGAGATTACTTGGCTTGTTTGTCACGTATTTTATTTATTTATGATAATTAGAAAAAAAATCAGTGGTCCGTCTCGACATTGATTGACATGAGCTACAGGTCTATGAAACTATTTGCTACAGGTCTGATAAACTATTTGCTACATGTCTAATAAATTATTTGCTATAGGACTCATAAGCTGTTTTCTCGAGACTATTTTCATCTTATACTGACATAAAAGCCGATTTGACCTTCCATCATATCATGACTGATTCGGAGCTTCCACAACATCAGTTTCAATTTGGCCCTTAATGGACATTCTGCTTTTTCTCCTTGTCGGAGGTTGGCGATCATCATGGCTACTCCAATTTTGAATATAGACGTTCTAAAATTTTCCTTTTATATACATCTTTACTAACACATATCTCAAGTTACGGGTCCTTCTTCTTCCCATGTATCTTTTGCCTTTTAATTTAGCTTGTATGACCAATCTTAACATGATGTAACTATCCTCGTATTACATGTGAAAATATTTAAATTTTCTTATTTTAATTATATTTATAATTTCCAGGTCTTTGTTAATTCTTCTTAAGTCTTCGATCTTTGTTACTCTGTCGAGCCATGTGATTTTTATAATTCTGCTCTATATCCACAATTCAAACGCCCCAGTTTTTTACGATAGACGTCTTAAGTGTCCATGATTCTACTCCATAAAGTTGCAAAGATGTACCACTTTGCCACTGGATTTTCTTACTTCTTCATTTAACAAAGTTAGCTCACGCTTTCTCCATTTTCATTTTTATTTCTTTTGGGTATTAGTTAGAAGAGTTAGTTGTTATTCCATGTATTTATTGATTTTTTTTCTATATTATTTCCGTTAATTATAAGGTTCAAGTTATTTCGGTGATTTTTTTATATCATGATCAACTTGGTTTTCTTCATATTCAAAGTTAGACCGTGTCTCTCGCTACACCTAGCCACTGTTGCCATTAGTCTCTGTAGGTCTTCAGTATTTCCTGTCAGAATGGCCACACCAACGGACATTAAGAAACAAATACTAGAGGTGTTCAAATTTTTCCTATTTATTAATCTGCGTCGCAAAGATACTTTGTTTATACTTTTACTAATTACGCCATTTTATACATATGTTTAATAAGTTTTCTCTTTGAATTTTGTCGTAAATAACTGTCATTATCTGCATAAGGTGAGATTTGAACACATGAGTGCTAATAAAGTCATCGTAAACTTGTGGTAAGGTCCGAAGTTCGTGAAGATTACGAGCAACGATGTCGAGTAATTATCTCAGGAATGTCACACGGGCCATTGGTATTTATAATTGTATTTAATTTACCCGTTTGTATGCAAATGTATATAATGTAAATAACTATATACTAACACGTATATCTGTATGTATGTGCATCTGTATGTATAATATTTTCTATCTAAGGATATTGTATTAATCAACGTCTCTTTGTTTCGGTCATTGCACCTTTTTTATACGACTTTAAAAAACATTTTAGTTATTTATTTACGTATTAACTCATTATGCAAAATACCTTAAATATGTTGATAGAAAACGTTCCATAATTCATTTTAAATACTCGTTAAACTTAAATAGGTAAGTTTTACTCTTTTAAAATGAACCCAATACTCCAGGCAACACCCATTCGAGGCCTGTAAGGAAGAATATGAAAATTCGAAGAATAAACGGGTAAGACACGATTTATAAAAGACAAGGCAATTGCCTCATTGTCCAAGGACCACTTCAAGATAACTAATAATTTGTTTATTTAATGTAACACACTTTTACTGTGAGATATAATAGGTAATAAAAGTGGCAATTTGATTCAAATAAAAGGTAAACCAAATCAAACACAAGATAATTGGGGAAAAATCAAATCAATTATCTTTAAACTCGCATAAGAACTGAAAAGTTAGAAATTTATGCATTGTGATAAATTAAGAATTGTTTAATCTTCTTCATTCAGTCAGAGTATTTCCTGTTATAAAGCGTAAAATTAAAAAAACGTAGATAACGTGAAGGTAACTTATGTCACATTAACGTTTCTTAAGTTAAAGTTGTTTGACCTAAAAGACTTTAACATAACCTTAAATGTAACAACTGTACATAACTTTGAATTATTTTTGAATATTTTTCATTCAATTGTCGTATTTCTTACTAAGAAACCTAACTTGCTTAATACATAAACTACAGGTTGCTGTGTCTCGCAGTTTTGCCAGCGTAGAGTTATCAAAATATGCTGCTCTCCGCGGTCGCTAAACTCCTCCAGTCTATTCGCCAAGTGACATCATTCGACGGGGTCGGGATATATCGGTGGGAAGGCTCGGAATGGTTAGTCAGCTTATAAGCCGGTCTCTCTCTAATTTCCAGCGTTTAATCAATGTTCCTCGACTTCTGTCGCATTTTATCACTAATCTGGCTCTACGAATCGAAGCGCGATGTATACAGCCTTAAAGTATGACTTTTCTAACATGAAAGTATTTTTTTTTAATTTTACGTGTATTTCAAAAGATTAATTAACGTGACAAATCAAACAAAGAAACAAACTTTTCCGGATTATATATTAGTACAGTTATATTAACTCTGATTATATGAAAGTAACATTTTCTATCATCTGAGAAGTAGACTTACAATGTCTCAGATTTTCATATTATCTTTCTTCTCATTTTTAGGATTCCGTACCTTAAAATTAAGAAAGGAACGCTTTAGGATCACTTCGTTGCCCGTCTGTCGATTTGTTTTCCTTTTTCTCAGGAACCCGTCGAGGTCATCAAGTAATAACAAATACTTAGGTATATGGTCTCTTGGAGCTGTAAAAAAGTCAAAATTCTAAGTCAACGCAATCGAAAGAACCCTAAAAATACGGCCATTTATGCCGTATATTTTCACACTCACAAAATCAAAACCTACAGGCCACTTCTCGTTGACCTAGAATCAGGAAATATAGCAAGAAGCAAGGTCCTACAGCACAAGTAAAAGAAAAAATCGGAAAATTGTTCATTTGTAGTAAAAAAAAAATATTTTTTTAAATATGCGCCAATGGAATATGTAGCAGGCAATACATTTAGGTTCTACATAATTAAAATTTTGTAAATAGTTTAATAGGAACATTATTTACCATTAAATGTTTATAAATTCCTAAAGGCATCGGAGCCCTCGTAGTGTGAGTTCTACTCGTGCTTAATAGCTTTTTTCATTAGTCACCTCGTGAAGAAATTTTATTAACAAAGCCTATTCAAGTAAAAATGAAAAGTGGCAAAAAACAAACGATTTAATTATATTAATTAATTATGTTAAAAAAATATTACTTGATAACCCGATTACTTTAATCAAATTTTAAGTAATTATACTTTGAGTACGACTAAAGTTACCTGCGTAGTTAACTAAATGAGTAAAAGAATCATGAAAATCGGTTAACGCATTTACGTGTCACAGGTACATATATAAAAAAACATACGCGTCGAATTGAAAACCTTCTCTTTTTTCAATTTAAAAACATATTATCCAACAAAGAAACATTTCAAAAGTATAATCGCTTGTCGAATCAAAATTGTAATCAAATCCTAATTCCAACTTAAATGGCTTTATCCGACCCATAATTTATACATCCTAAACCTTTTCTGAAACAAATCAAGTACAAAGCTCGGTTTAATGAGATAGGTAAAGATCGATGTTGTAATAGGCACAGAGGAGAGACGCGCGTAGGTAGTAGGAAATGAAAGATGCGGGAACTAATTTGCGGGGGATCAGAAGACTAAAGACTGTCAAGATCGAAAGTCCCTGATACATAGGTCGTTCCGGTTTGACATCTGGTCTTTTGTTTATCGATTTAGGTCACAAATACTGCCCTATATTGGTGAATTGTAATATGACATTTGACTTAAAGCTTCAGTCATATTGTCAATTTAATTATAAAGTAAATTAGCTTTTACCAGCAACTTGGCTTGTGGCTATGACGACTTTCTAAACCATTTTACAAGGTAATCGTTTGGGAGTATTTCTCGTCAATGAAAATGAGCTCGTTGTTTCATGCGTCGATGTTGTGTTTATTGTTTTGTCACAACTTTCAGAGGTCCTTACAATTTCCTCAAATCTGTCAGACTGTTATAGCCCCACAGTTTTCACAATTATACCCATGGAAAATTTTAGAAATACACGTTTCAGTCGTATTTCTCAGTAAATAATAATAATTATTGTTTATCGTACCCATACAAAAATGGAGGAATCATTTTTTTCGCTCACCCTATCGAATAGGATATCATTATAAATGTCGTAGTATGTAGATACATCCTAGGAAAAGTAAAAGACAGATCCTAGGAAAAGTAAAAATGTACATCTAACTGTCAATCAACAAAGAAAATTGCATTTACCCTAGTCAATTTTAGGTTACATATTTTCGATTGAATATTTCCCGATCATTTCAGAATGAATTCAAAATAGCTATAGCTGATTGGCTAATCTGAGTGTTTAATGTGTGCAACCTTGTGTTCTTTACTCTTATCGGTCAATTTAAGTAAATTGTTTATAATTGATGGAACGTTCATATAATAACATGGCATTATTAATTAGAACTTTTTTATTTGACAAAAATAAATCTAAAAATTCAAATTCTTTAAACATTTGTTTTTTTTTTCTTTGTCTTGTTTTTTCTCGATAATTTACGAATATGTCATTAACAAAATAGGAACTAACCAATCAGGAACCAAGGGTACGAAGTCACAAAAATAAAAGTTTAGACTAGCCAAGCAACATTTACTATTTGCTATTTCCTAAAACGAACTCGGAAGGTTGTCCTGATCCTGGAGTGGATTTTTGATGAGGATGATTGTCGTCTTCACAGGATTACCACAATGTTTCAACCATTGTATTTATCCAACGATCATTGAATTATATATTACACAGGTTTTCTGGTAATTCAATTACGTTTTTTTTTTAATAGACCTGACGCAAAAAAATTGAAAAAATTCTAATGGTAATATTTAGAAAGAACGTCCATTTAAAATTATTTGAAGCAAGTGTCATTAATACATTTATTTACATCTAATTAATAAATTTATATCCCCGTAAAATTTCATTTTTCCCCATATTATCTTCTTCCCTCTTAATCTTTAATCTGAAAATTTGCTATGTTATGTTAAATTTAAAACTAACACGAAATACATTTATAATAAATCATCATTCGATTGTTTCAGAGAGTTAAAAAGGTCTTAAAAACGATTTTAACTAAAAAGGAAAAAATTATTTTACTAACAAAAAAGACAACGCATAGAAATTTAACTGCTAAAGAGCTGATGATGTCCAGAAAAATAGTAACTGAACACAAGGAACTTAAGTGATTACGAGATTGTTTTCTACGTTAAAAACAAAACTAATTTATGTATTACGTTGATTATTTATGTTTAATATTTATTCAATACATTTGGCGTGAATTTTGTAGAAATTCATTATTCACAATTAAATGAAACTACGTGATGTAGTATTATTTCTACTTTCTTTAAGTTCTTTACCACGACCTAGATTTCGTTGTATTACAACATCTTCAGGTGGGCTATTAGCAAAGATTGCTATCTTAATATCTGCTAATAGTCCACCTGAAGATGTTGTAATACAACGAAACCTAGGTCGTGGTAAAGAACTTAAAGAAAGGAGAAATAATTCTACATCACGTAGTTTCATTTAACGGTGTTTAATATTTATACACATACTAATACGAATACACAGACTTTAATACAATTTTGAGTTTAATATTCATTATTTGTTATTTTTGTCATCAGTTTATTGTCCCGCCACTACATAATTTGTGGCCCGTGTCAATGAATCTTTATTATCTCGTATACTCACGTTCTTGTATTGTGCTATATTTGTTTTGTAAAATAAAAATAGGTAAGACAGAATTGACTGACTTTGATTATACGATATTTCAGTTGGCACAAACTTTATTTTAAAATCGTTAAACATTTTTTGTTTTCTTATTATTGTCATCCGCTTATTGACCACCCACTAAGTACTGTGTGACCCGTGTCAATGAATCTTTATTATCTCGTATACTCACGTTCTTGTATTGTGCTATATTTGTTTTGTAGAATAAAAATAGGTAAGACAGAAGCGACTGACTTTGATTATATGACATTTTAGTTGGCACAAACTTCATTTTAAAATAGTTAAATATTTTTTATTTTCTTATTATTGTCATCCGCTTATTGACCACCCACTAAGTACTGTGTGACCCGTGTCAATGAATCTTTATTATCGCGTATACTCACGTTCTTGTATTGTGCTATATTTGTTTTGTAGAATAAAAATAGGTAAGACAGAAGCGACTGACATTGATTATATGACATTTTAGTTGGCACAAACTTCATTTTAAAATAGTTAAATATTTTTTATTTTCTTATTATTGTCATCCGCTTATTGACCACCCACTAAGTACTGTGTGACCCGTGTCAATGAATCTTTATTATCGCGTATACTCACGTTCTTGTATTGTGCTATATTTGTTTTGTAGAATAAAAATAGGTAAGACAGAAGCGACTGACATTGATTATATGACATTTTAGTTGGCACAAACTTCATTTTAAAATAGTTAAATATTTTTTATTTTCTTATTATTGTCATCCGCTTATTGACCACCCACTAAGTACTGTGTGACCCGTGTCAATGAATCTTTATTATCGCGTATACTCACGTTCTTGTATTGTGCTATATTTGTTTTGTAGAATAAAAATAGGTAAGACAGAAGCGACTGACATTGATTATATGACATTTTAGTTGGCACAAACTTCATTTTAAAATAGTTAAATATTTTTTATTTTCTTATTATTGTCATCCGCTTATTGACCACCCACTAAGTACTGTGTGACCCGTGTCAATGAATCTTTATTATCGCGTATACTCACGTTCTTGTATTGTGCTATATTTGTTTTGTAGAATAAAAATAGGTAAGACAGAAGCGACTGACATTGATTATATGACATTTTAGTTGGCACAAACTTCATTTTAAAATAGTTAAATATTTTTTATTTTCTTATTATTGTCATCCGCTTATTGACCACCCACTAAGTACTGTGTGACCCGTGTCAATGAATCTTTATTATCTCGTATACTCACGTTCTTGTATTGTGCTATATTTGTTTTGTAGAATAAAAATAGGTAAGACAGAAGCGACTAACTTTGATTATATGACATTTTAGTTGGCACAAACTTCATTTTAAAATAGTTAAATATTTTTTATTTTCTTATTATTGTCATCCGCTTATTGACCACCCACTAAGTACTGTGTGACCCGTGTCAATGAATCTTTATTATCTCGTATACTCACGTTCTTGTATTGTGCTATACTTGTTTTGTAGATAAGACAGAATTGACTGATTTTGATTATATGACATTTCAGTTGGTACAAACTTCGTTTTAAAATTTTTAAGCGTTTTTATTAACTGCAAATAGAACCATTGTTTGTTTTTTCTGATCGAAAACTACTGAATCGATTTTGGACTTTCTTAATCCTATTATTTTTTTGTTTCTATCTATTGTTTACTGGCTATTTAACATCACGTTGAGTAATGGAGAAAATAAGTGTAAAACTAAAATATGAGATAAATTGGAGAAAAATATCCTCTTTCCCTGTTAGCTGTAGAAAAAGATATATAAGTAGAAGTAGAATGATGCATTGCTAATCTTATTACTCTTTCAAAATTTCAAATGTCTACTACAAAGTGCTTAAAAAATACTACACGAGAGGTCATAATAAAAGGTGTTCTAAAGCACAACCAGAGAATATAAGACGAAAAGAAAAATCAAGTGACAAATACAAAAAATAGATACGATAAAAAAATTGTGTAATGGTACATTTCAAACACATTTTGCGGGAAAAAAATAATATCACCAAGACGTTTCTATAAGTTAAATCACGTGCAACCTTTCCAACTACCCAAAATAGTATTTATTATAAGTTTTCTTTCGATACAATAAACAAAAATAATGGAAAATTCACCTTGGATGTGATGAACTTTTCCTAAACAGACGTCACAATTAAATGAAACTACGTGATGTAGTAATATTTCTATTTTCTTTAAGTTCTTTACCGCGACCTAGGTTTCGTTGTATTACAACATCTTCAAGTGGGCTATTAGCAAAGATATAGATTTTTGCTAGATAGAGATCTTTGCTAATGGCCCACCTGAAGATGTTGTAATACAACGAAACCTAGGTCGTGGTAAAGAACTTAAAGAAAGTAGAAATAATACTACATCACGTAGTTTCATTTCATTGCGAATAATGAATTTCTACAAAATTAACGCCAAATATATTCACTATCTAAACAGATGTTTGATACTGATGTATCTCAATGTAATAACTTCAGCAGTAGCCAACACTAGAATTTCACAGGGCAATAGTATAATCAAACCCCAAGAAGTGTTAACATTCTTAGGTATATGCAAATCCGCAGACTATGTTTCAAATACTAAGAATTTATTTCGCTGTTTATGTGAATCAATGCATGGAAATACTGGTATTTGGTAAATAATGGTATTTGGACAAAAACGCACCTTTCGCTATGTATCATCCGCAAGAGAACAATTTATTTGTTTATTTTTGTTGCAGAGTTCGGCCAAAAACTATTTGTCTTATTGATATGAACCTTTATGGTATAGCTCCTAGTATCCAGATGTACATAAATTATGTACATATATATATATATATATATATATATATATAAACACATACGTATAAGATCTATACGCTTAATAGGGCTTAGATTAATTATTTTAATTGTGTTCTTACAAGATTGAAACATGTGATTCTATACTCGGCTGGAGCGCATAGCAAATAACAAAGCAGTTAAGAATTATTTAATTAACCGTAAATAAATGATGGGTTAAAAAGTAAATAGTACCATGGTATGTTTACTTATCCTATTTCTGAATTATCAGTATTAAGATTTATTTTCAGTTTTTCATATTCTTTTGTAGAATAGTTTTTATTTAATTTATTATTATTCGGATAGGATCTGATTTGCAACGAATGGAAAGAAGGATTTACTTAAAAAAATTTAGACATTTATAAAATTGGATATTAAATTTCAATATTAGGTAATTGAGTACGCCAGGTTTAACATAATCAAGTACGCCATAGTTGGTTAGATTGAATATAATAAAGTACGCTATTGTTGGTCAGATTTAATTAAACGCCAGGTTGAACATAATAAAGTACGCCATTGTTGTCCAGTTTGAATATAATCAAGTACGCCAGTTTGAATATAATAAAGTATGCCATCGTTGTCCAGGTTGAATATAATCAAGTACGCCAGTTTGAACATTATAAATTACGCCATTGTTGTCCAGGTTGAATATAATCAAGTACGCCAGGTTGAACATAATAAAGTACGCCATCGTTGTCCAGGTTGAATATAATCAAGTACGCCAGGTTGAACATGATAAAGTACGCCGGAGCTGTCCAGGTTGAATATAATCAAGTACGCTAGGTTGAATATAATCAAGTACGCCATCGTTCGTCAGGTTAAATATAATCAAGTACGCCAGGTTGAATATTATCAATTACGCTATCATTGAGTAAGTTGTATACCTACTCGTATAATCAAGAACGCCAGGTTTAATATAATCAAGTACACCAATAATCAACCTATATCAGAAACTCTTGGATGTAGGAAATGGAATTTGTAATCTGAGCGTTATTAAAACCGCAACTGCCATGACTAGCCCTGGCCAAATAGCCAAGTGTCTCCAAGTACCATTCGATATTGGAATACTGAGAGCCTTCTCAGTATCCCAGTATCGCTAGAAGATTAAACTGCTAATGATGTAATAGAGTTCGTCATATGGTCCAATAACTACTAGCATTATCCCAGAACAGTAAATATCTTAAATTTTTTATCAGGTTACTCATGTTACTAGGAAAGATCTGACCCCTGACCAAAGACGGGACACGCGCAATAATTATCATAAATGGCTCTCATTATGTAACTTCTCATTTTAAAAGCAAAATTTAAATTAGAACCGGAATAGATATGAAGGATAGTGGTTCGATTTTTATCACAATACGATGTTCCGTGGTTAAAACCTTGTAGATTAATATGTTAAGTAACAGATGAACGAAAATATTTTTTCCAGAACGAACCCTGATGGTAAGAATATAAAAATATAACCTAATACAACACTTTACTTTTTCTAGGATTTCGAAGTTGAATGGCGAAAAACTAACCCTTATGATAATGTCGTGTCTGTTTGTCCGTTCGTATGTCGCGGCATTATAACGCGCCAACACGTATATTTTTTTATGGGGCTCCTTTATATCGAACTTAGGATCACACATAATTTACAAGTTTATTTCATTAAAATTTTCTTTGATCTAAATTTTGTTATTAAATAAATTTTGACAAAATTTTTTATGTAGTTTACCTGAAAGTTCTGATATCATGGACATACAAACAAGCACACGTTTATGTTATGACCATATTTTTCCCTACTCCACCGCGAGCAATACTATAGAAACATTTTAGAGCTTTAATGTTCTTATGCTCTAAAATTATACCCCTTCGGTTTTCGAGGTGTTGCTTTTGTTTATAACAAAACAATACAATTTTACGACCAAATAACAAGACTAAGCTTTTTGAATATAATTTTGGATGGGAACATCAATAAACCTGTTAGGTATAATTAGAGCTCACAGCACGAAGGTATTGTGTCCATTCATGTATTTAATAAATTTATATGTTAATGCCTGTTATGTCCATTTATGTATTTATTAAAATTATGTATCTATCAATTGTTTGTAACGGAACAATAAAATTTTACGACATCTAAACAACAGGATAAGCTCTTTGAATATAGTTTTGGATGGAAACGTCAAGAAACCTGTTAGGTATAATTAGAGCTCACAGTACGACGGTACTGTGTCCATTCATGTATTTAATCAATTTATGTATTAATGTCTGTTATGTCTATTTATGTATTTAATACATTTATGTATTTATTAATTATTTGTAACAAAAGAATACAATTTAACTGAGTACTTTTAATTTACTAATGCAATTTAATCATAAAAATTTCGTGTTATTTACTAAATACCACGATCGTATTTTTTTTTTGATTTCCTTTTGAAAGAGGTTTTCTACGATCTCAATCCCCCAACGCCCGAGGAAGCCCGCGAAAAAATATTTTTGAACCCAAAGTTCCTATGTAAGGAGAGTGTATTCTTAATTTAACAAAAACGGTCGTATCTTTATTTTTAAATATTTGCTTAATTAATCTTGCAAAGTTTCATTTTGATAGGCATAACATTGGAAAGGGATGTTGTGACATAGAGATGGACAAAATTATGAAAAAAAAATTAAAACCATCCCATTTGTGGCTGTTCAGCCGTGGAACTCTAAAAAAGATGGAAAAAAGTAATATTTAACAGTTTTATTAGTACACTACTATCTATCCACTACTATCTTCATACATAATTAATGGCTTTTAATAATGACTTTTTAATGCCTTATATCCATAAATTCGAAATATTACGGCTTGCTTTGTTGAATACAAGCCATAAGGGTATGAAATTTCAACTCTAATAAATGTTTTACGTGACTAATTTAAGATAAAAACTTTTATACCAACTTAGGAAGTCATCTAATAAGCCAACGGCTGCGTTAAGATTCTACACGGAAGACTCAAGATATATTACAGTTTAGTATCTATATAAAAATAATAACCTATATAAAGGCAAGTTTCATGATAGCATCAGCGTTCAAAATAATAGCAGAACATCGCGATGAGTTTGTAAAATTTCGTTATCAATGGAGTACTACACATGTAATTGATATAATCAGTCAAATGGATTTAATCAATCATAAAATTAAAATGGCGAAAGTGGAATGAAATCAAGTCCATTTTCATAATAAAATTTTAATAAAATAGAAGTAAACGGTAGTTAGGAAGGCAAATAAAAAATTATCGCCTTAATGGCGGATACGTTCCTGTATAGATGTCGATTAATCTTTAACCCCTATCATTTGATTTATCATTGTGTTATGCCTATTTTTCTATATTTGTAGTAAATAATTATTCTGAACTGATCTTAATCAAACATCTTTAAGCTCGCGCAGAGTTAGAAATGAATTTATCGTTTTCACGAAAGGATTAAAACTTCATAATAAATCATGACAATTGATAATTTACACATAGAATGTCTGTTTTATAAGCACCAAACTTTGGTATTGTACGAATACTGATGTGCAAATCTAAATGCCAAACTTTCACGGCTCATTTTATCTGTACGAACGTATTTGACGTGTGTATTTCCAGTTTGATATCATTTCCGGTAAAACCTAATTCTTACTACATATAACGCGAAATATTTACAATAATTCAGCTATTTTTCCAATGAAACTAGATTAGAATTTAATTACGAAACAATTCGTAACATAATGGTAACATCCATGGTTTGCTGTTTTTTTTTAAATTATGTACACTCAACTTTCTTATTATTCATCACAAAATCTCATCAACTCTCAACGGTATGTTAATAATTGTTAAACCTGTTTTCTTGTAAATAAAAATTATAAACACGAAATGCTAACGATTCGTTTAAGACAAATCATTCAAAATTATTTTCATTTGCCTATAAGAATGGAATAGGCACTACATTTGTAGAAAACACACGAGTCCATAATTTAATTTTGAGGACTTTATTAGTTACCTCCGAAGATATAAATCGCATATAAATCGTATTTGCGAGCTATTAGCAATATTTTAATGAAAATACAATGATAATATCATAAACGTCACTATCGGCTTAGAAAACTTTATTACAAAGTTTGAATACATGTAAGCTTTATTTATTTTAATGCAAAAACTCTCTAATCACCAGGATAAATAAAATAATTGAATTTTTTACTATTTTTGGTATTTTTATTTAATAAATAAGACGGAACAATTAAGTATTTTTTAAAAACAACCCGTTTTTATTATACGAAACTTTCTATTGAAATTTCATAGAATTAATGTATTTTCTATCGCTTGATAATATCTGACATTATGCCATACCATCCTTAGAAATAAATAATGAGTTTTTAATAAGAGTAAGCGAGCAACTACCATATATAAAACGAATTACCTGTACATATAAACATTCTTATGTATCGGAAGTAATAATTATCATTGATACTACATAATTAACACCACAGCAGTTTTAAATAGAGCAGATAATTTTTAAAATATACTAAGTTGCTTATATTTTTACCACGTTTATTAATAAGCATAAAAAAATAATCAGCAGAAACTACTGCAAAAATTGACTGAAATTTTTCGACAATATTACCAAAAATGGTAATTGTTCTTTAGTATATTAATTTTCCTGACTTGTAGACTACGTGCAGGATAAAGTAATAAATATTTGTTAGCGTTTACTGGTAGAATAGAAAATAGTATGTTCAAGTATCCGGTATGAATACAAAATTAAACTTAGTCAAATGTGGATTTTGAAATAGGGTTCTTTTTGAACGTTACACTTTTGCGTTATGTCTATTTTTTACTTTGTTTTTCAAATCATGAATACGCACTGAAAAAAAATTAATATTTCTTATTTTTAGGTTTAAAGGGTTTAGTATATTTATTATAAATATAGTTTGTGGTATAAAACTTATAATATAAATGTATTTTAGCATTCAAACTCTTTCTTTTTTCCAAATTATTTTTAAATTTACGTTTCGATTATTATTACGTTTTGCATTATGTATTTGTTAATTTAGCTCGTTTCATAATATGATAATTTATCTATTTATAAAATCTATTATTAACTATAAATTTTTCTTATTTTCTATAGAAATCAAAATTTGGACGTAATTAAAATTGAATGAAATTTCTTAATACCTTGGGGTTAATTATATAACAGAATTTCGACGATGTAAAGCGTTGTTACACCCAAGAATTTCTACCCCAGTAAAGAAAACCTTTAAAGAAAACAATATAAACTTATATTTTTTTGGAACTATCTTTTCTCAATGAACCTTCTAATTTTATTTAAAAAAACGAAACGATTTAATGGTTTAATCTGGGCAGTTAATACTTGAAATAAAAAACGTATCAAATAAATAACAAAAACAATAAAAACCAATTCTTTTTCATAGTAAACAAAGAAAAATGACTCACCCTCAAACTTCCAAGCACACCTCCAACGCGGAAGACTTGCCCCATTTTCAAATAAGTCCACTTGTCCAAATCGAAACAATACAAAAAAAATAACGTAAACTTCAAAGTCACAGTCCAAATAGCGCACTCGCAAATGATAATAATAACGAAATTATACGACTCATCAAATATAAATTAAGTAATTTAATATAAACAATAATTAAATGAGACTTAAATGCAGACTCAATTGATCGAAAGCTTTCAGTGAGCTTTGAAAAGTTTCGATTTCCTGCACAAGGTGTCTTAGGCACCTCTGTCTCCGCTGAAGTTTATCTTGAAACTATTTAAGCTTACACTCGTCTTCTTTATATATAGGCACCGTATACATACGTGCCATTATGTATGCAATATTAATACATACATGAATTTATGGTATATAATTATATACGATGATAGCGTGGGAAACGTTATGTGTATTAGTCATGAACTAGTTAATGAAAAAAGGTTGCTCGGTGGATGCCATTTATGTGTGGGTTACGTATGTATGTAATAAACATCCGTGTTATGTATTCTGCCATATACCTTAATCTAAGCAATTTTAGCATAAGTTTCTTGCGTGATTTGGGTAGAACGAGCTGCGGGTCCAGATTTTTTCTAAATATTTACTTTATCTTTGAACGAAATGTTACACATTAGTTTTAGTTTGTGATTTTTTTAATCTGTATATTATTAATGTTAATGGACTTGATTTTACGTTATGAATATATTTATGTAAAAGTGATAAAACAAATTAAATCCTTTGATTTATTTGTGTAAATCGTAAATATTATTTGTGGATAAAATTACGAGAAGTTTAAAGTTTGCTTTTATAATTATGAAATATTTTTAATTAATTTCTTCGTTTTCACCGAAATTAATATATTTTCTTTTCTGTCAGAATTGCGTTAGAAATAATATCATTGCATATTTCTTTTAACTCGAAATTACTATAGTGTTTCTAATGGTTTATTTCATTAATTTTTATAAATATTTTGCTATTGGCAATGACAGATAATAATGGATTTATTTTCTGAATTTTCAATTTTTTTTTTAATTTTGGCCAATTCCAGGATTAAAGTCAAGCATTACATCAATAGATTGAATATTATTTTATTAATGTTTTAAAAACTGCAGAATATCGAAATTTCTTAATATTCCGTTGAATTGTAATTATAGTATATTTTAAATTATTAAAATGTTGTTTTTATAAATAAAATGTTTTTATTATCTTTTTTTTCCATTTTTTTTTATTATAGTTTAATCTGAGCATGGAAATAATAGCAATCTGTGTTCCGTTTGGCAAAATATAAATAAATTTACATATTAAATGATAAAGACGAATTATATATAATATTTTAAAATTAATGATAATATTTTAAAATGTTAATATTAAATGAATATTTCTAAATGACCATATAAATTCATAAAAATCTGTAAATTTAATTATATGCCATTTATTTTTCCATCCATAAAAATTGGACATATTTTTTTGATATAATAATATTGCCTTATGATTTTAATTTTTTCCTAAAGTTATGAAATTTCAGTAGAATCGAAAAACTTGTTTTTTTATTAATTATTTTCAATTAACGAACAAAAGTTATTTTTTTTACTAAACTATTTTTTGGCCGACGGAATTTGAAATTTAGGTCCATTAGATATAAGCATTCATTGAGCCTATATAATTTAAAGCGATTTTTAGGTAAAGAAACATTTACGTATTTATTCAAAGGTTCACTAAAAAGGTTAGTCGTATAAGTGTATACTAAAAAGATCGTTATAAATTTTAATTATGTGTGCACGAAATGGTTAGCACGTTTACATAACAATTTTTAAGCGTCAGTTATGTCAGGGAACTCTGATGGTTTATGACATAATAAACTCATAAATTAGTAACATCAGTTTAAAAAAAACATTTACGTATTTATTGAAAGGTTCACTAAAAAGGTTAGTCGTATAAGTGTATAATAAAAAGATTGTTTTAAATTTTAATTATGTGTGCACGAAATGGTTAGCACGTTTATATAAAAATGTTTAAACGTCAGTTATGTCAGGGAACACTAATGGTTTATGACATAATAAACTCATAAATTAGTAACATCAGTTTAAAATTACTTAGAATTAATTCTATTATATATATATATATATATATATATATATATATATATATATATATATATATATGAAGCTTATAAATAACATATTTTGTACTTTCCTTAATAATATCAAAAAAGGGAATGTTTATAAAAAGACTTAGTCAGATAAGAAAAATAATGTTAAATTTTGAATATATTTGGCGTTAATTTTGTAGAAATTCATTATTCACAATTAAATGAAAATACGTGATGTTGTATTACAGAAACTTATGTCGTGGTAAAGAACGTAAAGAAAGTAGAAATAATACTACATCATGTAGTTTCATTTAATTGTGAATAATGTTTTTATAAACTTGAGGAACAATAATCTCGGTAGAGAGAGGCGGGGAAGACAATTGACACGCAAAAGTAATCCTTTTGCTTAAGTACAACAGGTGTGAGAAAAGGAGTGCCTTTTCTTCACGTCATTAGTGCTAGTCACGTAACATTGCTTGTACAGGACCTATTTCTTGACCTAGAGGTAGTCTATGGTAATCTAATTATTTGCGCTATTAAACACATGTACTGCCATCTGCACTATTTCTGTTTAAATGTTGTTTAAGTATATTTAAAAACGGCTGTGCTGATTTGCTATATTTTAATGCTAAGTTAAGGTTGGATTTTTTTACAATATATGGCAGTACGCAAACAGTTTTATGCCAGCGACTGAAAAGAGAGAATTTTGTTTATTTCGCTCAGTTTAGAACGCTATCATCTTTGTCCACTTCGCCGCTCTATTTATAAATAGCTGACCTCCAAATAAAGCTTATCAGATGTCGCAAGTATTCCGAGACACTCCTCTCATAAGGATGGTTGAATCACACATCACACCCCGTGGGTTTCACCATAAATATAGATAAATCGAGGTTATCATAAAAACGGTAGGATTTTTTTTTGATACTCTCACGGACGTAGGTGTCTTTTATGGGGTATAAGTTTACTATGGTTTTACTCGCTTACTAAAATTGACGAGAAACGTGCAAATAATTTTATATTCATACGAATTACGTATTTCTAGATATAAACAGTCCAAATATATTACATTCCGCGACGTGCGTGCGATAAAATACAAACTTAAAATAAAAAAAAATAGCCAAACAGCCACGTTTATAACCTTGAATTTGAAAAATAATATTATATATATATATATATATATATATATATATATATATATATATATGGACAGATAAATTTGGGAATTCACAAGGATACATTACATTTTTTAATTTATTGTGACGTGCGAAAAAAATATTTCGCATTTTTTTATAATATCTTGGACAATTATTAATTGCGATTACAGTACAAAGCATTTATTTACCTAGAATCTTAATCTAGAATCTTATAAGTCTAGAAACTGTTAGATTATGTCAGGTGGAAGAATAAAATTACGAGTGTATCGCAGCTTCTTATAAATTGTTATTTTGTGATCTGTTCATTATAAATTTCGCACAGCGGTCTTCTTTTACAAAATCTAAAATTAAGCCTCGTTATGATTTTATTATATATGCAATTTTATTATATATGCAATTTTATTATATGTTCAATTTTATTATATGTGCAACTTTATTATATGTGCAATTTTATTATATATTCAATTTTATTAAATGTGCAACTTTATTATATATGCAATTTTATTATATGTTCAATGTTATTAAATGTGCAACTTTATTATATATGCAATTTTATTATATGTTCAATTTTATTAAATATGCAACTTTATTATATATGCAATTTTATTATATGTTCAATTTTATTAAATGTGCAACTTTATTATATATGCAATTTTATTATATGTTCAATTTTATTAAATGTGCAACTTTATTAAATATGCAATTTTCCTCGAGACAAACAAATTTTGTTATTTATTTTACTAGTTACTCCCCCTTTTCTCGCACAAGAAATATTGTACTAAGTTACGCATTTGTAGACATTCAAACATTCTTTCTCTGGAGTACACCCAGAAGGGATGTTATAAATATTTATGATTCTGCAGTAAATATACACAAAAATAAATACTGCCATCTAGTGAAGAATTATAAAACTATAATTATTATATTTGTCTACAAAAGATATAGATGTCGCTGATAAATAAGTAAGTAGCATACCATTATTTAACTACCATGAAGGATAGGTGTGATATCTTCTATGACAGATACTGACCAAACCTCTAAAGTACAAAAAAAAGTCTAATTAAAATCAGTCAAGTGATTTCTATATGACACGAGCACAGACATAGCCTCATCACTATTTATATACCGACACATATAATAGTTAATTATAATAATATATCGATAATCCTGTACCAATTCATGTGATAGCTATCTATAATAATATATCGATATATAATATTATACAAATGCATGCAACGCGACATTTCCAAGCGGTATTCCAGGATTTTCAAATTTCCAGGGCTTTCTTATAAAATGCAACGATAACACGTTTTGACTAATTTATTTTCACTCGTCACAAACACGCAAATCACGCTGTGCGCATTACGACTACTATCATGTTATTAACTGTACAGGAAAGCGGAAACTTCCAGTATAGGTCGGTTGGAGATATTGGTGTTTCACAAAGGTGATGATGGCACCGAAGTTATCGGTTGCAAATAATGAGTAGGTAAGGAGATAACAAGTAGATGATTGATGTATATTTTACATGTCAATTTATAAAATAATTATAGTCATAATTGTACTCAGTACAAATAATTGTACTCAGTGACCAATATGTATGGTTCAAACTTCAAATATCTGAAAAGGTCCCTGGTTCTTGATTCTCGGAATACCGAATACATTAAGATACAATGTAAAATTAAGGAACTCTTCCTAACATTTAGGATAGTCGTTTTTATTTCAAAACGTCCTGTTTTTTTTAAAATACTTGACGTCTGTGTATCCTGCCTAATTTAAAGTTTTTAGAGAAAAAATAGAAATTTGTTCATATTTCTTTACAATTGACTTAACGTCGAAATAGTTTTTCTTTCTAAATTTATTAATAACTACATAACTACATCTAACGTATGTAAATATAAAAATGGTCAAATGGAAATCGATATAAATTAAAAACGGGGTTCCGTAGTTAATAGAAAAAATTTTGTTTGAAACTTTTGTTTTCTTGTTTTATTTTTTCCAGCATTTATTTTTCTTCCAATTTTCCAAACCCGTAGTTGACAAATTAGAAAGAACGGGCAAATATATATTGCACGTCACTTAATATTTCGTAAGCTGGGTCTGAAAATGGAAAATAGTAAAGAAAACCTTAACTTTAATTTTAAGATGCCCGTTTATTGATCAGCCGTTCGATGGGATGCAAACAAATGTTTTACTCGGGTTTTACATGTATGTAAAGATGCGTTAATGTTTAGTATCAACCTCAAACAGAAAAACTTTACTATACAAAAAACTTTACTGTATAGTAGTAAATTCAAACAGAAAAACTTTACTATACAATCATCCTCTCGTCTGTCGGTTCGCCTGTCAGCCAATTTCCTCAAAAGTTATGCAACGTAGATACTTGTAATTTGGCATTTGTAATACATCTTATTAACCCCACATATTTTGCATATTTTTTTTTTAATTCACATAAGAATTAAAAATAATATAAATAAAATAGAGAAATAAAAAAATACATTTTTATATCGAATGGGAATCATTTCAAAGGACCTGTCATGAGGAAAACAAAAACAATTTATCGTAATTTTAAAAATATATTTCTTAAAAATGTGCGTAAGTAGAGCATAACTAACCCCCTCCCTAGCTATTTCTGAAAGTACTGAAGCAAAGATAGTGAAAAAACAGAGTCGATATATCTGACTAGACAATTACAGAAAAACTAAATTCAGGCGATTATACTAGATTTTATACTGCGCCTGAGAAAAATATAATAGTAGGCAATACATTTACTAATATTCATAAACAGATTAATAGAAATAATATGTCCTCGAGTACATATAAATACATAAATGTATACGGAGCCATTGTTATGCAAGTTCCACACGTACTTAACATGTTCTTTTATTGCATTGTTACATCCTTGAGATCCCCATAAGAAAAACTTTAAAACTAGAAACTCTGAGGTTGTGACCAAGGGACCCATATGGCAAAATTAAAATTAAGAGTCACAAAACAGGTGTAAACCCACGTGCCTGGTAAATAACAGTATGAAATAAGAAGACAACTAATATGCTCACAATACTCTGGTGATATACCGAAGTATACGAAATTTGTCTTCCAGTTATTGAAAGGAAAAATCCTGCCCAAAATTGGAAAAGTTAGGGACAAGTGCCGTTAATATTGTAAGAATGTTTCTTTGGAACATACTCGTAGTGCGAACCATACTGAGCAGGTGGTATTAGCTTCTTACGAACCAATTTGTTTATTTTACTAGAGAATGTAGCACACAAAAACGTGTAGCTTTAATTACAATTTAATTAAACGTTGTTATATAATATGCTACTAAATTCAAGAGTAGCATACATAGAATTAGAAACTTACTTTGCTATAAGCCAGATTTAACCCGCGGTTTCATTCGTGAAAAAGGTTACAAATAAGGGTGTAATTTTAAAATAATATACTTGGGAAAATTTTGAATTTCCGTATTGAAAAAGGCTATGTTAACATACATGTCGCAAAAAAGAATGTATGTGTTATTCATAAGAGATTCATTGCACCCAACTGAGTAAACAATTTTAAGGAACCATTCCTCAAAAAACTGCTGCTACTATTTTAATAAAAAAAATTGCTATTTTAACGAAAACATTAACTTTTTTTACAGAAACACACTTCAAATATATCCAATTTTGAATTTCTGAGAATAAAGAAAAAAACAATTTCGGTATTTAAAGTCCTGACAAACACGAGCAGAATTCGCACTACTAGGATTCGACATTTAGGCATTTACAAATATTTATTTGTACATACTATTTCTTTTAAACTATTTACAAAATTTATTTTTTTATAACTTATATAAATTGATTACCTGTATACAATAATAAACGTATGTTATTGCCCGTGTACATATATATAAACCTGATTACATTTGTGCAGAATGTAACAACAATTTATTTGTTATTTGCGCAGATGATTCTTTTCATTAAACAGAGTAGAAAACGTTAAACGATTAGGAATTTTCTCAACCGAATTTTCTCAACGACTAGAAATTTCTTAAGCCGCTTGTGTAAAAGTTGTAAAAAAAATTTACATATTTCACTGAACACTTGTTATAAGTTTGATGCACAGAATCGTATGTGTGAATAACAGAACGCTCTTTACATTTTGTATACATATGCAATTACTTTTGTTGCCGGTCTTATCCCTGACAGAGTCATTTTTGTTTTAATTTTAAAAGAAAATAAATTATATTCCGAAATGGAAAATTTTCTACGCTCATCTTCTTTGTAGAACCTAAATGTATGGAAAAGTCAACCAACATTCGCGTTTATAATATTATTTAAGAATAGGATATCTATCTAGTGACACATTTTTATTGCTAAGAATTTCCCAAATCTATGCCAGGAATTTCCTATTAACTTCTAAAGGTTTATCAAATTGGAAAATATATAAATAGAAGAGAGCGTATGGAATCATGAAAGAAAATAAATTAAAAAATGCGGATACGTGAACATATTGAAATTTAGACAAAAATTATAATGTAGAAGACCAACAAAATGAAATACGGTAGTTTTCGCGTTTACGTCAAATTATGCACTAATAATAAGAAACAATACAAAATGTGACACATTTGTCCTTACGCTCATATGTAAACACATGTAGTTAAATTCTCAAACTTTAAATTTGTATTTTGTAAATTTTTTTTACGAAAATAACATAAAGGGGAAACAAAATTTTACATAGCGTAATACTGAATATATTTGGCGTTAATTTTGTAGAAATTCATTATTCACAATTAAATGAAACTACGTGATCTAGTATTATTTCTACTTTCTTTAAGTTCTTTACCAAGACCTAGGTTTCGTTGTATTACAACATCTGCAGGTGGGTTCTTAACAAAGATTAACTCTTAGGAACATCCAACAGCATTTATATATTACAAGTACAATAGCGGAAGCCGGGTGTGTGTGGATTTTCCCACTGCTTACGTTAGTGAGTTTATGGTAAGGGAGCGGTGTACGTTTTGTTATATTTTCGAAAGTTATACAATATACCAGTATTTTAGTGAGGGTAATAAATTAAATTGATGTTATTCTATGCGGTTATATAGTGCAAATATTCCGGTGTATGTAACAAAATGAAATGGGTATATTCTCTAT
This sequence comes from Druceiella hillmani, assembly GCA_039881145.1. Taxonomy (NCBI): domain Eukaryota; kingdom Metazoa; phylum Arthropoda; class Insecta; order Lepidoptera; family Hepialidae; genus Druceiella; species Druceiella hillmani. The sequence continues at coordinate 4,805,258 of JAYKKI010000013.1, forward strand.
AACATTTTTATACAATAGTAACGGCATCTGATGGTTAGAACAAGGTTATACCACTAATTATACATATCTCCCATTTTATATATTTGTTTATTTATGTTTTTTATACTTTCATTTATTTTTTTCATTTTTTAATTTTCCTTATATTTTATTTTTATTTCTTGTATATTAAGATGTGTAGCTGGATTGAAACAATTTGCAGATAATTTCATAATTCCCACGTAAATATGAACAAGATCTGGCATATTTACGTGGGATTTATGAAATTATTTCCTTTCAAACAAAGAAGCGTCTTCGAGTTGTAGCTACACACATAAAAAATAATATATCCGTGTCGAATTGAGAACATCTTCCTTTTATGAAGTCGGTTGAAAATAGAAACACCCAACTTACCATTGTTGTATTTAATAATGGGCTCCAGATATATCCTAAGTTAAATTTCCCTTCAACGGATGCGGATACACGGTTTAAGAAAATTATTGAGAGATACCGAGTTTGGAGTCATTTGATATGTCTTGTATAAGTTCTTTACTCACAAATGGTGGTCAGAATCTAATAATGGAGCTGGAAGTTGGTGACAGAAGTCACTAAGTAAAAAATAGTTTCATGGAGTTTATGCTCGTCTTTGTCGTAACCCATTATATATAAACCCCATTATATATAAGGGTCTAACGATTAAGCCGGAAGATGATGAAAAATACTCTTCAACGGCGAGAAGTAGATTCATCATGTTTGCTCTCGTTTGACTTTCCTTGGCCAAATTTTCGTCACAAGTAGTGGTCAAGGTCTGATCTGTGATCACAATTACACCTTTTAATCCTGTATTCCCTGCAGCAGGAATATAAGAAAAAAGGCGTAACTAGTAGTGTGCTGAGAATCGCGAAATGGGTTGGGAAATAACAAAGGATCCTCGGGTAACCTTAGTAGACGCATGCAAATATAATAAAGACATGAATGGGCTAGACGCTCCCACTTTCGATCCGATAGTTCGAATCCCTGTGGAACCGTGTACAAAAGTGTACAGAGCCCCTCGAAAATTATTTCAGCACCTTTAAAATAACTAAAGAAAGTCATAACGAAAAAATTGGCGGTATTCTTGAATATCATTTGACAACACTTTTCCCTTATGGTGACCGAAAACTCAGCATTGCTTTAGGCAGCAGTGTATTAGGAATGCAGCAAGCATATTTTCAGTAAACAGCTTTGATCCGGGATTGCATCATTCGTAGTTATATGACACCGTAAAGAACCGTGATTCGAACAAGACCCCAGGTATTAATAGAATCAATGATCGATCGATCAAATCGATTCACGACGGAGCTTTTTGCCGCAGGGTGCGGTACATCAGTGAGAGGGGCTAAGGTTGCCCTCCACGCTATGATCCGGCTTGCCGGTGCCTTATATGCCTAAGTATATTGGCCTATGCGTCAACGGTTGTATATGTCGGGTCCAACAAATTACTCCGGCTGTACTTAGATCATAGCACCAGCCGCTCTTGGTACTAACAGAAACTTGTGGAACTTGCTCAACGGACGTGTTGCCGGTTTTGGCAAATTTTCTACCTGCCGCCTTGCGAACGTAGAACGCCCGGCAAATTCTCATTCATTCTTGGTTTTGGCACGTGGCAAGAATTTTCATACGGATCTGTTACATTGTAAATTTTTCACAAAAGAATATTTTATTAATAGCAATAGACGTATTTTAGAGATCGATTGTGTTCATTGGTATTCTAGGTACATTTCCTCCGATTCCAAGGGGGAATACGCCCTAAAATTCGAGTAAAATCAAGCAAAGCCTTGAAACGCAATTTTTTTAGTCACAATGAGTTAGTTGAAAATGGACCAATTTTTGATTCATTTAGAGTTTTTGCAAAGTGAGTCTCACACTATTAGAGCACCTTTGAAGGGCCCATTTTTTTTGGCTGGCTGTTACGGGTGTCTGAATCTGCCCTGAGACAAAGCGAATGTAAAGTGGGAATAATGATCTTAAATTATCATACTGACCAACCGAAAGAGTATTAGTCAAAGTTCATCGGCGCCCAATGAAGAAAAAACAGCCTTGGAGGAACGGACTCTAGGAGATCAGCAGAGAGCTTTCAGAAGAAAAGACGTGAGTACGAGCTGCGTACTAAAATTACAAAACACCAGGCAGAGTTTAGCTGAGGCTCGCCAGGTCACCTTAGCAGTTTCCCAGTGTAACTACAATGGAGAGATTAAGCGAGCTAGGCGTTCCACTTCTCTTTTATAACAAAGGTCGGTGATCCCCGCCTCTGGGATACCGTATACAGAAGTATGAAGTAATCCAGGAAAGCCGTTTGTTTTAAAAAAATCCCTTAGAAAATCCGATGGTTGTTATACCGGGAAGACGTGCGAAATACTGGACTATTTCCTGTCCACACTTATCTCTGACGATGACCCTGACCTCGATACCGTCGAATATCCGCAAAACAAGGGCAACTCTAGCGTGTCTCCTCCTAGTAGTTTTGAGCCGGATATACGCCACTCAGAACTATGTAATATTGTCAAACACTCAACTCGAATATGGCCCTGAACACCAACAGTATCAATAACAACATTATAAAAGTGGTGGAGAGGATAGCAGACCCTGAGATCTTTGCGTTCTTTAGCTGATACCTACGCAAGGGTCTTACGAAAAGAGAGTCTTGTGAAAAAACTGAAGGTCATCCCGAAGAGTAGTGGCAAATCACCCATTGCCCAAAGTTCTGAAGAGCCATTACGCTCGTTCCGATTTTTCTACAAGTTATTCGAATGGGGACTAGCAGCGGGTTTGATAGCGCAACTGTCATACTTACCAAAGTCCTATATGCAGAATGTTTACTACATATGCGACATCTGCTGCTTTGAACTGGATTTACATGTGTCCAGAAATTTTACTCGAGAAATCAGACAATTCAGAGAACGTTCTGGCGTGTCCAGAACTTTCTCTGAATTGTCTTTGACATTTCCGAAATTTAAATAAAGGATATGTCTTCATTTGCCCTCTCTAGAATTTCTATACAAATATTCCTTAGTTTAAATATTGAAATATACGCGGGATAATATACTTTGATACTGTGTAAAATTTAAAGTTTCTACGTCAAATGACTTTAAAAAAAATACTAACAATCAGATAGACAGATGGACAAGTGATCTTATGAGAGTTCCGATTTTTTTTGATACCTCCAAACGAAACATTCATGAAAGAAAATCTATTTCTGTCTGTAATTTATCCTGATGTCTTTTACTTGGACACCATTTGCCGCAAGAAATATTTTATTATGTTACCAGTAGTAGCGGATTACACATAGACATACGATATATAAGGCTAAGCTCTATACTTTATACGATTTTGAAAGAAAAATGTAATTGCAGGAAATTTTCAAAATTTAAACAAGATCGTTGAAACGTAATCTCATCTCGCTATATCATAAAACAAATACAATAAAAATGTTTAATCTGTCATTTTTAGGCATGTAACAAAATACACGTTAGAAAAAATAGTCAATCTAGAGTAAATAAATATACAAGGTTCATATATTAGCATGTTTTCTTGTTTGTTTGTTTGTTAGTATTGCGACTTCTGTCAAAAATAATGTTAAATTATCAATAAATATTTTCGGGAAAGTGTTCGAGTGTATACTAGCAGAGCGTTTGATAGCTCAACTATCTCACTCACCGATGTTCAGTGTGCGGAATGTCTTCTATACAGGAATAAAATTTGGTCAGTGACCGAATTTTAAGGAGAGATTGAGAATCAGCAACTAAATCATAAAATGAAAAAAACATAATTTTTTTTTATTTTTACGTACAATCCCGCATTTCCTTACAGCGGGATTGTATGGAAAAATTAAAAGAAATTACTTTTTTTTCTCTCTTTTTTTCTCATTTTATGACGTAGTTACCCATCCTTAATCGCTCCTTAAAATTCTGTCACTGACCAAAATGTAACCCTGTGCGATGCGATGTCTGCCGCTTAGAACTGGATTGCAATAATTAAACATGTACAATAATTTGGCATCTCTTGTGTATTGTAACAATATTTTTTTTATTATTGAGTTATAACGCGAACTATGTTGATCACAAGTTTCATACAAACTCGTCTAGTCTTTTAGTATTCAGCATGATTTTGTAACAAAGTTTGAAATACACTTTTCCCGATATTAGTATTTTATATTAGCAAAATCCCATATGTTTTAGCACATATACTACTCCGTTAATTATAAATTAAAGTAATTAGGTAAAAAATAAATTAAAGTTATTAGGTAAAAAACAAACACGCTTTTGTATTTTTAATGTTACTCGGGGATAGTATAAAAGTGCAAAATAATGGAAAATTAACTGCATAATAAATAGTACTTTCATTATTAAATTTTAACCCCGTTTTCTGCGTGATAAAATATTAAATAACGTGAATTCGATGAATTAAATAATATAATAAATTATTGAGTTAATATTACATACAGAATAAAAAAAATACATATGGCTCGGTTTCACAAAAAAAATGTTCTTCTCTCTCTCTCTCTGTCTTTCCCTCTCTCTAACCTAACAATTTCTTTTATTTTTTGAATAATTGTTTATTTTTAGAGAAAATGATAATATTTGTTAGTTGTTTTTTCATTTACTTTATTGTTTTTTTACTTATTTTAGATACCATAAGAAATAAAAGTTAAAATATTAACAAAATAAAAGAAAAAACTATCTTATTATGAATTACGATATGTCCAAATATGCTAATTCGCGTGGATCAAGCATAACATTAGCCAATTATAAAAATTAGTATATTGTTTAAGGGTTAATAAAATCACTATGTTAACTTAAAGAAGTTTCATATACTTAAATATGTGCGCAACCCTTCAAAAGTTTGTTAAAATTAGGGGAGAGAGGTCGGTAACCTCTCATGTAAAATATTTTTAAAAATATTTTTAAACTGATAAAGCTAATATAAAATATATCCCCAAAAATTCTTTTGTCATGTTGTATTCAAAACAAATTTTCTTTATTTTGAACACAACCTTTAGGTTAGGAAAACCCATTACCGTTTTTAATTTCACGAATATTCAGTCAACAGCAAGACGGTGAATTAAGTCGAGCGATGGGAAATTTAAGTTATGGGAATTAAAAAGATTAACTGAATTTAAAATGTGACATAATTAACGAAGCACGCGAATTGAAAATTATGACATATCATATATAAATTATTCAAACAAATACTCGCATAGTTTCAATTGTAATGAGTTGCGTTTGTTTTAAAGTTTTAAATTATTTTTTGTTATCGATATAAACTCGTAAACAAAAAATGATATTAACCTTACTCACAAAGCTTAAGAACGAAGTGAATATATTTTAACGTTATATCTTAGTTAATAATTTATAATATTTATTTGTTATCTGCGAGTGTGATCTGTTTTCTTGTTGTTCTGATTAAAACTGTATTTTTACTAAATTATAGTAATACTCTAGAATAAATTTTCACTCGAAGTTACTGAACAAATAGTATCACATTCGTTTATAACATTTGCATTATGCCTTATGCAAAATTAAATTCACAGCTAAAGAAGACTGACAAAAATGGGTACAGACGTTACAGAGATAAAACATGATTTTTAAGAAAGCTAGTATTTTTGGAATATAAAAAACCAAACAATTCAGTAATTAACAATCAGGAAAAAGGAAAAAATATAATTCCAATTCGTAATCATAATACGAAATAAAAAAGCTGTCTGGGTAAATTGGCATATATTATATTTTTAAAATATAAACAATTATTAATTGGAAATAAAAATAGCAAAAAAAATTGAACAGAATACATAATAACTTTTTTAGAAAGGATTCCAAAAAATTATCAATGTTCTTGCTTTCTTTAGTGTGTAGCCATTGCCTAAATTAATTAAAAATAAATTGTTAACAAACATTGACAATTGTTCTATTGTTGTCAAAATGAATGACTTTTTCCTTCTCATTGAGGTTTATGTAACTTTTTTGACCCTGTTATGCCTGTAAGCATCACGGATTAATATAAATACAAGATTTCTCTTTTATGCCTGTGACCCTGTTATGCCTGTGAGCATCACGGATTAATATAAATACAAGATTTCTCTTTTATGCCTGTGACCCTGTTATGCCTGTGAGCATCACGGATTAATATAAATACAAGATTTCTCTTTTATGCCTGTGACCCTGTTATTCCTGTGAGCATCACGGATTAATATAAATACAAGATTTCTTTTTTATGCCTGTGACCCTGTTATGCCTGTGAGCATCACGGATTAATATAAATACAAGATTTCTCTTTTATGCCTGTGACCCTGTTATGTCTGTGAGCATCACGGATTAATATAAATACAAGATTTCTCTTTTATGCCTGTGACCCTGTTATGTCTGTGAGCATCACGGATTAATATAAATACAAGATTTCTCTTTTATGCCTGTGACCCTGTTATGCCTGTGAGCATCACGGATTAATATAAATACAAGATTTCTCTTTTATGCCTGTGACCCTGTTATGTCTGTGAGCATCACGGATTAATATAAATACAAGATTTCTCTTTTATGCCTGTGACCGTGTTATGCCTGTGAGCATCACGGATTAATATAAATACAAGATTTATCTTTTATGCCTGTGACCCTGTTATGTCTGTGAGCATCACGGATTAATATAAATACAAGATTTCTCTTTTATGCCTGTGACCCTGTTATGCCTGTGAGCATCACGGATTAATATAAATACAAGATTTCTCTTTTATGCCTGTGACCCTGTTATGCCTGTGAGCATCACGGATTAATATAAATACAAGATTTCTCTTTTATGCCTGTGACCCTGTTATGTCTGTGAGCATCACGGATTAATATAAATACAAGATTTCTCTTTTATGCCTGTGACCCTGTTATGCCTGTGAGCATCACGGATTAATATAAATACAAGATTTCTCTTTTATGCCTGTGACCCTGTTATGTCTGTGAGCATCACGGATTAATATAAATACAAGATTTCTCTTTTATGCCTGTGACCCTGTTATGCCTATGAGCATCACGGATTAATATAAATACAAGATTTCTCTTTTATGCCTGTGACCCTGTTATGCCTGTGAGCATCACGGATTAATATAAATACAAGATTTCTCTTTTATGCCTGTGACCCTGTTATGCCTGTGAGCATCACGGATTAATATAAATACAAGATTTCTCTTTTTTCTGATTGATAATTTTTATAAAACTTCTTTTTTAATTTTTTCTATATAACGGTGTCATTTTTATTCTTGTAACATCAGGGCCCAACACTACACGAACTTTTGCCTATCTCCTTTGCGATATTCGGTGAAGACCGACCAATTTGTCGACAGATAAGCCTTTGAATAAACTTTTTGACACTTTCGATCGCCATATTGTTAGCGCTCGGTCTGTTCGACCAATCGTCAGATACATTCGGTAACCGTCTTCGCAAACTACAATTGTTACACAATTTTAATGCGACAGAATAATTCAGACTTCGCCTAAAAAGTTTCGCTCAAAAACGCATTCGATTCAAAATGTTCGACGACCTCTTAATAAAATGTGTCAACCAAATTTATGAAAGGATTCCAAAGAATTATCAATGTTCTTGCTTTCTTTAGTGTGTAGCCATTGAATGCGTCAACCAAATTTTATCAAATCAAATTTGTAACGGAATCTAAGGATCACCAACGCAAAATTTGCCTAATTTTGAATATAAATCAACAGAATTTATCTTCCGTTGTTTTTTTTCCGCACGTGCCATGCTTCAGGACAAACGCTGTAAAAAATAGAGACTTTTTGGAATTGTTTTGTTTCTTATATGTATGTTAAAATTCATATTTAAACCCTATCTGTTGGGGAAAAACTATAGAAATTCCAAAGTCTACTAAGCCGATTATAATTTATCAAAATATAGTGAAAAATTACTAGTACACAGGTGTTTTGGGCGAATATAGTGTTTGATTTGAAACTCTAAAGGCAAACACATGTAAGTTATATCAAAACATATATTGTTTTAAGCAGATGTAAATGTATAAATTATGAATATTTCTGAAGGTCACCAATATTTATATTTTTGGTATACCGTGGCAAAATTGTCGAACCGGAACACTCAATCATCACACGGAATACAAAGAACATGAAACACGAATTCAACAATACAAATTATGTATATTTTTTATGAATTTCTTCAAACGTTCTTCCGAAAATTGCTGTCTCCCGCACTTGTCATCAAAAAATCGCTCTAAAAAATTTGAAACAATTATGAACATTGAAAAGTAAATATAGATTGAAACAACATTATTAGACGCAATAATAATTATCGCTTATAATATAATAATATCGTTTATAATCATTAATCGTGCAGATTAGCAAATCTGACGCGATTAATTATTATGAATCATCAACAATTTATTTCCTTTAGTTAAAAATATTTCATATTTTTCGAAAAAAAATATTTTCGGAATTCAATATTTTTCGAAAAAAAATATTTCATACTATTTCAAAAACAACTTTTTAACCTCACACGTTTTTCAAAATTTTTAATTTTTCTTAAACGAAACACTTCCCGCTAACTCCGTGCATACGCGATGTGAAACGGCATTGGTGCAGTCGGAGTCGGATAGCGCGGCAGATGGACACCTTTTAAGTACATATTCGGAGTGCATTACTATTAACATTTAAGTGGGAAGCTGATGACACAGAACGTTAATTTTGCACTCGACCAATTTTTAAATAATACCGACTTAGATAATTTCAAAAAATAAACTCTTCAAGATAATACCGGATTTTTATTTTATTATGATTTCGTTAAATGTCTTGAAAATAAAACTATCTTCAATTTAACTAATAATTTGTTTAATTTAGCCACACAAATCTGTCGTCTATAATATTTTATATTATCTCTAATGACACTTTAAGTTCAGGGTCATGCGCACAAGATACGTAAAATTCAATTCGTGGGAACATGAAATATTTTCAAGACAATACTTCGAAATTGATATCGGGAAATATCAGAATACTTCAGCAGACATTCCTCGATATCTCAGGTGACGCTTCGAACTGCGAGAGGTCAGAAACTGGCGCCCAGAATCCGTCTGACGATTATCACATGTGTTCGCCCGCCTCTAGACGACGCTATCCATGACCTCGCTTTCCCACATCCGTCTACGAATGCCGAATAATTATTGCAGACACGTGCCGTTGGGACTTGCTTAATCGCACGAATCTCGCGAATGGGCAACTCACTATCAGCGAGAATGCTGTAATGATAAGACATGGAACGAAATCCCAAGTCAGTACCTATCTTTTTTACGGAAATAAACGACTGCTGCTACACGCGTCATCTGTCCCTACAATGATGTCTTCAAGATATGTTGCACCACAACGATGACATATTTACTCTAATTTCATCATAAAAAGGAGAGTTAGGTATTCAATAAACTATGTGCTATATATATATATATATATATATATATATTTATATGTATATAGTTATTTATATATATATATATATATGTATATATGTATATATATATATATATATATATATATATATATATATATATATATATATAGCACACACATTTAGAGTTCATAGTATTTCTATTAAACTATTTACATGTAAGTATTTCAAAATATTAATTATTATAGTTGGTGAAACCAGCGTCACTAATTAAGAATATCGTTACGAATAGTTTAATTCACTTCTAAAATATCTTAAAAAATTATATCCGTTATTGTTAACTTCGTTTTCAAAAAAAGAAATTTAAAAGAGTAAATACTCTGTATAAATATAATTTAAAAGAGTGAAACCTGTTAAACAATCAATAACTTTTTGAAACCTATGAACGGCATTCCGATCAAAATTAAGAAGACCGGCTAAAATTCAACAGGAAATAACTACAACGCAGTAAACCTCATTATAATCGATCTAAGACAATAAAATCTGAAAAAAATGTCGATAGTTAAAATATAAAATATTATAGATGTGATATTAATAATAAGGATCACTATGGGGAAGCAATGACTTCTAATTGCCACGTTTTAAGTCAGATGCTATCAGAATATTTTATTGAGAGTGAGATGCAAAGGTTTAACTTCACCTTTAAAGAGGGACGACAATACTAAATTGTGACGTCATACTCCGCAGCGCTCGTTATATTCAGTGAGAGCGAATGAGGCAGAAATATATCTCTACGCTAGCCTTAATATTTAATTTAGAAATTTTAATAAATATTTTTTTACTATCGCTTTCTAATTAATAAATATTTTTTTTTTAAAAATGCTCAAAAGAGCTAATTTAGACCTTATCAAAGACCCAGTTAACAGACACATATACGGAATGATATTCCTAGAAACAATACGTCCTAAGAAAGTGATGACAATTTTTTTGCCAAGTGTTAACACAAAGTACATGCGTCTGTGTATGGGCATCTATATGGGGCTGTTTATGTGCTGATAAAGCTTATTTTAATTTGACAAATTAATGACATGAATCATCCACATAATAAGACCAAGATCATGACTTGGAAGAGCGTACGAGCTAGTGTTAAGTAGGCATTTGGTTTTTCCTTTTTTGCCAGGGATTATAGCAAATAAATTATGCGCATGCGTCTCTGTACGGGCAAATATATGGTTGGGTGTATACGTGCTGATAAAGGGAATTTTAATTTGACAAATTAATGATATGAAACATGCATATAATGCGCATGATAAGACCATGACCAAGAAGTGGTAGAGCGTACGAGTCAGTGTTAAATAAGCATTTAGAGTTAACTTTTTTATCAGGTTTTAAAGTAAATAATTATGTGCACGCGTCTGTGTATGGGCAAATATGTAGGTGTGTGTAGACGTGCTGACAAAGGCTATTTTATTTTGACAAATTAATAATATGAAACATGCACATAAAGCGCATAACAAGGCCATGATCATAAGCTGGGGAGGGCACGAGCTACTGTTAAATACGGATTCGGTATTTTCTTCTTTTTCATGTTTTAAAGCAAAGAAGTACTTATGTGCATGCGTATTTGTATGAGCAAGTATATAGATGTGTGTATATGTGAATATACGAATACATGTGTGTGCTGGTAAAGGATACTTTATTTTTAGGAACGTACGAACTAGTGTTAAGTAGGCATTCGGTCTTTCCTTTTTTGTTAGGCATTCAAACAAACTAATTATGTGCATGCGTATGTGTATATACAAATATATGGCTGTGTGTATATGTGCTGATAAAGGGTATTTTAATTAAACACATTAATGATATGAAACATGCATATAACACGCATGACAAGTCCATGATCATGAGCTGGAAGAACGCATGAGCTAGTGCTAAGTAGGCATTCCGTCTTTCATTTCTGTCAGGTTTAAAAACAAAGTAATAATGTGCATGCGGTCTTTCCTTTTCAAACAAAATTAAACTTTAGGTTCACAAAATTTATTTTTTTTATTAACACAATTTTATCGCTACTTTTTATACAGTGAGATGCGATTTCAGTTTCGAAGTGTAATATATATATATATATATATATATATATATATATATATATATATATATATATTGTACCGATATCCGTCAGTCTGTAATTCTTTAATGGACTTTTTACTCAAAAACTGACATAAAAACTTTAAATTTAATATGGTTTGTTAATAGGAGTATACCTCAATAGGTAATACTCAAAAATATGTATATAAAATTGTAAATGGAGCTAGTACTTCAATTCTTTAATATCCATGTGTCATGTGGGATACCAAAATAGCCCCCATTCCTTCATTTCGGAGACTGCGAACCTGTTAAAAATAAAAAAATAACAAATTGAAATATTAATTTACGTAAAATTTATCGGACAACTGTAATTATAACCTAACATCTCAAATCAATCATTTACAATATTTTTCATCCTCTAAAAGATATAAAAGGCATTATATTTACATAATGATATTGATATCAATATTTGTAAAAAGACCCATTGAAAAAGTATGTAAATAAACTCGAATTATAATTAAATTATCGTCAAGTATTTAATGAGAAATTTCAGTTCCGTCCGCATCGTGCGCGTAGCAAAAATCATTAAATCAAAAATAATTTAATGATGTATATAATTTTCAGTCAGTCCTACGTTGTATCACGTTATTTTATGAATAACGTAAACGTTACGAAATTTTTAGCCATTAAAAAAGACGTCTGAATGTTCTATCATCACAAAACCTTTATTTTGACAGCTAACTACATTAAAATAGCACCTTATTCACTTTATGTAAAGGTAGCTAAAGCAATGAAAGTTATGGCTGACGCTATAGGATATTTAAATATTTCTTATTGAACTGGGTGAACTTAAAAACGAAACGACCAATTTTTGTGGTTACTTTATGTGTATTAAATTATATACTAGCGAACATCGTTATATATTTTACCTCATAAAAAGTATATTCTGCATATGCAAATATCCCAATAAAGTACGTGCTCGAGAATCGAGGAATATCTCGTATCTATAAACGTTACCAAATGATAATTTCCTAAAACCTTTTTGGATACCTACAGAAATAACAAATAATTGACAGTTTGAGGCTGGTATTGAAAGTAATACGATCAATAAACATTACTTGACGCACAATAAAACAAAATAAACTGTAAAAACACATAATGTCATCATCGAAAAAATAATTCTATCCTTTTCTTTCTGCTTTTTAAATTATATGATGTTGTTCTTTTCTGTCAAACAAACTAAAAAGAGCGTTACTGTAACAAACAATACAGGTTACAACAAAGTCAGTGCCTTATAACATTGCCGATTTTTGAAGCGAACATTAGGAAAACCGCTATTGTCATGCGTTAGCTAAGGTACACCTCAAGTAAAATTAATGATAAAACTTAGGATTGAAAACGTTTTTTTAACCGAAATAATATACGTTTGAACGACGCGAGCGCAAGCGTTGCTTATAAGGAACGCGCGCGCTTGAGGAGTTGATATGACAGAAACACCACGTATTTTAAATGTTTATATGTATGTACTTCTTGTATATAAAACCCGTAGTGTATGTTGTACTCATAGTTGACAAGTTTTATTGCAAATGTATTGCACTCGTATCGATTGTACCAAATGTGAAATCAGCTTTTGAAAGGCTATTAATCCTATAAAGTTAAAACTACTATGGGTCTATGTAGAGATTAAACAATTATTTTTACGCATGCATAGATACAAAATTTTGTAACGTCGATATTTTTTCACAGCATTGTGAGTTTTTATCCGTTAGACATAAGTATAAAATATAAATATCGAGTACAAGATACAAATTGTTTTTTGAAAGTAAAATCGTATATCGCTGTGCAAAAATGAATAAAAAAAATTATACTAATAAACAGGTAAAGTTCGCGAAATTATAATTTCATTTTGTTGAGCAGGAAAAACCAATTGCCTACATAATGCCAGCTCATGTTGTCCCCAAGCTCATGATCACGCTTTAGTCACGCGCATCACGTGCAGGTTTCATGTCAGCAATTTGTCAAACTGAAATATGCTACTAAAATATGCTTTATCACTACATAAACCTACACCTACTTATGCATAACGGATAATTTCGGCGTTATTAAAAATTACAAATATATATATATATATATATATATATATATATATATATATATATATATATATATATATATATATATACGGAAAAATAATTAATAACAGAAAACCAAAAATGTTTTATTGAAATGTCGGGCAATGAAAATGGAAAAGCTTAAAATTTACGAAGAAAATATAAGTCTTTAAAAGTTAATAATGTCTAAGATTGACATATTCGCACGTATGATTACCCTCCTCGTACATTATTTGCAATAAAATGGGAAAAAATTAAGTAATTATTATCCGAAAATTAATTTTTTTTCCTAACAATATAATTATTAGGAAAAAAATTAAAATTTAAAAAATAACCGAAATTCTTATAATATTTACATATTAAAATTAGCATCGATTTAAAAACAATTTTAAATTATTTTATAAACTGTCTTCTTAATTCTATTTGATAATATTTGAGAAAGTTAAAAACCGGCTAGATGTATACCGGCTATGAATACACATGAAATATAAGGTTCCGTAATCGTCTATGTCCTCAATTTTACCGGAAATAAAATAAGAGTTTCCACTAAGTAATAATAATTTCGACGCCGATGGGCTTAATTGGAATATATCGCCCTGCGCTCATTTTCCTTCCTAATAACTATTATTACAACATTTTTCCGCGTTCATTTTTCATCAGGCTAAATGGCAAATTTTCATTTGGCTTGTTTATAATGACAGTACTTACTACATAAAATAAATGAATATGACATCAACTTAATGTTTATACAACATCCGTTTCAGGATGGATTGTTCTTAAAATTGTTTTCATGTACTGAAATATATCGTCTATAAATGCTGTTTAAGTCATTTGGATAATCGAATTTATAGAAAGAAAAGTCACAGACCGACAATATTCAATAAATATTTATTTAAAAGGAAACAATCCTAAAGCAAACATTAAATTTAAAGACGAAATATAAATCAGAATCACATTGTTGTTATTGAAGTGAAACTTCTTTGGGCGCTATAAGAGTAAAATTTCAAGGTTGAATTTCGTGCAACGTTTTGCAATATTTAGTAGTAACGTCTAAATGTAACGAACCTATCGCAAGAAGGACGAAAAATAGTTACATGACCAACAACCGAGAGAGATAGATGAATACGATAGAATAAGACAAGAGTGTACGCATCCACGAAAACAAACAAAAATGGCGCTCACTACTGCTATCAGCTGTTCTGTGTGTAAAAAGTAATCTGTCAAAATGTTGTCGATTTATTTATCTATTTAAGATTGTTTTATTACTAATTTTGCATGTATTTCATCCGTCACAATACTAACAAAATGTTTATTTTTTTATTATAAATTATATATTTAATTTATTCATAAATCCTTAATGAATCTGCACATATAGCTGTCGTAAATATGATTTACATGCGTACTTTCTCCAGCCGCATTTAGCTGTGATTGTGACAATTGTCTACGTAAATTTATGTGAAGGCTGCCTCTCTCTTCTCTGTTTTACTTCTTATACTATATACTTACAAATCAACGGAAAATTATTTGTTTACTACACAAGTATGTCTATTTACGTATATAAAAGAAGTCAGATTTCTTTGAAGACATCTATTTATTTAAATATTTTACAGTTAATTTCAATTAAACTAATGGTAACTGCTCGCCTTCGGGCCCATTTAAAAGCGATTTCCATAGCTTTCACATGCGATCATTCCCAACATCTTCATTTTTCTTTATTTATCGTTTATTTCCATTTCCCGCCGTTCACTTGGCTTTTTGCAGGATTTAACCATTCAACATAATCTCAAAACCTTAATTACTATTATCATGTTTAGTAAACCACACAAATAATCCATCTGGACAATTGAAATTTTACGGTAAATAATTTTATATGTGAAATAGATGTATTTGCTTATTTGTTTAAATGTAATATGCTGATCTAAAACACCTCCGGTGTTTTATAACATTTAAATGTTAAATCGTCACAAATGGATAGTTAAATTCTCCAGTAGGAATATTATTACGGTAAATCAAGAGGTAAAGACAAATACGTAGGTGGGATTGAGTGTTGAATGGCGATTGCGTGGGAAGATTCTGGTATTACTGGTGGGTGGAAAGGCAAATGTGTGGGAGGATTTGAGCGCTGATAAGAAGGAAACGGGACGAAGGAAGGGATTTCAGTGTTCGATAACCAAATAGCACAAAAATAACCAATAAATTATCAAGCACTTCAAGAATAACATACTCTTTCTACTCTCAAAGAGTTCTGTAGACTCTTCTTGAACCACATATAGACTTGTTTTCATTGGAAAATCAATTTGAGTCCAACTTGGAAAAGCTAACCATGTGCAAGCAAATATTAAGGATAATCATCCCTATGTTATAATATTTAATTAACATATACATTTGCTAACGCACAACGATAATGATTGCTATAAAATTTGCATATAAAATCGATACGTTATATTGTACTAGCGTTGGCGTTGCTTTTATTTATCGTTAAAGTTCGTTGGCTTGAGAGAAAAGAATAGCATCATTTAAATTTACAAGCGGAAAGGAAATGACAAATTTATTTTGTCGACGATGTCAATTCTATACTTTATCTATGTATGACGGGAGTTGCATTTTATAAGTTATTTTATTGTGCATTAAATAAGGTTTATTCGTCATATCATTTTCAACATGGGCAGCAAACTGTTGAAATTTTGTTATTTCTTTAGATTGTCAAAAGTATTTTACAGAAATACAACTTGGTAATGTAAATAAATCCCTGAGATCCCATAAAATTATAATAACGTTTGGTGGTATCTAATTTAACTCATAACATAATTTTTATGAGGTAACTTTAAAAATTAATCGTGTTGTCTTTCAGTTCCCTCAAGGAATTATATTATTAAGGCTAACTTTACTAAATTACTAAAAGAAATATTTAAATAACTGTAAAGTTAGCCGTAACATGCACTAGTTCACCTAACTTTACGTAAAATGAAAGTAGACCTCATTTTAACGTAGTAACCGATAAAATAACAGTTTCTTAACGATCGTGTGAGATCTAATAACTCCCTAACATTTACATTATTCATAAAGTCACACCATATAACAAAGGACTGAATGAATATATAGTTAATGGTTAATAACGTCGTAATTGTTAGTTGGGCAGCAGCTTTAAGGTTCCATATGTTAGAAAAATAAAAATAAACCCTTTGTAGAATCACTCACGTATCAGCCTGTCTGTCCATCGATTACGTAGTCAAACTTTTTTCTAAAATTTGCTGGAACACCACCGTGTGTCTAGATTTGACACCATATATCTTATTAGTCTTAATTCCACGGCGCACTTTAATTATTTAAAAAAAAATACCCAAAACTATAACTATGTTAAAGTGAAAACTAAATGAAAATTTGTTTAGTAGTTGCCACGTTGTACTGAAATAAATAAGCAATACATTACAAAAACTGTTTCTTTAGAAAAATAAATTTTGTATCTTCTTAATGACTCATAGCAATATCCTTTATTTTTCAAAATAGTTTACAAAATAATTGAAAGATCACCCTTTTAAATATTTTTGTAGGGTTCCGTAGTCAAACTGGGGCCATTATAGTTTCGCCATGTCCAACTATTTATCTCTCCGTCTGTATGTTTTAGCATGGTTTATATATATATATATATATATATATATATATATATATATATATATATATATATATATATATAATAAAACCTAAAAAAATTAAGGCTACGTCCTTACACGTAAAATGGGGGTGAAATTCTTTTTCACATATCCTTTTGTGCAGTATATCCTTGAAAATCTCTTTAAAATATTATGATTTTTTTAAAAATATATGTCATGAACCCATTTTCGATGCAGGGATCTGAAACTTTAAGATGGTCCTTTTTGTTAAGGGCACGTTTCCACAACCCCCTACCGACTTAACTACTGTTTTTAAATATCTGAAAAGTATTCACAATACTTGTAAATATAACGAAGTTGAAATGAAAATTACGAGAACTAAGTTGGCTGCATTAATTTACGAGTACTATCTACCATATTTTGACACTTTATTGAGTATTTAAAAAGTTTATAAAAACATTATAATAGTGACTTGAATCAACTGTAATAATATCTTTGTACTTTGAAATTTATATTTATTGTCTGTGAAAGATATACTAGTCAATATATTTGTATATTTACATAGTGAGATATAGTATCATTAAAAAACCTCTAAAAGATGTATAGTATTTCATAATATTTATAGATCTATGAAAGATATGCCATGAAAGGATATAACATGGTGGATAATTATGTGGCGACGAACGTGGTTATAAAATATTTAACCTTAGCTTCCACAGCCTACGATTTCTCGGACCGAGCCCCACTCATCCGATTAGTGCCGACGAGCGCTCTACCTTGGGCGGCGCCCTTCCCACGGTGCCTGGCAGCGCTATGCCCGCCCGCCTAGTTTAATTTCAATTACCGTTCCGAAATACTGCATAAAAAAATATTGCAGTTTCTGCAGCTGCTGTTATGTAGTTAAGTAGGTTCTACTTACTCAATAAAGAAAAAAAGAAGAGATGATGGTGGACGCTATCATGCAATAAGACCTTCCAAAAAGTTTGTTCGATTTTGGATGAAATCAAAAACTCGAAAATATTTTCGACTACTTCATATTTACATCAGTACATAACAGTGTAGCACGGTCTTATATTCGAAATGAAAATTACAATGCGCTCGTAGGGATGCCAAATTTTAATCGATTTAGTCGAAGATCGATTAATCGAATGTAATAAATACGGAATCGTAGACGATCACTTATTTTAAAATCGATTCATGACAGTCTTCTTATCTTTTGGCAATCGTCGTAAGAATTCATTTTTACAGTATGGTTTATAGCAGATAAATTAAGCTATCCTATATATATAATAAAACTGTAACAGAGTAAATTGTGTACATAGAAAATATTTTTAAACGGAATATTGGAAAACCATTTTTCTAATTGTTGTCTGCTTGTTTGTATGTTATTTTATGTCAATCACGCAAGATCTACTGGGCGGATTTTGGTAAAATTTGGTATAAATATTAAGTCAGTAATCGTTTATAACCAAGCACAACATATGAGTGAGAGAGAAAAAAATTATTCCGAATTTCACGCGAATGAAACAGTGGGCCACAGGAGTAAAAAATGAATTACCATTATTGAAACGTTACAAAATATTTGTATTCACTATGTGAGATATTATTTAGCAGGGTTCCGGAGAAAAAAGAAATAAAATAAACCTATCAATTCTGTGTGTTTCATTGAAGAATTGAAATGAAAATTAAGGTAAAAGATTTCGAAAAGCGCTTATTAATTTTATTTATCATTTTTAAAAATATTTTAATAGCTAAATTAATTATTAAATCTAAACATTTCTTTAAATTTAATATTATTTGATTAAGAAGTTGAGTCGATAATTTAAAACGTCAATAATTCTGCTGTTAGAGTCTAATGAAGATCGATGCAGTATAACCTATATTCTTCTACATTTCGTTTCATTTTCAATTTTATATTTTGAAAAATTCTCTCAATTTTTGACACGGTATGTTAATATCCATTTCCTGATACCGATTCATAGCATAGTCGATATTTTACTGATCGATTTTTTTATTAGTATCTCATTTAAAAAATAATTTTTTCTCTTTCGAATCGATATTCCTACGCTCTCACCTAGATCTTCTCACGTCACCAGGAGGGACCCCATACGTTCGCGCCGCTCTTTGAAGTTACTTATTCGCGGCGACATCACATGGATCCATCCATACGCTCCGCATCAGGCGACACACTTACGCGCTCCATAAAATTACAGGTCGTGATAAGCCGCTATTTAAAGTCTATCTCTTTATAAAAAATCAAAAAGATATTTAATTTTTATGACAAATTAAAAAAACACACAAGTTTTTTTTTTGGAAATCTGTCATATCTACTAACGCTTATTCGAAATGAACAAGTCGTTTCCATCAATTAAATGTTTATACTACCTTGCCGATAAATGTAATTTCATAATTATACTATTATTATTTGAAAATTAAGAGCGTACAGCCTACTTTGAGGCGCTGTATTTCAAAATACTTACCCGTCTGTTACAACCGTTTTTCTCGAAAAAAAAACATTTAACCTAAATTTGGAATAAAATTATGTTAAATGTTATTTAGCTTGAAATTCGGAATAATTACCGAGCTTGAAATTTGGAATATTTACCAAGCTTGAAATTTGGAATAATCACCTAGCTTGAAATTTAGAACAATTACCGAGCTTGAAATTTGGAATAATTACCGAGCTTGAAATTTGGAATAATTACCGAGCTTGAAATTTGGAATAATTACCGAGCTTGAAATTTGGAATAATTACCGAGCTTGAAATTTGCAATAATTACCGAGCTTGAAATTTGGAATAATTACCGAACTTGAAATTCGGAATAATTACCGAGCTCGAAATTTGGAATAATTATCGAGTTTAATAATTAGCTCACTTCGAAACAGTAAGAACCTAAAAAATTCGTCGAAGAATTTCGGTGTGGGCAAGTTATTTTGTAGGGAATAAAAAGGCCAGTTATAAAGATACCAGAACAATTTTTTTTTCAAAACTTTATATAAAACATATTTACTATCCCTGATTTTTTAAACTGATAAAATTAAAATTATGAAAATAATAGTGTTGCAAGCAATTAAGTTTACCGAAAAACTGCAGCAGCGATTCCAAATCTAATAACTTTTAAAAAACATGATATTTAGTTGTCTGTGGAAGATATACTAGACAATATATTTACATGGTAAAAAAATATTAATATTTGTAAATAGCTTAATAGAAATACTATAAATCAACTGCTTAAACTTTCAAATATACCTAAATATCCATGAAATCCTATCATTGTAAGTCTTGCTCATACTTACCAATTTTTATTAATTACATTACTGCGATTTAAATTCACGATTTCATCGACATTTTTGTTTTTGTTAAATCATATCGATTGTTCGCATTTCGTTCGCGTGACATTGGCGATATGATTAGTTAACGTATGCTATTATTGTGTAACTCTGAGTCATCGACGGAGACAGAATGACCATGATTTTGTGACTAATCTTTGGGACAATGATTTTTAAAATTTTTAAGATCTTAAAAATTCTGTCTGGTCGATTTTTAAGATCCTCTCATGCACTGATGGAGGTCTAATCACTAATAATCAAGTTTGGTTACATAAGTATAATAAACTTAATTTAACCTGTGGCTTTTCTTGCTTGCAAAAGTGGAAAAATCGTTGTGCGTTTTGAAATTAAAATATTTGTATGGGTTAATTAAACACTTTGATGCTTAGGTACAAATATATATATATATATATATATATATATATATATATATAAATATATATATATATATATATATATATCTATATACATATATATATATATATATACTTACCCCAGGGTGATAATTTTTTAAATCGTCAATCACAATTCTATTTTAATATAATGTACAAACAAACTAGCAAAATTAGTTTCACAATTACGATATTATTTAGGATTAGGATAATTTCTGAATAAAAACAAGTTGTTTCCTATTATTTTGTTCTGTATTCTTCATAATCAGAGAAAAGGTTTGGCTCATAGGAAAAATAACGAACTGACTAAAACATAACTCGCAATTAATTATGATTGTTTTTAACTAAATATGTATTTTCAATTGACATCTTAAACTCAAAAATAAATGTTTGCTGTCGTTTTTCGATGATGATTTTATGTCATTATTTATAAACTTTTCTCGCATTTTATTAATCTCGTGATTTTGTGAAACGAACAATAAAATATATCCGTTTTAAAAACCAATTATTTTGATTTTTAGCACTATCTTTTAGTAGTTTTATAAAACCTAACAGGATAAATACGATAAAAAGTTATTTAATTGTATCTATATTATATTCACACAAAAAAAACAATTTTCAAACCCACAGTTTTTCGTGTTAGATTTTGACACTTCATTTCAATATTTTACGTATAAACAAAATCCGCGGAAACCTTTAAAGAATGATACTGTAAATAAGGTAGCTAAAAATTAGGGACTTACCGACATATACTTTTTTCAATTTGGCTTCATTTAATTTCACTAATCATCTTTTAATTTTCCAAGAAAGATAATCGGAAGAAAACTTAAGTACACAATTTTCATGAGCAAATGAGCACATTTTAAAAAACGGGAATAGGAGGACAATAACAGGAAAAATAAATTGAAGATATTTCAACCTTAACTAAAATTATTACCATTAAATGCGAAATAATAATTATTTGGTCATAAATTAATAAATATTTGACCAAAATCAGCATAGTAATTCTTAGGATAAGCATTAAATAGTTGATTAGGGGAGTAAAATGAAGTTAGTCACTAAAAACACCATATCGCTTTAATATTTTAACCTTTAACTACCTGAGTTACCGTTTAATTTCTGACATAAGATAGACAATACACAGTTAGTAAACTAACAGCTGCACGTATAACAGGAAAGTGGTAGCAAAAAAACTGTACTTTCACGTTAAAAACAAAATTTTTAAAAAACATGATCGAAAGCGGTTATGCTGTTAATTTGTCCATTTGACTGCGCATCACGTATAAAAAAACAGTTTAATTATTTATTCCTGCATATTAACATGACAACTAATTAGCCCACCATTTTTTCCAGCAATTTCACGAATATTGTAAAAACTTTTCCAACACCCCAGTAGAGTATAAAAAAAATACGGCCATTGTTTGACACTCACAAATAAATCAAAATGTCTAGATTGCTTCCCGTTGACCTAGAATCATGAAATTTGGCTAGAAGTAAGGTCTCACAGCACAAGGGAAAACAAGAATAAAATCCCTAATCTGTAGTAATATCACATAAATTTTTTTTTTTAATACGCGCCTGTGAATGTATGCAATATATTATCGTTATAAAAATTATAATTTTGTAAATAGTTTAATAGGAATATTATGTATCCTCGTAATGCGAGTTTCATTCGTGTTTGGGATGTTTTTATATCTATAATATCTAGACAAGTAGTCTATATATCCTATATGTTGCTCGAGGTTATAGACTATCACCGTGCCAATTCCTCTATATCCATGCAGTAGATTTCGCTTAAATGTAGAACAAATTAACACACAGACAGACAAAAATTCTATAAATTAGTTATACTCTACTATTACTCTTTTACAATTTTATTATATGCATAGACAT
Organism: Druceiella hillmani; assembly: GCA_039881145.1. Taxonomy (NCBI): domain Eukaryota; kingdom Metazoa; phylum Arthropoda; class Insecta; order Lepidoptera; family Hepialidae; genus Druceiella; species Druceiella hillmani. The sequence continues at coordinate 4,828,067 of JAYKKI010000013.1, forward strand.
AAAAATTGTCCTACAACTTTTGAATTGTTATCATAACATTTACGTGTGATCGAGGTTTTATTAGACAATGATTATAAGAAAAACAAGAAAATCATCAATGCAACTCTCGGATATGTAAAGTGAAAATATGATAATGAATCATTAGAAGGAAAACTTATTTTTGGACATCTTTAAGCAACAGTACATGAACATATGTGTATATGGTACTTTATATGCTCTTATATTTACATGCTCTTACAGCTTTCAGCCGATTTCCCTATAATTTTCCACAGATAATCTCTATTCACTAGAAAAAAATCTTAAAAGATTATCTATACCCATCCCATTTCTCAATTTTCACACAAGATAGGTGGAAGTTTTAATAAAACCAAGCAAAATCCGATACTTAACTAACAGAAAATATAATTTAAATTTGGTTTAAATATTTTTTTTGTCAACCCAAAATTTTATTCTTAATTAATTCCTTTTTATTTGCATAAATTAATAAATAAAAAGTTCAAATTATGCGAGGGATACTCAAACTGTCGAAACACAACACTTAGTGACGTCAGAGAGAGTGACGTCAGAGCTCGTATTGTCGACAATTTATGTGGCATTTGTTGTGTTTGATAATAAAAAATAGTGTTCTTGGAACATTTTATATATTCAGCATATTTTAACATCCTGGTGAGATTGAGAATCTTCTAGAGCGATGACGGAAAGCAGTTAAATGATAGCACAATCGGATAATCGACCGATTGTGCTTTCATATGATATCATATTTTGCTTCAAATCTAGATTTTACAACCGTTGGGGTCAAAAGAGTAAAAACTGCATGATAATTGTTATAATACAGGATTTATAATCATGCATTGCGTACGTTTTTTATGCGTAAATACACTCATAAGTAGTATATACTCGGAGCAGTAAATATAACTTATAATCTTTTAAAAACATGGCTTAATACTGTCTATATTTCTTTCATTTTTATTAATATTATTCACATTCAGGAAATTGATTACGTTTCAGCTATTTTTTTAACATAAAAACAACAAACTAAAGTCGTATTAAACTTTTGTAAACTAATACACGCTTGTGCGATTGAAATTCAATATAAAACTCATTCACGGTCAAATGAAATCATATTAGCTATGTAAATAACACGTACTCACATTAAAGCGATCTTTGCAACAATGTTGTTGAACATATTTCATCTCTTCTCATAACCTTGCATCATTGTTTTCGTATTTTTGCATCTCTCGAGACGAGAAAAAATACTTTATCAGGTGCTCTTCTCGTTGTATTTTTACGCAATACAATACTTATAAACTAGGTTTCGAGCTTCTTCCATGGTTGAAATGGGTATTATACTGAAAATATATTTTAAGTAACGAGACCCCTACAGTAGATAAACGCTGGGCATAGCTTGTGACGTCATACAAGGCGCGCGAAATTGGCTGTGTTTAAAGAGCTTAATTCTATTGATCATTTTAAATATTTTTTTTAATTAATTGGTATATTTCCAACAGTATTTGTATTTTTTGCTATGTTATAACAATAAAAATAATAAATTAAATATATAAAAATATTACATGCATATTCCCTTTTCCCTACGAAACTGTAAACCTGTCATACGCCTCCAAAATGTGGTCAAATAAGGAACAAACTTCTTTATTTTTATAACATTAATAATGTATGCAGTAAGGATTATTAATAAATTAAATGTATTCTATTTCTTTTTTATTATAATTGGAAGCGATTCAGGCTATTTTTAAGAGTTAACACCATCGTGGTCAGCCATAGATCGGACTCTCTCCAATTATAATTATAACTGACACACAAAATAAAATAACATAAAATTTAATAATATTTAGAGACCAATATCAAAACAAGAAACCTTTACGATTTCCTCATGTCCGTCCGTTTATCTGTCACGGCCTCGAACTTTCTACAGTGTTAGATTTATATGCATGAAAGTTACCAAATAAGTGCTTCTAATTCGAAGATTAAAGATTATGACATTGACTTTAAAATTTTAATATAAAATGAGAGAATTTTCTATATATAAAAAATCTATTAAATCTGAAACTAAATTATATTGGAGTTCTCTACTTTTCCACGGTGTAAAATGACCAACCACCTGACCGTGGCCGCACCACAGTGTAGTCTTTTTTGAGAATAAACTTCTTGAAGTTGTCAGAGTGTGTCAGAGTTATGTATTGTAAAGTCGTAAAATCGACTAATTATCATAATTATTGAAATGTTTAGATATAATAGCTGTAATGCTTCCATAAATTTATGTAAATTAATAAAAACTTTTTTCTCTTTAATTGTTCTTAAATATGATATTTACAATAAATTTTGTTTAGAACTTTCAGTTACAATTGTTTCGATTAGCTTACATTAATAATTTCCGAAAAAGAGGAAGAAAAGAGAATGAGGAGAAAAAGAGAAAGACAGAGAAGAGAAAAGGAAGAGTGAGAGAAGAGAAAGAGAATGAATAATCGGAAGCGACTTGGTAAGAGAAAACTGTGGAAACTTAGTTGCCATTTTAGGGTTCTCTAGTCAATTGGCAGAAAGAAAATTCATGAATTCGTCATTACCGTCGGTTCGTCCGCAGCTCACAGCATCATAGGTTTTAATAATGAAATTGTGTAGGAAAACATAACTTAATTACGTCAAAACGTAGAAATAAAGAAAAAAGTATTTTTTGTCACACATTTTTCATAAAGAACAGTTATAATAAAAAAAATTGTTTTGACAGCGCAGCATTGTTTATTACAAAACCAATTTAAAATCTGTTCCAATCAAATAAGCGATCGCGACAATGAGATTAAGAAAAAATAATATTTCTAACAAAAATAGCTCCAATCAATTTTGTAAATTTTATATTTTTTTTAGACTTTCTGAAATTATAATTTTTGTTACATTGGAATATCATAACAATTTTTTTTTAGACTCTCTGAAATTATTATAATTTTTTTTAAACTTTTTTTTGTTACATTGGAATAATATATCATAACAATTTTTTTTTTAGACTTTCTGAAATTATTATAATTTTTTTTAGACTTTCTAAAATTATTATAATTTTTTTTAGACTAACAATTTTTTTTAGACTTTCTGAAATTATTATAATTTTTTTTAGATTATAATTTTTTTAGACTAACAATTTTTTTTAGACTTTCTGAAATTATTATAATTTTTTTTAGATTATAATTTTTTTCAGACTAACAATTTTTTTTAGACTTTCTGAAATTATTATAATTTTTTTTAGGCTTTTTTTAATCTTTCTGAAATTATTATAATTTTATTTTTTTTTTAGACTTTCTGAAATTATAATAATTTTTGTTACATTGGAATAATATATCATAACAATAGACAAAAATACCTCGAATCAATTTTGTAAATTTTATTTTTTTTTAGACTTTCTGAAATTATTATAATTTTTGTTATATTGGAATAATATATCATAACAGTTTTAAAAAGGCTATTGAATAATATGGTCTTATTGTTTATTTTAAATGCATCAGGAGAACTGAGCAACATTTTAGCGTTAAGAACATTGTAATGTACTGATTGTAATTTACACGAAAAAACCATTTAATAAACATTATCCATTTCCATGCCCTTGCTTCATTCTATTTTTCTCCAGATTGTCACTGGTTGACCACATCTTAGGTCACCATCAGTCATAAAAGACTTCATAAAAGACTCAATTTAGCAACATGGAACGTGAAAAACTTCTCTTCTCAATGTCTGGCTTAACCATGTCGTTTTCAACATCCTACGAAGCTGTTAAAAAGTTTTGGTTTTATTCACTTTCAGAGCTTCTTATTTGGTATCATTGGTGGCCGCCAAAACTTGATGTATTAAGCACGCATCACAAGACAACAATTTTAATAAAGACTCTCATATAGAGTCGGAACCAGCATATGTTATGAATTGACAAACTCGTACTGCACTTCTTTCACAATATCAACAAGAAATAAATTTAGGCGAAATTGGAAGTTAATGTATTCGGTAAATCATTAAACATATTATTCTTAGGTTTATACATAGCGCCATACATAATCTGTCACTTAAATTTTCGCTTGCTTGTCTGACTTTCATGTAGCAAATACTTGAGCGATTATCGGGATATTTTGCATACTTTTAGCTTGAGTAAAAGCTAAAAGTATGTATTTTTTCATAACTAAAATGCCTCTTCGTTAAGATGGGTATTAATGTATAGTTACAAAGATACATTCAGAATTAGATAATATCTTTATAACCTTACAAATAAGCGTGTCGCTTTAAAATAAATACAGGAATGTGGAATCTGAAAAAATGTATTGTAATAAAAAAATAATAAGTTCTTAATTGTAACTATAATCTTTACATGTATATATAAACATATATATATATATATATATATATATATATATATATATATATATATATATATGTGTGTGTGTGTGTGTGTGTGTGGGTGTACTAAGTCCAAACGATAACAAGAAGACTGACTTGTATTTAATGATATTCGAATGTGGACAATATTGTAACAAGCGTGGTTCTTTCAAGAACCATCGATATCCCTGTCTGGGATAGCCGCAGATAACGTAGTCTGTCTCCGTAGAAGTATGACAATTCCACTTAACTTAGCAATAGTTGATTGGAATTAAATTCACTACTGTCGTTGACAACATGAATAATGACCACTAATCATTGACCGTGGTCGCTTGTAAGGTTAATTAACGGAGTGATACCTAAAATATTTTAATGAGTTACTTGATGTTGAGTCATATCATGCGGTTATTGAGCCGCAATATGTACTATGACTTTCTTTACAGATTTAGTTACGCAACAGTGGTCGATGCCGTTTGCATGCACTTGTAGTTGCAGCGAAAAAAGAATGCAGATATAAAGATTAATTAACTGAAACGCGCTAATTGGGTTCCTGACTCATGTTTTGTTCGGAAAAATACTTTATGAAAAATCTTCGAAAATTAGAAAGAAATATGCTTCATATCATAAGTTCATACCTATAGAGAGCTGTCATCAAAATTTTTTATATCTCACTATACAAAATTATCAGTTTCTGCACCATACCATATGATACCTCGTATGTGGAAAGGAAAAAATTGAACCCTAATAAAATCACTCACGTATCCGTCCATCACTTCTAGCTATCCCCATTTCCTAAATATATGTCCGCTTGAAAAACTTCATTGCGCGATGTAAAATATACGAAGCGCAATCTATTTATGTACATAGGTAAACTATTTATTATTGAATTGCTACGCATCAGCTAGGCACTCTTTTTTGTTGTACTAATGAAAACTTAATTTTTTTTGTAAAACATTACATTTGCAAATCTTCTGAAGAAGTACACCAATTGCGATAAAAAAAAGTAAATACTAAAACACCATCCACATCGCATCAAGGCGGGCAATAATTCCAAAAAGTACATTCTTGTATTCTATTACTATACTATATCTTCAAAAATGACTGTGATGAACAGAGTGATGGACGGACATGAGTAATCTTATTAGGGTTCAATTTTTCCTTTTCACATACGGAAGTATCTCATACCATATGATACTTCCATATGTAGAAAGGAAAAAAATTAACCCTAATAAGGTCACTCACGTGTCCGTCCGTCACTCTGTTCATCATAGTCGTTTTTCTCAGAAACTGTCTGTGTAGAAACTTGAGCAATGATATTATGGTTATCACTTCAAAATATTTATATGAACGTTTTAGACGAAAAATAAAATAAAATCATTGTTTGTAAATAATTTAAAAGAAATACCATATACGCTTAAATATTATTCATAAATTCTTTACTCGATAAAAAAACTTTGCTTCTAGCCAGATATGTTTCACATCGTTAAGATCCGGGACAGTCATAATACTATTTACTAATGTCATGTAATATGTTCCAAAATTTGCGAAATATTTAATTTTTATTTTAACTCTCTTCATTATTATTATTCAAGATTAATTCTTAAATTATTACATTCTATTATTTTTGAGATAACCTTGGCTAAATAGTTAACTATTGTTCATAAACATAAGCATTTTCCGAGACATGTGGCGGGCATGAGTGAAATTGGAGGGCGTACATATAACTCAACGGATCGATTTAAAATCTGACATCCTAACATGTAATATATACTAACTCTGCCTGTGATATCGTCCGCGTATGTAGATTATAAAATACATGAGAATCAAATCTGCAGCCTAATATTAAACCTACCAAAGTAATTAAATTATAAACAATGAAAACAGATTAAAATTTGAAACAATTTATGGAAACAAGTAAACTGATAGCGACTACACAAAACTCTGAAAAATCTTATGTACGTTAGACGACCTATAATGATATCTGCCCTCATACGTCTGCCCATATTCTGATTGCTTACTTAAGCGCCTATTTCTCCCACACCGCTCTACCGTTTACATCTAGCTATCTCCATTTCCCCAATGTATGGCCGCTTGGAAAATTTCATTGCGCGATTTAAAATATACGTAGCGCAATATATTTACGTACATCGGTAAACTATACCTTGTGTAATTGCTACGCATCAGGTAGCTAGGCACTTATTTGTTGTGGTACCAATAAAAACTCAAATATGTTTGTAAAGCATTGCATTTGCAAATCTTCTGAAGGAGTATACCAATTGCGATGAAATAAAAAGTAAATATTACTTCAAATTAATCCCTAAAAAATATTCTTCTAAAAAAACCGTCCACATCGTATCAATATTTTTTACGTGATGCGTGTACAAACAAACATACAAACGGATGAACAGACAGGCAGACAATAAATCTAAAATCGACATTCTTATGTTCTATTACTTTTACTGTACCTTCCTAAATAATTTTTTAGTAGATACCTTTAATATAATGATAGAAACAAAATAAACTTATATCGTATATATACAGCATCGAAATTATTTATGTGCGAAAGACGACCAACAATGACGGCTGTCCTCTTACATCGGCACACGTTCATTACTTGAGCGACTACTACTTCCGCACCACTCCACATTTCAAATCTAACCATGTCCATTTTCCTAAAGTACTCCCGGGCGGAAAATTTCATTGCGCGGTTTAAAAAACACAAAGCGCAATCTATTAAAATACATAAGATACTTTATATATTTGTATAATTACTGCACGTTAATCAGCTAGTACTAACTTCCACTTCTTCTAACTTCTTAGCTAGTGTTGTACTAACGCAATGTAAATGAATAATTTCAAAATTATATATAATTTATCTTTCTGCCAATTTATTGAATAAATTCTAATGAAATAAAAACCAAATGTTACGTCAAGTTAGACCTTATGTTTTCAAAAAACTCCTTATTCATTTTATCAGTAGTTTTTGCTTTATACTTATTTAATCTATCAATAAAACGGTGGTGAACCCAAGTTATTAAAAAAATTTCGACATAATATTTAGAATCAAACACGCTTTGTCATAAATTAATTTTTTGTCTCTCTTTTTTTTAAAATGACACACAGCCTAAATAAATATATTCACACACTTGTTCAATAACTATATTTCCAATGTGGTATCAAACATCAGTCCGTATACATCCTTAAATTGACCATTGATATAAAAATTATAAAGTGAAGTTATTAAACCACAGAAATTAATAAAAATAAAAATAGAAAAATGGTGGCTTACATTATATTTTTATTGACTGTGGTTAATTTTTTGCTTCCACAGATATAAGACGATTAATTTAAATGAACTTATGCGACGCTAATTATGAAATATACTTTATACAAAAATTCTTGGTTATTCCAAGATAACCTGTCTGGCTATTCTTTTCTTAGATATTAACAATAAGTCATTGCTATTTCTGTCAATGACATTGTTAAGTGCACTTAGTTCTTAAAGGATTTGCGGATTTAGCGATAAAGTCATTGTAAGCAGCTCGTGTCATTTACCTTATTAATTGTAGGTGACTTTATTCGATTTTTATTCGAGACCAGCAAAACCAAGAGGAAGTCAACATTTTTCTCTCCTAGATATTTTCCTCCGCTTCCTTCCTGACGCGCCTAGGTATCTGTACGTTCGTTTTTAGGGACCGGTTTTGCGAATTTACCCATCTCAGATTTCTATCCAAAATCAGTTTATCTCTTCATCGCATATAAAAAAATAATAGAAAATTATATCGAAAACACTGAATTTGGGCAGCTGTAACAAAAACTTAAAATAATTGACGAGTACTGGGAGAAGGGATGCGTATTGCAAGATTGTTTTTCCGACTGCAAGATTTTTTTTTCCTTCACATAGTAAACACCTCGTGAACGACGCGACACTATCTTAATTAGTCGACTTCAAAATAATCGAAAAATATCTCGTTTGTTTAGTAGTAATTATTGAACAGTATCTCGTTTGTTTAGTAGTAATACTTGAAAAGTATCTCGTTTGTTTAGTAGTAATAATTGAAAAGTATCTCGTTTGTTTAGTAGTAATAATTGAAAAGTATCTCATTTGTTGATTAGTAATAATTAAAAAGTATCTTGTTTGTTTAGTAGTAATAATTGAGAAGTATCTAGTTTGTTTAGTAGTGATAATTGAAAAGTATCTCGTTTGTTTATTAGTAATAATCTTAAAGTATATCGTTTATTTAGGGCGAGTTGATGATTGACTCAATTATTCATTTGAACGGCAGCAATAGTTTTAATTTAAAAAAAAGTCCCGCAATCACGCATTGCAAGCTAAGAGATTTTTTTCAATTTGTTTCATGAAAAAAAAATGAAAATTCGTAAATCAAACCACAATTTCACTTTAATATCCTAAAGCAGTGACATTTCTCCCGGTTGAGAGCGCAATAAAACATCCTCGCTCATACTTTACGCCTATGGAGAGGTATTAATTGAGATTTTTATACGATATATTTGCAAAATTTCATCCCCATCGAAATAAAATTGTAGAAACTGTAAGATTGTGACAGACGTAACGACATTACGACAGTTTCATGTTTTATTAGGGAATCCTAAAACTAGTCCTTTGAACTTTTCAATGTCGGCAACACAATGGGGAGTTAATACATATACTTTTTGGACCCAGACTTAGAACCGTTCTTAGGATTATTTAGAAAAATGCGATTAGGAAAGTATTTTTAAAATTCATTTTTTCAATGAACTATATATGTTAGACCCATAAACTAATCATTTATACACAATTAAATGAAACTACGTGATGTAGTATTATTTCTACTTTATTTAAGTTCTTTACGACCTAGGTTTCGTTGTATTACAACATCTTCAGGTGGGCTGTTAGGAAAGATCTTTGCTAATAGACCACCTGAAGATGTAATCCAACGAAACCTAGGCCGTGATAAAGAACTTAAAGAGAGTAGAAATAATACTACATCACGTAATTTCGTTTAATTGTGAATAATGATTTTTTACAAAATTAACGCCAAATATATTCAATAATCATTTATATTAAAGTATACTTCATACGTGACAGTATGCCTGAAAGAACGTAATGTATTTTCTGGGATTTTTCTCCAAAATATTATCATTTAAATTATCCTTCTTTCAAAGGGGTAACTCAAACCATTGTTCTAAATAATAAAATAAAGTTCTTTTTTACTTTGCAAATTTCTTTTTTTTAACTAATTAGTATAATAAGGTATCACACGTGTTACGAACATTTTCGATAAAATATTCAGGGTATCCGTAAAAAACTAATCGTAAAACAGATAGTTTACAGACGGTGTCAGCCAAAGTGTTAAGTTGATCAATCGGTATGAGCTGGTGAAGAATTGGACTTCTATATTGCTCTTCATTCGGAGCCAGCCCATTTAAACTCAAATAGCATTCAATAAAATGGCATCCAATAAAGCCAATAACATGGCCATTATCATGGGTTTTATCTGTTTGTTTTCATTTCAAAGTGTATACCTCTAAAAAACACCCATTATCGTAGCCTATACGCGTAAGAATTAAAATATTTTGTTTTTGTTTATTGACTCATAAAATCCTGTTCCCGATGTAGTTTTTTAATCAGGTAGCGAATTTCAAAACTCAGAATTTGTAATACAGTTTTTCATTCCTTTTTTCATGAAACATATTTTTATAATTTTCCGTATTTCCCTGAGAAGTTATTTTCAAAAATGTGTACGAAAACTTACCTTAACTCTCACAGTCCCCTTCCTCTCATTACTTTTTTCTCAATTATATGTTAAAAGGTTGAGCCGAAACAAATAATAATAATTTTAAAATATGTGTACGATGGTGTCAATAATAATAAAAAGTAATTTGATACAGGTTTGAACGCGTGTCGATGTTTGCTCCGTGAGCCTTACTCACGATTGGCTATTTTTGAAATGAAACTTCTTTAGAATTGATTTGAAATTCGATGAAACAAAAATACGTCACGACAAAGAAACAAGTGAGGCTTCTTTATAATCGTTGTGATTTGAAACTCTATGAAACGAAAATGCGTCACGATAAAGAAACAAGTGATACTTCTTTAGAATCGTTGTGATTTGAATTTTAGGTCTCCTCTTTATACCATGCTTCATGGTATTTCCCTCTCATCTACTTAGCATTGTACATATGTGTGCGCCTGTGTATGGCCGAGCTAAAGCGAGAGAGCAAGCGTCGGAGTGTATCTATATTGCACACTGTCTAATACTTGCTCCGGTCCGAGCGTTCTACGTGTGTATGTTAATATATGTGTTAATACGTGTGTGTGCGCCTACGTATTACAAAGCTTTAGTAAAAAGCCAGCACAGTTTGTTATTTATGTGTATTTTTATTTGTGTGAATAAGCAAGTACTTGACTATTGGAAGTTTCACTTCTGCCCTGTGTGAATTGTACACACACAAAATTTAATTTTTTTATTAGAAGTTCAAGAGTATTCAAACGTACTCGTGTTTTGTCAAGGAGTGGATATAAGTAATATTACTATACAATATAAAACACCGTTACTTTACAATTAAAAATAATCCATCTTTAAAATTGTTATGGCCTGCCCTAGTCACTTCACTTTTATAGGCAGTTTAATAAGATACCCTACTGTAGGTAATCAGTCGGAATGAAAGTCAGACCAAAAGTTGTTATTGTGACTAAGCTTGTAGGATTAAAACTGACGGGCTTACCATTATGAGTGATGGATTTTTTAGATCCTGAATGAGCAGAATTGGAGGGAAAATTGACATTCGAACTGATAATATGGTGTCTCAAATTAGTCTTTTCTTCAGTCATAAACCACTATGGAGACATTTAATATTCAGAGTTTCCATGAGTTGGAAACCACTCTCAACCCCTCCCTCCCTCCCCCCTTTCCTCTAGTGGGTTACCTAATTCATTTCGACCCTTTTTGAAAGGAAACGGAAGTTCTCGTAATTATTTTAAAAAAAAATGTTTAATTTAAATGAGAAATTAAAACTCGCATGCAGTATTTGACATAAATAAAATACGTTTAAAAATACAAGAACCAATTAATTTGCTACGTTGGCTAGTGTGAACAAATTTGAATTGCATTATGTTGAAATTTGTGAACAATCAAACGGTTATTGGATACAATAGTACCTGCAAAATTGATCTCAAATGATTTTGGCTTCTGTGGCTATATATATTTCTACGTTATTTATAAAAAAAAACAGCAAACCCCGATTTTAAAAAAGTGATAAGTTTAATAAAATCATGAGAAAAAAAAGGTTTGAGAGTTGTGATATTGGATTGGCCTATCTCTGTGAGCTGGTCTATGTGAGTGAGCAAGTCTCCGAGTCACAAAGACTGTAAGGGTCTCTGTAAACATAGCCTTTATGAGCTCGCGTAGCAAATTAAAATAAATATTTTTATTACGTTTTTTGTAGCAATTCTCCATCCAAAGTCTCTGTTTGAACTTTCTCTTTATGATAAGTTCCAATACGACTTTCACACACATATGTTTTTTATAAACTATTGTGTACTTGATGGTAGTTAACCATCAATAAAGCTGAAACTATCACAATCCATCTATCCGTCTTACTGATTAGTGTGGATATGGGATTGAAGTTGAATTATGAGTCAGAATGTTATTCCAGCTGGTCGTCTAAGGTGCCCTTTTTTATACACAGCTTTTAACGCTATATATGAAACTACACATCAAAGTCAAGAACACGTAAAGTCAAAAATTAGACAACATTAAATCAACATTCTCAAGAGTGTTTGTAAAGATGAAGTCCATAAAACGTTTTACAAACCAAATTGTTTTCATTTTATGCAATTCGTGCCGCTTTAGACTTCTGCGGGACTGTAATACCAAAAAAATCCAATAAGAAATTTTGAAAATTCCCACCCCAGCCCTTCCCAGTTAATAAAAAAAACAATAAATATATCACAACCTTCTGATGATTTATTATATAATTTTGTCACAAAGTATTAATACATATTAATAACAGGGGGAGAAACCTTGCATCAAGTCGTGCTACCTGGAGGGAGCAGATTGTGAAAGCCTTGGCCTGCATCAAGCTGTAGTGCTGACAAAGAAGAAAAATATTAATACATATTAATTGTAATCATAATAAATATATATGTACATTAGGTTAAATTTTAACGAGTGACTAAATTCCGAGGAGTTATTAAAAAACGGTAACTAAATCATGTAATGAAGAAAAACATTTTGAAAAAATGTAATTTTTTTAACTTTTCCTAACATTCCCGTTTTAAGAAAATGCGAGAATGTTAGGAAAAGTTTAAAAAATTATGTTTTTTCATGATGTGAATATTTTTTAAAAACTCAAATAGTGGAAAATGTGCGAGTTGAAAATATGTATTAAATGCCAAATTTCGAATTACTGCGTTGCATAGTTTCTGAGAAAATCAAATATATATATATATATATATATATATATATATATACATAACATCGTACAAATAACGTCGTTGTCAATATAAGCTTGCTATTATCAATCATATGACTATTTCTTTCAAAGTACACCATCAGAGGTCAGCTTAGCATAGTAATAACCAAACATCGTATCCAGTGTTTAATTAAACAGCAAAATTTAAAAAAATATTTAGACAACAATTAGCCAATCTTAGTCAATCTATTCAAAATATTCACTGCTTCCCAAAATCGTCTTTAGGCTCAATTTAAGGTCATATATCCACACTTTTTAGGATTTCGTCCCTAAAAATGAAAAAGACGGAACCCTTATATGATCACTTGGTTTTTCGTCCGCCCATTTCTCAATATCGGTTGAAGCCCTTTTTCCCAGAGACTTTTTGAGATATTAAGTTGAAATTAATATCGTATACCGAAGCCTAAAGCCTGACATTGCTATAAGTTTAAATTTTTTTTATTAACGCACGAAAGAAGTTTGGCCCTTTAAAACGTATTTCTTGATTTAGTTATACAATAACTTCACTCACTAATCATCAAAGCAAAGGGTATTTGCGGTCGACCTGTAATGTTGAAAATCGGCATTACGACAGATCTTTTAGAACAAATAAGGAGAAATATCCAAAAATCAATTATTTCTAATTCTATGTGGAATTATAGGTATTTATAATAAATTTATTTTTATGTCTGTAAAAAATATAGAAGGCAATATATGTACACTGTGAAAAATTAATGTTAAGTAGAAACGCTACTAATTCGAATTCGCACTATAAAACCCCCGTAGAGCAAGTTCTACTCGTGCTTGACAGGTTTTTCTTTTACCACAAATAAATTAATAATATAACTTTTTCACTCAAGTTTAACAGAATGTAATCTACTCTTTTTTAGACAAAAACTTCTTATCTGTTACCTAAATTGTATGAACTGTAGCCAATCAACTAATATTTTTTAAAAAAGAATAAAAAATGTCGCGAGTAATCATTCTTATACATTTGAAAGTCTTATTTTAATAGTTGCTTGGTGAAAAATTATATATATATATATATATATATATATATATATATATCCTTAAAATTATATAAATACATAAATATCAGAAGTCTCACCATCTGATTACTTACCCTGTTTTTGCATATCTAAAAAGGAAAAGAAAGGACCCTGTAGGATAACTTCGTTGTCCGTTTGTCTTTCAAGACACTTTTCCTCAGGAACACGTGAAGATATCAATTTAAAATTAATATAAAATATTTATTAAGTCTACAGACCCTTGGATCTGTAAAAAAATCAAGTTTCTAAGTCAACACAATCAAGAAGAACCCTAAAAATACGGCTATTTGTGATGCATATATTGACACTCGTAAATAAATAAAAACCTATAGGGTACTTCCCGTTGACCTAGAATCATAAAAGTGGTTAAGAAGCAAGGTCTCACGAGTAAAGGAAAAAATCATTAATTTATAGTTATTCCACATTAAAAAATCTTTTTTTAAATATGCGCCTGTGCAATAATCGACATTATATTTTCGTTCCAAAAAATTAAAATTTTGTAAGTAGTTTAATAGGAATACTAAACTATTTACCATTCATTGTTTATAAATACCTAAATGTGTACGAAACCCTCGTAGCGCTACTACCACTCGTACTTGACCAGTTTTTTTCCGTAAGTTAAAAGTTAATTAATAAAAACTTTGTAGAAGCATTTGTTTTTTCGTCCACGTATTTCCAGCTCTATACAGTACCGAGTCATATCTTTCAGTTCATTACTTATAAATTCATTAGTCAGTGCATAGATAGATTTTAAACATTCTTCACTTTTGTCTATTTATACCTTTCTGGTATATCATTCTTTCTTTCCAGACTCCCTTCTCTCTTAATAAATAACTTTTTTGTCAATCTTTCTGAACTCATACGTTCAGTATAGTTAAACTGCCAACAATCATTTGTTTATCTTACAATAACATTGTCTGCTACATTGCATTCTCAATGAATATGTAGACATTTATAATTTCGCAATGTTATCATTTCAACCGCATTCCTTGCTAATCTCGTTCATGCCATTGTTGTCCGAGGTCTCATGCTTTGGCAAGTTGAGGCATAACAATGACCTTTTCGTGAATTAAACATTCTGCCTTTACCTCTTAAATAGAGATTTCAAAAACGTGTTTTTATTTATTAAAAAACCAATTTATTCTTAAAGGAAAATTTGGAAATCTTTTATTTATATTTATTATCACTTTTAAGAAGAGTTTCCCATTCGAAGTAATGTAATTTAGCTCCTCATTTCTGGAATACGTTCCTTATTGTATATATTTTTCCAGGCAAAACTAATTATGTAAACCACGTTTGAACCAACCTCCCTTAACTTAAGGAAACTTGTAACTTTCATTTCAATTTTTTGATTTTTCCGAATATATTAATTCATTAATTTTAAAAAATGCGTATACGTATAATGCACTAATCAGTATATTCCGAAATGCGATATTCCATAGTGGGATAAACTAGAGTGGACTAATTTAAACCAGCTGGTCTTAACGTGCTTTATAAAAAAATCGTTTGGCTAAAAAAACTTCTGGAAAGTGTCTTTCTTTTTTAGGTTTTGATTTGAAAACAGATATAATGAAGTTTTGATTATTTGTTTACAAAAGTCGCACACCATTCTTACCAACGATAAATTTTCCAAATGGGCTTGATATTCAAATAAACGATTTAATTAAAATGGTTGAAATAAAAAAAATTAATGAACAACTCAAAATCGACTGTGCAAAAAATAGAAAGAAAGGCATAATTAACATACCAAAATTTCTTTAACAATTATTTGGTCGTTGAATTACGATTAATATATCGATTATAATTAAGAAATAGAACGATTTAATCTCTTATTATATTTCGTCAATGAACCAAAATGAAATCGATACAAATTGAGATTCGATCCCTCATTAAATTTCAACAAAGAACTAAATTAAATCGATATAAATTGACATTTAATCGTTTGATCCCTCAGTGAATATCGTGAATAAATCTTAACGGAATGGATAAAAATTGATGTTCGATGGTTGGATCTCTCATTAAATGTCGACAAAGAAGCTAAATTAAGTCGATACAAATTGACATTTAATCGTTTGATCCCTCGGTGAATTTCGTGAATAAACCATAATGGCCAAAATGTCTTTAGCAATTATTTTCTCGCTGAATTACGATTAATAAATCGATTATAATTAACAAATAGAACGATTTAATCTCTCATCAATAAACCAAAATTAAATCGATACAAATTGAGATTCGATCCCTCATTAAATTTCAACAAAGAACTAAATTAAATCGATATAAATTGACATTTAATCGTTTGATCCCTCAGTGAATTTCGTGAATAAACCATAATGGAATCGATAAAAATTGATATTTGATAGTTTGATATCTCAGTAAAATTCGTCAATAAACCTAAATGTCTCGTATTTGAACGGAAAATGAGTATTCTTGATTTGTCGACCAATATCCTGCCGTAAATATCAGGCCAGCACATTCAAATATTAATGCTGATGATCTTCTCAGGATTCGAGAAAATATTATCAAATTTTGTTAATAATAAATAAAATAGTATTTTATATTTTGAAATGTGATTATTACATTATTCAACTACATTTATTTATTATTTTCAAAATTCATACATGTTGCTCATAATGTTCATTATTGGTTTTCCATATCAATAATATAAAGACAGAAAATGTACAACTTTACGGTTGTACATTTTTATTTTAAATACAAAATTCTAAAACAAATAGTCTGGGATGCGTATAATCAAAGAAAACGCAGAAAAAAATTTCCCGTCCATTGGGGAAGATATTATTAAATTAATTTTCTTTTATACCCCATTTTATAACGCTTCCTTCTCAAATGATTACATATGAAAATTGTTTTCAAATTATTTCCAACTGTCTAAACCTACTATCGAAGTGTTTTTACTCTTAATGTTACAATCATAATTTTTCATCAAGTATGTACCTATAGCGAAGCTATATATGTAACAAGTGGTAGAACAGCATACTGGTGATTAAATATATTTTTGTGTCCTAAGATATAAACATAAATACATTTACATTTTCATAAAGGGTTAAAAAAGGCGCAAAAAATATTAGCTACTCTCTTGTATAATATTTGTTGTGCACACATTTAGTATACACACACGTACTGAAAAGTGAATAAGGGCAAGTATAGTTGAAGTTTGAAATTCGATGTTGCCAATAAGATAAAATAAAATGAAAATATAATTCTTGTTTTTTGGATAAATTAAAATTAAGCTTTCTTCCTGTATTCATATAATCTCTTATATCTTTATCTTCTATAAACTCTTGGTTGAATCATTCGATTTAAAAAACATGGAAAAAAATTAACTATTGAAAGAATTGATTGTGCTTTTGGGTTACAACAAACATGTATTGATTACAGAAATAAAGTAAATAAAAATTATTGACATATAACGTATGCAGACTAAATTTAGTTTTGGTTTGTCTTGCCAATTACTCAATATCTTTTTGCAAACCTGAGGTTCTACGATGTACGATGATGACGATGTTCATAATTGAAAATACTAAATTTGCAATTACGAACATCATATACTTTCCAAACTTCCTTGCAGTTTCATTATCTGCCCTAGGAAAGCAAATATGCACTAAGACGACAGCAGACATAAGACAAACGGCAAAAGTAAATAAAATTTCCAAGCGAAATTTAAATTCCACAATAATTGAAGGGCTCTTCCAAAATGACCCTCATTCCATGGTGTATATGACCAGTATATCCATTCTAAATTTCATTCAGATATTTTAAACTGTTTCAAAAAAAATTACGTACAATCGACAAGCAATTGATGAACATCGCATAAATTATTGCCTCGCATCTAAATGCATATGTTGCTTAACATATACTTAAAGTTAAAGAATTATAGAAACAAAAAACATGAATAATTATCAACAAAGAAAAAAACACCGAACGGCGCAATCCGGGTCCGCATCGTAAATGTTTCGTGAAAACATCGAGATAAAATCATAACAATTGTTTCGTATTAATATGTAATTTAATTAACAATCTCTGGAAACTGCGTTCGGTTTGCCGAGCCCAATAAAAATATTTGCAGTACATCTTTCAATGGGAGTCCAGCAGGGGTGTAGAAAATCGAGTCTCGATTTCGTACTCAATAACATTGAGGTACGCGAAGATGATAACACGACGACATTTAGTGATCGCAGTACAAACTCGTCGGACGCTGTCACGTTGTCGTCAATCTCTTTAGCATTATTGTCAACTGTATCGTCTTCCAACGACGTCTACACATGATCCGTGAACATTTGGACTGTCGCTGAACGCTATATGCCCGGCGGGCCAGCTACGCAATCGTTCTACGACGTTCTACGCCGTTTTTTCATTTTCTTTTCGACTCTGGACTCTTTAGGATTCTTTGATTCATTCTGACGCGAGCTTTTCTCTAATATCCGTTTTTTATAATTCCGAGAATATTTACGACTCGTATGACCCTATGGACCAGCTATGTAATCGCTTAGCGTCGTTTTTTTTTATTTTTGACGCCGTGAACGCCGAGCAAATACAAAGGTTAGGCCCTTGTTACGACTTGCTAACTAACGCAATTGTCCCACACAATTTTGAAGGGCTCTAACGAGGAAAAGAATACGCCATATGACTGAAGGCATCCTAAAAGAGAAGGTGAATTGATGAAAAATCAGCCACGGGTCTAATCCCACAAAAGATGCCATTTGCCAAACGTCAACTCACTATCCACTAAATCCGTTTGTCTTCAATTGGCTTAAGCCAAATAACAGGGGCCTATTTATGAACTATCTATTATTTGCTTGACGAGGCTCCATTGGTCATACTCTCTGTCTAAAATACGAATGAATACAAAACCAATGTAATATTAGCCCGACATTGCAACGTCATGCCAATTACAATAATGTAAAATGCGTCATAGATGTAAAGAACAAATTTTGTTTCATGGAATTTATTCTGTCAAACAATTATCAAAAGCTTTATTCACTAAAACAAGGCGGTTTTGTTTAGTATCAGGATTGAAATGACAATGTATCAAACATGCATGTTAAATATTATTTTATTTAAAGCTAAAACTCAGAAATCACGAACCACCAAAGAAAAAGACTACCTAATTATTATTTCGATTAACACTTTCCTTGAATCATTAAAATTACCAAGTCACAAAAGAAAAAGAAATAAAAATGGCACAATTACCATAAATTACCCTTCTATCCAAACAGAGACTTTTTCGATGATCGAAGCGTATAAATGGAATAAACTGCACAGCCTTTCTTTAGATTTTTATGCTCCTTCCTTTAAAATTAATCAATTACAAAAAGTTCAAAATACATTCAAATGCACTTAAAATAGTCTAGACGCTTATTTGAAAGAAAAACGAAATTATTTCGTCACGATAAATTATGAAATTTCGTAACGCACCTAGTTAACCGATCTAATTTGCGAGCGTACTAATTAAGATTGAACAACAAATGATGTTATTAACAACCAGGTCTAATTGATAAATACATGTACTGTGGAGAAATAATGAAATTCTCAGAAAACCATTTCAAGTTCCCATCGCCAATAAAATGAGAGACACTATAAAATTATCCTATCAGTTTCTGGTTAAATCTTTTATCAAGAGTTATAGTATTTATATTCATATGAATATTTGTTTTTATGACCTTTTCCTAAACTCCTCATACGAAATAACTAGGTATCTGGTACAGACCATGTATCAACTAACATAACGCTACTGCCTACTGATAAGAAAACTGCAACAAAGTGGTACCAAAACTGACATCCAATGGCTCGTAAATGTTCCGTCCCTTACCTAACGCGAAAGGAAATTCCAAAAAAATAAATACTAATATTTAATGTCAAATTTATTTTAAAATAATATTAAAAAATTGAAAATTATCTTCATGGGGTCTTTATGTAATTTGTTAGGGAGTTATCATTTTATGATACAAGACATGAAAGAATAACATCTAACAATATATAATTTAGTCAGTCTGCTTCAATCCAAACTATATATTTAAAAATGCTTATATAAAATGGAAACCTTATATTTTAACCTTATTTTTCTACTACTGTTTCATAACGAAAATAATGTAATTAAATGCCTATTGATTACATACGTTTTCGCGAATGTTTTTACTGTTATACCTCGGACTCGCCAACCGTAATGTTTATACAACATCGCTCCCATGCCTATCAAATTAACATAATAACACCACCCGGTCCTCATCATCATGAGATAAAGCTCTGTTCGCAGAAACCTCAGCAATTAACATTCCTAAATGAATCAGCTTTCCTATTCTTTATAAACCCCATATACAAACCCCACAGTACTAAAAAGTCCATAATCCCAGCTCACGTTAGTCATCATTATAGTTCAGTCTTAATTATATTTAACACAAAATAAAGTATTTGTAACAATCATATTTAAAAACATTTTGTTTTTAATTGTATAATAAATTGTAGAAACGTGTTCCAACAAAACCATTACAACAGTATTTCCTCACAATATTATAAATATCACATTGTATCTGAAAATGAATTGGTGTATGCCAGCATCCTACGTGTTTCCGATCTCATCATTGGAAATTCTTCGACTGCTAAAAAAATTATTAATTATTTCGAATGTATACAAAATAATTTTACATTTACAAATATTCTTAGTTCACATTAAATTTCTTTTGTCAGACCAACGCATGGTTACTCTATTCTTATAGACAAAATCTATCACTTTCTGATACTAATATGGTGATGTATATTATGCATCGCATTATCGATGACGGGGTCTATAAAACCAAGATAATTATTTGTAATTGACTATAAATATTCTGTCCCATAAGTGTCTTTAGTTAGGCGCGTTTCAAATTTAACAATGTTGAAAACATAGTCGTCATTAAAAATGTTAGAAGCAATAATGGTCGAGACAGACCATTGATACGACGATAAGACCAAGTTAACAATAGGTCAGCCTGAAAATCAAACCAATAAATATGTACCATTTTATGTAAATGATCTGGTAACCCTTCACAATACTTCGAATAGAGAAAAACTGTTAAGCACGAATAAAACCCTCACTATGATCGCCCTAAACGATATAAACTAATATGCTTATCATAATTCACAACACTTAACGGTTCAATTAAAATCGGGAGAATTACTTCGTAAAAAAATTCTTCGCATCGAAAGCGTTACTTCTAACATTACTGAGTGACAAATAAACAAACAACAACAATTAATTTTAGTAAAGACGACATTTGTTTAATCAAGACAATAAGTTAACCTTTAATTAGCTCGAGCATCACGCTGCATCTCTTCGCGGGCGCGAAGATGTTTGTTTAGATTCTTTGTTAGCAAAGTCTGCCTGTGATAAATAATCAGCGAACATCGACTCTGCAAAATATTGTTTACGTCTGTGTCAGTTGCGCAACATTTTGAACTTCATTAGTTCATTGGCTTCGACGTTTATCAATGCTGGGGGACAACGGGGATGGAATTGATATAGAACATTGATTTGTGTCAAAAGGTATTTTTCACCGAGATAAAATTGGCAATTGCAGCAGATAGAAAACTCCTATCATATAACGACTTCGTGGTACATGGAAAGTTGAAAGCTTCTTCATTACTCTCTGTGACTTTAATGCACTTGAAAAATTAATAAACATTAAACAAAACTACGTCGAATATAATTAGGCGATGATAAAACTAAAGCAACAAAATGTCAAAACTGAACGGAATTATTTACCGTAAATATGCAAAAAAGGCAGAAATACAACATATGGTTCTTTGCACATTAATAAATAATAAACAAAATCGAAGCATAACAGACCATTCATTAAACCTGAGTTAATCTGTAATTAAGTTAACTATTTTTATGTTAAACTTATTTTATTAAATTAGTCATTAAATAAAATGGAAAACGACATGAAAAAAGTAGTACGAAAAAATAAAAGAAAGAAACGGATATAACAATATATAGGAAAAGAAACAGACAGACAACCGAGCGTAGGCCCGTCGACGTATGAAAAGGATACAATATATGGACAAGCAACGAAAAATTATACTTTATTTATTTAATTTTGACGATGGGGTTTAAATATGGGGTTTTCTCCCTATTTTCACATTTATATTCCGAAAAGGAAAGTAAAAAGAAGGGTAGAAAAGAAGCTGGACGAAATGTATTCAATACGAGTTCGCGATATTTTAATATATTCAAGTATCCAAACTATCAACAAATAAAACAATTAATAATAAAAAGTATTATTTACTTTAATATTCAGTGTAGTCTAGTATAATTTTTTTTTCATTTTTAGATTTCCGCGTCATAAAAGTAAAAAAAAAAACTAAATCCTCAAAAGATCAATCTGTCCGCTTTTAAGACCATTTCTTTGTTACAAAGATCGTGGTTTAGAAAGTGGGGTTAGTCTAGTAATAAAGTATATTAACACACATATATTTCAATAGTATACATTATAAAGGGGCAAGTAAAATAACAGATTTTTTTTTCTAAATATCAAAAATAAAAAAACAGTGTTACCAGAAATTTATATTCAAGTTACCAAAAAACTAGCAATTATTCTAAATATCACAGTCGTTGAGAAATATACGAATTTTTACTCCTATGAAAGATATAATAGGCAATAAATTTATACGGTGAAAAATAATATTAATATTTGTAAATAGGTGAATAGAAATACTATAAATCTTTAAAAACATTTTCAAGATATATGTACCTAATTTTATCACGTTTTGTTTCCTATTGTCCTAAACTGTTTTTACTGCCTGGTAACATAATTAAAGGAACATACATGAGCGCGTAGCGTCTCCAATAAGACACGCATCAACAAAGTAGAATACAATCAAGGGTATCTTTAGAACGTGATTTCTTTTGTCACAGTGATATGGGTAATAAAGGGACTGAATAATCCTCTGTAATAAAGGGACTTAATGATCGTTCCTAAAATGCGTTGAGGATAAATTGGATATCGTAAATGTATCATTGAAAAGGGATGCCCTTCAATCCCGTTAGGCGGAAGCATATTTCGTAAGTGTAGAAAACGAGGAAAGACTTCTATAGTCTCCGCATGCTTGTGGCGCATGAAACGAGTCGTTACAGATTGGAGAAGTCCTGAACATGTTCATTTAATGACGCACATATTTTAAAACCAAGAAATACTGTGAAATGCCTACTTATTGCAAGGAACAGTTTTTGTTTTCGTCGTTTCTGTATTTCTAAATGACTTAGTATATTCCAAACTAATCAGTTACAGTTTATTTTAAATGACAACACCACGTTGTTCTTTTCCACGCGAGAGAATTCACGTGTCGACTTATAAATAACGTAATATGCGGAGAGCATATCCCTATTTTAGGCTATAAAAATATACATATTTACCGTAAAGTGAACTAAAAATCATTGTTGGAAGATCACCAAGATGGATTTAAAATATTAATCTTCAAAGTACGTCTTATGGAAATGCAAGAACCAAACGTTTTAATTGATAACCTTTTTACAAGTATCCCCGCTCTACCTAGCCTTAACATCGGGCGAACATTCCTGATGTTTCGTGAGCTAATCCAATTAATAGTTTCATCATGAGGCAAAAGCTTGTGTCCGTCTTGTTTACCATATTTTTGCGCCAACTTGAGATCAAAGGGTGATCTCGCTGCGTGAAACTGGAATGTTGAGAGATATGCTAGCGGTTCTGCTCATTTAAATTACCTTTAGTTGACTAATCGTTTATGTTTAATTATTTGTTGTTCAAACAAACAACATAATTCATCGCATAATAACATTTATCCTATTTGTCTTTCGTTTACACCCATAACTGTAATGATTAGTTTCATCTGAGTAACCAATACGCACCGCAGCATTTCACAAAGATACCAAGATGTTTCTTGGAGAATTATTAAAATCTAAGAATTCTGAATGTGGAGGACCGTGTGTGATTCGCTCTAGGCAATCTAAGTAATAAGGAGCGAGCTAATCGGGTGCGAAAGAACATGTTTTGATCTATTGCTTTTAACACAGGTATAGTTTTAAAAATATGTAAACTTAACGGTAAACTTATTTTCCTCAAATCTGTCGGTAATTAGTGTAATTTTTATTTTATTACCATGTATAGTCTTAATTCTTTAAAATAGCTACTTTTTAATTTTACGCAATTTTATTAATGGCCTTAATGTTTTAAGTCATCAAGTACCAATCGTTATTATATTATAAGAGACATTAATGTCTAAAAATATAATGGAGAAATACAAAAAAATTTTAATCGTTATAAAAAAAACATGTTTCTCATATTTATCTAAATTCATTCTGTACGTAATAACTCTGGGAGGAGCCTGTAACCATTAAAGAGCGCGTACTCAAGTGGTGGATCAGGTGGTGGTGGTGGATTCCTCTGGGTGGTAGAAGGGAAATAAAATACCTTCTGAGGACCGACAGGCGAAAATCCAACCTTTCGACGCTCTGACAACCATTCTTCCATATAAGATGAGTGCATTTCGGTCCAGGAACGTTTGTAGTCGCTTCTTCATCTCATGTAGAGATGACACTAACCAATTAATCAACCTAATAACGTTTAAAAATTTAAGGCTTTCGCCGCCTACTACCAGAGAAAATCTTTAATTTTCAGTTTGATCATAATAGAACCTAGGCAGATATATCAGCAAAACATATTATTTTACATAGAAACCCACAAAGCCTGATTAACAATGAAGTGGATTTATTTAATGTATACTCTATTTGACTTTTCAATTTTTCTTTCAACGTGAAAAATAACGGAATCTTAAACTGAGAACGTATTTGAGGGAGTATGTGAACCTTTTTAAAACGATTGATTCCTAACAATATATATGCTACATTTGTATCAAACAACACACCATCCTCGCAATGGAAATGTTCAGAACAATCAACAGAAAATGTAATCAAAATTGTCGCTTTGGTATTTTGATATTTCGTTAAGGGTTGCAGGCTCGTTCGTTATGTACCTTCGATAAAATGAAATTATAAAGCTTTCATACTTTCCAATCTCCCGAAAAAACTTTTCTTTTCAAGATAATGGCGTGTACATTGGCACGAGCTTTGGTTGAATCATTGTGTTGTCATCATTGTATCGCCTTATACACCTTCGTCATTGCTGGCTTTTACAGTTACTTTTCGATAAAATATAAATCACGAAGTTATGATGGACTTATGAATGCATAAATTATAAAGTAATTCCGGGGGTGAATTATTTATTTCTTTATTTCGCCTTTGATGCAACCTAAATGCACTTACGATGAACTAATTACCAAAAGAGTTTACATCTTCCAGTCAACGACAATTAATGAATGTGAGTGTAAGAATTTGTTCTGAAGTGGCATGTACATTATTGTAAAATTATAACATTAACAATACTAATTGAAACAAAAAAAAACAATATTGTTTTGTCGTTATAGTTAAATATATATATATATATATATATATATATATATATATATATATATGTGTATATATATATATATATATATATATATATATATATATATATATAAATTTTTTCTTTTTTTTCTTTTTTTTTCTTCTTATTAATTATGTAATAGCTTAAATTTGACGTGTCGGGAGAAAAGAAGGATAAAAATAGATGAGGACTGGAATGAAAATAGTACGAAAGATTTTAGAAAGTTAATTTTATCTAATTTTTGCTAATTTTATCAGATAATTAAAAAAATAATTGGAAAGTATTATATAAAAATTAGTGGCACTGTTAAATGTTTATAAAATTTAGTAATAAAGAAATAATTAAATGTGCGAAGATTGTTACAGTTATAAAAGAAAAAAAAATATTAGTAATTAAATAGCACAGCTTAGTATGCACATTTAATTATTAATAGCATTTTAAAAAAATTGTATTACTCGTACGAAATCTGATAAATGTTCAAATATGAGCTAGTCAAATTCAATTATAAACTAAAATTAAATACCCTGTTCAAAGATTTAATTCAAAAAACAAAATCGTAAATTTGTTTTTGAAGTTGAAAAAAGTTGGCAGAGTTATAAATTATTCAGAGGACTATATTTAGAGTTTATGTCCCACAAACTGCCATTACACAAATCTTTTTTAAAAATGAAAACAAAATTGTCGTGAATTTAGATAGAATCACATCCAGATATAATGTATAATCAAGGATACAATAGATTAAACAAATATCTAATTTATAAGGAATTCTTTGTGTACCAATAAGCCCAGTTCCATGTTCCATTGATCGCTTCAGGAATATGTTTATCGATTACTTGGTAGTTCACAAATAAAAATGTACTGTAATGTCAACTTGACATTACATTAAGTCAAGAACAAAACAAAATAAGAAACTGCTATGTTTTTTTATTTCTTTCTTGACTTAATGTGATGTCAATTCAAATTGATATGTTTTTTTTGTGTTTTCTTCTTGACTTAATGTAATGTCAATTAAAACTGATATGTTTTTTTTGTGTTTTCTTCTTGACTTAATGTAATGACAATTCTAATTGATATGTTTTTTTGCGTTTTCTTCTTGACTTAATGTAATGACAATTCAAACTGATATGTTTTTATTGTTTTCCTCTTGACTTAATGTAACGTGTATTCATATTGCTATGTTTTTTGTTTTCTTCTTGACTTAGTGTAATATCAATTTTAATGTTTTTTTTGTTTGTTATGTTTTTTTTGTTTTCTATATTTATTACTTATATTACAATTCTCTTTAAGCAATTTATATTTATAGAAAATAAACATATTCAAAGCTTTGAACAAATCTGAAAGTTGGCCATAAAGTTTGTTAGAATTAAATAATAGGATGCGTTATTTTATTTTTAGAGGCTATTGAAGAATATGTATTTCCTAAAACCTACACAAAACAAAATAAGTTTCACTTTTGCCATGCGTTCCCTGACACACATCATCACATATAGGTATCACATGGTAGGTATTGACTAACAATAAAAGTGAAAGTGGACTACGCTCCCAATGTAAAAAAAGAATAAACAAATAACTTTAGCGACTGTACACAAAGCTTTTTTACGAAAAGGCCACGAACTTTTCAATCAATCCTCGCAACACAGATAAATACAGGTACTCGTTAGTTATTAATTGAGGACAAGGTTTTTTTTATTTGTTACAAATAAATATAAATAATAAGAAAAACAAGTTACATGATTAAAAACGATGCGCGTTTAAAGTGCGTCCACTTGAAGTAACACTTTATGTATTATGTATATAGTATAGTATTATGAAGTAACTTAAGATTATAAATGAGATATATAAAATATTATTCAGGTATATGCAATAATTTTGAATGTAAATTTATTACAAATAAACAAAATTACAAATTGTGATGCTTGTGAAAGAAAAAAATAATAAAATGTTATATATAATTTCACAAAGTGACGAGCATCACCAGATATAGTGAAAATATGTCTAACGTTGGGTAACCTTAAAACGGCTTTCGTCAATCATAAATATAATCAACTGATCACTCAAGCATGTCGTAAGCTTCGTAAGTTACCTAAGACTTCCTGATGGACGTCGTAAGCTTCGTAAGACTTCGTTAGCCCAAACTTAACAACTTAAAAATTGCATTATATTTTTGTTATTGAATTCTAGCCCCAATAAGAATTTTTTTTTAATTTCTGATTTTCGTTCATATAGGTTTGCTTCTGTTTTATTTGATTGAGGAGTACTTTTTTAGTTCTTTGTAAAGTTTTTCTTGTTTTTATATTTATTAACTTTAATTGTAAATATGTTTGCTTTATGTTAAAGAGATGGTTTATAAGAGATAAAGCAATATATCCATTTTTTTAATTTTGTTCCGTAATCATTTTAATAATTAATATTTTGCATGTAAAAATGTTTTTTCATTTGTTTATTGCAAAATAACTCTGTAACTAAATAATAAATCGTTAACTAAAATTGGCATGCATGCAGTTACTAATGATTAAACATCATTTTAATGAATGTTTTGCACGTAAAAATGTTTTTTTTTGTTTGTTACGAAATAACTCTGTAATTAAACAATAAATCGTTAACTAAAATTGGCATGCATGTAGTTACTAATGATTAAACATCATTTTAACTAATGTTTTGCACGTAAAAATGTTTTTTTTTGTTTTTTTGTTTGTTTGTTAAAAAATAACCCTTGCAACTAAACAATAAATCGTTAACCAAAATTATTTTGTGTGGTTTCACTTGAGTGAAATACTGATACAATAAAATATATTTTCGAATACATGTTACTTAATCGCGTCTAAAATGCTGGATACATTTTTATAAATTGCTCACGATCATAGTTTGTAATTTATATAAACATATAGGCTATTTTGTAATAGGAGAAATGAGAAAATTTCTTTTGAATAAAATTTCATATTTCATGCAAAGGTAAAAAAAACACAATTTTTATTTAATATGTTTTTTATATATTTATTTAATATGTCGATGAACGGCCCAACATACAGGTGAATCTGACATCTTAATCTAAGAACTAAATGAGAAAAATCACAAGTAAAAAGGAATTTCTATAAATTTTATTATATATTGAGAGAAATCTGGGTTGGGCTTCTTTTATGTGACAGAAACATTATATCAGATATCAGTGGAAATACAAAAATTTATTCGCTGATTGATGTGTGAAAAACAAAAAATAAATCTGCGAATACACATTTTTATCAATGGTATAACCTCCTGTGTAACCGAAATAATGTACATAAATATCCGCAGACCTTTGTTAAATCCTTCACTAGTTCGACATAACGTCAATTGTATAAATCGGAGAGTCTGTTAAAATTATGTTGATTAATAACTTTTTAACTTTAGAGAAAAACACTTGCGTGGTGGTTTCTAAAAGTATGCAATTTGCGCTATACCCTTAAACTCTTATGTTCGTAACGATAAACCAGAATTTTTAACCATTAAGTCTTAGCAAAATATTTACTAGTGAGTTTTGGAATTAAAATTATGAGAGACTGGGACAAATATCAATTTAATAAGTATTTCATATTATTCACTAATCACTCTTCATATTCTGGCGTAATTATATTTCTGTACCTAGCAATCCTAGTTTGCTATGTAATTTACTTATACAAGCTTTTATGGAAAATGCTTTTGGTTAACCCTTAGCTTTCCATAATCTATTTTTCGTAGGTAAAGCTTTGAAATACTTTTCTCCCGAAATACTTTTCTTTTATCCTTCATATAGTCTTACCGACTTTTTTTATCATCTGAAGAGAAAATATTATACTTCAGAATAAACATAAAGGTATATTATTGACATTTTCATTATCCGGCATTAGGGGAATATATTATCCGCTCAAGAATCAGGGGCAGTTTATTTACAAAAGGCAAACAGATGTGTTTATCCGTTCTATCTTTTCACATAAAAGATTGATATAATATTTTAGGTTAAAAGAAATAATGGAAAAGAAAGATGCGAGAGTAGTTTTCAATGGTTTCACTAATAAAGCACCACTGTTTTTGGAACAAAACATCTTAACTATATCAACCAAACGTCATGACTGTACTGCATTGTGTGCTTTTGTCTGAAGTAGTTTATGTTCTAATTCTAAATATGTTCTAACCTTTTATACACCTTAGCATGCAAGGTGAATTGTATTTTGTAAAGTTAGTTAATTAATAAATGCCGTGTTCACAATTTTTTTCGGTGTTTGATGTACTCGTAAATGTTGAAAAAGTTATGGATACGAAACATTTTGAAGACCCATATCTTTCAAAAACGACACTGCATCAGAAAATATTGCAAGAGATTTTAGTTCACATTTTAAAATGTAAAGAAAAAAATGTTTTGTCTCAAAATTATATATTTAAAAAAAAATGAAAATATTTTTTTTCTTTTTTTTACGCAATTTAGCTACGTCTTTTTTTAAATTTCATCACAATCGGTTTTAGAATAAAAAAGTTATGACATCGTAACAATACAAAAAAAAACAAAATGAAGAAATTGTAATGGTTCTGTGTTTGCAATTTTGCTGCAGAACTATAAAATGGAGATATGTGATGAGGATACTGCATCAAATAAAATGCGATTGTTACAAAGAAACCAATATTGAAATGGTTTGGCAGATAAATATTAACAAAAGAATTAGATATAAGATGAAAGAAGTGAGCCGAAAAAGCAGAAAAACCGATATCTAAAGAATGATCATTTATAATATCGTAAAACCTGGAAAGCCTCCGAAAATGTTACGTGGAAATAATTGAAAGAAAAAAATATATCTGGATAAGAAAATATCGAATCGTGTTAACAGTGTTTACTCTGCTTAAATGGGAAACCACCTAAATTATAAATAAGCAGATAAATAACAACATAGTGATTATTAAAAAGACATTGTCAGATCAGATTCAGTACTCACCAAAACAGGCCAAAATTTGTCAAGAAGACTATTGTTTCTGAAATTAGTATGTATCCCTAATTTTCAGAACCCAACCTAATATCACATGGTGTAGAGTCTTCTTGATACAGGAAGTATGAATAGTAGATTTATCCAAAATAGAGAGGATAATGCATTTATTTATCGTTTCAAGTCTGAAATTTTTAAATCAACAATTTTTAACCTCTTTCGTCTGAATTATGGGCTGCATCTTTAGTCACCTTAGGTAGCAACAGCAAATGGGAAGTTTATCATTTCATTTTCCTTATTAGCATATTATCAGTTTTGTGTACGTGTCACGACATTAATGTCACGTGTGCCTAAAATGATTTATTATAGCCGTATGAAGCACTATTGCCAGACCTTGTGTTTTATCAGTCAGTGTGATCGTATTAGGTATATTCAATAAAACTTTATATATTTAAAATTAATTTTAAGTAATTTTAACAGGATATAGCTCGAAATGTACTCTAATGTTAGTAATGAAAATACCAAAAGCAATCACGCCAATGTCACTATTGATAAATCACCGACCAGACACTACTGAACTGCAATACTGATAATTCAGAAGATCTGGCAACGATGTTATGATGTTATAATCTTTTTATAGGATGCCAACTTATCGTATAGTACATTTTTAGAATTCCGTAGTCTAACAATGGACCAATGAAATCATTTATATCTGGTACATCACATGTGCATCAGTCACATCGGTGTAGATGTTTCGATGTAATTACTTAGTTACCGAAATTAGTATTAAAATTGTGTCTATACGTACATACATTTTTATGTATAATTTTGTATTGGGGTGAAATTTTTTTTACTAAAGGGGGAAGGGAGTGTTATTCAATAGGTGTTTTGAAATAAAATTGCGGTTTCACTGACGATTTTCTATTCTGAATTATAAATTGATTTAACGGGATGATTATAAAACTTTGCTTGTTGAATTACTGTATGTTCTGATGGTCATTTTAAAGCTTTTATTTGTATCAATGTTTAATATTTCCAATGTTACTTTCAGAGCTTGACAAAATTAATTTGAAAAGTTCTCTAGTTTTTACATTTCTATTATATTTTTGCTCCCCATTATAAATAATATATAATTAGCTACAATTAAATGAAACTACGTGATGTAGTATTATTTCTACTTTCTTTAATTTCTTTACCACGACCTAGGTTTCGTTGTATTAATCTTTGCTAATATCCCACCTGAAGATGTTGTAATACAACGAAACCTAGGTCGTAGTAAAGAACATACAGAAAGTAGAAATAATACTACATCACGTAGTTTCATTTAATTGTGAATAATGAAGTTCTACAAAATTAACGCCAAATATATTCAATATTTGAATTCCCTTTAGTTTTCAAATCGCATACAAAATGAAATGCTAACGGTACTACGGAACATTAAATTTTCTGCTGACAACAATTACTAATATTCAATTGTTGCTTTTCTGTTTCTCATCACTTATATCGTATTATATTAACTACAAGTAATCATGACACGACCCCTATGTTATATATATATATATATATATATATATATATATATATATATATATATCTTTGCTAATATCCTACCAGAAGATGTTGTAATACAACGAAATCTAGGTCGTGGTAAAGAAATTAAAGAAAGTAGAAATAATACTACATCACGTAGTTTCATTTAATTGTGGATATATATACATATATATATATATATATATATATATATATATATATATATATACACACACTATTATAAATACAACAGACGGACGTAAAAACGCAACATCATATTATTAGGGTAAGTTTACACTTGAACTGAATACGATAAATAATTGCACAATAATAAATAATGATATAAAAAGTTGATGGTATTAAGTAATGAACAAATAATAACATAAGTACTTTCATGAATATTAAAAGTTAATGATATTAATATTAAAAGTTGATGATATTAAGTAATAAACAAATAATAACATAAGTACTTTCATGAATATTAAAAGTTGATGATATTAATATTAAAAGTTGATGATATTAAATAACAAATAATAACATAAGTACTTTCATAAATATTAAAAGTTAATGATATTAATATTAAAAGTTGATGATATTAAGTAATAAACAAATAATAACATAAGTACTTTCATGAATATTAAAAGTTGATGATATTAATATTAAAAGTTGATGATATTAAATAACAAATAATAACATAAGTACTTTCATGAATATTAAAAGTTGATGATATTGATATTAAAAGTTGATGATATTAAATAACAAATAATAACATAAGTACTTTCATGAATATTAAAAGTTGATGATATTAATATTAAAAGTTGATGATATTAAGTAATAAACAAATAATAACATAAGTACTTTCATGGATACCCAATTTAATCACAAACAAAATTAACTATTAAAAGTTGATGATATTAAGTAATAAACAAATAATAACATAAGTACTTTCATGAATATTAAAAGTTGATGATATTAAGTAATAAACAAATAATAACATAAGTACTTTCATGAATATTAAAAGTTGATGATATTAAATAACAAATAATAACATAAGTACTTTCATGAATATTAAAAGTTGATGATATTAAATAACAAATAATAACATAAGTACTTTCATGAATATTAAAAGTTGATGATATTAATATTAAAAGTTGATGATATTAAGTAATAAACAAATAATAACATAAGTACTTTCATGAATATTAAAAGTTGATGATATTAAATAACAAATAATAACATAAGTACTTTCATGAATATTAAAAGTTGATGATATTAATATTAAAAGTTGATGATATTAAGTAATAAACAAATAATAACATAAGTACTTTCATGAATACCCAATTTAATCACAAACAAAATTAACTATTATCGGCGGTTTCATTCGCACATGCTTGCCGCTAGGGCGTCCACCCCTGGCGGATTGCGTGGAAAATGTTAATGGAAAATGTAAGTAGCAAAGCCTATATATACATCATCAAGAATGCGAGACGATCTTTTGAGGATAACACTAATTTATTATAGTAACGGCATTTGTTCTACGCAATGACTTTCAGAAAATGTATTACATAAAGACGGATTTTTTGTGACTAATAATTTGAGAAAATTTATAAATAATAGATTCTATTAAGTATAGATAGATAGAACTCGCACTACGAGGGCTCCGCATACATTTCAGCACTTTTAAACGTTTAAGCATAGTATTTATATTAGACTATTTTCAAATACCAACTTTTACAAATATTATTACATATGTATATGTTCTCTCTACGAATTATATCGTCTAAAGGACCCTTGAAGTCAAATCGCTATAACTGACTCACCAAATTATATTCATAAATTCTTAAACACGCGTAGTTGCTTCTAACTGAGCAAATATGTACTCATATTTGCTGAATATCAATTTCCTTAAGAAGTATTTGATCAACACAACTATTGCTATCTGAAGTTCAAAGATCCTATCAGTGAAAGCCACATTCACATCGATGTTGTAGACTTTGCATGGTACCCTAACAAATAAAATAAAATTTAAAAATATTTTTTATCTTCTACTCGATCACAGAGATTTGAAAAATATTCAATGTTCAAATTGATTCAATTTTCCAGTTTCGCCCCAGGGTATAACGGTTCGTACCTCTTTCGAGTCCCAATACAGTATTCCTTTCTTGAATTAACATCTATGTTCTATTTGATATCATCGGTAGCATATTTAACATCACTCGACCTAGGGCCAGGTACCAGGCAGGTAATGGCTCTGGATGTAGGAGGATAGCAGTAATACTCGGAAACCAGGTACCAGCAGCTAATCGCTCTAACTGAACAAATCCATTCGTCTGTTTATATAAGGGTTTATGGTACGTAGCAACGTACCATAAAACTATAAAACAGCAACGTACCAAAACCGTACGTAAATTTAATTTTCTTGTTCGTAACTTGTCTTATCTTAATCGATATAAATTCAATATATTGATGTGAAAGATCTAATGGCGTCTTTAAATGGGAGTTAAAACATTCTGATGGCACGTTGCGTATTGCCATTCGGCTAGCTTCGCGTCTTGTCGGCTGTTTCCCGTTTAATTCACCAGCTTCGCATCTTTTCTTCGATTCGGACAGCTTCGCATCTTATCGGTTCTTGCTTACTTAATTTGGCCAGTTTCGCATTTTGTCAGCTCTTTCCGGTGTAACGCTTCCCTCTGTACTACACTACACGCCCGCTATTTTCCTTGTGTATTAGTGTATCAGCATTGTTTCTTATTTAATACTTTACTCTTTTATATCGATCGGCGTGTTGCATTAAACTATCATAAAACGTTAAAGCCTTTATCAGTTAAAAATACTAGTAACAGTAATAATAAAAAAGACTGGGAAAACAAATTTAGACGTTTCACCTCTGCCAGGCATCTCATGACGGCTCGATATTTTTCTTGTTTTTCTTATTTGTCCTAAATTTCCTGCGAAAAAAATTTTCAATTAAATTTTACATAACTCTTTTTGGAATTATACATATGTGTATATATATATATATATATATATATATATATATATGTATATATATATATATATATATATATAGGATCCATATTCATTATAACTACTTCTATACAAATCTATTATGCACATGTGATAGGATTAGCCAACCTTCACTCGCGATTACCATACAATACCTTTTTTATAATAATCCGAGCTTAGGACCGGCAAAGACAAAAGACACCAAACAATTTACATCAAAACAGCCCCTAATTGTGGGTTACGATCCCCCAGTACGTCCTTCATCCCCCCTTACGGGTGTAAGTAACCCGGGTATAGGTTACTTACAACGATTAGTTAGTTACTTTTAACGATTCTATATAATATAATACTTAGTAAAAATATTTAGCTGATTTGCAAGAATGTGTAGCGCTCTTATGCAATCAGCAGTTGCGTAACAAAATGATGCGTAGATGCGTAACACTCTTTTGCAAGTAGCAAAGGTGTAACTTAACGATACGTAGCTGATGGCAGTTGCGTAACTAAACGATGCGTAAATGCGTAACGCTCTTTGCAAGTAACAGATGCGTTGATGCATTACGCCCTTTTGTGAATAACATATGCATAACTAAAAGCTCTTTTGCGTAACTAAAAGATGTGTACACGCATAATGCTCTGTCACTATTGTAACGCTAATTTGCAAGTAGCAGTTGCAGAACTAAACGATGTGTAACGCTTCTATACAAGTAGCAGATAAGTGGCTTAACGATGCATAGATGCGTAACACTCTTTTTCAAATAGAAGATGCGTAATTAAACGAACATTATTTTGTAAGAAGCAGGTTTGAAACTAAACGATGCGTTAATGCGTAGCGCTCTATTGCAGGTAGCATATGCGTAAATAAATGCTCTGTTGCATAACTAAAGAACGTGTAGATGCGTAACGGGCATTAGCTATTGTAACATTATGTGTAACTAAACAATGTGTAGATGCGTAACGCTCTTTTGCAAGTAGTGGGTGAGTAACTAAACGATGACTATATGCGTAACTCTCTTTTGCAAGTAGCATATGCGTAACTAAACGATGCGTAGATGCGTAGCGCTCTTTTGCAGGTAGCATATGCATAACTAAACGCTCTATTGCGTAACTAAAGGATGTGTAGATGCGTAACGCGTTTTCGCTATTGTAACTTTATGTGTAACTAAACAATGTGTAGATGCGTAACGCTCTTTTGCAAGTAGTGGATACGTAACTAAACAATGCGTATATCCGTAACGCTTATGCAAGTAGAAGATGCATAGAAGAAAATGTCTTTGGGTCTTTATCTTTGCTTAAAAATGCGGGAAAAGTAACAAATTCTTTGATATCATTTCAGTATTCAATATTATTCCTAATAAAATGTATAAATAACTTGCGAATTAAAGTCGCATTTATCTCTCTAGAACTTTAAAACCATCGCTGGCTGCTCCGAGTGCATCTTTACCCTAATAATTTGGCATGCATAATAATCTCACATGCGCAATAAGTCATATCGATGATGAAAAGTGCGGACGCGGCATTAAGGTCGCCCCAGGTCGCGAGCGAAAGCACGCGGCGTCTGGCGCGCTATCACGATAAAAACTTCGAGTCAGCGCTTTGCCGCTAGAGCGTCCATCAGTTACGGATTGCGTGGGAAATGAGAATATTAAAGCCTAATTAATACCAGGAAAATAAATTCCGGCCGGAATTTAAGTGCTACTATAATATAATTTATTATGATAACAAAATATTGTTTACTATAGTTAGCATTACATTAGCGGACCGAGGTCCGCATTTATTCTACACAATTAAAGAAAATGTATTAAATAAGAACGATATTTTGATGTGAAACATCAAATGGACGTTTGGATGGGAGCTAAAACGATCTTATAGCACGTCGCGACGTGCCATTCGGTCAGCTTCGCGTCTTGTCGACTCTTTCCGACTTAACGTTTTCGTATACAGGAAAACGTTAAGTCGGAAAGAGCCTACATTACACCACGCTACTTTACGTGTGTGTTAGTGTATCAGCAATGTTTCTTACTTACTAACACAACTTTACTCTTTTATATCAGTGTATTAGTTAATTGTATTAGTTATTAAGTTAACGTTAGCGTTTATTAATTTAAAATATAAGTTACAGTGATAGTAAAAGTGATACTGAAAATCTAAAACTTTTGTGTTATATTCCAGTTATCATCCGCCAATTATCGCTTTCATTCCATCAAAACAAGCAACAAAAGTTCCTGTTACAAAAGTAACAGGACTTTACGTATCATCAAAAGTTCCTGTTACAAAAGTAACAGGACAGGACGTATATTTGACAAAGCAACTTAGGTGTATTATAACATTAAAAATATATTTTCAGTAGATTGTTAAAAATATTTCTGTGATAAATTACTTCATAATAATAAAATAAAATTAATGTTTTAATATTAACAATTATCTGAATAATTATATTTTCGTTTTCAATTCGTTCAAATAAAAATATTTCAATATTAAAAAACTTAGATGTCTCACGTCTGCCAGGACTCCCGTGAGGGCTAACATTTTTTGGAACTAAAAATTTGACAACCAGGCTTTTGAGTACAAATATAATTTATTGTGATAACGAGATCGTTTAGTATAAATAGCATTTAGCAAGCCCGTCGAGGTCCGCATTTATTCCACCCACTGAATGTAAAACTAATAAATTCTATCAAATGGTATACTATAACTTATACTCTAGTATAATATAACTTCCACAGACATAAAACATAGTGCATATTTAAAAAAAATAAAACATAGTGCATAAAACATAGTGCATATTTAAAAAAAATAAAACATAGTGCATATTTAAAAAAAAGTAAGATCTAGCATAACCGCTATGGTCTCTCTGTAATCTCGTACTCAAATTTTATCAACGCTATTATCTTCATGATTTTTGTTCAGTAGTTTACTTTACATACTATGCTATGTTTCTTATATTTTTGGGACTATTTTTTTAAATAAATAATTTAAAAATGAGATAAAAAATAGTGTTGTATTTCTTATAATAAGTCCTCCACAGGGCATGCACAATTAAAAAAAATTAATTTGACTCTGTCTTTAATTCTACATGAATATTTTTAAAAAGTTAAATAGTGAAAAATGGGCGAGTTAACAATTTGTATTATATGCCCAATTTCGAATTTCTGCGTCGCATGGTTTCTCATAGTCATATATATATATATGTATATATATATATATATATATATATATATATATATATACACGAAAATCAGAATATAAATATATTGTCTTTTATACCCACATGTTTCAAAAATGCATTTAGGCCATTTGTATTTATCGCTATAATTTTTCAGCGAATTTCGCGTGAGTTTCTAAAAACTCTTTTTTTCACAATTTTAAGTTGTGTATTTTCCAAAAATTATGAAAAAAATATTTTTGAGAGTATTGTAACTAGTACTTTCAGAAGATAGACCACACAATACAAGGAAATAAAAACAAAATTTTAACATTTTAGATCTTATGAGTAAGGAAATGAAGGAAAATAAGTCAATTTCTTTTACTTTAATTTTCACAGAGAAAAACTTTTATTTCAGTTTTCCTAAATTTTACAATCACTAAACATGCACCTAGACTATCGGCGAGTTAACAAAACTTCCCTGTGTAAAGCTGCTAACTAGCAATTCAAAAGTATAAATGGTTTTTAGTTATAAAAGCAAGGAAGAAATGAAATTTGCCAGAAAACTTTTTCATTTTTAATATGCCGTAGCAAAATTATCCGTCTGTCTGTTACAGGCAATTTACACAGAAACTATTTGACGTGAAAGTTTTAAATTTAGTACAGATACAGTCCAAGTATGTGTTTAGCATAAAACGTTGAATTTTGATTCTGGTGATCAATTTCAGCGGGCAAATTAGGAAATAAAAAAAATTTTCAATGTTATCGTATCAAACAAAAGCTTATTAAAGCACGAATTCAATCATATACATGATATATTTTTTGGAAATTTTTTAAAAATATTTTTCAAGAAAAATTGTCCCCCAACCTTATCACCAGACTTAGAAGTCTCAAATAATTATTGATTATTATGAATATGGTATGAATATCACTTAGAAAAGTCTCAAATAATTATTGATTATTATGAATATGGTATGAATATCACTTAGAAAAGTCTCAAATAATTATTGATTATTATGAATATGGTATAAATTGATTGAAAATTATCAGGATTAAAAAAAATCACTGTGGTAATTGTTTTTTAAACAATCTGATTATTTCCTTTTAACTTATATGCTTAACCATTGATTTTAGGGAAAATGCTTCTCGACAAAAAATATTGCTCACGATATAAGATCAACTTTTGTCCTCATAGGTTTTTTAAAATTTTTAATTCGGCTCAGTCAAAACACTCAAATTCGTGCGGTAGAAAAGGTGCCCCCTTTTAAGCACGCAGTAGAAATGTTTTACTATCAATATTTAAGTGATACTTAAACATTTTTTTTTCTTTTGGTGTAATCCGACACTTCCTTAGACAACACTACTATTTATTTTGTATTTACATCTAACATTTACTAGTAAGTAATGGGTATAAAGGATTAGATATATTTAGAGATTGGAAAACTATATCAATTTTTTTTTATTGAAAACGCTCTCACTTATTAAGCTTTACACTTTAATGTATACTAGCGACCCGCCCCGGCTTCGCACGAGTGCAATGTAGGTACTAACGTAGTGTAATTGTGGAGCGATTAATAATATTACTATCATTATTAGAATATACTGCACGATGTCTTTATATACAATGTTTACAACTGTTTTTCGGTTTATAATATCGCGCTGAAAAGCACGTTTATATATTTTTTTATTTTAGTTGGTTGTGAGCTCCAATAAATACGTGCGATCACTGCAAATCATGCAATGTCACGCTCGGCCTGCCACGCGCTTTTTATAGGCACGCGCTGCCGCCATGATTTGCTGTAAAGAGCAAATTTTATCTACATTAAATGCCCAAAGTAAACAAATTATTTAATTCGAAAATATAACTCACCAAAAACATAAATAAATATAGCATAAAAATGGTCACTTTGGGTTATCCGTAGAATATAGATATATGCCATTACTGACTGTTTTGTAGATATTTTTAAAATACGCAATTCCATTGTACGACATTTTGATATGTCTCGTAAGGTTTAGTCAGCGTTAGCAATGAAAGCGCCCAAAATTCTAAACGTTGACTTTTTCATATTTTCTGTAAATGTAACATGCAGGTATTATACCTGTAAACCATCCGGAAGAAATAATCTGAATGATAGTGAAAACCGAATCAAAATCCGTTGCATAGTTCAAAAGATCTAAGCGTACAGAGGGACAGACAGACAGCCAGACGGACGCCGCGACTTTAAAAGATCTAAGCGTACAGGTGGACAAACATACAGACAGCCTTTGTTTTGTACTTAATAAAAGGTATTTGTAAAAATCTGTAAAATAATTGGCTAATTACATCAGCCACACATTGGTAAAATATTTCAAGTTATTCGACGGTCAATACAGAAATCTATTATTTCTTCTGATCTATTAATTTAGAACTTAGAACCAACTAGATTTTCCGTCGGTAATGCTGCAGATCACTGGACCACGCAGCCTCCACCTGCGCCGGCACAGGCCCCGCACCGACAGCGAGCGCCGCCTGGCAACCTCTGCGCCGCGTGGTGTGCCGTCCGCTAGTATTATGAGTTACAAGCTTAATTACCTATATTTTACTGTAGAGTGTGCACTAGACAGGACCAAGTTTGATGTCTGTTTGTGGGGCATAAAAAGTTGAAAAAAAATGTATTTATTTAAGATTTCTTGCGTAGGGACCAGCCCTTGAGATCTGACTCATTGACTTTTTTACTTGTCATAATAGAATATATAATAGCCATATTAACCCGTATTGAAGTCATTGTGGAAAAGTCAAGTATCTACTTACTACTACAAGTGACTATTTCAAGTGTCTACTTATTACGGCTCAAATGATACAGCCCTGTGACAGACAGTTAGACGGACGGCGGAGGCTTAATAATAGGGTCCCGTTGGCACTCTTCGGGAACGAAACTCTAAGAAAGTACAAAAGTGTTTGTGGCCGTAGTGTTTTAAATTCTAAGTATCATTTTCTGTTAGAAAATATCGGTCAACACACAATTAGTGTTCCGTGCCATAAACCTAGCCGCTTAAATTATTAATAGCAATGAACTCCGGCTATGTGGAACACTGCTCACGACTTTGGATGCCAACAAAATTAAAAATCGGAATCCGAAGACGAGGGTATAATTTTAAAAAATGTGTAAATTTTCAAAAAAATGTTGGAAAACATCTGAGGATAAAAGTTGTTCCCTACAGCGTGAGATACATTTTTGTCGAAAAACTTTTTCTCAAGAACCAAAGATTTAGCAGCCATGAGGAAATAAACAATTAAATCGTTTATAAAAATTAATCACACTGAATTGTTCAATCCTAATAATTATAATTCAGTCTATACCTAATTCTCAATGTTCCTCAAAATTCATAAGTTTCTAAAATTTCTCTGAGCGATCCTTCTGATTATAAGGATGGAGGCCAGAACAATTTAAGCGTTTTTACCGAGAAATATTTTAAAAATACATAAAAAATACATATTTTATATTATTAATTTCGTGTATCTCCTTGATTTTTTTAATTCCAAATTCATCCCCTGAAATTAACCCCTTGAATCACAATTCAACTTTTTATACTTCAAGTCTATAATTGAGTTACCATACTCTATCTCTGTGTGAAATTCCAATTGTTTACGTTTAACAATTTCCGAGAAAATTTCCTGTAATGGACGGAGGGACAACGGATACATGGAATACTAAAAATTTAGTATAGTCCTCCAGTCTGAATCGATGCCGTCATTAAATCCTTATGCAGTAATTTTAAATATAGTTGAGCACTACTGTGAATTTGTTCCACGTTTATAAACCGTAGTCGTTTTCTTCTTCCATCTGTTCTTCTAAAATTCTCGAGAACGACGTAATTCATTTAATTTATACCTTTACATTAATTTTATATTTATACCTTTACATTAATTTTATATTTATACCTTTACATTAATTTTATATTTATACCTTTATATTAATTGTATATTTATACCTTTACATTAATTTTATATTTATACCTTTATATTAATTGTATATTTATACCTTTACATTAATTTTATATTTATACCTTTATATTAATTGTATATTTATACCTTTACATTAATTTTATATTTATACCTTTACATTAATTTTATATTTATACCTTTATATTAATTGTATATTTATACCTTTACATTAATTTTATATTTACACCTTTATATTAATTGTATATTTATACCTTTATATTAATATTATACCTAAAGTCTCAATTCTGTTTCCCACATTCTCTAATGAACAGAACAAAAACAGAACCTAAATATACATTGAATAAAAACAACAGAAATTCCTCAGGTTTACTTATTACAACGAATATTTTTGTTAATAGTAAAGCGCGGTATCAATAGTTCTCATTACAAAGATATCAGATAATGTTTTTACAACGAGAACAGTTAACATATGGAGCGTGGCATTAATAATAATTTTTCTCTTTGTAAAATATTATGGAAAATTATT
Organism: Druceiella hillmani; assembly: GCA_039881145.1. NCBI lineage: Eukaryota > Metazoa > Arthropoda > Insecta > Lepidoptera > Hepialidae > Druceiella > Druceiella hillmani. Next base: position 4,870,469 of record JAYKKI010000013.1, read on the forward strand.
ATTGATGCCACGCTTCAGGTATTGACAGTTCTCGTTTTAAAAGTATTACCTGATCTTTTTGTTCTCATTACAAAAAGATCAGGTAATGCTTTTACAACGAGAAATATTAATACCTGCAGAGTGTCATTAATAATAATTTTTCTCTTTGTAAAATATTATGGAAAATTATTATTGATGCCACGCTCCAGGTATTGACTGTTCTCGTTTTAAAAGTATTACCTGATCTTTTTGTTCTTATTACAAAAAGATCAGGTAATGCTTTTACAACGAGAAATATTAATACCTGAAGAGTGTCATTAATAATAATTTTTCTCTTTGTAAAATATTATGGAAAATTATTATTGGTGCCATGTTCCATGAATTAACTATTCTCATTGTATTATCTAATATTTTTGTTCTCATTTCAAAAAGATGATACATTGCTTTTACATTGAGAACAGTTAATATCTGGAGAGTGGCGTTAATAATAATTTTTCTTTTCATAAAATATTAACTGAAGCGAGGAGTACTCATTTGTAACGCAAAAGATCCGAGGCAGTGTAATAAACTATGACTTCGTTAAGATATCGTTTGTATATAATTTAAGTATGATGAATATTTTTGACAAGATAATTTTTTGATCCATCTCCAACCGCTTAAACTTCGCATAGGTTAAATATTAATTTTAACCACCGCGGAGTCACAGTTAACAAAGGAGCTAGCAGCTATAGAACCACTTTTTATTATCGATTAATTAACTCAATATTTAGATTTAAATGAAATTATAAATGTCGTGATTTTAGAAAAAATAAACAAACAAAGTTTCAAGTCATCTAAATCAACTGAATAACGAATATCGGAATTAAGTTTATGAAAAAACTACTGTGGAGTTTAGTAACTTTTACAAGTGTAAACAAAACGACAAGGGAACATGCAAACCCTCTCCGGTGATAGAAGTTAAAACGAAGCAATTAAACACATGCAACGATAGTGGCTGATAAGTAAGGAATTAAGTTTATTTCGAAAATTATAATGTAATCTAGCATTTTATGGTTAACTAAGTAACAAACAAACAAACACGCATACATTTATTTTGCCTCACTAAAGCAGGGAAGAAAAGAAAATAAAACGTACTGCTAACGGTAAAATAACATTTATTTCGATGGTGACTGACAAGTATCGAGATTAAGTTTATTTTCGAAATTACCAATTGGTATATTCAAATAATAACCAAACAAAAAAGCAAGTAAAAAGACGCAAAACTAATTTCTTTAACTGACTTTGGTCTAACATAATTTTTGCGTGATTACATAACAAACATTCAATGAGTCACTTTAAGTCGGGCAAATAGAAACTAAGTATGCTAATGAGATGATAACTGAGATCAAGTTTATTTCCAAAAACTATTTAACTACGTAATTTAAACAGCAGCGTTTAGCCAGTCTTAACATTGAAGCAAAAAGTTAAACGAGACTTCGAGTATTAGCATCATGAAATTACTTTTAATTTTAAAAATAATCTTACAAAATGGAGACAGACACCTTCTTCTTGCGGTGCTATAAACGTTTTTAGATTTTGGCCTCTCTACCTGATTCAATCTGCCTGTCTTCTCCAGTTGGTGAGCTGTCCCATCCTCCTGAGGTCTTCCTTCACACAATCGTTCCATTGTTTCCTAGATCTGTCTCTCTTTTTTACAGCATCCACCTTATTATAATTTTTGCCCCCTAAAATCCGACATTTTTGCCAGATGATCCCCCCCCCTATCTTAGACACTGTGACTTACAGAACCTAATAATGGTTTCTTGTCCCATCAGTACTTCTAGCTCGTGGTTCATTCGGATGTAATATATACCATTCGTCTGTTGCTCACTGGCCTAAAATTTTTCTTAGTACCATTCTTTCAAAAATGACAAGCTTTTGTTCAACTCACTGGGTTAAATCCCAAGTCTCTCATGAGTAAGTCAATAACAGTTCACATGATGATGGAAATGGATGAATGGTTCATAAGTTTGGAGAGAGGTTTCTGTCTTAACTTCTTGTCGTATCAAAACGCACATACTGCAAAATCAGTAAACTTTGGTGTGTTTCTTTAAATTTAGCTAGAATCTCTTCAACTTTAGGAGCAGTACATTTTAGTAATAAAAGTTAGTTATTAATATACGAAAAGAAGGAACATAAGACAGAGAAATAGTGGGAAAAGGAGATAAAATACACAATAAGGAATCAAAATACGAACAATTTCTTCTGATAACTTTAGAAAACTTAATTCGCTAATGAGTTTCAAATGTCAGACTTAAAGTTCTTCTAGAGTTTGACAAAGCGTACAGTGACTGAATAATAGCAGAAGTTATTACTAGGTTTAAAATTAAGAAAAATGAGGAGATATTCATAACAAAATCCAGGGCTACGAGCAATCAAAGTCTAACCTTGAACCTTTCAGTCTTAACCTTTGAATCATGAATTAAAATCTATAAAAATATATATTTTTTAATTCTAAATTAAAATTCTTCGTAAAAAAGTAAGCATATAGTAAACAACATTCTCTTACTATGAGATAACAATATATGTATATATATATATATATATATATATATATATATATATATATATATATATATGTATATACGAACGTGACTAAGGAACTGATGTTCCTAGTAAACGATAATATGTTTCGTAATGAGGAAGGTAAGAAATAACAGAGAGTTGGCGAAACAGGAAAAATAAAATAAAGCCAAAAGGTTCGCGTTTGTTTACACACCGAGACGATTTATTGTTGTTGAACTAATTACTTCTAATGAAAGAGGCATATAAACAAAATAAACAGGATACAGAAGCGGACTCGAGAAGATTGGCCTGAAGCAAATTAATTAAGAACGCCTGTTCGAAAAGTTAACAACTGCCCGTGACTAAAAAACCTTGCGATTTTTACAAACAATTCCGTTTTTCGATATTCTCATATTAAAGAATTATTTTTAGAAATAAAATTAATTTAGCGATATAAACTAAAGCGTTAGATTGAGAAAGACAAATTTCAAACTATGTAATAGTATCAGGATATGAATATGATCAATTAGGATAAAACTTCACCAAATCTATAACCTACCATCGGAATGATTTGACACTTATTAATATTTACAGTAATGTTTTTATAAAATGTTTTACCTGTCTTTTTGTTTTTCCAGAAAAGGCTTTGAAACAACTAAACGGGTATTGAATTAACTTAATTACAAGGTATCTCTGTTTACAATGCCCGAATCTTCACGTCTGAAAATTAAGTGTTTTAAAAAAAATGTCTGTGTCGAAATCGTAGCTGTGTATTTTTTATATAGGTTCCAAACTTGTTCTCTGTCTATAACCTTCGAAGAATTACAGGTATTTTCTTTTGTAGGGTTCCAGACCTCAAAAGGAAAAACGGAATCGTTATAAGATTACTCAAGTGTCTGCCCATCGCTTATCGCTGCCGTTTTTCCTCAGAAACCGCTTGACGTAGAAACTTGGAATTTCGCAAAGTAATGAAACATATTAACCCGCACATATCTCAATAACTGATTTTTTTAAAGTAATAAAACGTATTAACCCGCACACATCTCAATAGCTGTTTTTTTAAAAGTAAAAAGACATATTAACCTGCACTTATCTCAATAGCTGATTTTTTTGAGTAATAAAACATATTAACCCGCACATATCTCAATAGCTCATTTTTTTAAAGTAATAAAACATATTAACCCGCATATATCTCAATAGCTGATTTTTTAAAGTAAAAAGACATATTAACCCGCATATATCTCAATAGCTGATTTTTTTTAAATAATAAAACATATTAACCCGCACATATCTCACTAGCTGATTTCTTTGAAGTAATAAAATATATTAACCCGCACATATCTCAAAAGCTAATTTCATTTGAATGTAAAAAAGATTTATATGGAAATTTTAGGGGTGGGGGGGGGGGCAAATTAAAACTCAAAAAACTTTTTTAAATACGTTTGTAGTGTGGAGTATCGTTTGAAAGAGCTAATAGAAAAGGGTTTCTAAAATATTTTTTTTTAAATTTTATGTAGCACCACTTAAGACGTATACTGAAAACTAGGCAAAAAAATACGTACCTGCGGCTCTTATTTCTAGTCTTATAGTCTTAAGGCCTGTGGAAGATATATTAAGCAATATATTTGAAAATATACCTTGTGAAAAATTATATTTGTATATAGTTTAATTGAAACCTCATGTAACCTTCAATGTTTCTAGGTGCCTTAATATGTACGGAATTTGCGTAGTGCGAGTTTTGTTCAAGCTTGTCAAGTATTCTATTTGCACCTCGCAGCAGTAAATAAGTTTAGTTCAATAATAGAAAAAGTAGGAAAAATTTTCTCAAAATTTTCTCGCAAACATTTTTTCTCGTGGGGAAAATTTTATGCACCGATATATTATTCGTTCAATAAAATACTGTTAGTACATTCACAAAAATTGTGAGCGATCATGGGGCGCCTGGCAGATGTGAAACATGTAAATTTTTTATATTCAAATATTTAAATATTTTTATTTGAACGAACTGAAAACGATAAAACAATTATACAGGTAGATTTCAATAATAAAATTATTTTATTTTATTTTTTTGAAATAATTTATCACAGATATATTTCTCAACGATCTTTTGAAAATATATGCTTAATTTTATAATACTGTTAACCGACAAGACGCGAAGCTGGCCGAATGAAGTCGCAAAAAACTGACCAGGTGCGAAGCTGGTCTAATTAAACCGGAAAGACCTAACAAGACGTGAAGCTTGCCGAATTAAATAGGAAAGAGACGATAAGACGCTAAATTAACCGAATTAAGTCGGAAAGAGCTGACAAGACGATAAACTGACCGAATTAAGTCGGAAACAACTGATAAGACGCAAAATTAACCGAATTAAATCGGAAAGAGCTGACAAGATGTGAAGCTGGCCGAATTAAGTCGAAAAGAGTCAACAAGACGCCAAGCTGGCCGAATGGCATGTCGCGTCGTGAAATCGAAACGTTTTAAGTCCCATCCAAATGCGCCATTCGATGTTACACATGAAAAATTCATGCAAGTAAGGAAAAAAATATGCGTGTCAGCTCCAACGCGCGACTGGAGTTTACTCCTTAAGTACGATTATCTTAGAATGTATAAAATAGGTAACACTGTATACAAATATAAATATCAATATCATTAAACATAAATGGAAAACACTTTAATAAAAAGATGCTGACAATTTAATTATGTTCAACTCCCAATGAATAAGATGAATAAGATTAAATTTATACAACAAAATTAAAAACATTTAGTACCGTCAGAGTAAGAAGTTAAAATTAAAAGATACTTTTTAACTTTGAAGGATAAAAGACACCAAATATTCACACGTAATGACAATTAATGATTACATCTTGACATAAGCGAACGATGGTAAACTATATGTGTCATACTTCCTTATTGCGAATACGCCAAAAGAAAATGACAAATAAACATATTGATATCTCACTCTAAAAATGCGCAAAAATGTTGTGCGGAGAGGCCACTTAACTTTTATACTTTTTTCAACGCTCTGCTTACACTCTGCTTGCTGTTCTAGTTTTACTCCTCATAAAACTTCACACCGGGCGCTATATATGAAAATCGACTCTTAAAAAGTAAACCCAAATAAAAAATAAAATACTTGAGGTATTTGGTTTGGAGATCTAAAACACGATAACCGTAGTGCACGCAGGATTACTGCATCAAATTGACACACGAATACAGCATTTATACGCTACTGTTATCTCCTTCCACCACATACTCATTGAAAATGGCTTCAGGTACATTTAAGGGTATAATTCATATATTCAAATAATTTCGCAGTATTTTTGTATGTAAATTACATGTAAAGATACGCAAAAAAATAATATATATAATAAGTCATATATAATTATATATATATATATATATATATATATATATATATATATATATATATATATATAAACGGAGACATATTAGTCAAATTATTTTTAAGTCCACGCAAATTATCGCTATACAATAAGTATATTAAATTTATTTCGATATTAAAAAGCGTACTATAATAAACTGCTAGCAAGTGGTGCTTAGCAACGCTACCTAGTAAACAACATAAGCTATTGTTATATTCGCAACAACATATGCTATTGTTATAGATCTACTAAAAGAGACCACCTTGAGAGCAATGATATTGAGGAAAAATTTAAAGTATGCTATAAGTATCGTTAAGCTAATAAACAAATAATAACACAAAGTTAACAGCGCATTACACTAAAAATAATTACAGCGATAAAAATCAGACATTACATTATTACTCATTTACGATTATATTAAAAGCCAATTAATGTCTCATTATAGCCATAACAAGCTGATTAATCGTTGTCATGTTTAAACTAACCGATGACTATGTACAGATGGTGTAAAAAATCACATGTGTAGAATGACACCATAGTGGAAATTAAGACGAAATACTTGCATCATGATATGCTGCAAAATATAAAGCGATAATATAAAGTGGTAATGTTTGTCTGTCATCCAGTTCCTTCCTGTCATCCTTTTCAACACTGTACCATAGAATGTACCATAGTGTATCAAATATCTTTTAAAAACCCGACTTCAAAAAATGTAGGTAATAAAAAGTAAAAAATAATTAACTCAAAATTGGTACCCACTTATTTTAATGCATAACTAACTTACTTATTTTAGAAGTCGGTGCCAGCACTATCGGCCAATTTTAACAAATTTATAATTTAATTTAATTTATAATGCAAATTTAAAACTTTAACTTCTAATATACTTATAATACTAAATAGACTCATAAAGGGCATATTTATAATATAAAAATTATTTACATTTGTGTAAGTTATATATTGCAAAATAAGTGGGTACCTATTTTGAGTTAATGACTTTTTACTTTTTTGGTACCCACCTTTTTTGAAGTCGGTTTTTTAAGATATATTTTATTTGTAGTGATTAGTATATTAATATTAATCATCACAATTATTTTCTTTCTTAGTATATTGGATAGTTATTAAAAATCACCGGTAAAAGCTAGTAAGTAAATAATTTCATCTTTGTCTAAAGTTGATTATCAACAACACATAGAAATGAAGCGATAGTAGTAGCCACCAATGGTTAGCTATTAACCGTTTAGGAGTTCGGTTCTCCATATCCCAAGTCCAATATCAGATTTTGGAAAGTAATAACTAAAGTAACAACTATCCAATAGCATATATATTGAATCACGATCGATTTACTACCATCTATTAAGGAGTTATATTATTCATCTTCAGTACTCATCATCACACACCAACCTAATTGATGGTGCAGTTATTTTGCAAAGTAAAAACTACCAGTAATAAACATTTTGAATTATGTTTGATTTACCATCCGATAAGGAGTTCCATTGTTCATCTCCAGAACACTTCATCAGACTATGACATGATCTATAGTAAAAAGTAACAACTACTAGTAGCATATATCTTGAATCACTTTCAAGTGTCTACCATCTGTTAAGGAGTTTCATTGTTCATCTCCAGAACTCATCATCAGACCCTGACCTGGTCGATGGTGTAGTTATTTTGCAAAGTAACAACTACTAGTAGCAAATGTATTTAATCACGGTTGTTTTACTAATATCCGTTAAGGAGTTCCATTGTTCATATCCAGAACTTATCATCAGACCCTCATCTGGTAAGTGGTGTAGTTATTTTGCAAAATAACAACTACGTAGCAAATATCTTGAATCATAGTTGATTTACTGCCATTTGTTAAGGAATTCGTTCATTTGCAGACCCCATCATCAGATCATCATCATATTAAATGGAACTATACCTACAGCACCCTCTTTCAAGTGAAAAATCATCAAAATCGGTCTAATCGGTCTACTCGGTAAAGAAGTCTCGCTGAACATACATAAAAAAAGGATTCCGTCGAACCTCCGTTTTTGAAGTCGGTTAAAAAGGAAAAAAATCCGATAACTAGACAAAATACATTTTAGTCCATATTGTATTGCTCTCTGATGTGACGTTATGTCATGTATAATTTACGGATAATCTTGTACTTATATGTGGCTTAACCTCTGTACACTTTAGCTCATATGATAATCAGCCTTATAATATCGTGTTACTTTATGAATAACGTAAATGCTACGAAATTATATAGCCTTTAAGCTGACGTCCGAATGTTGTATCGTTACGAAACCTTTGTTTGATACGTTAAAATGGAGCCTTATTTTACTTTACGTAAAGGTAGCTAAAACAGTAGGCGTTACGGCTGACCTTAAAGGTTCTTTAAATATTTCTTTCGAAAATGAAATAAATTTGGCCTTACTGGAAAATTAATTGGGCGAACTGAAAAGTGAAACGACTAATTGTTATTGTTACCTTATAAAAGTTATATTATGTATTAAATTAAATATCAAGAAACGTCTCATAAAAAATAAATCGCATTTGAAGAAACGCCGATAAAGTCCGTACTCGAGAATTGAGGGAGACCTCAGTACCATATACATTACAAAATAATATTTTCGACTATATAAAGAAATAATAAAATTAGTAATTGACAATTTGAGATCGATGATGAAAGTGAAACGACAAATAAATTACTTGACGCGCATCAAAGTAAAATAATCTATAAAAACGCGTCTCCTGACATCCATAGATAAAATACAATACTATCATCGTCGACGAAATAGCTCGGTCCTTTTCTTCCTACTCGTAAAATTATATGACGTCATTCTTTTATCTCAGACCAAAAATAAATAGTGTTACTTTAACGAACAATAAAGATTAAAACAAAACCGGTGCGATACAATATGCCGATTTTGAAAGTGAATCTCAAGACAGCCTCAGTTGTTGTGCGTTAGCTAACGGATGCGTTGGTTAAGTTAATGACACAACAGAGAGCTGAAGCAGTAGTTTTGGAATTTCTTCCAAAAATAATACAGAATAATGATCAAAAATACACTCCATTTAAAAGTAAATGAAAATGTCACGTATTTTACATTTTTTAGGGATCCCTATTTCAAACTGAACAATCAACCCTATAACTCATTTGTGTGTTTGTCTGTTACAGCCGTTTTTGTTAAAAACTACGGGACGTAGAAACTCAAAAGTTTACCTGTGATGTATAATTTAAAAAGGCTTATTATAAGGAACATAATAATATTTTTTCGTAACTTTAAACAGCACATTTAAAATTATGCTAAAAATTTGCAAAAATTGAGAGCGTAACCGGGCACCATTATTTCCAAAAATATAAATAATAAATTTAGTAAAATCTAACTAACTAGAAGATTATAAAAAAACAGTAGCAATTGTCCCAGATCTTAAATATGCACCATGCTTTTATGCCTGTCACAGATATAGCAAGCAATACATTTACGTTGTGAATAATTACAATTTTGCAAACAGTTTAATAACTATTAACAACTTTATTTACAAGTGTCTAAATGTGTACAGAACCCTCATAGTATACATTCTGCTCGTATTTGAAAGGGTTTCCCATCTTTCCACTACTGAACAAGTGATAACCAAAGAAATTTGAAATTTGCCAAGTTTATATCAAAACACATAAAATTCCACAAAACCACCTATCAAAATAACCAGAAATAGTTCTACTAAGAAAGAGTGTTCATGAAACACTACGAGTACTTCCAGAAATTTTTCAGAAAAGTTTTAGTATCAGTTCAAAAACTACAATGGTATAGTATTCATTGGAAACCACTTTAAAAGTTAATATTTTATAAATTCGCCTTAAAATATTTTGCTTGATTATTAAAATATTAAATTCATCGTAATTAAACTCGTTCTAACAAAAATACAATGGGGAAATACCCGATGAGCATATTTGGATAGTACAATAGGCGTTATGTTCTTCACTTCAATTATTTTGTGAAAGTGAATATCATACGATATCTTTGTCATTGGTTCTCAGGAATACTCATACTTCTTGGCCTTGGTATTAATTGATTATTTAGTTTGTATTTCCATTTGTACTTTTGTTTAGCAATTTCCAGATTTCCAGATGTCAGCCTGATACTTTGTTTAATTTCAACCTAATGTAAACTGATTTATTTTATCTTATCAGCGATGGTAGACTCGTTGTTCGCAGCTTGCTGCTAATACTCATTGTTTGGGGTAATTTAATTTTGTATAGTCTGACCTAAGATATTTTTGAACAAGATGGCATATTTTGTTCAAACAATTGAAGAATAATATAAAGAGGAAGAATTTTAAATTAATACTTTTTTACCTATATATTTTTTTATTTTCAGAATATATATATATTTTTTGTTTATCAGAATTTATGAGCTATTTGTGCTTATGTAGCTTATATAAAACTATTTAATGAGTGTCCCAACATAAATGTTTACTCCTGTAGGATTTATGTTTCTTACTTTAACGGGACACTAATCATATATGTCATTAAAATAGGAGGATAACTTGCTGGAATTGAAGATAATTTTTCATATTAAATTACTTTATCTTTCTATGTAACAACAAATTGTATATATATGATTCTTTGACAGACTGAAAAACGAACATATAACGAAAGTTCAAGGGAAAGTTCAAGTTTGGGTACAGAATCTTAAAGAACCTTTAGTAACCTGCAGTGCTTTTAAGTAGGGCAAGCTACCAAGAGAGACACTGATAAGAATATCAAAGTTCTTACTAATCTAATTCTTGCCAATTTTATACTACTTGCTTCACTTTCTTACTAATACAACATTTTCGGTGAACAAAACCCATAAATATTGAATATATTTGGCGCTAATTTTGTAGAAATCTCTTATTCACAATTAAATGAAACTACGTGATGTAGTATTATTTCTACTTTCTTAAAGTTCTTTACAACGACCTAGGTTTCGTTGTATTACAACATCTTCAGGTGGGCTATTAGCAAAGATCTATCTTTGCGACCTGCTTTTAAGTAGGGCAAGCTACTAAGATAGACACTTCTTATCGAAGTTCGTACTAATCTAATTCTTGCCAATTTTATACTACTTGCTTCACTTTCTTACTAATACAACATTTTCGGTGAACAAAACCCATAAATATTGAATATATTTGGCGTTAATTTTGTAGAAATTCCTTATTCACAATTATATGAAACTACGTGATGTAGTATTATTTCTACTTTCTTTAAGTTCTTTACAACGACCTAGGTTTCGTTGTATTACAACATCTTCAGGTGGGCTATTAGCAAAGATCTATCTTTGCGACCTGCTTTTAAGTAGGGCAAGCTACTAAGATAGACACTTCTTATCGAAGTTCGTACTAATCTAATTCTTGCCAATTTTATACTACTTGCTTCACTTTCTTACTAATACAACATTGTCGGTGAACAAAACCCATAAATATTGAATATATTTGGCGTTAATTTTGTAGAAATTCCTTATTCACAATTATATGAAACTACGTGATGTAGTATTATTTCTACTTTCTTTAAGTTCTTTACAACGACCTAGGTTTCGTTGTATTACAACATCTTCAGGTGGGCTATTAGCAAAGATCTATCTTTGCGACCTGCTTTTAAGTAGGGCAAGCTACTAAGATAGACACTTCTTATCGAAGTTCGTACTAATCTAATTCTTGCCAATTTTATACTACTTGCTTCACTTTCTTACTAATACAACATTTTCGGTGAACAAAACCCATAAATATTGAATATATTTGGCGTTAATTTTGTAGAAATTCCTTATTCACAATTAAATGAACATACCTGATGTAGTATTATTTCTACTTTCTTTAATTTCTTTACCACGACCTAGGTTTCGTTGTATTAAAACATCTTCAGGTGGGCTATTAGCAAAGATTTCTGAAGATATTAAAAATATTTGCTTATAGCCCACGTGAAGATCACGTAGATTCATTTAATTGTGAAAGCCCATAAACTTTACGGCAAAAGCCCATAAATTACTGTAAATGATGTCAAATTGTAAACCAAACAGACACATCGATCACTAAATCTACGCTTTACATTAATATATTATGAATAATTAATTCTCTTTATGTCCTGCTATAATTTTTTTATCAGAATTGGTGAAATTATTCAGATCGGTGCGAGTACAGTTTAACAGTTTTACAAGTGGACATTTCACTGTTTATTAGTTATTAAAGTAATGATGTAACATACATTAAAAATTATATATTTCACAAAAACAATTTTCACTTGTAATCATAAAAATCGATTTGAAAAGTTTTTCTCATGCAACTGTTGTTAAAATTTTTTCGACATAGCTGCCTTTCTTAATGATACTAAACGCTGAACATGTAAATTCAAACACGAACTTCTATAAAAAGAATTTAAAAATTTAATTAAGCAACGTTTATTGCGTAAAAAAAGCTTATAAATTTAATGTTTGACGACCCGTTCATCATAGTGAAAATAGTTTTCAAATATATATAAAATCATGAGTGGTATTTTTTTTTCTCAAGTGCGTTGTTTTCTATTAATATTCTTCATTTATAGAAACAAAAAAGGGAAATTATCGTCAAGGCGGGTCCAACATTTTATTTAAAACACAACGCCAGGTTAACCACAAATATTGACCATATATGGAAATGGCATATAATGTAATTTTAAAATCGTTGTCGAGTTCCATTCAAATTTATATTATTTATTCAATAAAAGATTAATACGAAAGTCGCACTTCCACAAAAATATACATTATACCATTTTAAACTGCCACGATGAAAATACAAAACAACAAACTAATAAAATGAATACAAATAGGGTACTTGCAGCACAATGACTAAATCAATGAATTAAATTTACTGACAAAATGCAATGGGTTTATTTATAATGTGGAAGAGGTTTAGGTGGTAGAAGGTTTTACCCAGTGGTTTTGTGTGTGTGTGTGTATGTGTGTGTGTGTGTGTGTGTGTTGTTTCAAATGAATGTAACAAAATACGGGTTATTTCACTCTGAATATAGCCAAGAAAAGTTGACAAATTACAACTTATTTTCTCCCTATAAATTGGCGCTTGAAGTGACGTAATCAATTTTGTTTCTTATAGAAAACTTTTACAACACAATTATTGACAGACATAAAGTTTGCACGTTTCATCTATTACACGTACTGGTAGCATTCGATTTGTGCGTTCGGACTGCAGATTATATTAAATTACAGACATCGCTTGAATACTATAAATTAAAATGTTTCATTATTCATATATGTATGTATATATATATATATATATATATATATATATATATATATATATATATATCCCATAAACACATATGTAGATATTTTTTTCAAAAAAGTAATGATTTATTCAGTATAGGAAAAGCGATCTGAAAAAAGTGTGATAAAATTTCCTCTACATAAAGGAAAATTTGCAAAATCTAACAAAAACCGTCCATTTAAATTAATTGATGACCTCACTGACGTATACGTCAACAACAATAATCTCCCTATAAATTGGCACTTGAAACGACGTAATCAATTTTTATTCTTATAGAAAACTTTTGCAACACAATGTACCGTGTAATTTGACAGACATAAAGTTTGCACGTTTCATCTATTATACGTACTGGTAGCATTCGATCTGTGCGTTCGGACTGCAGATCATGTATTAAATCGCAGACTTCGCTTGAATACTATAAATTAAAATGTTTCAATATTCATATATGTATATTTATATATATATATATATATATATATATATATCCCATAAACACATATGTAGATATTTTTTTCAAAAATGTAATGATTTATTCAGTATAGGAAAAGCGATCAGAAAAAAGTGTGATAAAATTTCCTCTATATAAAGGAAAATTTGCAAAATCTAACAAAAACCGTCCATTTAAATTAATTAATGACCTCACTGACGTATACGTCAACAACAATAATCTCCCTATAAATTGGCACTTGAAATGACGTAATCAATTTTTTTTCTTATAGAAAACTTTTGCAACACAATGTACCGTGTAATTTGACAGACATAAAGTTTGCACGTTTCATCTATTATACGTACTGGTAGCGTTCGATTTGTGCGTTCGGACTGCAGATCATGTATTAAATCGCAGACTTCGCTTGAATACTATAAATTAAAATGTTTCAATATTCATATATGTATATATATATATATATATATATATATATATATATATATATATATATATCCCATATGTAGATATTTTTTTCAATAAAGTAATGATTTATTCAGTATAGGAAAAGCGATCAGAAAAAAGTGTGATAAAATTTCCTCTATATAAAGGAAAATTTGCAAAATCTAACAAAAACCGTCCATTTAAATTAATTAATGACCTCACTGACGTATACGTCAACAACAATAATCTCCCTATAAATTGGCACTTGAAATGAAGTAATAAATTTTGTTTCTTATAGAAAACTTTTGCAACACAATGTACCGTGTAATTTGACAGACATAAAGTTTGCACGTTTCATCTATTATACGTACTGGTAGCATTCGATCTGTGCGTTCGGACTGCAGATCATGTATTAAATCGCAGACTTCGCTTGAATACTATAAATTAAAATGTTTCAATATTCATATATGTATATATATATATATATATATATATATATATATATATATATATATATATATATGTATATATATGATGTTCAGTACAAGCTGTGTACAATTCCTTATATAGCACTGCGCGCCTGCCTTGAAGAAAGCAGTACTTCAGATAAATCTTGCAGTACTTGATAAGCTGTATGTAGCTTTATGTATATACACCTATTAATTGGTAATGTAAGTTATTTCATAAATGTATATATATATATATATATATATATATATATATATATATTCCATAAACACATATATCCATATTGTTTTCAAAAAGTAATGATTTATTCGATACAGGAAAAGCGGTCATTAAAAAGTGCGATGAAACTTCCTCTATATAAAGGAAAATTTGCAAAATCTAACAAAAACCATCCATTTAAATTAATTGATGACGTCACTGACGTATACGCCAACGGCGGAACCGGTCAGCTCCGGAAATGAGTGCAAAGATGACTAGCAAATCTAAATTTCGTTTTAAATGTCCTTTTGCAAACACAGGATAGGATTAGAATTATACACTGTGATCTCCAAAATATCAAGATATTTTTATAAGGGAGTCCTTTATCTCCAAATTCTCTAAATACAAAACTACCGCGACTGACATTCGTTTAATAAACTAAACGCTAGGAGAGATATTCAATACATTTGGCGTTAATTTTGTAGAAATTAATTATTCACAATTAAATGAAACTACGTGATGTAGTATTGTTTCTACTTTCTTTAAGTTCTTTACCACGACCTAGGTTTCGTTGTATTATAACATCTTCAGGTGGGCTATTAGCAAGTAGAAACAATACTACATCAAGTAGTTTCATTTAATTGTGGCTAGAAGAGATATTAATCATTCTTTACAAAATTACACATACAAAACCCAATGCTTCTGGAATTTTATTTTGTTTAAAAACCCAGTTTATTCTTTACGGTTAAGTTATCTTCCCAGGTTCTTGTTTATTTTTTTAGTCTTTTTTGGTACAATTATGACGTCTATGCTCACAGGTAAGACGAAATTCATATTTTCCAAATAAATTTTATCGTGCATTTAATTTGCAATTATGATTCATATTCTGTTATTTTCAATATGTATAAACTTTAAAAATTAATTGGAAATCGATGGGGCTTGAAAAAATTGCGATTATTAAATTGAAAAGTTCGTTATTAAAATAAAAAGGTGTTTAAACTTAATCAAATCAATAACGGAGAGTTATTAATTAAAAACCTAAATTTATAGTTGCATAGCCTTGTATATATAACTGTTCCCATGTACTGTAACCATCCATATGAATCCGAATCTTGTTAAACCTTAATTACGGGTAAAATTATTTATTAAATTGGTTTTGGACATCTCCCTCACTACTGATGTATGGTATTTTATGTCCAAGATGCCAATTAAAAACTGATGTCAATTAAGATGATGATCATAGCATTTACGCGTGCATTGTTTGCCAGGACGGTGTGACATTAAGGTTGGACTGTATCTTCAGAAGATAATGTACCAATTACTGGAAAATATTATCTTACATTTGTTAATTAACTGGGGCTTTTTTTACGCATTCCTTACTGCTATTGCTTTATTTTCCTTTTTACAAAAACTACTTCAAATTTATTTGATTTCTACATTATAATACATAACTAATTATAATCGGTTACCAACATTTCCACAATTTCGAGGTTTAGTTCGGATATTGTCGTTCAACTATGCATAAAATTGTTCCAATACTCCTTATTGTCTATGTCATTGTTTTTATCAGATCAGTAAAAGGACATCCATTCAAAAATAAGAACCAGTGATATCCTTTATATGTGGGTTAAGTGATACAGCAAATGTATTATCATTGCAAGGAAGTAACTGCATACGAAGAAAAATCTGGAATATATTTTTCTCTTTCAAAAATAAACATATATAAAATTATCGTATAAAACCAATATTTTACATGCATCTTTAAAAGCGTTGGCACCCCGTACGATTATAATAAATTTAATTGAATTCTGTCGACCAATTTAGGCGTTACCAGTTTTTAATAGATAGTAGTAGCATTTGATTAGGACTTTCTCATATTTCGTAACAATTATCATTTTTTAACTTATTGCTATAACATTTGAACAATAATGAGTATAATATATTTCAAGCAATCACTCAAATAAATAGAAAGTTTACAGTTAAAAAAATAGGGCATTCGGAAGCAAAAAGGAGCTTACAACTAGAGTTTGGGCGTGTTTGAACTAGTTTTAAAAAAAACTTATAGCGCTATAGACACGACTAGAAAATCTAGATTGAGAAATACATCACAATTATTAGCGGCAGGTTCGCTGGATTGTTGTTCAATTAATCAGCTTCGAGGGTAGTCGGTACTCGAATGGATGACTGCATGGAAATACTGCATGATATCGGCTCCCTTTTCCACTTTCAACTTCCTTTTCCAATTTTAATTTCGTTTTTAATTTTTCACGTCCATTATAGGATGTCCATAAAAAATTAAGTGCTCAGCAATAATCAGCCCGCAGATTTTTCATTATCAATAATATATAGATTGAAAATATTATTTTTTTTAATACTTTAAGGTTGGCTTAAGGTTTTCTAAATATACATTCAAGTGGGACACGGAAATGGATTTGCCTCCTTTAAATGTATACAGCGTTTAAGTTAAAGAGGTGACGAATCCATCGTCCTGTGGAAAAAGTAACAAATATTATATCAGTCTTCAATCTAGGCCAATGAATTTATCAATTTTCCGGAAAAAAATCTTACTCCCTTCATATATTCCAACATTATGATTAAATTTTCGCAATTTTTTTAACATCGAAAATCGATGTTACATGAAAAATTGCCTACATATATCATAACGTAAATATATTCCATACTATATCTCACGTAGCCTTAAAACATGGTGTAAATTTAAATATTATTGTTACTCACTATAGCATATATATATATATATATATATATATATATATATATATATATATATATATGTATATATATATATATATATATATATATATATATATATACATATATATGCAAGTTATTTTGCAGTTGATTTAAGTCGCTGGTATTACGTTCCTAAGAACTGTTTACAGATCCAACCACATGTCATAAATTTGATCGAATATTACTCCTAAACTAGTAGAGACTACTTAGCTGTGATGATTTTCCTTTTAATGTTGTTATATTTATTATTATTGTAAATACTGTTCAGATATTAAAAAAATATCATTTCAGCTAGTAGAGAGTGATGATACGTAACTCTAAGTAACTATTGAATATATTTGGCGTTAATTTTGTAGAAATTCATTATTCACAGTTAAAGGAAACTACGTGATGTAGTATTAATTCTAGTTTATTTAAATTCTTTACCACGACCTAGGTTTCGTAGTATTACATCTTCAGGTAGGCTATTCGCAAAGATCTTTACAAATTGCTCACCTGAAGATGTTGTCATACAACGAAACCTAGGTCGTGGTAAAGAATTTAAATAAAATAGAAGTAATACTACGTCACGTAGTTCCATTTAATTTTGTCTAAATGACTACTTTAAAACTTAATATGTCGTAAATGGATCAAAAAATGTTAATAACACAGTCTTAATATATTTGAACGACCTGTCCAGCGACGTACAGTGAGGTTTGCGAAAAAAGCAACCCCCTTTTTTTGAAACATTTTATACTCATTCATAAATTTGTACACGCTATAAATATTTAATAATTTCAACGATAGCACTAAGAGCTTGCGAATAAAACGGCTGAAATATACAGACTGACAGAGCTATAATATATATATTCCTAGTTTAACTACAGAATCATAAAAAGTTAAATTTTACAATTATGTAATAATTTAACAAATGATCTAGAAAGGTATTTCTTGCACTGACTAACATTTTGACGGGTAAAAGCTACGCTCCCGGACAACATTGAAGTAAGGCGTATTTACATCCCGGCGAATTAGGGGTATTTATTTATTATGCAATGTTTCCCGGAGCACATTTTCCACTATAGTTTACCGTGTTTCATTTCATTTTACAAAACAATCTTAAAGTAACGCGTATTTACGTCCCGGCGAATACGGAGTATTTTATTGTTATGCAATGTTTCTCGGAGCATACGTCCGTCTATAGTTTATCTTGTTTCATTTCACAAAACAATCTTGTAGTAATGCATATTTGTGTCCCGGGGAATTCGGAGTATTTAATTATTATACAACGTCTCCAGCAGCATACGTACGATAATACTTTACCTTGTTTCATTTAACTTTACAAAACAATCTTGAAACAATGCGTATTTACATCCCGGCGAATACGGAGTATTTAATCATTATGCAACATTTTCCATAGCACATGTCTATCTATAGTTTACCTTGTTTCATTTCATTTCACAAAACGATCTTGAAGTAATGCATATTTACATCCCGGCGAATTCGGAGTATTTAATTATTATATAACTTTTCACGTAGCATATAGGTCCGTCTATAGTTTACCATGTTCCATTTACAACTATAATGCAAAACGTTCCATTTACAAATATAATACAAAATATTTCATTTTAAAAAACTGTATTGAAGTAATGCGTATTTACATCCCGGTGAATTTGGAGTATTTAATTAATATCCAACGTTTCCCAGAGCATACATCCATTTATAGTTTACATTGTTTCATTTCATTTTAGAAAACATTTCATTTTACAAAACAATCTTGGAGTAATGCACATTTACGTCCCGGCGAATGCCGAATATTTAATTATGAGTCTATAGTTTACCACATTCCATTTACAAATGTGATACAAAATATTTCATTTTAAAAACCGTATTAAAATAACGCGTATTTATATCCCGGTGAATTCAGAGTATTTAATTATTATCCAACGTATCCCGGAGTATACATTCATACATAGTTTACCTTGTTTCAATTAATTTTGCAAAACATTTCATTTTACAAAACAATCTTGAAGTAACGCATGTTTACATCCCGGCGAATTCGGAGTATTTAATTATTATGAAATGTTTTCCAGAGCATTCAGACGTTTATAGTTTACATTATTTCATTTAATTTTACAAAACTCTTTGACGAAAAAAAATATTAATTAACAATCTCAGTATTTGAACATATAATAAAACTATCGATCTATACATATAATAAAACTGTAACAGAGTGAATTTTGTACATGGAAAATATTTCATGATTTATTTAGCTTATAGAATGATAATAGAAGCCAGAAACTTTTTCTAGAATTTTTTTCTGTTTGTAATTTTTTTCTCAAGTCGCGCTAAAACTACTGGAGGAATTTTGATGAAATTTCGTGTTTATATAAAAGTTTGTATACTCAAGCAATGTATAGGATTATTATATGGATAATGTACATGTTGTTTAAAAAAAACTGACTTGATGAATATTATAATATTGGTGCTGCCTACATTATCTATTAGGGTTTTTAGTCAACTTTATGCTTATAAATATATCACGATAACTTCTCTTATTCCCAATTCCATGCGAACGAAATCGCGGGCATAGCTAGTAATTAATAAATCCAAGACTGGTGAATGTTCGAAAAATGTCCCTATATATGACGATTTGTTAATCTATAAAATAACGACAAATTGTATGTCGGATCAAAAATAAAGTAGAGTCTATATGTCCTGAAATTATTGACACAAGTTAAGCGAAGTAATTTAACAGGAAGTCAGAAAAAATAGAGAGGAAAGTTGCATATAATTTGTAAACCCAAGCGGGGCCTTAAATTGGCAACGATTCTAAAAACTCTCGCCAAACTTCGAAGTTTTAAACTCCGCGTTAACGAATGCGAAGATTTTAACTTGATTTAATAATTTTTATTTAATAATCAAATAAATTATAGGAGATAAGTGTTTTGATGCACAATACGAATGCAGACGCACATAGCGAAACGTGTTCGAGTCGGTGCAAAGGAACAGAATAGGTAACGGATGAGGATAATAGACATTAATGCAAACAAATAGGAAGCGTGTAAATCCTTTAAGTCTCCATGGCATACATTTTGTAAACAATCAAAATTATTAATAATCCCTAAATATGGTGTGTAGTGCATTCTATAAACGTATTTAAATAATTCATAAAACAATGCGGTGCTTAGTTTTTTTTTCTAAAATCTAATCTTGTGCTCGTACGTAATCTAATTTCTTTTTACAACTTCATATTCTGTTATGTAATATAATCTCTTTTTACAACTTTATATTCTGTTGTCAAACAAATAGGAAGCGTGTAAATCCTTTAAGTCTCCATGGCATACATTTTGCAAACCATCAATATTGTTTATAATCCCTAAGTATGGTGTGTAGTGCGTTCTATAAACTTATTTAAATAATTCATAAAACAATGCGGTGCTTAGTTTTTTTTTTTCTAAAATCTAATCTTGTGTTCGTACGTAATCTAATCTCTTTTTACAATTTTATTTTCTGTTACGTAAAGTAAGTCCTAAGTATTAAAATCTGTATTGCAACAGAAAATTGTTGTTGTTTTCCATGTAGAGGTACTTTTCGTCAAATTTTAAATAATTAACATTTTTTGACAATTTTCGTAATCTATAATGCCTCTAAATTTTTAACTTTTATTTGACAGGAAAAGGAAAAGCTTTAGAAGCTCGATTGTTACGAATAATTTGTGTTAACTTGTGTAAATAATTTGTATTTTGTTAAGTGCACTAGATCTAAATTTTACTTTATCATATAGAGGTTAGTTGACTATCCAAAAATAACGTATTTTTTAAAATAACGAATTTTTTAAACTAAAGATTGAATTACTAATGTCCTTACAACATGAAAAACTGACCGTATGAATTTTTAGTCTTTAGCTGTTACAGCTGACATGTCTTGATGATATCTTCCGACCCTTAATTATGCTAAACAAGAAATTACAACGAAGAAATGAAAACGCCTTCCCAGCCAACCTATTTGTGCAAAAAAGATGTGGAAACATTTAACTTTTAGATTTAAAATCATGAGAAATGAACGGAAAATATAAAAGCTTTATTAGAATATCTAAAACTAAGTCTAAACAGTTGATATAATTATTTCAAAGATATTTAAGTGTATTAAAAATGCACGTTTTCTTTAGTAATATTAAATTCGAGTTATTATTAAAAATATTAAACTTGAATACTTATTTTAAAAATCTCCCCAACGTTTCTACAAAATCCGTAGTTTGAGGCATTCCCTTGAATTTAAAAAAAAATTGATCCGATCAATCAGTAGCCGTTAGTAACCACACTCCTTCCATATTCCCATTTAAATGAATGTTAAAATAATATCTTCAGCATTTTCTCTTTTTATACTTATCAATTAAACAATTTGTTATTTTAATTCTTCTTCCTTTGAGGGTGCTTCTCCAACTAGTGAAGGTTAGCAGTCAGCTCTGCATATTTAATCCCATCCTTGGTAAAGCGGAAGAGCTAGGCAACAAGAACTTGTATCTGTCATGCCTGGGAACATGCCCCAAATATGCAAATTTACATTGTTTGATGGTTTGCAAAACTTTGCGTTCCTAGCCACTCCATCGCAGAACTTCCTCATTGGTGATTTACTCCAAGTGAATTGAGTCCAAAGAATAGACACATGGACACTGTAGGCCCACATTTCAAATGTTCCTATACATTTCCTGAGATCTTCCTTAATAGTCCAAACCTCGCATCCATATAGAAGTATTGGCCAGATGTAGCGCTGGAGAAGACGACTTGAAAATGGAATTTTAAGGTTACGATTGCAGAGCACTTTTTCATTTTTCCTAAGGCACTGCGGTCAAATAATGAATATTGCTTTAGTTTTGTAGCAGCTAATAATGAAGTACTTGCGACTCCCCTTAGAACTCTTTCGTGACCCATGCTTTGGAAAACACTGGTCTATTGCATTACTTTACTTCCAGAACTGCTTCTTTTTTTGAGTATTTCATTTAAAGACAAAGTGATATATATCATTATCACGCTTGACACTTGCGAGCAAGCTGATGACATATTTGCTTCAACCCAAGAATGTGCTTTGTTGACAAAATACTGTGTCTAATTGTGAACTCGTAATCAAAGTGCGAGACATATGATGTGGCACGATTGCTAATTAAGTTACATTAGCTTGCGGTTCGTTAATTTAATTGTAGGTACGCGGTTTTTTTATAATATTTGCGTCTAGCAGATGATTACGTTGTTCTATTAACGATATAATTACAGTCGTAAACATAAATATGCGCGCTAATCAGTAGAATATATCAGTAGGCGGCTTCTCGCTAGTGACAAGATATAATTTGGCTTCTACTGCGAGATAATATATATACTGGTGGAGCGAAAAACAATTTTTTTCAATTATCGTGATGTTATACCTAAAAAACCAAGGAGTAAAAAGACCAAGTTTGGACCCAATTAATAAGAGAAAAGAATATTTTAGGTCCAACTTTTTGTTCGCCCCTGGTTATGCGTATCTAATGTAACGTAGTACTTCCGGGATTACGTACTAAAAATACTATAATTGTGAAAGTTTGGATCGTTAAACCAATAACCCAAGCAATGAATAATTTCCGAACTTATCTTGCCTATTTTTCGCGTAGCGGAAAGTCGTAGAGACTACGTGTTACTCGCGGCTTTGCATACGTAGAATATGAATAATAAAAAAAGTATGTTTGGATGTTTGTTTCATTATCACGCCTAAACGCCATGAGAAATATTTATCAAACTTGACAAGAACATAATGCTTCATTTGAACTAACGTATTTGTCATTTTAACCCCAGGGATATCAATATTCCTATAAGATGAAACTGTCCCCCTCTTTACGGTGTTGAAATTCAATATTTTTTTTAATTTTATCTCGTAGGTCGTAAAATTAATTTTTTATTTTGTTAAAATTGTCATTTTTCACTAAATGTCATCTCAATTATTAAAAAAATAATTTAGTTAACAAAGTTTTCACGTCTTCTTTTAATTTCAAAGTCTATTTAATCATTAAGCAAAATGGTCGATAGCTCAGATTTTTCTTCCATATGTCATACACAATCAAACCTATAGCGACGAATAAAAAAATGTTAAAAGGTTTTTATTGTTCTGCTAAAAACATTAAAAGTCATGTAATTTAGCATTTCAAGAGTTTAATATTATTCAGGCTTTCTT
Source organism: Druceiella hillmani (assembly GCA_039881145.1). NCBI lineage: Eukaryota > Metazoa > Arthropoda > Insecta > Lepidoptera > Hepialidae > Druceiella > Druceiella hillmani. The sequence continues at coordinate 4,894,124 of JAYKKI010000013.1, forward strand.
AATCCCAAAACTAATCAGACTAACGTTAATGTGATATAGAAGACTTTTTTTCTTTCATAAATATTATCAATTCGGCAACCTTATTATCTTGTCCTAAGCACGAGATGTTTCGTCAACTCTACATGTTATATTTTAAGTCTTCCGGCGAAAAACTAGAGTTTAAAACTTTCCAATTTATATGCCATACTCTACTTATATACTTCTGAGGTATTTTCCACCACTGAGAATTTTCTAAACATTTTACTCATCAGTTAATAACTCAATCTCCAATTTAATTCGTCTAACTCTAAAATTATAACAAATGAAATAAACCATTAAGATATAAATAAAATGCAACATTGCTAGACTTACAAACAAATTGAGCCGTTCTGTATTTTTCAGTAGGAAACTACGACAGGTTTAAATAGTTGTTATGGGAAAGAACTGAAATAAAAACGTATCACTCGTTTTAGTTCACCTGAAACTATGAACTAGTTAACTGAAATAGTTCAATTATAATAAAAAGGAACTAAAAGCGCTGCGCACATGATTTTATACATTTACTACTTTTTTATACTGTTTACTACTTTTATATGTTTACTACTATTATATATTTACTACATGCCCTTTCTTTCACTTTTTAATTGTTGGACCCACAGAATAAAGACGAACAGTAGATCTTTGATTGTGAAATATGTATAAATGTAAAAAAATATCATTCATCATTAAAATTATAATATGCTTGCATTCTTTCTAAAGATTTAAATATTTAAACTGTGGTCAGAACTTAATATATCATACAAAATAGGGTAGTTAAAAGCAATCAATGATTAGACTAGTAATAATGCAATTAAATGTTTAGTTGTTTTTTTAATAACAAAATATTGGGTTTGTCAGTTAACGGCGACCAATAATGTGGAACAATTTTTGAAGTTGAAACTTCTTTAGGCGCACAGTGTGCACTTTTTCTGAGCAGTGAACGAAACTCAGCAGTCACGCTCGAGTCGGTGACGCTGAATTGGGTAAACTAAAGAGAGCCTCTTCGGCATCGGCCAAGCGAGTTCACTGTCGGACGTGGAGTGCATCGTTTTAAAAATTACGTTTTATTTTTTTTATTATTGATGAACATGTTATCACAATATAACTGAATATAAAACGCGTATGTTGTTATAATCAGTGTAATATTTCAAGTGTATACAGTTACTATTTCATATTTTATTTGATAATAATTTAATATAATACGCGTATGTTATTGTATACAATCGGTGTAATATTTCAAGTGTATACAGTTAGAGTTTAATATATTATTTATATCTTTAATTAAATTTGAATCTAATGTAAAAAAAAATTTCAGTTTCCATAAACCTAGCGATACAATGTAGAAGTTCAATCAGAACAATAATTCCTTTGAATGATTAATTCACACATATACTATACATTTTCTACTAATTTACTTCGTGAACATACAAATAAAAATAAATAAATATATTTTAGAATTGTTAAAGATATATATATATATATATATATATATATATATATATAAAGATTAGATAAGTTGTCACTTCTATCCTCTGATCATATATACATACAAGTATTTTTTATGAAACGATAATTAACAAGTTAACTGCCAAGATACACATTGAGAAAGAGTAAAAAACTTGATTTTATTTAATTTTAAAATGTGTATATATGCCATTAAAATAATTATATATAGTTTATTACTAAAATCAGTATTTATAATATAATATTTTACATTTGTTTAAGTTGATCGGCGGTGCACCGACTTCAAAAATAAGTAACTTAGTTATTTATTGCGAATAAGTAGGTACTTATTTTGAGTTAAGTATTATTTACTTTTTAGTACCTACTTTTTTGAAGTCGGTTTTTTAAAAGGTATTTTATTTTAGAACTTTTAGTGATTAATAATATTATACATCACACTATGAAAATATATTCAATTAATGACTAATTAAGGAAATAATATTCAATTTTTTTTTCTTAGAATATTGTATAATTGGTAAAAGCTAGTACATATATAATTTCCTCTTTGCCTAAAGTTGGTTATCAGTAACACACAGATACGAAGCAAAAGTAATAGCCTCCAGTGGTTAGCTGTAAGCCATTGAGGAAGTCCGTTCTCCACAAAGTAACAACTTAATAGTATCAAATATATTGAATCACAATTGATTTATATACCATTCGTTATGAAGTTGCATTATTCATCTTCAGAACTCATCATCAGACCCTTACCTGGTCGATGGTGTATAACAACTACCCGTAGCAAACATCTTGAATCTTAATTAATTTACTGCCATTTGTTAAGGAGTTCCATCGTTCAGTTCCGGATCTCATTATCAGATCATCACCATATTTACATGGAACTACCCTTAAAGAATCCCCTTTTAAATAAAACAGGAATCATCCAAATCGATTTACTCTGTAAAGAATTATCGCTGATCATACCTAAAAAAAGATTCCGACGAATTGAGAACCTCCTACTTTTTTGAAGTAGGTTAAAAATAACTTAACACGTTAACTACCATGTCAGATTATGTGTCCGTGTCGCATTATATCGTACTATGCATGTGTCTTTGTCGAACTGTATGTCCGACAGCACGTGTCTTAATTTAGCTGCTTCCCGTGGCTTCCCGTGATAGATTTCCACTTCTTTCATCTACTTAGAGTCAACTGCGTAGCCCCGTAGACCACAAAAATCACTTTGTCAATAAAACTTTTGTTAAAATTTGAAGTTATATTCATTGAGGAACAAGGTGATAGGCGAAAAAAACAAATACATTTATTTAGATGTTTATTATTTCAAAACGAATTACAATTAGAAAGATTTCTTTTTGTAATTAAACAAAAGACAAGGAAAAATAAAAATAAGGTAATTATTTTTGAATAGGTAGTTTTTAAAAAAATACCACTGCTTAAGAGAAGGCAGTGGGAGTAAAAAAGTAACAATTTAAAACAAAAGTAGTGTATGTACGCCCTTAGAATTATTATTTTTAAAGAGACTTTACTTTGTCAATGTGTAGCGTTATAACAGCTTAAACATAAATTCGGCTGTGTCGGACAGCTAAGACAGTATGTTGCAACCTTTTTGATTTGGTTTCGGGCTTGCAGTCTCCCTAAGACTTTGACGTTGTTTTTATAACAATGTTTGCAATTTCTGCGTGTATTTTTCGATTTTCCCTCTTTTGTCACTAGATTAGGTTTGGCTCGTACTGATCTGGAAGTGGTATGTTCATTTTCTTTACCGTCAGACATTAGATACTTCACAATGAACTTCCGGAAATCAACATGGAATTAGGTTTTTAGTTACTTGTTTGAATAACACGAGAGCGTTTACTATGGACGTATTGAGAAGTAACTTAAAACCAAGCTTGTGCCATTTCACTGTCTTCCTCGGCGGATTCGAATAAGCAGACATTTGATCTGCTAGGTCAACGGCTGGCTTCGCATGTTTATAATCCAAAATAATTTTTGGTTTCTTGGTTACTCCTTGTTTATTCGTGTTATCTCTTAAAGTGTTAGAGTGTTTTGTTGACAAAAATAGAACTTCACTCTGGCCTCGCCATTTCATTACTATTATGTCTTTTTGGTTTTCTTTAGCTATATGCTCACCAATTTTCAGTTTTCTTTCAGTTACTTCCATTGGTAATCTGTTTAAATTTTTACGGAGTGTTTCCACCAAACGGATGTTCGAATCAAGCAACTTATCAGCTAAGTCCACACTGGTGTACCAATTACCAGTATACATGGTGTTGCCTCTGTTGCAAAGATTTAAAACCACATTTGTAGGTGTTGTGTTTTGACTATCTAAGTCTTTACCAGCATATATTTCCTGTTTGAGGGTATAGTAGCATATAACTTGACAATTTTAACTCCGTATTTATGGCACTTTTGTTTCATGTATTACCTAAACATGATGCGGCCGCGGAATAAAATGAGGCTTTCGTCGACACATAATGACTCGTTGGGGTTATAATGGGTTGAAAAATTTATATTGAGAGTATTTACTAAATGTTTTATTTTATACAGCCGATCACCACTCAATGCTTCTTTATTATTTGGGAAATGTAGCATACGAAGCAATTATAAGTTTCTTTAAGTTGGTCGACAGTGCTGGTACCGACATTAAAAATAAATAACTTAGTTATGTATTGCGGATAAGGAAGTAGGTATTGTGAGGTATTTATTTTTTACTTTTTAGTACCTACTTTTTTGAAGTCGGTATTTAAAAGACGTTTTATTACGTACACGCGCGACCGATGTATTTTCTAGGGTGTTAAGGTAAATATGATTTGCTAGTTCGTAGTTTTCCATATATTATCATAATGTAGTCCATTTTTTCGTAATGCATCCTTCACATATGTTCGTTAACTTTCACACAATTAGCAGTACACATAGGATGTAGCACGAACTTACAATGTTTTCTGAACTAAAGTGAAATATACGTAAATTAACTAAACTCATTGGTTCGTACATTCGTATAATCACGTACATCTTCATTCGTAATAAGTAAATCGTACAGTCTGCAAATATACTTCACTTTCTTTCAAAATAAAGTGAACTATAGTACAAATGTACGACTGTACACTAAACTGTTGAAGCATTCGTTCTTTCGAGGTGAACTAGTACACTGGTATTAGATATATTGTGATAACATAGCTACGAAACGTTTCGTCGTTTCGAAGTGCCTCGAACATTTGTCAACCCTATCATGCACTTAGACTATAAATTACACGCATTACTGTTTCATGAAAAAAGTCAATAGGTGACTCCAAATCCAATATTTAGACAAAAAATGAGGTATTAATTTTTACTAATTTTTTTTATAAGACGAGACGTTCGTAAGTAATAAAGACATTCCATTTGCAAGGAGAGGAATAAAAAATATTGAATTTAGTCAAGTTTTTAAGTGACTATTAAAGACATTCCATTTGCAAGGAGAGGAATAAAAAATATTGAATTTAGTCAAGTTTTTTAATTTAGTCAAGTTTTTTAAGTGACTATTAAAGACATTCCATTTGCAAGGAGAGGAATAAAAAATATTGAATTTAGTCAAGTTTTTTAATTTAGTCAAGTTTTTTAAGTGACTATTAAAAACATTCCATTTGCAAGGAGAGGAATAAAAAATATTGAATTTAGTCAAGTTTTTTAATTTAGTCAAGTTTTTTAAGTGACTATTAAAGACATTCCATTTGCAAGGAGAGGAATAAAAAATATTGAATTTAGTCAAGTTTTTTAATTTAGTCAAGTTTTTTAAGTGACTATTAAAGACATTCCATTTGCAAGGAGAGGAATAAAAAATATTGAATTTAGTCAAGTTTTTTAAGTGACTATTAAATTAACAATTAAACGCGTACAAAGCGGTGGACCGAAAGCAAGCAACAAATGAAAACCCTTGACCGAAACTAAACAATACGTCATAGCTCCTAAATTACTCATTGGACACATTTTGTATTGTAACTCGTAAATTACTCATTGGGCTCCTCTAGTAGCTCCTAAATTACTCATTAGACACATGTTGTGCCGTAATTCCTAAAATTGTTGTGTATAACTCCTAAAATACTCATTCGACACATGTCATGACGTAGGTCCTAAATTATTCATTAGACTCGTGTGCCGTAGCTCCTAACTCATTGGACGCATATGGTGTAGTAGTAGGTAACTACTAAATTATTCACTGGCTACATGTTACGTCATAATATTTAAAAAAATTACTTCTTGGACACATGTTGGATTGTAGCTCCTAAATTACTCATTGGACGCATGTTGTGCCGTAACTCCTACGTTACTCATTGGACACACATTCTGTAGTAACTCCTAAATTATTCATTGGATACATGTTGTGCCATAATTCCTAAATTACTTCTTGGACACATGTTGAGTTGCAGCTCCTAAATTACTCATTGGACGCATATTGTGCCGTAACTCCTAAATTACTCATTGGACGCACATTGTTTAGTAACTCCCAAATCATTCGTTGGATACATGTTGTGCCATAATTCCTAAATTACGCATGGGACACATGTTGTGTACTAGTCCCTAAAATACTCATTGAACACAAGCGGCACCTTAGGTTCGAAATAACTCATTGGACACATGCCGTAGCTTCTAAGTTAATCATTGGACACATGCACACAAACCACCACGTCGCATTTGATTTTGACGTTTAGATTCCATCATATATTGACGGTGAAAACAGTAGGCAATGTTCTATATATATAGGCAATGTTCTCACAGAAACGTGTGCAATTTATCTTCGTATATAATTAACGATAAATAGGGGGGGGGAGATCACCTCATTGAAATTCCTCACCGTTCGACGTGTCAAACGTACGCGTTCAAAGTGTGCGTTTTATCAACGTCTCTAAAACATACGATTTCACAATCAATCTCGTGACGAGATAATATATTTTTAACGCTCACTCAAGATGTTCAAGCTAATTTCATTAACATATATGCTAATAAGATATCCAATTTCTTACATAATATAAAATCAAACGGAAAACGAACTGGCAACTCCTTGTAATATTTTTGTTCGTATTTAATAAAACTACTGAACTTTTATAGTTACTTACTTATTCTATAGTTTTAGACGAGGTAATATATTTTTTAGCGCACACCCAACATGTTCAAGCTAATTTCATTAACATGTATTCTAATAAGATATCCAATTTCTTACATAATATAAAATCAAACGGAAAACGAACTGGCAACTCCTTGTAATATTTTTGTTCGTATTTAATAAAACTACTGAACTTTTATAGTTACTTACTTATTCTATAGTTTTAGACGAGGTAATATATTTTTTAACGCACACCCAACATGTTCAAGCTAATTTCATTAACATGTATTCTAATAAGATATTCAATTTCTTACATAATATAAAATCACACGGAAAACGAACTGGCAACTCCTGAAAATATATTTGTTCGTTTTTAATAAAACTACTGAACTTTTATAATTTCTTACTTATTCTTTAGTTTTAGACGAGATAATATATTTTTAACGCACACCCAAAATGTTCAAGTTAGTTTCATTAACGTGCATGCTAATAAGATATTCAATTTCTTACATAATATAAAATCAAACGGAAAACGAACTGGCAACTCCTTGTAATATTTTTGTTCGTATTTAATAAAACTACTGAACTTTTATAGTTACTTACTTATTCTGTAGTTTTAGACGAGATAATATATTTTTAATGCAAACCCAAAATGTTCAAGTTAATTTCATTAACGTGCATGCTAATAAGATATTCAATTTCTTACGTAATATAAAATCAAACGGAAAACGAACTGGCAACTCCTGAAAATATATTTGTTCGTTTTTAATAAAACTACTGAACTTTTATAATTACTTACTTATTCTGTAGTTTTAAACCTATAAGCATGAAATTTTGTAACTTGACGAGGTTCTTTATTAATTTGTAACAAATCATTAGACATATTTTTCAAGTACCTTTCCTTGCATAAATGTGAAATAGAGGCGAGTAAAAATTCCTGTTCCTATCGAGTAAATCGTTATTGGATAAGTGTTATAAATTCAAAATGAAATTGGATTTATCATTTTTTGTATTATTAACCACCCCTTCATAAAGTGATATGAAAATTTTTAATGATGGAATTTTGTGTGAAATTTCTAGGTCATTTGATGATTACTTTCAATTAAAATTATTCCGATTTTCTTCTGCAATTATATACTCATCTCTTAGAAATAAATGATTTAGACAAATGCAGATTCCTATTTTAAGCATTCATGGATTCTGGCATGCACCTAGCCGCTTTTAGGGTTAAGCGAGACTAGGGTTTGACTTATAGTTTCACCATGTCTATCTCTGTCGGTCTGTATGTTACATCCATTTTACCCGCAGACTATTAGTACTATAACGTAGAAATCCCAGACTATTAGTGTTAAAAAATTTGCTTAATTATACATTTTTATAACGCCTACAAAGTTATGAAATAAACATTTTACAAATGATTTTAGTGTGCATCCCCTAAATGTTAATTGGGGGTGATTTTCTTTGCAAACCCCATTGTATGGTGTATTGTTGAACAGGCGTATCAAAAATATTAAGGGTTTGTGACTAAAAGTTTTTCGAAACAGGAAACCTTTTATGAAATTTTGATCAAGGTGTCTAATTAATTGTATTTTACGATACAATTAATTAAATATATTGACATTATTATGTCTCAATATAAAATTATAGTTTTAGCTCGCACTCAAAATAATTTCCGAATTCGAGAGTATAATAAGCATACGCGTATTGTTTTCAATTATTAAATTGATTAAACGCATAAAATAAAAATAATTAGTTCGTCTGGAAATAAGAAAGCAGTCTTTTATTTTTATTTTAAATCTTTTAAAACGGTTATATATTTTTGAAAACGTATATATTTTGTTTCGTTTGTTTTAATGTTTACTGCACAAATGCTTTTGTGAATTCTAACATTTATAATACAAGTGGAAATATACTTCATAACTTTTTAGTATTTCGCAGCAAAAATGGTTCACTTGAATCCTTATAGTCCGACGTGTGTATCCATCTTAATGTTCGCCACATCCGGTTTTATTTGAAACGAAACGACGGAAGCTCTTTGTATAATATTTAATATATTAACAGCTAGTTTTTTTGTACCAATATAATTTGCCTTAAATTTATATTTTGCCTTGCTATTTTTGGGCCAACTAATAGCTGAAGACGTAACGATGAGTAATTATTGTGATTCTAGACAGAGTGAATAACATGATTCAAAATTTTCCCAGTTTTTTCTTCAAGAATACCACAATCTTGATGTTCCCTGATGGAAAACCATATTTCTAAATCAACTAGTAATTCAACATTGCAGCATTCAGACGCTCAGACCGTTTCCACTCATCAGCCGCTCGTAATTTGGGATTGGTAGAACTAACCAGTTTGTTTATTTTAGATGTAAGTATGTTAAAGTTTATAGAAAAAAACCTATCAAATATGAGTGGAACTCGCACTACGAGGATTCCTAACACATTTAGGCATTTATAAACATTTAATGATACATAACAAAAGTTAAACGATCTAATAATTTTTTTAGAACGAAAATATATTTTCCACTATATATATTTAAAAAAAATGTTTTTATGTTAAAGTCACGTAACTCAACATATCTAAATTAACGATTAACTACAAATTAATGATTTTTTCTCCTTAACTGTGCCATGAGACCTTGCTTCTTGCCAAATTTCATGATTCTAGGTCAATGGGAAGTACCCTATGGGTTTTGGTTTATTTGCGAGTGTCAAAATACGCTGCATAAATAGCCGTATTTTATTACTTCTTAATTGCTTTGACTTAGAAAAGCTATTTTATAGCTCCAATGAACCGTAGACTTAAGTATTTGATGCTAATTTCAACTTGATGTCTCCACGCGTTCTTGAGAAAAAGTATCTTACAAACAAGTGTCTTAGAAAAAGTGTCTGACAAACAGAGAAGGAAGTAATCCTCGACGGGTTCCTTTTTTCTTTTGAGGTACAAAACCGGGAAACAATTTAAAATACCTCTAGTTAATCTGTGAGGTGTAAGAGTAATATAAATTTTTAAAAAATTATTTACGCGTAACTCATAATTGTCCAAATTGCTCAAATCACTGCTTAATTTAATTATAAACAGTATTTACAGTTGAAATTTGTTAAATTAACAAAAATTACTTAAATTAACTGTATATAATTAACAAGCCAAAAAGGGAATAATTCGTAAGACAAACTTTAAAACATTTCCTGGTCCGAGCATAGTTAATAATTTTTCTACGATATTCAATAAAATTTTCTCAAAAAAGAATTGTTGCATGAGAAAATAATTATAAAAAAACACAGGGAATAAATTGAAATTGAAGGGGTCTAATTTTACGTAATTGTTTTCTATATTAAAAATGATTTGTCTTTGCGTATCAGAATATCTCCAATATTTAAGTTACATTGATAAGCAGAGAAGTGCGTTCCACTTCACCAGTGGTTACCTAAAAAATTGAAAATTAATTTAAAACTCCATTTTAAAATCCAAATTTTCATAATTTATATGTACCATATACTTATGTACATTAAAATTATGACACCGTATTTTTAAAATGAACTTTACTAAATCTTCTATAGAATTTCAGAATCAAGTTCGAACAAGAGCACATGCTGTGGCTTATTAAACCCGTAACATTTCAAACGTTGCAAAGAAGTATTAAACTAAAGAAAAAGAAATGGGATTATTATCAGAAACTCAGATAACTAACGAATGGCAAAAAATCCAAATACTTGTAAAACAAAGTATATTTATTTACAAAAATTTCTTTGTGCTTTATTAACAATTTTTTAACATAGAACACAATTTTACGTTTTGAATTTTTTCTTTGTTATGGCGTAGCGAAATGATTGATGTTTCTCCGTTCCTTGCGTACGTAAATCACTCGCGTCTTAAAGCTTTACTTCCGTCTCATTAAACACACAATATTATATCAGTTGAGAGTATCATGTGACTTACTAAAATAGACTAGTAAAACCTTATAGGTGCTTGACACAGGATAAATGTGCGATATTAAATTTTTACATTTTAAACCAATCATACAGGGACATGAAGTGTAATTCTAATACTTTTATACCAATTTGTAGGGTTCTGTATCCAAATGGTCCAAACTATCCAGACCTTCGAACGTCCATCTGCCCATTTGTTAAGGCGCCCCTTCGCTTGTACATATCCAAATTTATCCATAATACGTAGAATTTGACCCTAAAAATATTACAGTCTGGATACTACATCATTCTTAAATCTAAACGATATTTACCATAAAATGAACCATTTATCAATTATTTAAGAAAATGTTTTATAAAATGACAGGTATGTCTTAAAGTGCGCTCCGTGCCACTTCGCAATTACCTTCAAGGATTAAATAATTTGGAAATTCACTCCAGAAAAAAAAATGAAAACATTATATCCAAAAATAAAGTACTTAACACTCGGCAAGCCAGCGTTTAGAAAAATCAGAAAAAGGAAAAAAATGTCCACCATGTGTTTAAATCAAATGAACTATATCGAATATTCTTTCGCGAATCTTGAAACGTAATAATAATGTAAACAAATTAAAACGCGGCAGAAAATCTGTGCAGAATTAAGTTGCTGCCTGTATTCATAAATTACTTAATTACTAACAGGAAAAAAGGTTTGAACTTCTTTAGCAGCGATACCGTTTGCAGGCGAGTTGGAATATCCCGAAATCGTTTGTTAATTTATTCCCCAATTTTAAACATCACTTTTTCCTTGTGGTTTCTTTATATTTCTTATCTAAATGCAGCAACTTCCGTTGTAACACATCTCTATACACGAAATGTAGTGCAGATGCTTTCGTATTAGTGCGTGCTCCCTGGAAAAAAAAAGGGAATTCACGATATTTAATCAATGTTTAAAGAACCAGGGTTTTTTTTCATAACCCGTAAAAAATCGTATCAAATTATTTACAGCATTTGGGACGAGAATCGTGAGTCACAGAGAGAGAGTTGTTATTGATAATTCCTCACTTTTCTAGTTAGTTCAGGTAGTGTACAGTTTTTGGAGTTCCAAACCAAAAGGATCCAACAACCTATTAAGGAACAACAATCTATCATTGCGTCAACATCGTTTGTCTGATCGTACGTCTCTCCATCCTTCAGTCCACCTGTCGTTCACAGGTAGCTTCTAAAAAAAGTAAGATGAAAACTATAAAGTTATACGCAAAATGTAGTTAAAAATGCTTAAAATTATATTCGAGGGGACTTCCGAATATATAAACAAAAGTTCTGCGTAGGAATGTGGAATGTCATTCTGTTTCTTATTCAATTCTCCGTTTTTTAATAAACCTATTTTTGAATCATTTTTTTACTAAAATAATGAATTGGTATATCATCAAACGAAGAATTGGAACGAAAGAAGATTGAGGCTTTTGAGATGTACTGCAGAAGGATGCTAACCATGGACCTCCAAAAGAACGAACAAGTCTATCCTCGACCAGCTTAAGATTAGAACCAGAATTTCGACGAACTTTTGAAAGGATTCTTCGTTACTTTATTGACATTGCCCGCCGGCAACCAGATAACTTCGACAAGTTGGTTGTGGTAGGCAAGATAGAAGAAAAGAGAGCCTACGGCCGATCAACCAGCGGTTGATTTGACCAAGTAACCACTATTACTGGTCTTCCTGTAACACGCGCCTCGAGGGAAGCTGAAAACTGGATAGCGGAGGAAGTTTGTAAATAAACCCACGAATGTCTTTTAAAGATACGACCTTCAGAAATGAAGAAGATGACTAAGAAGAAAACTATCAAAACTGCCGTTTCTAGGCCCATTTCATTATCAAGGATTGTCTCAAAAATATAAACACGTGTAAAGTTCCCTGATATTTAAAAACTATAAGTAATAAAACGAAAGTATTTTTTTGAGAAATTCATGATATTTTTATTTCTCTGAACAACACATTGGGCAATATATTTTCACAGTTAAATGTCATTAATATTTACAAATAGTAGGCAAGATCACCATGTGCCCATAAATGTTTTACAATAGTAGGCAGGATCACTATGTGCCCATAAATATTTTACAATAGCAGGCAGGATTGCTATGTGCCCATAAATGTTTTGCAATAGTAGGCAGGAACCCTATGTGCCCATAAATGTTTTACAATAGTAGGCAGGAACACTATGTGTCCATAAATGGTTTACAATAGTAGGCAAGAACACTATGTGCCCATAAATGTTTTACAGTAGCAGGCAGGAACACTATGTGCCCATAAATGTTTTACAGTAGCAGGCAGGAACACTATGTGCCCATAAATGTTTTACAATAGTAGGCAGGAACACTATGGGCCCATAAATGTTTAACATTGTTACTAATAAAGTTGGAATAGGAAATTATACCTTGCACAAATAGATAATAAATAAAAACGATAAAACTATCAATAAACTAAATATACGACTAGCTCGTCATAACTTCGTTTGACAAACAACAATTCTAACCTCCACCTAAGATTAACTTTTATATAACTTAAAAAGAATTGACATTTCGACAAGTATATATGACAGCACGTCAGTTTGTGCAATTTGATTTATGAAACTGGTGCAAGCGAAGCTATCGAGAAGAAGTATTATTTAATTTATTGCTTGTAGCTACACCAAGAACAATATTTATTAATGACAAATATAAATTAAATAAAATTTAAGTAATATACTCATTTATTGTTAAAATATTTCAAGGCGAACTGGGACATTTTTCAAAAATTTTATTCCGCAATTTTAAATTAACCATTAATTGTTCATGCTGTCCTAACGTTTTCATACGAAGCTCATCCTCTTTTTTCAACATCTTATGCTCTTTAATAACTGTAAAAAAGAGAAAAAGTCAACAAGGACGGGCACGATCAAAGAACAATATAAATTTTAACGATGCTCTAAAGACGTCATCTGATGTGACAGATGTAATTCACAATCATAGACACGACCTCATATATTACGTGTTTGTCTATGAAATACGACATTACCACGTTGAATTTTTGAAACAACTTCGCAAAAGTTATTGTACCGTTTTACTGAGTTTGTTAGTAGTAATGAATACTTTCATTGAACCGATCTTATGAACGGTATAAATATTCTCAAAATAAGACAGGTATAATCTAAGTTTAGGTATTTTTGAAGCAAAACTTCTTTACGCACGTTTGACTTGGGGAGTAAGCTGGTGAATGCGTGACGAGATCGTTATGAAAAGTGTGATCGGGCAAGGCGAACGGAAGTTGAGAGGGAGATATAAGTTAGTGAAGACAGAAAGAGATAGAGTTACGTTTCATATATTACTGTAGGGACAAGAGAGAGATGTGCGAGCACACATTTTCATTCTCTCTTTCTCTCATAACCAGTTATGTTACGTATATCTAAAACACAGTGTATCACACTGTATGAGCAAGAGAGAGCAGTGCGTGCGCACATTTTCTTTCTCTCTTCTTATCATAGCCAGTGCATGAAATATTGTATATAAATATATATATATATATATATATATATATATATATATATATATATATTTATATATATATATATATATATATATATATATATATATATTTATATATATATATATATGTATATATATATATATATATATATGCGAGTTTGCTACCGTTACGCGAACGGTGATTTTTTTATTATTTTGTAATTTCATTTCATTCTTGAACAATTTTACAAATTATTATTTTTTTCAACACATTAAATATTCTTCGTTTAAAGTAAATAAAATTGTAAATTCATTTTAAAGTTCATATTTTGTGAATTTGAAATTTTACTTCAGTCGTGTGGTCTAAAGCACACTCGTTTTTTTTTAATTTGTTAGTTACAGTGTAAATGTTTTATATGTAGGTGTGTGTGTATGGAAGGCTCGTCCTTAATGCAAGTCGTATCGTATCGTCGCTCGTACTTAACAGGTTCATTCAAAAGTTGCGAAAGACTATATCGAACTTGATTTAAATATATTCTAACATTTTTATTCTTATTATAAACAAAATAGGAAATAATTACAATTAATTATAATAATTCTAGAAAATACTTATTTCGATGTATAAACTTTAAAATTCTACCTTTAAAATTCCATAGCACTTTAAATATCATTTAAGTTAGGCTTTGTTTGTTGTAACTACCTACACAACAACAATAATTTGTTTATCGTTGTAAATACAGCTAGCATACTTTGTACAACAATGAACTTCAAGGATCCAACTATAAAGCGTCCATATGCCACTATTTTCTTCATTCTGAAGGTTAAAATAGCACCAAATATAAACATGCCAAAGGTGTTGAAGCTAGCTGTTGCTCCATACACATTTGTGGAGAAAGACACACACGTGTAACAGTAATCACATTTGTACTCATTGAGAATTAGCACTGAAAGGAAGCAGTGGATATATATGTAATAAAATCCATTCAAACTTGAGTAACAGAAGCGTGACTTCATTTTTAGGGACTTATTTCCAAGATTAGAAGGCTGTCAAAAACGAAAAACTGGATTTTGGATCATTAACAGAAAGATGCATAAAATAATTTTAGGATATTTCATTTAGTGCTCTAAATGTTTAAGAATGTTTTTATTGTATTCTTTTATAAGCGGTCAAAGCATTGTTTATTATATATTGTTTTTCTAATGCTTACTTCTTGTTAAAGTTAATTTACTGATCAATAGAAATGCTCCATTAGAGAGATTAAAAAAATATCTTTTCTCTTTTTTTCTAACATCTTTATTCCCTTTTGGAAACCTTTATTTAGAATTACATATATTAATTTTATTTAATTCACTTTAAAGTTAATTTTTAAATATTCCCCATTAATCTAAGAAAAGTGACTTTACCTTATCAGCTACGTACGGTTAGAGGTTTAATTTTTTTTACTTACTTAATAATTTTACATAATTAATTTATTATTTTAATGGTTTAAATTAATTATGTTGCTTAATAAAAAAAGTTACAATTTTCGACAATTTTTCTGCATTCAGGGTAAATGAAAGCAAAAATCATGTAAAAAATAAGAACATTTGACAAAAGTACCGAAAATACCAGGAATTCCGGTTCTGCTTGAAAACTGATACCAGAATTTGCGGTTCTTTAAAAGGTACCGGTACTTCATGCCCTAGTTCTGATAATACTTTCTTCCGCTCATAATTCTTTTGTTTCAGATGATGATTCTTCTAAATAATACTTTTCCGTCCAAGTACACAAAATATACAAAAGTTTTATAAATTCAATAGGTGTTATGGATGTTCGTAGATTCCTAAAAAAAACGTATTAACAATCAATAACTAAAGACAATATTTTTGAAGGATTGTTATAATCAGCCCAATTAACAGTTTGGAATAAATTTTTAAAAAATATCACTCACGCTATCAATGGAATTAAGTGTTGTCTTAACCATTGGTAATGGCAACTGAACGTTGTCTTAACCACTGGTAATTGCAAAAATAGCGTGATGGAGGCAGATACGTATATATTGATAGCGGCAGATGCTTTTATGGTGTTAAAAATAAATAGAAGAAAGTTTTTGCTGGTGTTATCACTTTGATCCAAGAAAAAGGTTATGAAAGGTTCCTGAACATTTCATGTTTTTTAAACAACCTTGCGCAGCACAGGAAATGAGCAAAATCATCGGGCAAATAATGTTTGGTGCAAACAATTCAAGGTGACATTTAACACAAAATATTTCATATTAAAAAAGTACCAAGAAACTTGTTCAAATATTTTGGTTCGACAGAAACATGTAGTAAGATATGAGAATCCAGTTATATCTTCGTCAAACTCTGTTGCTTGTTATGTTCGTATCCTACACGTTATTTACACAATAAAACACACAAATAAGGAAATTTTACAGGTCGCTAGTACTGACTGATTCACTTGATTCATTTAATTTATTATTTTCATCAATTATAAGCTCGAACTGTTAATTGATTTTATGGTTGAACTGTAAAGCTTAACTGTTAGAAGCAAATGTTTAACAGGATCCTTATAATTACTGATCTTTCAGATTTAAAGTTTGCAAAAATTATTCAATTCAAATTCAAATCCTTAATTTATTACACGATAATTTTAGAACTCTTAGAAATGAATTCAGACCATTTTCTTTCAGACTACTTTCCAAATGTATTTAAATTATTTGATCGCAGCTTTTCGTAATAATTTTTAAAAGTTTCCAACTTATTTTTTTCTTTATACCGACTAAATAATTTTTTTCAAGAATAATCCTTACTATAAATAAAGATTTCACTAAACTTTTGATGCTCATTTTATATTTAGGCTTATTTAGACACATTTGAGCATATTCAGACACATTTAAGCATGTTCAGACACATTTAAGCATATTCAGACACATTTAAGCATATTCGGGCACATTTAGGCCTATTCAGGCACATTTAGGCATATTCAGGCACATTTAGGCATATTGAGAAACATTTAAGCTTATTCAGGCATATTCATACACATTTAGTTATATTCAGGCACATTTAGGCATATTCAGATACATTTAGGCATATTCAGGCACATTTAGGCACATTCAGATACATTTAAGAATATTCAGGCACATTTAAGTATATTCAGACACATTGAAGCATATTCAGGCAAATTTAGACATATTCAGGCACATTGTATTGCAATTTTTTTTATTCCACCCTGCTAACTGCCACTGAACACACTAAATTTTCATCTCTGATCATCAAAAAATCATCTCTCATCTATTGCCAGTCGAACTCTCAGTCACATTCGAGATTTCCGTACATATGTAGGAACTTATAAACATTTATAGGTACATTGTATTTCTATTAAGCCATTTACAAATATTTATTTGTCATAACGTAAATGCCTTTCACAAAAAACATGGTGCATTTGACGTAATAGTTGTCGAAACAACGATTATGACGTCTAAAAACGCTACAGTTTTCCTATAAACGCTACAGTTTTCCTATTAAATCGCTACAATCTTTTCCTATAACCTGTTGCGTAGGTTTTTAAAAACTATGTTTTTTCATAACTTAGGTTCAACAGTCTCGGAAATAAGGGAGGAGAACATATTTTTGGTATATTTCTAAGCATATATCTGAAGATATACTACCTCCAAATATGAAAAAAAATTGAGACCCTTATGTCCCTTTCAAACGATGGCCAAAACTATTCAAGAAATTATAAAAAAATAAGTATTAAATTTAGTGAGTCCTCCTCAACCTCACAAAACGTCAATATGAATATTATTTTTCAGGAGAGCACAGTATTTCAAAATGTATTGCTTTATGCAGACGGTGTACAATACATTACTCATACACAATCAACTAATTACGTTTTATACGGAATTCAATTAGTTGATTATGTATCAGTAACAAATAATGAACTTTAAGAAAACTTACACTTTTACGAAACTTATGTAATAATAACTTACCTAATCGATATTTATTTTTCGATATTGCATTTTATACAGAATTCAATTAGTTGATTACGTATCAGTAATAAATGAGAGACTTTAAGAAAACTTACACTTTTACGAAACTTATGTAATAATAACTTACCTAATCGATATTTATTTTTCGATGTTGCATTTTATACAGAATTCAATTAGTTGATTACGTATCAGTAATAAATGAGAGACTTTAAGAAAACTTACACTTTTACGAAACTTATGTAATAATAACTTACCTAATCGATATTTATTTTTCGATGTTGCATTTTATACAGAACTCAATTAGTTGATTACGTATCAGTAATAAATGAGAGACTTTAAGAAAACTTACGCTTTTACAAAACTTATGTAATAATAACTTACGTAACCGATATTTATTCTTCGATATTGCATTTTATACTGAATTCCATTAGTTGGTTATGTATCAGTGATAAATAGCGGACTTTAAGAAAACTTACGCTTTTACGAAACTTATGTAATAACAATTTACGTAATCGACATTTATCCTACGATATTGCATTTTATACAGAATTCAGTTAGTTGATTATGTATCAGTAATAAATAACGGACTTCAAGAAAACTTACGCTTTTATGAAACTTATGTAATAACAACTTACGTAATCGACATTTATCCTACGATATTGCATTTTATACAGAATTCAGTTAGTTGATTATGTATCAGTAATAAATAACGGACTTCAAGAAAACTTACGCTTTTATGAAACTTATGTAATAACAACTTACGTAACCGAAATTTATTATTCAATTCTCTTCTCTTTTTTCCTGGCCTTCCCTAATAACAAAATATATCTTACACTTTTTTAACGCTTTTAAAAGAACCCGTCTCTTGGCCTTACTTTAATTTTATCAAATTCGTCTAAATTTATTGGATTCTAATTTATTGGCTATTTAAAATCTACAACATTATTTGGAAGAAACTTTTTTTAAAACTGGTTTAGTGTTTTTTTAGTGAATTCTTTATTTTAGATTAGCAACTAATAAACCCGAAATCTCAGGTCATCAGTGTTAACAAATGTGGTAGCAAAACATAATTTTTTCAGTTCTTGTCCAAGACATGATTTTTTTTCTATCATAGCATAAGGGTAGATAATAATGCCCTTGGATGAATTATTATAAATTCAAGGACATTATCTAAGGACATTATCCTTAGATCTCCTTGGATGAAGATTATCGGAGAGATGAAAATTTATGTCCGAATATTTAAAATGAATACTTGATTTTGTTATAGCAAAATACATTCTCACACATCGTTGTGCTGTATTGCTAGTTGCTCTACATTTGATTGATCTTATTTCGATACAGTGATAATATCATTACTTGTGAATGTTTAAAAATAAGACGACACCCAACAGAAGTGAAACTTCTTACATATCATACATCAAATAAAATGTTTAATTATTAAATAAT
This sequence comes from Druceiella hillmani, assembly GCA_039881145.1. NCBI lineage: Eukaryota > Metazoa > Arthropoda > Insecta > Lepidoptera > Hepialidae > Druceiella > Druceiella hillmani. The sequence goes on from JAYKKI010000013.1 coordinate 4,913,506, forward strand.
AAAATATCTATACAGTAATAAATAATAGACATTTTTTAAAATAATTTTCAAATCACACATAACGCAGCAATAAAACCCAACCAGGTTAAATATACCAAATCACTGTCCACGTGAGAGAATTACGCTTCTTATATGTTTAACAGAATTCCTCATTCTTGTGCCCTAATTTCTTTTATTCACCCAGTTTCCTAGCAATGATGACGACTCCTAAAAGCAGTGATTACGATCAAAGTATTTATGTTAACTCCCATTGCAGCTAAAAGGCTCGAGAAAATATCTGAGCTACTTTTGTATTGCTATATTAACAAATCGGTTAAGTGCATGCTTTACGCGCACATTTAGTGCTCCGTGGATCAGACCCTCTGTGTCCACCGCACCAACGCAGTACCATATTGCGTATGCGCGGAGTTGAAAGTAGAGTTCAGAATTATCTCATCTTGTCAAACAGTTAAATTTTAAGTTAATTTTTTATAAAATTACCCGAATTATAATAATTTCTATCGTCAAAACTTAAGGCTGACGTAATAATCGATAATAAAATGGATGTGAGCTGTACGTTTTATATTTGTGTATATACATATATATATATATATATATATATATATATATATATATATATATATATATATATATATATATATATATATATAGGTTTAGCTAGGTTTAAATTTATTTTACCTGCAATATGTGTTTTCTATCTTTTCATTTATATATCATTGTACTGTGTACTATAGTTTTAATTAATATTGATTTGAAGGTTTTTATGCGATACGTAAACGAGATAAAGATAATAACCATCGACTGCCTCATTCTTAGTCTATCGTATAAGGGTAATACATGAGTGGCATGAATTTTTAATTAAGTGAATATCCTGTTAAAACTTTTCTGTAATCTTAGTACGTTGAGTTGATAAATAAAATAAGACAGTCCGTTTACAATTTTTTGTGAACCTGGTATCATATTTTATAATTATACGGAATAATAAAGTCAAATATGAGCTGAAAGTTTGAAAAACTTTGAAAGTTAAAAAAATACAATTAAAATTAAATCCAACTGATTTTTAACAAACTTCAATTTAATCGTAATAATTAAGTCGTAGTAATTTTCTTCAATTCTTTTGCCAGCAGGTTCTTTGATAGCATTATAAAAATGTACTATTTTGAAGAAAGAAATAATTTTTGATTATTATACCTTCCACTACCTTTTATCCACAACAAATGAAATTTACCATTTTCACGGAAGGAAAGTTTTACCGTGAAGAGGGTAAAACAAAATACCTTATAGGTAATAATATAACAAATATAATGACAAATAGACACACAAATTCTAAAAAGGACTGAATAATACATCCCATTGTTTTTATTCATAAGTATTTTTACTATATTGCTACATCTCTTTAACAATTTTATTACGATCACATACTATCAAATATATATACCATATCTATAAAAATATCTACACTACAGAGAAAAGCTTTTTCCGGTAGGCAAATTTGGGAAAAAACAGCGAATTTTGTTTTTATTTTAATAAAGGAAAATTTGTCCATTATAATGAATGAACGAAAAGTTTGCCCACCGGAAACGGTTGTCCTGTATAAACTTTCTTAAAATAAAATATACAATTTAAAGTAAAATTTACTAACATTTCCTTAATTATAATATTTCAATTGATAAATATATGGACGTGTGCCTTTTAATATATAATTTAAACATTATGATCAATCGTACTTTTTGCTATTTGTTTATTTGTATTATTTATAAAATTGAATAAAATAAAACTGAATTAAAATATTTATAAACTCTTTGATAATAGTTGAATAAGCTTTTAACTGTTCCTGTTAAAGTACATGTAACAAAATCATCCTGTCATCTCACGAACTGCTTTTTGTGCAACACAGTTTAGAAATAAAAACAATAGTTTTAAAATTTTATAAGCCGATTTTTCCAAACCTTCTCCAAAAACAAAGTTCCAAATCTCGTATGCGTTGCAAAAATAATCTGAACGCAAAATATCCCACAATCAGACATAAATAATTTTTGGATACTTCCAGGACTACCCCTTAAACTGACTAATGGATAGGAAGGCTTAAAAAGTTTATTTTTTATATGGAAAACCGTCCAAATAGTGGATTTCAAGCACTTTTTCAAAAATATTTCGAAGTACAAATATTTATAGGTAAATACTATTCAAAACTGTAATCTGTGTGTTACAGTTTTGAATAGTATTTATCTTGAATATATTTGGCGTTAATTTTGTAGAACTCCATTATTCACAATTAAATGAAACCACGTGATGTAGTATTATTTCTACTTTCTTTAAGTTCTTTACCACGACCTAGGTTTCGTTGCATCACATATAGCCACAATCTTTGCTAATAGCCCACCTGAAGATGTTGTAATACAACAAAACCTAGCTTGTGGTAAAGAACTTAAAGAAAGTAAAAATAATACTACATCAGGTAGTTTCTTTAATTGTGAGTTGTATTTATCTATAAACGGACAGATACCTCTTACTGACATATCATAAAAGCGCCCTTCTACGATTTCTATTTGTTGGGGGGTCGCAGCACCATGCCCAGCTGAAAACCCCCGTATGCCATATAGTCAAATCATTTTGTGATTATAAATAATTTGTATCTACTTTGCCGAACAACGATGTCCATGCCATTCTAACCTTATCTATCCGCATTCTTTCACAGAATTCTTGACTGCGCCGTCGAATTTTCGTCGCGTCTCCTCTGACCTCCTCTATCTTATCTTTCTAGTTATAAATACTATGTCCGGGTATTGGACCAATGAATGTGCGGTTTTATTTAGTAGCTTCTGTCTATTTAGACTAGTTAAAACTCGGTATACCTAAGTAAGTATATATACTTTATAGACGGATGCAATGTTTAAACTTTGATGAAGTTAGGACATATTTAAAGAAGCTTTGAATTTCATTTTCCTAAAATTATGTATTTGTTTACATTTCTAATTTTTTCTTCTTAAAATATATGATCTTTGAAAAAGATTGCTGTTTATCTTCAATATTGAAAGGCAAGTTAGAGTAAAACTTATTTTATGATAACTCGTCTGTGACTTATATCGTTTGTATATTTTCTCTTTTCATTATTTAGGAATTCTTCTTAGATTTTCTTATTATATGTCCATTACTGTTGGATTGAATATTTTTCTTTTCTTTTCTTTCTTCTGCGTAATAATTCTTAGATTTTCTTATTAGATGTCTACTACTGTTGGATTGAACATTTTGCTTTTGTTTTCTTTCTTTTGTGTAATTCTGCTTAGATTTTCTCATTGGATGTCCATTACTGTTGGATTGAATATTTTTCTTTTCTTTTCTTTCTTCTGCGTTATAATTCTTAGATTTTCTTATTAGATGTCTACTACTGCTGGATCGAACATTTTTCTTTTATTTTCTTTCTTTTGCGTAATTCTTCTTAGATTTTCTTATTATATGTCCATTGCCGTTGGATTGAATATTTTTCTTTTCTTTTCTTTCTTCTGTGTAATAATTCTTAGATTTTCTTATTAGATGTCTACTACTGTTGGATTGAACATTTTGCTTTTGTTTTCTTTCTTTTGTGTAATTCTGCTTAGATTTTCTCATTGGATGTCCATTACTGTTGGATTGAATATTTTTCTTTTCTTTTCTTTCTTCTGCGTAATAATTCTTAGATTTTCTTATTAGATGTCTACTACTGTTGGATTGAACATTTTGCTTTTGTTTTCTTTCTTTTGTGTAATTCTGCTTAGATTTTCTCATTGGATGTCCATTACTGTTGGATTGAATATTTTTCTTTTCTTTTCTTTCTTCTGCGTTATAATTCTTAGATTTTCTTATTAGATGTCTACTACTGTTGGATTGAACATTTTTCTTTTGTTTTCTTTCTTTTGTGTAATTCTGCTTAGATTTTCTCATTGGATGTCCATTACTGTTGGATTGAATATTTGTCTTTTCTTTTCTTTCTTCTGCGTTATAATTCTTAGATTTTCTTATTAGATGTCTACTACTGTTGGATTGAACATTTTTCTTTTGTTTTCTTTCTTTTGCGTAATTCTTCTTAGATTTTCTCATTAGATGTCCATTACTGTTGGATTTAATATTTTTCTTTTCTTTTCTTTCTTCTGCGTAATAATTCTTAAATTTTCTTATTAGATGTCTACTACTGCTGGATTGAACATTTTTATTTTCTTTTTTTGGAAACTCGTCTTGACTTTCCTTTTCACACACACACACACATATATATATATATATATATATATATATATATATATATATATATATATATATAATACTGTTACCTTCTTTCGCGTAATTCTTCTTAGTTTGTCTTTTAGATATCTACTTCTATAGATATGATATTTTCTTTCTTTCTAGAAATATTTCTTAGTTGTTGTTTTCAGTTATCCACTACTAGTGCTTGGATATTTTCTTTTTTCTTTCTTTTGAGAAATACTTCTTAGATATCCTTTTCAGTTGTCTACTGCTGTAGCTTGGAAATTTGATTCGTTTTAGAAATATTTCTCAGAATTCCTTTTAAATATCCACTGCTATTGCTTGAATATTTCCTTTTCTCTTTCTTTTAAATACTTCTTTGATTTTTTGTTCGTGTCCAGTACTGGGTTATTTTCTGTTCCGCTTCTTTTTATGGTTCCGTAGAAGTCGTATATCCATCAATATCATTTAAATTAGAAACTTGAAGTTGATCATGTAATAACTGCATACTATTCTTCAGACTAGGTCACAAATATGAGGAGGTATTACAATTAAGGAAATTGCTAAAAATGGAATTTTTTTGCATTACCTCTCATTAGTCTTCATTATTTTTCAAATCACGAAAAAAAGTCAAAATTGAGTAGTAAATGTTCAAAAACTTTTAAGTAGAAATAATTTGAAAGCAGTCGCGAGCAAATTACATCTTTACATTTTGCTAAATATCAATGCATTGAGAATACTTGTTTAGTAGTTTATAGCAAACTAAGTTAAAAAGAAAAAAAACTCCGAAGTAAATGCTAAGTAAAGTTTTTCTCGAATTATAAATAGGTAAATAGAAAAACATTTCTTCTAGAATATTATTTCTCTGTTTGGTCTTTGTAACAATTAGACAAATATATCTGTTAATGAATCGTGTGTATTTTCTAAATCAATCATTGATTTGAAAAAATAAGGCTCAACACAAAGCAATCGAAGTGAAAAATATTAATCTTATACTAGTCTAATGAAATTATAATTTAGTATAAAATCCTCTATACTAATCAAATAAAATTAAAATGTAATATAAGTTCCTCAAAGTACCATTAGAGGAGCCATGTATGCCGTTACCAAATAATGTTTTTCAATTTTGCCTTCAAAAGGAAAATCATATTTTTACGCATGGCAAATTCGTCAATGCAATGTCTCTAAATCCCACTTGATTGATTATGGACAGCGAATAAGTAACAACTACGAGTTACAAGTTGAAGCGGCCAATTTTTATCTGATAAAAAATTATGCACTATCATAATTACTTATAATAATATTGTAATAATGAACATCAATAATATGCTATAATTTAGAGGATATGATTGCAGATGCACGACCAATCAGGTCAGTTGTTGCACAATACAACCTTCAGACGGTATAAAAAACCTTTGAATATTTTTATGACTAACTTTAATAATTCCTATCAAATTCATGTTTTTTTATCTGATCTAAAATTATACACTATCATAATTACTTATAATAATATTGTAATAATGAAAGTCAATAATATGCTATAATTTAGAGGATATGATTGCAGATGCACGACCAATCAGGTCAGTTGTTGCCCAATACAACCTTCAGACTAAAGATGGATGGATAAATATCGACACGACATAGATTTATTTAAAAAATCAACGCGTAAAATTTACATATACCGCTAATAGGCGGTGTTAAATGTACATTTATTTTGAATAAATATGTCAAAAAGCAGGTTATAAAAAATATAATATATCTAAAATCAGTTTATAAAAAATATTATATGTCAGAAAGTAGGTTATAAATAATATAATATGTCAAAAAGCAGGTTATAAAAAATATAATATGTCAGAAAGCAGGTTATAAAAAATATAATATGTCAAAAAGCAGGTTGTAAAAAATATAATATGTCAAAAAACAGGTTATAAAAAAATATAATATGTCAGAAAGCAGGTTATAAAAAAATATAATATGTGAAAAAGCAGGTTATAAAAAAATATAATATGTGAAAAAGCAGGTTATAAAAAAATATAATATTTCAAAAAGCAGGTTATAAAAAAATATAATATGTCAAAAAGCAGGTTATAAAAAGTCTGATATTTAAAAATAGTATCATCGCTATTGTAAACCACGCAAGGAAAAATTACTCGGCTAGTGGGAATTGTACCCACATCTTCGGCGTACCGTGCCGACACTCTAATTATTAAGCCACAGCTGGACCAGCTGAACTGTCGAAACTCTAACCATTATTATTATTATTATTGTCATCATAACTATTATTTTGTTTTTAATTTTTCATTTATTCTTGCAACACATATGAGAATAAATTTTATTAAAATCTTAACAAATGGCGTTGGCACCACATCGTATTGCATCTATAATCATAATGACCTATTATGACTATTATTATTATCATCATCACGATTATTCTATTTTTAATTTTTCATTTATTCTTGCAACACATATGAGAATAAATTTTATTAAAAACCTTAACAAATGACGTTGGCACCACATCGTATTGCATCTATAATCATAATGATCTATTATGACTATTATTATTTCCATCATCAGCATTATTCTATTTTTACTTTTTCATTTATTCTTGCAATATATATGAGAATAAATTTTATTAAAAACCTTAACAAATGGCGTTGGCACCACAACGTATTGCATCTATAATCATAATGTTCTATTATGATTATTATTATTATTATCATCCCCATTATTCTATTTTTACTTTTTCATTTATTCTCGCAATACATATGAGAATAAATTTTATTAAAAACCTTAACAAATGGCGTTGGCACCACATCGTATTGCATCTATAATCATAATGTTCTATTATGACTATTATTATAATTATCATCACCATTATTCTATTTTTACTTTTTCATTTATTCTTGCGATATATATGAGAATAAATTTTATTAAAAACCTTAACAAATGGCGTTGGCACCACATCGTATTGCATCTATAATCATAATGTTCTATTATGATTATTATTATTATTATCATCACCATTATTCTATTTTTACTTTTTCATTTATTCTTGCAATATATATGAGAATCAATTTTATTAAAACCTTAACAAATGGCGTTGGCACCACATCGTATTGCATCTATAATCATAATGTTCTATTATGATTATTATTATTATTATTATCATCACCATTATTCTATTTTTATTTTTTCATTTATTCTCGCAACACATATGAGAATAAATTTTATTAAAATCTTAACAAATGGCGTTGGCACCACATCGTATTGCATCTATAATCATAATGTTCTATTATGATTATTATTATTATTATTATCATCACCATTATTCTATTTTTATTTTTTCATTTATTCTCGCAACACATATGAGAATAAATTTTATTAAAAACCTTAACAAATGGCGTTGGCACCACATCGTATTGCATCTATAATCATAATGTTCTATTATGATTATTATTATTACTATTATCATCACCATTATTCTATTTTTATTTTTTCATTTATTCTCGCAACACATATGAGAATAAATTTTATTAAAAACCTTAACAAAAGGCGTTGGCACCACATCGTATTGCATCTATAATCATAATGTTCTATTATGACTATTATTATAATTATCATCACCATTATTCTATTTTTACTTTTTCATTTATTCTTGCGATATATATGAGAATAAATTTTATTAAAAACCTTAAGAAATGGCGTTGGCACCACATCGTATTGCATCTATAATCATAATGTTCTATTATGATTATTATTATTATTATTATCATCACCATTATTCTATTTTTACTTTTTCATTTATTCTCGCAACACATATGAGAATAAATTTTATTAAAATCTTAACAAATGGCGTTGGCACCACATCGTATTGCATCTATAATCATAATGTTCTATTATGATTATTATTATTATTATTATCATCACCATTATTCTATTTTTATTTTTTCATTTATTCTCGCAACACATATGAGAATAAATTTTATTAAAAACCTTAACAAATGGCGTTGGCACCACATCGTATTGCATCTATAATCATAATGTTCTATTATGATTATTATTATTATTATTATCATCACCATTATTCTATTTTTATTTTTTCATTTATTCTCGCAACACATATGAGAATAAATTTTATTAAAATCTTAACAAATGGCGTTGGCACCACATCGTATTGCATCTATAATCATAATGTTCTATTAGGACTATTATTATTATTGTCATCACCATTATTCTATTTTTCCTTTTCCATTTATTCTTGCAATAATATATATGAGAATAAATTTTATTAAAAACCTTAACAAATGGCGTTGGCACCACATCGTATTGCATCTATAATCATAATTTTCTATTAGGACTATTATTATTATTGTCATCACCATTATTCTATTTTTCCTTTTTCATTTGTTCTTGCAATATATATGAGAATAAATTTTATTAAAAACCTTAATAAATGGCGGCACCACATCATAATATACCTATGCGCATAAAGTTGACTAAAAACGCTAATAGATGGCGTTGACAGTACTAATATAGTAATATTCACCAAGTCAGTTTTTTTACTCTGTAATATCCAGATGAAAATATTCCATATGTTGCTTGAGGGTATAAAACATTACCATACCAAATTTCATCCGTCCCATAGATTATTTTTGCAATATTTAGAAGCATAAATTTTACTAAAAACGTTAATATATGGAGCTAACAATATCATATCCTAAAATATCTATAAGCATTAAGTTTACTAAAAATGCTAATAGATAACGTTGGCAGTACCAGTATCGTAATTTTCACCGAGTCAGGGTTTTTTTTTAAATATAATGTTATTCATAATATATATTATTTTAATAGGAATAAAAAGCATCCTATATGTTGCTCGAAAATTCATCAAAATCCGTCTAGTTGACTGCGCGTTATTTTAATATAAATTAACACACGACAGACAGAAAAATAGGAAAAAAATCCAAAAACAGTTTCTCTGGCTTCTATTATTATCCTATACACTTCACCAATCAATGGTTTTAATATATTTTCCATGTATAGATATCGCTTGCTTACAATTTTATTATATGTGCAGATAATATTATTTTTCACAATGTAAATATATTGCACACTTTCTACCTTTCACGAATGTGAAAATATAAATTTCTTAAAAACTATGATAGCTAGAAACATCGCTATATTTTTCCTGAAAACTTTAATTAAGCTTCTTGTTACCCTGTTGTGTTCATAATTTCAGGTCGAGTAGTTTCAGAAATGCACTTTTTCACACACTTTTCGACATATATTTTGTAATATTCTACGTAGTAATTAAGGAAAAAAGATTCGGAAATTCTTAAAACCAACCTTTTTAAACTAAACCCCACTCGACACGTGGACTCGGGCGCTTGATTGAATTGCTTTAAATTTCCGTATTAATATTTTTTAATGTTAACATATTATATATGTGCAGATTAATAGAAAAAAAACTGAAAGTGATCAGCGCCGGTTTGGGACTATCAATTAATGGTCTAATACAAAACTGACGATAATAACCGATCGGGAAAACTGCAGCTTTACAAGTCTAGAAATCTTCGAAAACTTAATTTATTTATTTATACATACTTTAACTTATATATAAAACATACATAGCGGATTAATTGCTACAAGAGCAATCTCTTCCAGTCAACAAGATTAATTAAATTAAATAAAAATTTTGTGAATGACTGTATGAGTCATTAATAAAAAAACGAAACTTAGGACATAACAAATAACAAAAAATGTCATAACGTATAAATCAGCAAAACTAAGCTACCTATGAATAATACAAAACAAAATGGGGAAGAACAAAGGAAAATGAGGAACAAAATTAAATTAGGAACGGTAGGACAGTGGGATTATGAGAGGAAGGACTTTTTCAAACGAGCTTTGAATACATTTAAGGAGGGTGAGTTCCTGGTATCGAGATCTAATCGATTCCAAACTCTTATAGCTTGGACAGCGAAGGACTTTTTATAAAAAGTGGTTATATATTTGGGAAAAAGATTACGAACTACCATCCATTTATTTTTCTGTACATTCATCTGCCTGGATTCCAGCACCTCCGTCATAGGTGGATGCAAAGTGGAGGTGAATCGTCGGACAGGTAACAAAAAGCACAATGACTCATGTAGATAATTATGGAAAGACAGAACCATAACCAGGTATACTTAGCAAAAACTGATTTATTCATCATTTTCGTTTAGTAAGAACTGATTTTATTCATCAATTTCGACAGGGCTGAGTTGTGGATATTGTAAATAACCGATCGCAAGAAAATCGACCTCTTTAAAATTTCATGCTGAGGAAGATGATCAATATATCATGTACTGATCACAGAACCAACGTCTGGATTCTAAAAGTATTGATTCAAAACAAGGTTAGCTACTGTCCATCATCGAAGAGTTCTGGAGTACCTCGGATACATTGTAGGGTATCTTCCAGGAGTATTGAAAAGCTCTTTGTAACTGGTATGGCTGAAGGACGAGGACTGCGGGAACGCTGCCCTACAAGCTGAAGACGAAACAGATTCAAGAAACACTTAGCACCCCATTACGTAATGCCATAGATAGCACTTAATATAAAAACTTGCGGTGGAACACCATTAAAGAAAAAGTGTTATCATAAAGGAGCCTCGATCCTCAGCGGTGACTGCCTGACTCAAGAAAAAGAGATAATTTGGCAATATACTAAGTTGGTACGTAGAACAGTTTGTGAGAAAAAGTGTTGCGACAAGCAGACAGACGAACGGACAAGTAAATTATTTTATCAGGTCTCAGCTTTTTCTTTTTGAGTTATGGAGCTTCAAAAATATTGAAGGTATGAATGTTTTTGTCCGATCCATTACAACACGTAATAGATTTAACGTATTACATTAAACTGATTTTTATCCAGCCGCTCGAACTTCTTCAATTTAGTATTCTGGGTCTAATTTTTATCATGCGTCTAATTATTATCACCACATTTCCAGATTAGGAAGAACCATCTAGAAATGTCTTAAACCTGAATCAAATTATCCCAAAATTACGATTCAATAACAGAGAGAAAGTGTGACAGAAGAGAAAGTGTGATTACAATAAAAACGTTTGCCGGATAAAATCTACAAAAATACAAAAAAATAGTATGCAGAGAATTTTTCTTAAAAATACAGAGAGAAAAATGACAAATTTAATTAAATATATTAAATTTAAATAATTCGAAACGCCGTCTGTAAAAAGACACACACAAATGCATGGATGCGCACGCGCACACGTGGAAAAAGAATTTAAAAAATAACAACGTGAAGTTTCGTGTTTCCATGCGCTCATTAATTCTTTTTTTTTCATGAAATATTTATGTGTGCATTCGATGCATTTTTGAATTATAAAATGCTATATTTCGTTACTAATGTTGGTGACTAAATGTTGATATTTGTAATAAATTATTGAAATGAAATATCTGTAATTAAATTTGAAGTTTAGAAAACGAGGACGTGATTGTCCCAATATGCATAATTGATAAATTTGACTTACATTTTATGGCGATGTGTTTTTTTTATTTTAACTTAATACTGTTCTACAAAAATAATACATTTTCAGTGTTTTAGGCTTATAAAGAAACAAGAATGTTTTCTATGAAATAAATGATATGAAAGAGGATCTAATGACTGAGACCAGCGCTGTGAAGATACCCTTAACTTAGATGGAGAAGACCGGACGTTCATCGAAAAATATATTCCATCAGAAGTCATTACTGAGCCTGCAAATGCACCACACCTGACTCCTCCCACGTCTAGATAAGAAACAACGCATATTGTACCGGTATTTTTACGGAAACCAAATTTGAATATGGAAAAATAAATATCCTTGAAAATTTAGATTCATTGAATACATATTCAGATTCAGTTATGTTATATAGAATTTGATTAAAAATATGGTTATACCGGCATCGATGTAATGTGCTCAGCAGAATGGATCCATATTTACTACCAATTTCCCAGAAATAAGAGCATTTATCCGCATTAGCTATGTCGTGGGTATGTCTTGCCAGGTTTGCGATGCTATTGGTCTACTTATCCTGATATGGATGTAGCATATATGGCTTAAGTTATGTATATATCAAGATATGAAGAAATCAGAAGAAATGTCCACTTTTATGATTGTCAAGCCGTCACCAGGATCTTCTTATTATGGTAGAGCATATAACATACGACCAGTATTGACTCAATTCAATACAATTTTTCAATCGGCTATGAACAATACTATTACTTAATCTGTGTATGAACATATTATAAAGTTTACAGGACGTAATTTTATGAAAAAATATACGCAAAACTAACCAGTAAAAAGAGGTTTCATAATGTGGTGCCAAGCAAATACCAACCGGTTTATTTATTTCAGTTTGACCTACTTGTACATACAGAAAAAAACCATCTGTGCCCGAAACATAACTGATTGTACCTCGTCTTGGATATGACAAAGTCCTTGCAAAAACAAGGGCTTTGTTTTTTTTTTAATTCACCTTTATTGCAATATAAGATCGCTAAACAAAATATCAAAATTGTATGTGATATGTTTCGCACGAATCGAAAAAATAATCCAGAAAACATAACAATGGATAAGAGGATGAAGAAAGGGAACTTTTTTAACCACGACTTTGAAAGGATATCTTTCAAATATTGAATATATTTGGCGTTAATTTTGTAGAAATTCAATATTTACAATTAAATGAAACTACGTGACATAGTATTGTTTCTACTTTCTTTAAGTTCTTTATCACGACCTAGGTTTCGTTGTATTACATCTTCAGGTGGGCTATTAGCAAAAATCTTTGCTACCTTGATTTTCCATCCGTTTGATCATCAAATGGATGGAAAATCAGGCGGTACGTCATTCTCCTAACTAATTTTCTTCCAACAATACCGACACAAATTGTAACAACATGAAGTAGATTCGGTCTAGAAACTGAATGTCATATGCCCGGACATCGTCTGTAAATATAATAAGGACCAGAATAAGGTCACCTACGAACCCGACTGAAAATCAAGTATTATTTGCGTCTACTTTTTGACCTGCTTGACGCTGCAATGAACGAGTTGGAGTAACGATTCTTTCGACGTTAGAGATTTTTCAATACGAAAAAATGCCTTGCCGACCAGGTCCATGACAAAAAAGGTCTCCCGCTCTTCCGGTGACCATATTTTGGTAAAAGGCACCAACCGGAAGAGATGCGTGAATTGTGCGAAGGCAGGCACGGAGAATCGCAAAAATAATATTTGCCAGTTTTATAATATATATTTGTTTTTTACTTCTGACCGAAATTATTTTGCTGCTTTCCATAGCTAAATAAAACGTATTTTTATAAATGTATGGTCGCGTATTACTCTATGTTAAGTACCAAGAACTCTATACGATGCAATTTGCAATGTCAAGGATTAAAAGAAACTTCATTCTTTGGCGCATATTATACACAGTTGTCCCAGATATTTTCCAAAAATGTTTTTATATAAACTACTATTTTTAGCTCATGCAGCATATGTATAATAACTATTTAACTAAAAACACCTGAGCATTTGTGCATGAAAGTGTTAACTATTCCCAAAAAATTATCATTACTTTTCCGCATATAAAAATATTGCCTATTATACATCCACTTGCGTAAAATATTGCGAATATCTCAAAAAATACGAAATTTAGAATTATCGCTGTAGTTTTTCAGTAAACTTCTAATGAACATGTTTTTTTCATAATTTTCAGTTTGCAGTTTTAAATATGGAAAAGGGGGACTATATTTGTTTGTGAACATTTTCAACAATACATCTTGCACTATCTTACATAATATTTGTAAAAAAGTTAGTATTGAAATTGTTATAATTAATTTTCGACAGACACTTTCTCATTCAAAAAAATTATCGATTAATTATGGAATTATCATATATCAATAACGATTAATTATCGAAAATTATCGAGTACTTTATTATATATACGATACTGAAAAGAAAAACAAAAATGTTCGAATATTTTATTGTTTTTCGATTACTTTAGCAAATTTTATCAGGAATTCAACTGATATCACATAAGATACAAACAAATTTTAAAAATCGTGTATCTTATTTGTTGCATCTAAAATTCCCATGTTAAAAATTAAGATACATGAATCGTTACCGTAGTGTGTTCGATTGAGCGCAAGACACACACACCGCGAGGACCCGGGTTCGATTCCCGCCGCTTATCAAGCGGGACTGGAAGAAGTCCAACCTTTCGAAGCTCTGGCAACCATTTTTCCATATGTGATCTTCTTCATCTCATGTGGACACGACAACAACAAGATACATGAGGGTCAGTACGCTTGATCACTATGTAAAATTTCAAGTTTCTGAAAAAAGCACGAATCGAACTTGCACTGCGATGATTCCGTACACATTTAAAAAAAATTAGAAGTACATTCTATGAAATTATTGACAAATATTAATTTTTGACAACATGAATATATTGTCTACTCTATCTTTTAACGTCGTAAAAAAGTTATATGATCTGGAATAATCGCTATGGTTTCTCTGCAACCTTTTCATAGTATTCTAACAATCCTGTATTTAGGGTTCAGTAGCCAAGTGGCAAAAACGAAACCCTTATAATTTCGTCCTGTACGTCTGTCTGTCTATACGTGTGTCACAAACTTTTTAAATTATTAAAGAAAATAATATTAAGAGTGGCACTCCATACATTTAACCGAGTGATGAAAAAAAATCCAGTGTCAACACGTATGGGGTATCGTTAAATAGATCTTTAAAAATTATATCGAAGTTCCAAAATATATTTTTATTTAAATCAATAGTTGCTAAGACATACACTTATAAAGTTATAAAAAGTGTTTCCCCCCGCCTCTAAGTTGTCAACTAAGGTGTATAAAAGTCTAAAAAAATGAATTTAGTAGAACTTAATATAAACTTTGAATGAAAATTGGTTTGAATAAGATATGTTGTGTAGTTTGTAGGATATGGGATATTTCGGTACCGACCGCAGCAATAACTTTGCTTTTCACAGCGTCTCTGAGAAATACAAACCTATAAGTTTAATATTGTTTGGTGCAACGGGACCCTTCGTGCATGAGTTCGACTCGCACTTAGCCACGTTTTTTTCATAATATTAGATTGAGTGGTTTCCGAAATAAGGGAGGGCTCATATTTTTTCGCTATATCAAATTTCAAGTTTCTACATGACTTTCTAAGAAAAAGCAAATCAAGCTCAAGTCGAACTCGCATTGCGCGGATTCCATTCACATTTAGTCACTTATAAACATTTAAGGATATACAACTTATATGTATTAGGGTCACAACTTAATAATCGCTATAGTGTTTCTACACCTTTGCATAAGATTCTAACGAATCCTATTTTTTTCATAATTTAGGTTGAGTAGTTTCTGAAATAATGGAGTCGGGCACATTCTTTTCCCATACCTTTCACTGTATCTTTGAAGACATACCACCTATGATTCGGAAAAATATTTGTGAGGTACTTATTATTAACTCTTTCAAACGATACCCTATATACAGAACTAAAAATGTTTTCGAGTACTTAATTTGCACGCCTATTTTCGAGTGTTGCAGCCGCACATATCTACTGAGATGTGCGCGGATTAATATATTTTATTACTGTGCCAAATTTTCTCGTCAAGCCGTTTTTGAGAAAAACGGCCGTGACAGATGGATAAACAAACATGATGATTCTTTAAGGACACCGTTTTCCCTATTGAGATACGAAATCCTAAAAACAATTGTGACAGACGGGCGTGCGTAATCTTGGAATGACTCCGTTCTTTCCTTTTGAAATACGCGATCCAATAAAGGACACGACATTAACAAAATTAACTCATAAAATTGATTTCTTAATAATTTCATTTCCACGTTAACCGATAACTCTAAATTCTAACAGATCTTTCGCTCTAAATAAAGTTGAGAATATAATTAACTTATCCACAACTTTCGGGATTATCAAAGAAAATAATATTCTGTTACATACTCCTTAGAATATTGAACATGGAAAACTTTTGTTCTAATATTAGAAAACAAACACAATTCTTTCCAAAGGTCAATATCAAAGAGGCCATGAATGTGATATTCATCACGCGTTACCTAGTCACTACTACATGAAATTAAATACACTACGTTACCATACATTTCTGTGGCTTTTTCCTTATTTGACCTGCAAGCCAAATAGGATTAAACTGAACAAAAGTAAATACTATAAATGAACTATAGGGGCAATGTTGTATAGAGAGATTGTGATGGAACTTTGACCTGGAGATCGGACAGATGGACAGCTGTCAGATCAGCGACAACTGCATAATTTGGGTCATTGTCGTCAAGTGCGTGTAACATTGCTTGTTTATAAATAAACGTTATAATACGCAGAACCCGATTTATGTATGTCTACTGTTTAAGATCATAAAATGTTTTAATGATTGATCGCTTATGTACTGATGTAGATATAATTACTACAGCAGTAGACTCTTTAAATTCATAGCGTATATTCGTTATCGGATAAGATTCAACGAATCCTACGTAGTCGTTCGTTATTGGATAACAATCAACGAAGCCTACGTAGTCGTTCGTTATCGGATAAGAAACAAACAGGCCTATGTAGTCCTGATGAGGTTATGGTGTGAGTTATCCAAAGTATCCATAGTATATTATATATATATATATATATATATATAATATATATATATATATATATATATATATATATATATATATATATATATATATATATATATATATACTGGATACTATGGATAATATACTATAATTTGTTTAGTAAAGTTTAGGAAACTAGACATTTTTTTCTAATCTCTAGTCATATACTTAAACGTTTGTTTTTTTATAATATATAATTTTTAAAGCTCCGTACTTCAAAAGGAAAAAAAGGAACCGTTATAGGATCACTTCCTTGTCCGTTTGTCGGTCTGTCAAGACTCTTTCTCAGGAACGCGTGGAGGCATCAAGTTGGAATTAATATCAAACACTTAAGTCTACAGACCATTGTGGCTGTAAAAAATCAAGTTTCTAAGTCAATACAGTAAAAAAAAACCTAAAAATACTGCCATTTATGCCGTAAATTTTGAGATTAGCAAATAAACCAAAACCCATAAAGTACTTTCCGTTGACCTAGAATCATGAAATTTGGCGAAAGCAAGGCCTAACAACACAAGTAAAGAAAATAATTTTAAATTATTAATTTGTAGTTGTGGCATAAAGATTTTGTAAATAGTTTAATAGACATATTATGTACCATTAAATGTTCATGTGTACGGCACTCTCTTAATGCAAGTTCCGCTTGTGACAGGTTTTTAATTCTTTTTGTTGCCAGGTTTTCCTTTGTTTGTTTTTCCTTTT
Source organism: Druceiella hillmani (assembly GCA_039881145.1). NCBI lineage: Eukaryota > Metazoa > Arthropoda > Insecta > Lepidoptera > Hepialidae > Druceiella > Druceiella hillmani. The sequence continues at coordinate 4,931,114 of JAYKKI010000013.1, forward strand.
GTAGAACAAATTACTTACCTTCTATTCATTAATTTCTTGGTTAAACGTAAAGTTTTCTACATAATCTCTGAGAATTATAATACTATAAAGTAACTAATTAATTCCGATAACTACTGATAATTTACCTAAACATTTGAGAACCGTCCTCATGAATGTTCAGTTTCACTAATCATCATCATCATCATATATATTAATACGCTAAGGTTAAGATGTTACTCTCCCTTTTTAGAAAAAACCTCACAACTAATCCACATAAATTATATATCATTTTATAGATAATTGCTTGCTCTACCGGCATCCACAACTAAAAAATTTATTATTGCTATTGTTTTTGCAAATTAATTAATTATTAAAATTATATACACAAAACAGCAATGCTGCCATCTAACGGCTCAACGTCAATATGATTGACGGTCGGTAAAATTTTTGTTTAATTTCAAATCCACTCACGTATAAATAAAGTGGCGCTTTAGCTCAATGCTTTTGATACTTGCGCCTCTATATGTCAATTTTAGTAAAATATTTGTTTGATCTGTCATCTGAGCTTCATAATGGAATAAATAATGCGAAGACTTCGCACGGATCACGCTAGTATATATTAATACCATAAAACCTGGCGAAAAATATTAAAGAACTAAGAAAACTATAACCTTACGATCATTGAAACTATGGGTACGAAAAATATAATTAGTAAAAGAAAAAATCAGCACTTAAGCAATGAACCGAAACCAAAATTGTAATTACTTAACAAAAAAATATTAAAAAGCAAGTAAAGCTAGTTAATTTAAAAAAAAACAGTATCACCACCATTAAAGAAACACGCTCTAGGAATGCAATCAAAACTGCTATTACTAAAAACGTTAAAAATACAAAAAATGTTATAAATAACCTTATCTACAAACCAATTTATGAAAAAAAAAATAATATCGCATTAACACCATTTTAATGTCCCAAATTATTTAAAATAATAATATCTACATACCTGATCCAGAAACAAACATTTCTGAGGAAAAAAATTCATTTCGGCATCCTTATCTTTTAGGACTTAAAACTAATTTTTCTGTATTTTATATGTGGTAATTCTAGAAATACCGCCAAAAATGTAATTTCCGATGAAAAACATTATTTTGACATTCTTTTCATATAGGACTTTAAATAATTTTTTCTGAATTTTATATGTGGCAAATCTAGAAACACCGTCAAAAACGTTAACAAAACACATGCCCCGCCCCCATCTTCAAAGCTTTAGAGTCGATACCCTAATAGCAATGATTCTAAATATTATAATTTTTTTGAGAAATTTATAGTAATGTTCCAAGTTTATACATTTGATAATTTTCGCCCAATTTTCCGCCTAAGAAAATTTTCCGTCGAATATACTGTATATTAGACAACATATTGTTTATGAGTATAAATATCTACTACTGACATTCCGCCATGTTGGAATTTCAGTTAAATATTACTCTAAAAAATTTGATTAATATAAACATCAAAAACCGAGCAGCCATTTAGGCTCTAATGTGGTGTAAAAACTTATACCTACACACCCACATACATATAAATGGAAAACATTACCCTTATTCGCTCACGCGGTCGAGTAATAACTAGTTCTATGACCTACAAAGATTGACCCTAAAAGTCGGCCGTTTAGTGAGCTAATTTTGTTTATTAAACTATGGCCTAAATAATGCCCTATCACGAAACATCATTCATCTATGAAAATTAAAATAAACAAAGGAGTGGTTTCAGAGATACGAGCAGTCAAATTAACCCAAATTATAAACTCATATTTTAGGGGTTCATAATTTGGTTTAATTTGATAAATGGTAGGAATATGAGTAAAGCCTCATATCTATTTAAACGTTCCTGGTACCTCTAACACTTAATTTTTGTTATCTTTAACTATTTTTGTTACCTTAACTATTTTTGTTATCTTTAAGTATTGACACTTAATTTTTGTTATCTATAACTATTTTTGTTATCTTAAGTATCGACACTTAATTTTTGTAATCTTTAACTATTTTTGTTATCTTTAAGTATCGACACTTAATTTTTGGTATCTATAACTATTTTTGTTACCTTTAAGTATCGACACTTAATTTTTGTTATCTATAACTATTTTTGTTATCTTAAGTATCGACACTTAATTTTTGTAATCTTTAACTATTTTTGTTATCTTTAAGTATCGACACTTAATTTTTGGTATCTATAACTATTTTTGTTATCTTTAAGTATCGACACTTAATTTTTGTTATCTATAACTATTTTTGTTATCTTAAGTATCGACACTTAATTTTTGTAATCTTTAACTATTTTTGTTATCTTTAAGTATTGACACTTAATTTTTGTTATCTATAACTATTTTTGTTATCTTAAGTATCGATAATTAATTTTTGTTATCTTTAACTATTTTTGTTATATTTAAGTATCGACACTTAATTTTTGGTATCTATAACTATTTTTGTTATCTTAAGTATCGACACTTAATTTTTGTTATCTATAACTATTTTTGTTATCTTAAGTATCGACACTTAATTTTTGTAATCTTTAACTATTTTTGTTATCTTTAAGTATCGACACTTAATTTTTGGTATCTATAACTATTTTTGTTATCTTTAAGTATCGACACTTAATTTTTGTTATCTATAACTATTTTTGTTATCTTAAGTATCGACACTTAATTTTTGTAATCTTTAACTATTTTTGTTATCTTTAAGTATCGACACTTAATTTTTGGTATCTATAACTATTTTTGTTATCTTAAGTATCGACACTTAATTTTTGTTATCTATAACTATTTTTGTTATCTTAAGTATCGACACTTAATTTTTGTTATCTTTAACTATTTTTGTTATCTTAAGTATCGACACTTAATTTTTGTTATCTATAACTATTTTTGTTATCTTAAGTATCGACACTTAATTTTTGTTATCTTAACTATTTTTGTTATCTCTAGTATCGACACTTAATTTTTGTTATCTATAACTATTTTTGTTATCTTAAGTATCGACACTTAATTTTTGTTATCTATAACTATTTTTGTTATATTAAGTATCGACACTTAATTTTTGTTATCTATAACTATTTTTGTTATCTTAAGTATCGACACTTAATTTATGTTATCTTAACTATTTTTGTTATCTCTAGTATCGACACTTAATTTTTGTTATCTATAACTATTTTTGTTATCTTAAGTATCGACACTTAATTTTTGTTATCTTTAACTATTTTTGTTATCTTAAGTATCGACACTTAATTTTTGTTATCTATAACTATTTTTGTTATCTTAAGTATCGACACTTAATTTATGTTATCTATAACTATTTTTGTTATCTTAAGTATCGACACTTAATTTTTGTTATCTTAACTATTTTTGTTATCTTAAGTATCGACACTTAATTTATGTTATCTATAACTATTTTTGTTATCTTAAGTATCGACACTTAATTTATGTTATCTATAACTATTTTTGTTATCTTAAGTATCGACACTTAATTTTTGTTATCTTTAACTATTTTTGTTATCTCTAGTATCGACACTTAATTTTTGTTATCTATAACTATTTTTGTTATCTTAAGTATCGACACTTAATTTTTGTTATCTTTAACTATTTTTGTTATCTTAAGTATCGACACTTAATTTTTGTTATCTTAACTATTTTTGTTATCTCTAGTATCGACACTTAATTTTTGTTATCTATAACTATTTTTGTTATCTTAAGTATCGACACTTAATTTTTGTTATCTATAACTATTTTTGTTATCTTAAGTATCGACACTTAATTTTTGTTTTCTATAACTATTTTTGTTATCTTAAGAATCGTAAAGCGTACATCAAAATAGTGAATTATTTTCGTAACCTTAACTTGCGCTATCCAATTCAACTTCTTAAGAATTATATAATATCTAAGTTACTTTGACCAGTAATATCTCGATCACTTTGAAGGGTCATATCTCATAAATTTTAGTGTTAATATCTCATTACAAAGCAAGGTTTACAACAAAATTCGATTAAAAAATTTTGGGCGATAAATCATTATATTATAGGTAATAAGTCCATTATTTTTGAGTCCACTATATAATATTGTGTTCTGATTACTATATTACCACAATGCTTCGTATGTATTCTTCTCTTCAGTATTGGAATAATACGTAAAATCCGAATAAATACTTTAATAGATACAAAATTGGTCTCCCTTTTGTCTAAATAAATATTTCGGTAATTTTTTTAAAAACTCTGTAAAATAACATTACAACATATCCGGCCCTCTACGAAATAAATAATTTACTGTTCTAGATGCAATATTAAATCAACTCAATAAAGTTTTCAGTTCAAGTGATCAAGTTTGTCTAATAATCCTACTTTTCCTACTCCTGACTCAGTTTATAAGCTTCCGTAACCAAATGTCAAAAACGGATCCATTATAATTTCGTCCTGTCCGTCTTAACGTCTGTCTGTCGATCCGTCTGTCTGTCCGTATGTTACAGACATGTTAATCGGAGACTATTGGCACTATATCGATGAAATTTGGAAGGTAGGTATCTTCTTTAAACCTTTACACGATAAATATTGAAATTATGATAAAAAATAATATCAGGGGTGGTACTCCGTACATGCAACTGAGGAAAAAAATCCAGTGCACATAAAAGGTTTCAAAATAATATTTTTATTTATGTCAATAGTAGACGAGATATGCACTGCCAAAGTCTTAAAAAGTGTCAACAACCCCTCCCCGCTCTTTAACTTGTCAACTAACGTGTATAAAATTCTATAAAAAATTAAGGTAGTTGAATTGTAAATAAACTTTCAACGAAAATTAGTTGGCGTAGATGTTGTGTAGTATTTGAGATATGGGATATTTTCAGTACCAACCGCAGTTGGTGCTACGGAAAACCTCGTACGCAAATCCGACTCGCACTTGGCCTGTTTTTTGTTGGAATCCCAATTCATATTAAGGGTTTATATTTACTTTGATTTAAAAAATATTGAGCATGTCATAATCACCTGAAAAAACAATTTTTTTTTCATAAAATAACTGCCGTTTTTGTTTTTTTTCTTAAAGTTCTTAGTATGTTCTGTTCTAGACCAGTTGAGGTCCACCCATATACAGATTATAAAACTAGTCGATTTTTTATTTCAGATAATTTTTCGAGGCTCTGAAGCTATAAACATCCGCCAGCTTAGTCAGTATTTATTACTTCCTGATACACTGAACTTTTTCCTATTTTTCTATGCCAACAAAGTACATAGAACCTCTTCAACGTATTAATATTTGTAATTTTATTTCTATCTAAATTTACGTTTATTTATTTTCAGATTCTGTGGATACACCAAGAATCCCTAGATTTTCTTCAGGTTTTTCTATCTTAAGGCTTACCACAAGCTCTCAATTTTTACAATCACAAGTGATTACACAGCATTGAACTTTGCCTTACTTTAGATAAAAATCTCAATTAATATGCCACAAAATAAATAAAAACTATTTTAGGTATACGTATAAAGTCAAAGTTATTTTCACCCACCCAATTGTGTGAGGGGTTATTAAGACATTTCAAAAGAAATGAAATTAGGTTTTTAAACCGTTTTCTTAATTTCAATACTAGTATTGAAATTAAGAAAACGGTTTAAATTAGATAAATATGAAACTTTAAAATAATTTGTAATTACCCTTCCTGTATCAAATTAATAATTTCGTTTAGTGGAATGACTACGCCCATTCAAATTTCACTTTAACTAAAACGACTATAAAGTGTTAAGTGTTTATCTTGAATACTGTTCAAATACTGTTTTGTGAGAATTTTGAATACAGTTTAATGTGTGTATCGAATACTGTTTAGAGTGTATTTCAAATAATGTTAAGAGTATTTCGAAAACTATTTAATGTGTATTTCGAATAATGTTTAGTGTTTGCTTTGAATAATGTTTACTGTGTATTTCGAATACCGTTAAATATGTATTTCCAACACTTTTAGTATATATTTGGAAACCTATTTAGTGTTTATTTTGAACACTGTTTAGCGTGTATGTCGAATACTCCCTAATGTGTATTTCGAATTTCGAACGCTGTTTAACGTATATTTCGAATACCGTTTAGTGTTTGTTTCGAATACTGTTTATTATGTTTTTCGTACACTGTTTAGTGTACTGTTTATTATATGTTATGTCGAATATTGTTTGTTATGTATTTTGAATACGGGTTAGCATATACTTCGAATAATATTTTGTGTAATTTCGAATACTGTTTAATGTGTATTGCAAATAGTGTATGGTGTGTATGTCGACAACAGGCTTTTTAGAATTTAAAAATGTATGACCGTGAAACCTTTTAGGGTTTCATAGTTACGGGAGGAATTCTTGCAATTTCGTCGGTCACAACCGCACAGTTTCCAAAATTTGAGATACGTGAGCATGAAACTTTACAAGGAAATATTTCATATGGAGATCGCATTTAATGTATATCAATACATTAATTTTTTTCTCTTTATTTTCCCATACATCTAATGGGTTAAAAAAAATTTTCACACAATCGATCAAGTGAGATATCATCGAACATATCTTTTAAAATTAAATTGATATTATATTTATCATTTGTCAGTTTAAGAATTGCTTACTTCAGAAGGGCAAAAAATGAGACCTTTATATGATAATTCGCATGTCCATCCCTACGTCCATGTCTCCAACTCTTCGTACGTCCCTTCACCGCATGATAAAGCATATTCATCAGCGCATATTTCAAAAATGTATAATCAAACATATTCATGTAAAAATTGTACAATAAACAAATGAAGTAATAATTTTTTTACTTCGCAGGGTTTTAATGGAAAGAGAATGTTTTACTGATTCCAAAAACGTCGCTTTTTAACTTTTCCAAATTGCAATTTGAGAGTATTCTTGAGATGTATTGAAAACGTCCATAAAAAATAGGTAACCTCCCTTGTCTCCACCACAATCTTCAAAATTACAGTCAAAAATTGAAAAAAAATACCTAAGTAGAAATTTACCTAAAGCACCAAGTTTCCTAGCTTTTGGGATTCCTACGATAACTTTACGCCTGTAAATGTGCTAAACAATAGATTTAGGTGGTGAAAAAATGAGGTTAATATTAACTCATAGATTCTCTCTCTCTCTCTCTCTCTCTCTCTCGCTCTCTAGATAGAAATTATCTCTCTCTCTCTAGAGAAAAATTTTCTCTCTCTCTCGCTCTCTAGATAGAAATTATCTCTCTCTGTAGAGAAAATTTTCTCTCTCTCTCTCTCTCGCTCTCTAGATAGAAATTATCTCTCTCTCTCTCTAGAGAAAAATTTTCTCTCTCTCTCTCTCTCTCTCGCTCTCTAGATAGAAATTATCTCTCTCTCTCTAGAGAAAAAATTTCCCTCTCTCTCTCTCGCTCTCTAGATAGAAATTATCTCTCTCTCTCTAGAGAAAAATTTTCTCTCTCTCTCTCTCTCGCTCTCTAGATAGAAATTATCTCTCTCTCTCTAGAGAAAAATTTTCTCTCTCTCTCTCTGTCTAGTCGTCACACACTTGTCAGAGTGGCCATAGTCTTAGCGATAATGTACATAGTTGGTCTTCGTTCTCATTCCTCTCGGCTCGGATTTACTTTAACGATGCGTTTCCACTTCAGTTGATTGCCAGCGTTTCTAGAACACTATAATGCAGATCTCTGTCGCCGTTTTTATCAGGCCCGCCCATGGGGTTAGAAATCGCCCTCGGGATCTTTGCCTTCAAGCTGTTCATGTATCACTAGACATTCCGTGGAAAGTAGTTTTCCGTAGATATATCAGAAGAATTTAAAAATGCCTATTTGTGCAGCCAATGAATATCTTTCTTTGATTCTCAACTCCTTTATAATGAAGATATTGGTGCGAGTCAACGAATTTTTAGCATTAACCTCCAGCACCACATTTCTATTGGATCGATTTTGCAACAGTCATTTGATTTGAAGGCCCAGGTTTCGACTCCGTAAAGAAAAATCCGAAAAACGAGATATTTCATTCGTCGAACCTTGGTATTTTTGGTTATTCGTCTATCCTTCCAAATCTTGTTCAGCTTCCCGACGGCAGATCTGGAAATGGCAGTGTCTTCCTATTTTCTTTTCGCACCATTGGACACATAAAACTGAAGTAAATAAAACTTTGCACCATTATGTATGTTATTATACTTTGTATTCACGAGTATATAATATAAATATTAAATATTCATAAATGTTTATGTGTACTTAGGTCTCTCATAGTGCAAGTTCTACACATATTTAACAGAAATTTTTTCATTAATTGTAACCAAACTCTTTACAGTTTGTCGCATTTTAAAAGAGATTATTTCATTAACAAAGATTTAACCTAACTTCACCAAACGCTACTGTTTGCCGTATTGGAAGCAATTGCTCATAATTTTATGGCGTATATTATATACACATCAATTTTTATATACATTAAAGTCTGAAATAAATAAATAGAGGAAGTCCAATTTGACATGTTGTCTCGAGTTCTCGGTAATTATGATGTTTTGTAAACAAGCTATTGTTCAATTTGTGTTTTCCTTGTAAATTCGGCGGCAATGAGATGATAAGAGACCTTCGGGTGTTAATTTTGTACATTGACATGTTTTTGTATATCGTATTTTTGTTAATTTGTATTTTTAAAGGTACAGAGCAAAGATTAAAATGAGTACGGGCCAGTTTTCTTGTAAAAAAATCGTAAATTTCTAAAAAGCTATAAGATTTATAATCTATACGTATAGTAAAATTGTAACGGAATCAATTTTGTAAATGGAAAATAATTTAAAAAGGTGATTGTTTTAGGGTATAGACAGATCATAGAAAATCTGTATTTAGAATTGTTGTCCGCCTGTATGTTATTTTAAACGTGAATCGCGCAAAATGTACTGGACGAATTTTGATGAATTTTTTTGTGGTAATAGTTTATAACCAAGTGCAACATATGAATAATTTCTTATTCCGAATTTCACGCTGAAACCGTGAATCACAGCTAGTTATTTATATTTTGTGAAGAAAATAGCCCTGAATTTCTGAAAAAATGTGAGATTTGGAATGAGAGCTATAGTTACCTGTTCACTTTAGATAACTTCTACTAACACTGATTTTTTCATAATATTGACTTTAGCAATTACAGAGAGTAGGCAGAAGGGTGACATATTTCATGGACCTCTTCAACATATCTCTGGAGCTGAAAAAATAGTACTGAAATCTTTATAACTTACTTTTTTAATTAATGTCCCACACAAAATATGAAACCAATTCGTATTTCGATTATTTCATTTGCGCCCTCTATACGGTTTAATATATTTTATAGTAACATCAATTGCATCATTTTGGGTTAAAAGGTTTCTGAGGGAAACGGCTACGACGGACGGTGGACACGTAAGTGATCTTGTAAATGTTACGTAAGTGATCTTGTAAATGTTTTATTTTTCTTTTGGTGTATGAAATCCTAAAACCACAAATTTTTTAGGACCACTGGTTGCGTACTTAATTAACACTAATATATCAACAACCAACCAGCTCACGACAACCGGGAAAAATCCAAGAATATAACGGGCATCCCCTTATCCGGCATAACGTACTGTGTAATAAGTACGATAAGTGACTCACACTTGAGAGAATTACATTATATTTTATAAAAAAAAGTTATAAGGTAATTTTCTTATTTCAAATAATAATTTCTGAATGACTGTACTTAGTCTAGGGGAAGAAATGTAATTAGGTAAAATATTTCAATATAATTGATAAGCATGATAAATGACTCACAATGAACTTATTTGTTAAGAAAATTGCAATGTATCTCATAAAGAAAAGTGATAAGGTCTTATTTCAAATAATAATTTCTTTGATGACTGTACAGTCAGGTGGAAGAAATGTAAGTGCGTAAAAATATATCAATTTAATTGCTAAGTATGATAAGTGACTCACAAGAAATCTATGTCTTGAGAAAATTGCAGTATATCTGATATAGAAGAGTTATAAGGTAATAATCTTATTTCAAATAATAATTTCTGAATGACTGAGTCAGGTGAAAGAAATGTAAGTGTATAAAAATATATAAATTTAATTGCTAAGTATGATAAGTGACTAACAAGAAATCTATGTCTTAGGAAATTGCAGTATATCTGATATTGAAGAGTTATAAGGTAATAATCTTATTTCAAATAATAATTTCTGAATGACTGTACAGTCGGGTGAAAGAAATGTAAGTGTATAAAAATATATAAATTTAATTGCTAAGTACGATACTCGTAAAGAACTCGCAATGAATTTATGGCTTGAGGAAACTGTAGTATATCCCATATAGAAAAGTTATAAGGTAATTTTCTTCTCCAAAATTTTAATAATTTCTGAATGGTTGTGCAGAGTCCAATGAAAGAAATGTAAGTGGTTATAAATATTTCAGTTTAATTGCTAAGTATGATAAGTGACTGAGATGAATTTATATCTTGAGAAAATTGAAGTATATCTTGAGAAATTGAAGTATTTTCCTTATGTAAAATTTTAATTATTTCTGAAAGAATACTTCCGTTACTTAAAAATATACAAATATTTTAATTTAATAGATAATTAAGATATATGACTCATAATGTATTTACGTCTCGAGAATATTGAAGTATATTTATTATAGAAAAGTTGTTAGGTAATTTCCTTATTTGAAATTTTAATAATTTCTGAATAAATTTGCAGAGTCCAGTGAAATAAATGTGGGTATAAATTGTTTCATTCAAATATAATGAATTTTTAGGTCTGCTCATTATCTTCTTCACATATAAGTCGTAACGGAAGCAAACATTTTAGATACTGCATATGTTTTCTTCACAGTGTTGTCTAATAGGAGATAACATTCTTCAAATGGTTATTTATAGAGTGTTATTATATTCACTCATAAATTTATATCTTAAACGTATATTTGTGTATGCGATTTATGTCGCTTCAAATATACATTTAAGATATAATCGCACTTTTTTTAAAAGGGTACCCGTAAAAATATTTTTATATTTATGTTAACAAAGTTGCAGACAAATGAGAAATAAATGAGTTGAGAAAATGAAAACTACCCAGACACCCTACTGTCATAATATTTGTTTGTAAAAGAAACACTTTTCTAAAAATTTCCTTTCAAATGACTGCGAAAACGAATCGACATGTGTTCCATTTTCAATGTGGTCGCACACTTATTTTTTGTACAAATTAAGCTTTAGACATGCACTTTCTTTAGACAAAACAAAAATTATAGAAAAAAATATTATTAACTTACAGGCAATCTCTACCTTTCAACCCATTGATCTAAATATCAAGATACGGCCAAAGGAACAAAAACCAAATTGAATCGAAGTGCGCCATCTATTGCAATTAAACGAAACTACTTCGTCAGTCACAGGAACGACTGTATGCGACCGTAGATGTAATTTTGTCGTGGCGTTATCTTATTTTATTATTTTTTAACTAAATTAAAAAAGAAATGGATGTGACAATGCTTAAATAGCTTGGAATTTATATAAAGTAACGAAAAAAGTTACTTTTATATTACAAAAAGCAATTATAATGGAACTATACTATATAGATATGTCAAGATTGGTTCAGAATTAAAGTGGATACATTATTTCAACTTCATTCTGTGCCAATCAGTTTTAATGTATTCCCTGTATCGGAAAGTTGCGTACTTACAGTTGTCGTCGTTGGTAACACAATTATACAACAACCGATTTATACTTCATCAGCGATGAAAAGGTTACGATTTAAAAAAATGAAATTTGCCTTAAAGAAATTATAATGTTATAATACTCTCCGTCTACATACAGGTACATATCTATGGCACGTTTTCCATAATCATTTACCCTGTTCTCGTATTTTATATTATTTTAGTTTAAAATATTTGTTTATTACTTTCAAAATTGGAAATGTGCAAGATATATGTACAGAAAGTTCACATTTAAATTATATCTGACCACATAAGAAAACGCGAATTTTCAATACTTCTGGCACAATCAAATTCAAAGGTTATACTGAATATTATTAAATTATCTTCAATTATGTTACACTTTCCTGTTTTATTTTACCTTTACAACAAATTTTTCTTTTCTTTCCTTTCTAATTGCTCTTCCCTGCTTTAAAAATAAATGACACATTTGACACAATAAATTTAAATTAATTTTAGAGAGAGACATGTTCTATGTGGAGTTATTTGCAAATATTTCAAACTATTGATTATATAAGTAAATCTTTGCTAATATCCCACCTGAAGATATATAACGAAACCTAGATCGTGGTAAAAAAATTAAAGAAAGTAGAAATAATACTACATCACGTAGTTTCATTTAATTGTGTATTTCAAACTAGCTGTGCCTATGACTTTGTTGACGTGAAATTCGGAATGAGGAAAGATATTAGAATATATTGCTCTTGGATATAAACTATTACCATACCAAATTTAATCAAAATCCTTCCAATGGATTTTACGTGATTGACGCACAAATTAAGAGACAGACTGGCAAAAATTGTAAAAAAAAATTTCTAGCTTCTATTATGATTCTATATGCTGAATCAATTACTCTTTTTAAAATATCTTCTATGTACAGAATTCACTCTGTTACAATTTTATTATATATATAGATAATTATTATTTGGGAGATTAATTATTTAGAAAATTTTGTCGATTCTATTTTCTAACGAAAAGTAGTGGTTTCCAAAGTTATATTAATGCTCTTCGGTCACACACACGCACGCAAATTTTCCACTGATAAAATACTATTATTTTTTTAGTCTTTTATAACCTTTTTGCACCACTTAACAAACTGGAAAATGATTTTAATAACCTACAATATAATAAATATTTTTCTTAATAATTAAAAACACAACGTATATGTAAGCTCGTGTGTCTTTCGTGTATAGGCTTTGTCAAAAAGTGTATGCTTTGGCTATATTTAATCACTAAATGACTCAAACCTATGAACATTTTACACTTACATTTCCAGTTTGAAGTTTGTCGGTTAAGAAGTTTTTGCATTATTGATGTGACAGACAGATGAACAAATACTAATTCTTTTTGCTTCTAATGTTTCTTCTTTTTCCGGTACCGTACTCATAGTCGATTTTCAAAAATCGAAGCGAAGAAAAATGAATATTTAAAAAAAATCATGTGTCAATATACGTCCTTACAAAATCATAACGTTGAATTTTGTGTAGTTACTAAACATACAAATCTATTTTCAATAAATAATAAAAAATATGTATGAAAAACGATTATAAACCGAAGGTAACATACATCAACCATTTTTTAAATTCTCGAAACGTAATTTTAACATATTTTTACTACACAATCGGGCATTTTTTTATTGTTATTAGAATAAACGTACCTACGAGAATCAAAACGTCAACTGAAACAACACCCTGCTTATTTCGCCATTTAGCACCGTTTCTAGGGACACATTTTTCGGTTGCTATGGGTCTGTCCTTACGAAATAATATGTCTATTTTTCAACCGCAATAATCAAGCGAACAGTAATGTGTGTTTGTAAAAAAAATTACCAAAAGAAAGAAAGACAAAATTATCTGATAATATAAAAAGTAGAATTAAAAGAAATTAAATTTTGTTTCTTACTTTTTGTTTACAAATTTACATTGGTGATTTTTAGAGGAGATCAAACAATAAGTCCGGATATTTGGCTAAAACGATAGAGGAATAAGGAGGAATCGAACTGGTCGCTGAATGTTAGGAGATAATGTCCGCGTAACTAACCGATCTATCCAATTGCTGATGAAGAAAATTTTTAATTATTATTAGATAGAGTGTCAGAGTGATCGCTTCGGTGCCTTCAAACAGACTGGATCGCAATCACGGTTATGCAGCTATTTATACTAATGCAAGACTTCTAGAATCGTTGAAAGTTATGAATAGACCTACATTAAATTCGAGAACCTGGTATTAAACAATGAAAAAAATTGATAGGACACAAGTTCTAGTAAACAAGTTGAGAGATTTAATTCAAAGATTCTAGAAGATACTTTAATTTTTTTTTAATGGATGAATGTTATAAAGTGCCTCCTTTATATTATGGTTCGATTATGGAAGACGATGACAAATGACTCCTACTTGCTGGAAAATTAATAATTTGCAATCAGCAATGATTGCTTTTTTTAAAGTTACTAAGTTATATTTGGCTATAATTTATTAGTTTCGGGTACTTAACTTTCTATGTTTATAGTAAAGTATTAAAAATATTTCTGAATGAAGATTTCTGAAATCCAATAACATTAGAAGAGTGGACACTGTCTGAAAATGGTGAAAAAACCCTTGCAATTTTCGAACGAAAAATCGTCACATCCATCTTTAGTGGGTTATTTGACAATGGGTTTTGTAGGAGGAGAACTGATGCCGAACTTTATCGCTTATTTAAAGAACCAGATATAATCAAATTTATAAACACTCAACGTGTGAAGTGGGCCGCAATTAAAATGAAGGAAGATAGTTATGATAACCATGTAATTAGAATGAAGGAATATAGAACGACAAAATGAATTTTAGTGGCCAAACCGACTGGCTCAAGAGGGAGAGAAAGACCGAAATTAAGATGGGCGGACTGCCTACAAAGCGTTTTCGACCCTCTCAATATAACAATATGGAAAACCGGGCCGCCCAAAAGGAGAGCTTGGGACAATCTGCTTGATAAGGGTAATGTCCACAGAGGACTGTTAATCTACTGATGATTATAAACATTAAAGTAAGTCAATATATAAAATATATGAGTAAGTTAATATCAAATATTAAGCATAGACTTTCCAGGGTATTAAAGTTATTTATGCATAAAGTTATTTATAAAATATTAAGCATAGACTTTCCAGGGTATTAAAGTTATTTATGCATAAAACAAGTTATTTATCAAATATTAAACATAGAATTTCCAGGGTATTAAAGTTATTTATGCATAAAAGAAGTTATTTATCAAATATTAAGCATAGGCTTTCCAGGGTATTAAAGGTATTTATGCATAAAAAAAGTTATTCATCAAATATTAAGCATAGACTTTCCAGGGTATTAAAGTTTCTTATGCAAATAGTGCCAATTTGTTTTAACCATTCAAGTTTTAGTTGACATTCGTTTTCAGAGCAGAGTGAAGAACATGCTTGTGGGGTGAAGCTTTTCTTCACCCCACAAGCATGTTATACAGTGAAGGAAGCACTAGCTAATAAACAAATATTTTACGATTACCATTATTAAAAATACCAATGAAATAATAGAACTAATAATAATAGTAAAAATACCAATGAAATAATGGAACTGATAATAATGGTAATCGTAAAATATTTGTTTATCAGCTAATGCTTCCTTCACTGTATATAACATGCTATATAACACAGTCTCCAAATACGTATATAACCACACGCATGTTATATAAGTGAAGGAAGCATAAGTGCTCTTCTGACCTTTTTCCATTTGAAGGTACAAGGCCCTAAAATCGCGATTAAATTAAGAACTAGTGCTATTCAAAATAACAATAAAAAATATAATTAAAATTAATATTAATTGTAAGTACGGAAATATAAAAAACATAGAAATAAAATACAATATTACGAAATTGCAACGAATCGATATTCTTATAATATTTAAATCATCGGATGCTTATACTCGGATAATGAGCTAGCGAGAGCGGAATATCTTGAAACAATCATCTAAAAGCCTATTGTGTTGTGTATTGCTGCACTGCTGACAGCGATGGATAGTTTGAAAAGCAACTGGCTCCTAAAGTGAGCTTAGTAGTGGTAACTATGGCAAGTATTTTAACTATGACAAATATTTTAAATATGACAAATATTTTAATTATAACAAATATTTTAACTGTGGCAAATATTTTAACTATGACAAATATTTTATCTATGGCAAATATTTCATTAAAACTGACTTGTATATTATTATATTCACAGCAAATTTGCGTTAGCATAATCTTTCGTGAACACATTGAATTACTATTGCAAAGTTTAAATTTAAAAAATTCGCACTACGACTATCCCGTACACCATTAGATCCTTATAAACATTTATGGGTCATAGTATTCCTATTAAGCTACATAATTACCAATACTTATTTTTCACAAGGTAAACATGATTTGTACTATATGTTTCAAAGGAGTGCAAAGATGGTGCATATTTCAAAAACTATAATAATTTCTCTGCAATCTCCTAGTTAGATTTTACAGGCCCTGTTTTTTTTCGGACGATAGTATATACCACAAATTTTTTTAGCTTACTTTTTCAATGTGCAATATAAAATTATGAAAAAAAATATTTTCGTATTTCTCTAATCAATCCGTTTCAGATATAAAAATTTAAAATATCTTTAAGTATTTCATATACCTCGTCATTAATTCTTATATTAATATACTAATAAATTAGCTAGTGCAAAATATGTGCGCTAATAAGACGTATTATTGTGCAAAATTTTAAGTTTCTACTTCGCGTAGTTTCTGCAAAAATCGGCTGTAACAAATGCGTGAGCGATCTTATAAAGATTCCATTTTTCCTTTTGTGGTACGGAATAAAAAATAAAAAAGCCTTTTATTTCCTAATATTAGTAACGATTTAAGTTTTAATTTTACAAACTTCTTAATATCTATTTTATTATAGTATATATATTACTAGCTGACCCGTGCGAAGTCTTCGACTATATCGCCATCTAGCGTGTTCCAAGTATACAATTTGGCTAAGATATTTGATGTGTCGCCCACAGATGGCGCTCATGCCAATTGTTATAAAAATTAATTTTTTTATTAACAAAAAGATTTTTTTCGAATTTTTTTGGTGCAGTAGTTAAAGAGATCGAGCCGCTCGACCAAAAAACACCTTTTAGAAATAATATATTTAGATTAGATATTTAATACTTAATAAAGTATTGACTGCTTGCTAAACAAGAACCCTCTCAGGTGTAGACCTCTTCCAAGGGTTGCCATTTCTCACTGTCTTGAGCTATATGTATCCATTGTGGTCCAGCTATTTTCCTAATGTCATCTTCCCAGCGTGCATAAGGTCTGCCTCTTTGGAGTTTACCCAGTGGACCTTTCCGTGTTGTAACCATTTCAGTCCACTTGTGATCTTGAGTCTTACTATATGTTCGGCCTATTTCCACTTTAATTGTTGTGTGTTGTTTTCGTGTCTAATTTTTTGTATCTTCTTTAGATTTAATATACTTCTACATTCCCCTCTGACATGTGGTATTTTTTTTGAACTTCCATGTTTGGCACGCATAAGTCCATAACTTTCTTTTTTAGCTTTATGGGCATATCACTTTTAAATATTTCTTTCCGTGATTTTGGAATTTGAATGTTTTCTTTGGAAGATTGTTGTCGTAATCTTCTTCGGTGACCAGCCGGCTTGGATTGTGTTTCGGTGTTTTTTTTAAATTTTTTATTTCCATATTCATTTTTGTTTTTTGAGAGAGGTACTGATAGTTGCTATTTGATATTGCTATTTTCTTTGTTATTTTTTTCCTCTTGTCTTGCTCCATTTTTGGTTACTAAGAAATTGTATATACCCGGTTTGACCACCCCTTCTGGGAAGCTGGAAGGTCTTTGCGGTTTTATTTTTCTTAACAACTTGGGCACTGCTAGAGGTATTATACTCAGTGTTTGCATTGTGCTGTGGTGAGATAGGGAGATTTCTTTTCCTGTTGTCTTTTGATACAATTTATGTGTTATTTTTTAATAATACCAATGTTTTCTGTGTAATTTTTAATATTAAAATGTCATATTTAATAATTGTTTTATTCCCTTTCTCCTTCTCTGTTTTAACTTGTTCCTGAATCATTTTTCTTTTTTCTAGTACGGAAAATATCTATTGATAAATTCAATTCAATATCTACTGATAATTCATACTGGCATTAAATATCTACTGATATATAGAAATATTAACTATAATAAAATATAGTTTAAGAAGTTTGCAAAATTAAAACTTAAATTGTTACTAATATTAGGAAATAAAAGGCTTTTTTATTTTTTATTTATTTATTATGATTCCTTGCCTCAAAAGGAAAAACGAAATCAAAAAAGATTAAATGCCCACATGAAGATAGGGTCTATCACGAACTTCAAACTAATAAAGTCGTAATCTCTCTTCAGAAGAACAATTATATTTTTGAACTGTGATCCATTGTTTCAATGTCAGCCTCACAGTTATTGGGTTCGCAACAATAACAAACGTGCATGAACGATTTGTCACGTCGGCATCTTATCATCGCCAACGCATTAAAGTTAAACATCGACGAAAACTAGGCTAAGAGAGGAGCGGCGACCCTTATCTGCCACGCTCCAAGCCGCCATTTGACACTTTCGCAAAGTGTTTTGCGAAAAAAAATGACCCACATTATGTTCGGTTGATTATTAAACGCAATAACATCGGCACTCTGTATCAAAACAAATATGTTAATTACTTTAATTGTGGCTAATTGTGTCTGGCGGAGCGCTTAGGAAAGTTACTGCGCACTGGCTGACCGCCAATAAGATTCTGCAGTAAGAAATTGATTAGTAGTATTTAGAATTCAAAGCTATAAAGATCAATTACGGAATATTTGTCATTAGACAAACATCCATCATAAACACAGAACAGAGTATTATTTCAGGGCGCTACCTCATAATGTTGCAGTCCTTTCCAACTGGCGCTAAGACGTGGGGGTTTTGGACATTAAAAAAGGATACACACGAATATGCGGAATAGAGCTGGCCACTTGAGGAACGCGGGTTTTCCTAGTATTATAATATTATCGAAATTTAAAAAAAAATCACGTCAATCTGTAACTGTTGCCTCGTTGCTTCGCTATTCCGTTGGTGCATTTTTCAATTTCAAATAGGAATTTTCCCGAAGAAAAGATTTGTCTGGATAAAAAGTAGCTCCTGGTCCAGCAAGTGTAATGAAGGACAAACCCATACGAGTATATTTTCGTATTTAAAATATTTGTTAGGATTACGATTCTGTCAAAACGACGCCATTTTAAGGGTATGCTAAAAATGCCTCTTTGTCGAGCTATACGAATCGGGATGAAGTGTGCGACGGGTGTGAATGAAATGAAATTGAACTGGTTTAAAAATACACCCTTACTGAATTTTCAAAAGTAAGGAAAGATTCATTAATGGCCTTTCTTTCAGAACTTGTTGCAATAAGGTAAAAGCAAAGAAGTTTGACCATAAAATAGCTAGCTTAATAAAAGCTATTTAAGTCAATGAGAGTCATATATGTATACATCATCATTAACAGCCTTGCCATTTTCTAATATTGTTTCATTTATTTTTCTGTTACTTAAAAAATATTGAGCAAATTCTTCAGTAATAAAGTTTGTTTTTCTTCTGCCAACTCTTTGGAAAAACTCAATACTTTGGAAAACTGCACCCCCGGTTATTAGTCATTGACACCCGCAATCAGCAAATATGAAATGGTAGTTAATATCTACTGTAGTCGTTAAAATATAATGAAGTTGTTCGTATGATTTTAGTATCCAGGCTCACTATTTATTAAGTCCAATAAAGTAACATGTTTTCCATCCAAAGAAACAACGCAATAAAAATCATTTTTATACGTTTCATCTACCAGCAATTTTTGATCACCCACAATTGGTGAAAACTGAAATGTTGGAGAAAAATATGGAAACGTTGAATAAATTGTTATTGGCGTCTGATATTCTACAACCTCAAGATTAATTACTATCAAAAACAATCAACACAATGAACTAAACTCCATTCGATTCCAAAAGAGAATATTTATAAACAAACCAATTTGACAATTCAGGTATTGTAAACTTTTTCTTATATTCTCGTTAGTAATATAACATGGATTTTTTTGGTATTTGTGATTCAAAATATAAATATTTTATTGGTATTGTTTCTTTTTTCTTTTTTTTTAGGACGAGATATAACAAATTATTTACAGTTAGATAAATAATCGAATCCTTTGAAATCGAATCTTTTGAAAGTGAAGTGTATATAAATAGTACCCACCATTAACATAAACTTTTTCCTAATGTTATGTTTTGCCATAAATAAATCCAACTAAAAATTATCATGGAAAATATGCTATCAAATAAGAGTAAAAGCTAGACAATTATTAAATAATGTGTATACGTATAGTATATATATATATATATATATATATATATATATATATATATATATATATATATATACATACACACATAAAGAATTGAACCCGACTCATTGTAGTTAACTCACTAAAACGCATTACAAAATAAATGTTTGTATAAGTGGCGTATATTAGTATAGACGTTTTATATGTCGATATCTGAATATTTTTTCAAAATGTTTTGTACCTCTAATTTCGCCTGAACGACTGCAAAGGTTGTATCTTTTTCTCTTTTAAATTTCACAAATCATATTAGTAAAATATCGCTGTAATACTGATATTTATGGCATTAATTATCATGACAGTTTATTAATTTAATGTAGTGATTATAGTATACAATTTAATAATATATAAGAAATTAATTTTTAAATAGTCATTGACTGGTTAAGTATATATTTGTGCCAAGCATATTTTAACAGTCAAATTGGTTTGTTTATGGAATGGAATATAAAATATATGAGAAAATTACGTCTAAAACCTCAAAGAGCGGAAAACTTACGGATATGGAAAATGAGGGACTTTTGCTTAGATTATGCTATGGCTCTAATCGCGAAGGTAATACTAGGAATTGTAATAAATTAATTGTGATTACTAACTATGTTTACATTCATTTGAACAGCTATTAATAAATATGCTGTAATAGCAACATCATGCTTCTGATATCGGTGGTATGAGACGAGAAATGATAATTTAAACCACTATTATAACAAATTCTTGCTAAAATGATTACTTTTACCCAATTATACTTCCAAAGTTTTCCAAAATTTTATGTTTATTTACTATTTATTTTCAAATTGAAACTTTTGGAAAATATATTGCTACTACGTGGTTTGAGATAATCAAATAATTTTCCTTGATAAGTTACACCAATAATCATTGTCGATGAGTTAGAAAAATTCAGATCAGTTTAAATTCGTCGAACTGAGAAGGAAAATTTAATCAAATTTTCAAAAAGAAAAGACGAAAATGCACCCCCTACTGTGTCACCGGTGTTTGTGTTTAGTAACTGATATGTTATACCGAAATAAAAAAGCAAAACATTCCAAAACTGTTTTTTCGTGAAACTAAATTGTGTCTTCTAAATAACTCAGAAATAATCTTTATTTTTTCGAAATATTATACGAAATTTTAAGAATATCCAAATTTTCCAAAAGGTTTGGTGGTTCTACAACAATCGTATCCCCTCACCTAAAGGTTTATTGGTTCTAAAACGACTGATTTACATTCTAGGATAATATGATTATTTGGAAGATTATGCTTTAAAAGATTTTTAGGGTTCCGTAGCCAAACTAGCAACCCTTATAATTTCGCTATGTCCGTAGCCAAACTAACAACTATTATATTTTCGCCATTGTCTGTCTGTCCACCTATATGTCACAGCCATTTTACTTGCAAACAGTTAGTGGTACGAAGCTGAAATTTGGTATTTTATGTATATATTTATTACTTTATAAATATATATTATAAGTTATGAAATAAAATAATTGAAAAAGTTTTTAGGGTACCGCCTCTACATGTAAAATTGGGGGGATTTTCTTTCGCATTCCCCATTGTGTTTTTCCAATACAGGGGTGTGTTTACGAAATATTACGCTTCAAGGGGTCATTTTGTTAGAATTACTCGTCTCCACCTACTACCAGTTAATTGCTATTATTGAATATCTGAAAGTATTCACAATAGTATTACAAATCATGTAATTAAAAAGAAATTAGCCAAATCTAAGTAGGCTCTACTAATTTATGAATAACATTCGGCCAACTAATGACATGTAGTTGGTCCTACAAAAACTCATAAAAACTCCCATTTAAGTGATTTAAAATAACTGTAAAAATAAGATACAGATATACTAGCTAATATATTTATACTATATAATATTATTAAATTAGCAATATATTCTTAGGCCTGTGATAAATATAGTAGGCTCTATATTAACAATGTGAAAAAATAATATTTGGAAACGGCTTAATGGAAATACACGACTACAAAAAACTCATAGAAAGTTCATTTAAGTGAGTTAAAACAATTGCAAAAATAAGATTCAGATATACTAGCTAAGTTATTTACATTACGTAATATTATTAAATTATCAATATATTTTTAGGCCCGTGAAAAATGTAGTAGGCTTTATATTTACATTGTGAAAAAATAATATTTTTAAACAGCTTAATGGAAATACACGACTACAAAAAGGTCATAGAAACTCCATTTAAGTGATTTAAAACAACTCTAAAAATAAGATACAGATATACCAGCTAATATATTTTAATTATGTAATATTATTGAATTAGCAATATATTATTAGGCCTGTGAAAAATGTAGCAGGCTCTATTTTTACATTGTGAAAAAATAATATTTGGAAACAGGTTAATGGAAATACACGACTACATAAAGCTCATAGACCCTCCATTTAGGTGATTTAAAACAACTGCAAAAATAAGATAGAGATATTCTAGCTAATATATTTATATTATGTAATATTATCTAATTGGCAACAAATTCTTAGGCCTGTGAAAAATGTATTGGGCTCTATATTTACATTGTGAAAAATAATATTTGGAAACAGCTTAATGGAAATACACGACTACATAAATCTCATAGAACCTCCATTTAAGTGAGTTAAAACAACTGCAAAAATAAGATACGGATATACTAGCTAATATATTTATATTATATTATATTATTAAATTAGCAATATATTCTTAGGCCTGTGAAAAATATAGTAGGCTCTATATTTACATTGTGAAAAAATAATATTTGGAAACAGCTTAAAGGAAATACTACCCTCACTAAAATTTATAAATGCTTAAATGTGTGCAGAACCGTCGTGGTGCTCGTTCTACTCATTCTTAAAATGCGTTTTTCTTGAGTTTGAATATGCTCACATCGTACTCCCAATAAAGCAGCTTAAATGAAAGCTCATTATGCACAGTAGGCTTAATGAGCTTTCGCCTATCTAGGTCAAAACCTGTATATAAGTTTTATTCGCCCTTTGACGTAACATTGGACGAACGTGATATCATCCGTAAATTATAAGAAATCAACTGCATTTAAAAATTAATAAATGTACGTTCACAATATATCTTGCATGACTTTTTCTATTCCTCGTATCTATAATGTGGTTAAACTACACACTGTCTTCTGTTTGTGGACGACTTTGAAGATTTTCTCAGTTATTAGAAGTATAGCAAATTGGAAATTGCGTAATTTCCAAAACACAAAAATAATCTTATTTCAAATATTAGGAGGAGCTTTTGGTCGGAGTTGAAGGATAGGAAAAGGAAGAATAAGGATTAATGGAACAAGAAAATGGAATGTAGAAAGTAAAATTAATCATCGATAATCTGTGGTGTATTGGTTTGATGACAAGGCATATGGCCTTTGATGGCGCCACGTACCGCTAGGACCCGAGTTCGATTCTCGATTATTATTTCGCTTCCTATTATACGCGACCTGGTGAATCCATTCAAAATACCTCGTCTTGTCCTATGGAAAAGACCAGCTATTTCGAAGGGATTCAGAATTTTTTACAAGTGTCATATTTTGTTGCTTTTCTTCTGCATTTGATTATTTTTTAGAATAATGTGTTCTATATTTGTGATATCCATGCGATATTTATTCTATACTTGTAACATTATTTTGTATTTGTTGTACTTATTATTTTGTAATTCTCATATTTTGTTGCTTTTCTTCTGCATTTGATTATTTTTTAGAATAATGTGTTCTATATTTGTGATATCCATGCGATATTTATTCTATACTTGTAACATTATTTTGTATTTGTTGTACTTATTATTTTGTAATTCTCATATTTTGTTGCTTTTCTTGTGCATTTTATTATTTTTTAGAATAATGTGTTCTATATTTGTGATATCCATGCGATATTTATTCTGTACTTGTAACATTATTTTGTATTTGTTGTACTTATTATTTTGTAATTCTCATATTTTGTTGCTTTTCTTCTGCATTTGATTATTTTTTAGAATAATGTGTTCTGTATTTGTGATATCCATGCGATATTTATTCTATACTTGTAACATTATTTTGTATTTGTTGTACTTATTATTTTGTAATTCTCATATTTTGTTGCTTTTCTTGTGCATTTTATTATTTTTTAGAATAATGTGTTCTATATTTGTGATATCCATGCGATATTTATTCTGTACTTGTAACATTATTTTGTATTTGTTGTACTTATTATTTTGTAATTCTCATATTTTGTTGCTTTTCTTCTGCATTTGATTATTTTTTAGAATAATGTGTTCTGTATTTGTGATATCCATGCGATATTTATTCTATACTTGTAACATTATTTTGTATTTGTTGTACTTATTATTTTGTAATTCTCATATTTTGTTGCTTTTCTTCTGCATTTGATTATTTTTTAGAATAATGTGTTCTGTATTTGTGATATCCATGCGATATTTATTCTATACTTGTAACATTATTTTGTATTTGTTGTACTTATTATTTTGTAATTCTCATATTTTGTTGCTTTTCTTGTGCATTTTATTATTTTTTAGAATAATGTGTTCTATATTTGTGATATCCATGCGATATTTATTCTGTACTTGTAACATTATTTTGTATTTGTTGTACTTATTATTTTGTAATTCTCATATTTTGTTGCTTTTCTTCTGCATTTGATTATTTTTTAGAATAATGTGTTCTGTATTTGTGATATCCATGCGATATTTATTCTATACTTGTAACATTATTTTGTATTTGTTGTACTTATTATTTTGTAATTCTCATATTTTGTTGCTTTTCTTCTGCATTTGATTATTTTTTAGAATAATGTGTTCTGTATTTGTGATATCCATGCGATATTTATTCTATACTTGTAACATTATTTTGTATTTGTTGTACTTATTATTTTGTAATTCTCATATTTTGTTGCTTTTCTTCTGCATTTGATTATTTTTTAGAATAATGTGTTCTGTATTTGTGATATCCATGCGATATTTATTCTATACTTGTAACATTATTTTGTATTTGTTGTACTTATTATTTTGTAATTCTCATATTTTGTTGCTTTTCTTGTGCATTTTATTATTTTTTAGAATAATGTGTTCTATATTTGTGATATCCATGCGATATTTATTCTGTACTTGTAACATTATTTTGTATTTGTTGTACTTATTATTTTGTAATTCTCATATTTTGTTGCTTTTCTTCTGCATTTGATTATTTTTTAGAATAATGTGTTCTGTATTTGTGATATCCATGCGATATTTATTCTATACTTGTAACATTATTTTGTATTTGTTGTACTTA
The DNA here is from genome assembly GCA_039881145.1 of Druceiella hillmani. Lineage (NCBI taxonomy): Eukaryota > Metazoa > Arthropoda > Insecta > Lepidoptera > Hepialidae > Druceiella > Druceiella hillmani. The sequence goes on from JAYKKI010000013.1 coordinate 4,956,510, forward strand.
TTATTTTGTAATTCTCATATTTTGTTGCTTTTCATCTGCATTTGATTATTTTTTAGAATAATGTGTTCTGTATTTGTGATATCCGTGCGATATTTATTCTGTACTTGTAACATTATTTTGTATTTGTTGTACTTATATTATTTTGTAATTCTCATATTTTGTTGCTTTTCTTCTGCATTTGATTATTTTTTAGAATAATGTGTTCTGTATTTGTGATATCCATGCGATATTTATTCTATACTTGTAACATTATTTTGTATTTGTTGTACTTATTATTTTGTAATTCTCATATTTTGTTGCTTTTCATCTGCATTTGATTATTTTTTAGAATAATGTGTTCTGTATTTGTGATATCCATGCGATATTTATTCTATACTTGTAACATTATTTTGTATTTGTTGTACTTATTATTTTGTAATTCTCATATTTTGTTGCTTTTCTTCTGCATTTGATTATTTTTTAGAATAATGTGTTCTGTATTTGTGATATCCATGCGATATTTATTCTATACTTGTAACATTATTTTGTATTTGTTGTACTTATTATTTTGTAATTCTCATATTTTGTTGCTTTTCTTGTGCATTTTATTATTTTTTAGAATAATGTGTTCTATATTTGTGATATCCATGCGATATTTATTCTGTACTTGTAACATTATTTTGTATTTGTTGTACTTATTATTTTGTAATTCTCATATTTTGTTGCTTTTCATCTGCATTTGATTATTTTTTAGAATAATGTGTTCTGTATTTGTGGTAGCCGTGCGATATTTATTCTGTACTTGTAACATTATTTTGTATTTGTTGTACTTATTATTTTGTAATTCTCATATTTTGTTGCTTTTCTTCTGCATTTGATTATTTTTTAGAATAATGTGTTCTGTATTTGTGGTAGCCGTGCGATATTTATTCTGTACTTGTAAGATTATTTTGTATTTGTTGTACTTATTATTTTGTAATTCTCATGTTTCATTGCTTTTCTTATGCATTATGTTTTATAATAATATGTTTTGTTTATGCATTATGTTTTGCAATACATTTTATAATAAAATTATAAAATATAATTAAACTGATTTATCTAAAGTTGCAACCAGTGCTCTAATTTTAAATTAAGGAAATGCTATTACTATTTTAGTTTTGTTTTTAAGAGTAATGAACATAAGAGAATTATGTTTTAATCATGTTGATTACAAAAAATTAAAGCTTGCACACGGAAAAATTGACTGAATAAAAAGCTTGTAATAAAAATCGCTATAACTTCACAAATTCTAGATATCCAATAAAATCTGTTCTGATACCAGACGAAGTGAATAAAAAAATTAAAGGGCAAGTATTTCCGGTTCTTTTTCAAAAATATCACGAACTAGATTTTCTAAGGAATAAGGTTATTCTTACATAAAACATGTTTAAGAAACAAAGATTTGACCTGTAATTTAATAATTCAATTTCGCGAAAAACTGAACGGTTAGTGTCTATTTTCAACGCATTTCGTAAACTAAAACATTTGTCCTAAAAAAATTCAAGTGATACCTAATTATCTTAGTATTTAGAGAATTTTAGATCGTATAGTTAAAAATTCCCATATCCTGAATATTTTGTCCACCTTTTTTATGGTAAAATACTCGACAAAATCTTGACAAGATCTAATTGATACCCAAGTAATGATCGCGTATCAATTCGATCTTGTTAAAAACTATGTCTTGTATTGTTAAGCATTTTTATTCATCGATATAATTTTTAAATTTTCCTACATTTACTTAATAACTTTTCTTTTTCTTTAAATAACTAAACATAAGTTAAGATAAGCAAACATAAGTTTATATAAAAATATATATCCGATCGCCTTGACAAATTAAAATTTTTATTTATCCCAATTTTTTTTCAAATCAATCACCTACTTTTTAAGTTCCATACATACATATTGGGGTGATACTTTCCGAAATATTCCTTCTTTCCCAGGGCAAAAGCCCTACTGAGTACTAAAAAATGAATATGCCAAAACACATATGAAAATAATTTATATTATAATATGGTATCTCATTCTTACATTAATAATATTTTTACAATCTTTTTACAGATCCTAAACAGGAAAGCTCGTTTTGCAGAAGCTGATTCAGGTACTTAAATTTAAGATATCTACACCTCAGCCTAACCAAGTAGTGGAGCTAATTTCCTTGCTGCTTATTACTTAAAAACAACCTAAACTTTTGACTTGCGGCATGATAATATGATCATATTTACTAACAACACCGTCGCTTTAAATGATAAGGCAAATAAAAATATTGTCTGAAGCGTATGGCAAATCCTAAACAACTCACACACTCTGTGCGAAACAAAAAGAACTATGTGTTTAACAAAAGTTAAGATAAGATAAATGACCCATTTGTTCTTATAAAAGTATGATATAATTTCGAAACGATAAGGAATAGCTTTTTTTTCGTTAATACGTCTTTACATTTACGTCCATACTGAGAAGCATTCCGAAAAACACAATGATAACAAAATCGACAGATACAGTTTAGCATTGCAACATATCATCTGTGTCCAAAATTCAATTACACCACTGGAGCTGGCAAAGAGATCTAAGAACTTGTTATATCGAGTGAAGGCTTTGGGTTTCGCACGAGACGGAAGAGCCTCCTTCCATTTTGGTTGCCATTTTGGTTTCACTTTAACCACTTCGATTCCCATTAACAGCTCGCATCAGGATCTGTTTATAGACAGATCTATTTATAGGATCTATTTTAGAGAAAATGGCAATTTGAAGTAGGAAAAAAATGGCCAGTACCAGTAACGATGACGATGGAGAAGAAACTTTCAGTTGATCAGTTTAGCAGATAAAATGTGTTAATTAAAAATCCACTTACACTTTCGACAGAGTTGTTTTTTTTCTAAACAATCTCTTGCGAACTGGTGGGCACGTTAACTATTATATAGAGTAAAGTGAAATTTTTAATTTCAGGGCACTTTGGTTGAGGAAAATTTTAGTAAAAATTATATTTTTTCATAAAATTAGTGGATCGCCATTTGCTAAAAAGAAAAAAAAGCGGCTAGGAATGTTCGATCTGACAAAAAAATTGTTTTCTTTTGAAAACAGTGGACCCTTTTTTCATAAATATTTTCGGAAAATAATATTAATGCATTTTAAAAATGAGTTTCCATTGAATGTCACATTTCATTACGTAATAATTTTCTTTTGAAAACGTCTTTTTCGAACGATTGTAATAGAATTTTCTATTAAAAAACAATAATGATAATAATATATTATACTATTATCTTTGTAATCAAAGTTTATCGAATTAAAATTATGTTTAACGGAAAAAATAAATAAGTATCCGCGTACAATATTCAAATGATATTTTTTTAACCAAAAATTTAATAAGAACACATAGTATGGCAAATATACTTGCGAAGTATGCTTATACTCATAGTTGGCGATACAAATTTTAATTATAAACAGTCCTTTGTGAAATTATATTTAATACAGATGTCTAATGATGATCCAAGAATACAATTAATTGTTCAATATTATACACAAAATGCGTCAAATATATGTATTAATTTGTCTGAGAAACACAGATGTGCATAGTTATTGTAGAATATTTCTTTAGATAATAACCATATGTCTTCAATGGATCATTTCCTTAATGGAGTATTCCGCCGCTATTCTCCCTGTATCGAGGAAACCTCACCGCATAGAAGTTCTGATCCAATCAATTTTTAAAAACGATTAACGACAACATCAATGTAGAAGTCGGTAGTTCCAGTCGTATTTTAGTTGATAGTAAAGGGGGGATATCGCGATGAACACCGCAGTTCTTGATGCGAAGACAACCTTCAATTTTGAAGAGCACACATCGACACTTGCCGAAAAAGATAAGGCCTTAAAAGAGTGGAAACTCATGGGTGCTCATAAAGCACCGACATTTATTTCCTAAACAGCTCTGATGTTAGCGGACTGCCCTTACTTATCAAGGAGAAAATAACGAAAGTCTGACGAAATCCGAGTCCGTCGAAGAGTTTGGCGTCAAAAGCTAGTGTTTTTCTTCGATGAGAACAAAAAAATGGCATGGTCCAGTGGGAAGATATTGAATACTCTCAGGAGGAGATCACATCGCGCAGCATTGGTATACAAATTATTAGATCTTCAGCCATCCGTATGGCATTGAATTGTTTCTCCGCCTTATTTAAGTCAAAATGTAAATAATGATTGCGTGTTAATGAGATCTTATAGACAACTTTGTCTTATCTTATCAATGACTTTTATTATCAAAAATTAATGGGAAATTGAATATCGATCCAAAGTTCTATAGATCCATTACACACCTGGGAAATTTCCCGAAAGTGGAAAATTTTCCCAAGTGAGTAACAGCAGCATGCTGATTAGCGTAAAGATTCACTTTACCACCAAACTACACTTATTCTAACAGATTCACCAAATCAATTCGGTTTCCGTACCGGAGTTTACATATCAGATACGATAACTATCATTTTGACCTGAGAATATATAGTTACACGGGCATATCTCTGAGGTTCCCGGATAAATATATACTCAGTGTTTTCCCTTGATATTCCCAGCAAGTTTCATTGTCCCCGGTTATCTTATTCACATTAGAGTAAGAGGAAATGTTCGGTGGACCTATATTGGTTCATTATGTATTATTTCTGCAATCGAGTGGTTTATTTACAGGAAACCTGACTAGAGGCTGCCCACAGAGCTTGGTTCTCTGTCCCATTTTGTGAAGCGTGATGTTCGATGTAATTGGGTATTTGACTATTTTTTTTTTATTTCATTAATCATAATTTCAAGGTACAAGCTGATGAAGAGCGAAAATTTTTTTTAATATTCTTACAAATTTACTGAGTTATAAAAGTTTAAATTTAACCTTTAGAGAAGGACGGCAATACTGTATTGTGAGGTCATTTTTATTATTGCACAATATATTCTACGAGAGGAAAAGAGACAGGGATATACCCAACTCTATCCATATCTTCGAATTTAGAAGCCTACAACTGGCTTACTTTTCAATCAATTTTTTAATTTTTTTCAAGACTGGTTTTTAATTAACTTATATTTCACGATATTATACAAAAAATATCAAAATTTAGAATGAGTCAACTACCGTATTATCGCGATGCCAATTCCGGACTAGATTACCTTCGAATACGCGAAGCACTTACTGGCAATGGTCAGAATAGCGATCCCGAAAGAATGAAGAACCGAGGAGCAGACTGCCCTGCTATGTTACTTGACTAGGGTATTAAGGACGTGCTATATTTACCCGTCGAAAATCCGAGACAGTTCATTTAAGAGCAAAACGAAATAATCTGTATACATTCGTTCAGGAGCAGACTGGAAAGGAAGCCAACTATGGTGTTGTGCAATATCCAGGATCAGTGACCAGGACCAAGTGATATATCTAAATATAGCTTATAAAAATTTACCTAACGAAATTACTTCCAAAAGAATTATATATATTGCAACTAATTCTTATCATTGAACGAATATATTTATATGGTGCACATGAAGCTTCATAATATCTTAGATATTCTAGCTTCAATACTAACTTGAATTTTCTAGGCTTGTGAAATATTTTTCTAAATAAGCCGGTAACTACGGGTGAATCCATGAACCGGTTTTTTTATTTTTTTACGCCCTGCCATCTATTGAAAATATATTGAACAAAGAATATATGTTACAACGCCATCTATTAGCCAGTATATAAATTAAAATAATTTTTTTTTAATATAACGAGCATTACCTGTATCATTCCTTAAAAATACAATGCGCAATTTATAAAAAAAAAATTTAGAAAAATATAAAGCTAATAAATTTACTATGCTCATCACATTTGAAGATTGATATTTAAGAGATGAATTTGTCCAACATAACCTTTTAACATCCCTCAAGTTCACGAAGTTTTGGTTATGAATAATTTGCAATATTTTTATAAACGATGACAAAAAAATTATTCAGATAATTTGCTAATACATCAGCAATGAATAAACAATTTTAGAATAAAAAACAACGGATAGTAATTTATAAAAATCTAATTTAAAGGACGGGGGAAAAAACCCTTCGATTAAAAAATATATTTTAAACGTTAAAAAAATCGCTCAGCTGTAGTGTTTTTATAAAAGAAAATTTAAAAAACATTACAGCTGAGCGATGCTGTATTACCTAATACTACATCAGTATCTTTATGAACTAAGTAGGTCGCTCCGTATCACGCAATATTTCTCATTACTCATTGCCTTTCAAAAAAGTACAAACTTTTAAAAAATTGGCGTTACACCAGGTCACGTCGATTCTTGGCTAATTTAAATTCAGTAAGCTCACATTAAAAAAATCAATGTATAATACATCATAATTATATAATGATTAGTATTGAAGGGAAAATCCTACTAGAAGCGCTCGAAAAAGACGTTTTCAAAAGGAAACTATTACGTAATTAAATGTTTCATGAAAGAGAAACACATACTTTATCATGTTAATATATAACATGGTATTTTGAAGTATTTATAAGAAAAAGTTCATCGTTTTCATTCTGAAACTAAAAAACAACAGAAAAACATACAAGTCCGGCCGTTTTTTTTTCGTTATTTTTGACAAAATTATTTTATGAAAATGTGTGGATTTTTCTAATTTTTTTAAAGGGTTCCGTGCCCCAAAAAGTAAAACAGAACCTTATACGATCATTCGCGTATCTGTCCGTCCATCTGTCATAGCCGATTTCTCTGAAGCTATACGACGTAGAAACTTGAAATTTGACATCTTGACGACCCTCATATTTTGCACTAAATAATTTTTTTTAATATTCATGATGATAGCGTGGAATACTATGTACCCCCAAATATGTATAAGTGCCTAAATGTTATAGGAGTACGAGGGAATACGAGGGGTTGCAATTTTCTATTCATATTCTCACAGCCCTACCTACTCCTATTAAAAATACTGTAACTTTGCCATTTCAGAGAGTTTAAATAAATTATATGCTTTGAGAACCTTTTTCGGTTGTTAGATGAGCGAAAATCGCAGAGAGCCAAACTGTCGCACATAGAATATGTTAAAACGAGTATTTTAATAACATATATAACTTTTTAAAAATAGTATTTTTACTCAAATATAGCACCTGTTAAAACGAGGATTTTTACTCAAATATATAACTCGTTACAACGAGTAATTTTACTCAAATACGGAAAGTGTTAAAACGAGAATTTTTAGTCCAATGTAAAACCTGTTAAAACGAGTATATTTACTCAAATATAGAACTTGTTAAAAAGAGTATTTTTACTCAAATATAGACCCTGTTAAAGCGAGTATTTATAAACATTGCTTTATATCCAGAATCATCTGAATTCATACAAACATAACAAATTCTTTTTAAATGTTCACGCATCACTTACACCGAATCCAGCTTCAAGATGAATGATGTTTTTGCTTAAAGCGATATAAGTTCGAATATCTCTTTGGGGGTCCATTGAAACGATAAAACGAAACGAACGAAGTCAATAAAAAATAATATAGGCTATCTCCTGTTTCTAAATATGTTTACAATTATCAAGCGTTAGAGAATATGTTATGGTTAGACTGATAATAATTTCAACGTGATATTTTAATATACTTACAATCACGTCTGACTTGGAGATATAAAAGAATGAAACGATGTTTTGTTTTAGGTATGATATTTAGTATTCAATATATTTGGCGTTAATTTTGTAGAAATTCATTATTGACAATTAAATAAAACTACGTGATGTAGTATTATTCCTACTTTCTTTAAGTTCTTTACCGCAACCTAGGTTTCGTTGTATTACAACATCTTCAGGTGGGCTATAAGCAAAGGTATTTGCTAATAGCCCACCTGAAGATGTGGTAAAGAACTTAAAGAAAGAAATAATACTACATCACGTAGTTTCATTTAATCATGTATGATATTTAGAATGTAGGGTTGTAATAAAATCCTAAAACAAATGTCTGGTAGAGCAAATGTTTTAGCATACGTTATACGTGACTATTATATTTTAGCTTATTATATATTGTAGCTTATATATTTCAGTTTATTTTAGCTTAGGTTATATTTATACATTTTAGGTTATTTTAGCTTAGGCTATACGTGACAATTGAAGCCAATTAATTAAGAATAAACGTAGAAATTTCAAAGAATTGAAAGATTATACCAGACCTTCATTTCGCGGACTTTGCGCACTTGTTACTGATGGGGTCGAACTCTGTTACACAGCTTAGGTCATATTTATATATTTTAGCTTAGGTTATAAGTGATTATTATAGTTTATACGTGACAATTGAAGCCAATTAACTAAGAATAAACGTAGAAATTTCAAAGAAATGAAAGATTATGCCAGACCTTCATTTCGCGGACTTTGCGCACTTGTTACTGATGGGGTCGAACTCTGTTACACAGCTTAGGTCATATTTATATATTTTAGCTTAGGTTATACGTGATTATTATAGTTTATACGTGACAATTGAAACCAATTAATTAAGAATAAACGTAGAAATTTCAAAGAAATGAAAGATTATGCCAGACTTTCATTTCGCGGACTTTACGCATTTGTTACTGATGGGGTCGAACTCTGTTACACAGCTTAGGTCATATTTATATATTTTAGCTTAGGTTATACGTAATTATTATAGTTTATACGTGACAATTGAAGTCAATTAATTAAGAATTAACGTCAAAATTTCGAAGGAATAAAAGATTACACCAAACCTTTCTTTTCGCGGACTTGCCTTACTTGTTACTAATAGTATCGAACTCGGTTACACATCATTTCACGGAAACGCAAGTTACATTCTAAATTCAGCTTAATAATTAAAAATTGTACTGTATTTTTGTAATTCCATAATCCTTAATGCTTAAGTCAATATCTTTTTCTATATATATTATACCACAACTTGAGAACAGATGAACTCATACAGATAAAATTTTCGCTGATATATATTATAATATTTATATAGAAAAAATTAGTTTCAAATGAAGTATGATTTAATTATTTTAAAATATACTTTTATCATCGGCACCAGCATGAAGTTTACACAGAATCGTGACCGTGGTATGTTGGTTTGATCACAAAGTACGCGTCATTTGACTGCGCGGCACACTGCGGCGACCCGGGTTCAATACCCGGTCGCTCATCTTGCGGGGTTGGACTGGTGTTCTGGTTAGCTGTAAGACATTGCTCTTGTAGCAATAAGTCCACCATATGTACAAATTAGCTACATTAAAGTAAATAAATAAATAAAATCTATTCAACAATTCTGTGTTTACAAAAAATACAGACATTCAAACGGCTACAACACTTATAGTTAAATGTAAAAAATTACAGTTGGTTAAGAATTATATAAATAATAGAATCCAAGATATTTTTATCAATTTTATTTTTATGAAAACACTGAGTCGATTTTGCTCAGCGTTTTCATTATTATGAAAATGTTTGTTCTCACATCAGCATTCGTTATTTTATATTAGCAGAATTTGTATAAAACAAAAAGAAGTGAACATAAAAAAGGACGGAAGTGAACAATGTGTAAAAAAGTATGAAAACCACGAAAAGTTAATGATTAATTTAATTGTCGTACGGCCTTCATGCAGAGGGACCGGAAAATCCGAACATTATACGTTTCTCGTCTATGTAATTACACTAACTTTTTTCCGTGGCTTCGCTCGGTTGGATTTTGATTTAATGCTGTGAAACTTGTCACTGAAACAATAAGGCCATAGCAATAACGTAAATTATGTTAAACGTTTTATCAATAAATGAATATTTATGTATATGTCCCGTAACTAAACATTTACCATTAAGTATAAAGGTTTAGTAACATATTATGATAATTATGATATTTTTGGATTAAAAGATTATTATGTATATTAACTCTAATCATACAAAATATAGGAACCAAGTTTCATAAAAATCCATTAAGTAATTTATGCTTGATATTGTAACAAACATACAGATACACCTTTTGTAATAAAAACATTTCACGCGTTCGAAACCACAGACAACAACCTATATAACGATGCTCGGTTGCAGAGTTAATAGGTAATAAAGAAAAAGAAATAAGTACAAATTTTTAATATTATCAGTGATCAAACAATTTAGTAATTGACAATTTGGAAAAAGCAACTAATAAAATATAATTTATGATCATAGTAGAAAACAAAAAAAATTACTTTTTATAAACAAGCACACATTATTTCTTTAATATATTTATTAATAACAAGGAAAAAAGCAGTAAAAATCGAACGAACACGTATACGAACGTACATAGTAACACTTTTTATAAAAGATTACAAAAAATAATCAATCCTGATTGCATTTTTAATGTGTAGCCATTGTCTAAATGATTAAAAATATACTGTCAAGGGACATAGACAATTATTCTCTCGTTGTCGTCACATTGAATGTCTTTTACGCTCTTTTAGAGTTTTACGTGACTTTTCGAGAATTCCGTTGGACCTGAGTTTCGTGGCTTAGTATATTACATGTATGCATAGAGGGTATAACGATACATAATCTGTACTTGTTTCATCATGCCAGTTCTAGGAATTAAGCATCGTAAATTCTTGTAATTAAAATTAATAATTATTTTACAACTACACAACAATTCGTAATCTTCTTGTTTCAAATCATTTTGCGTAGAGTTAATTTATTTATAAAAAATAATGTTATCTTCAAACGTGTTCTATAAACCTGTGTATACCTTTCATCCGCACCAATTTCCAGTTAAGAATGCCGAAATTATTCCTCATCTAAAGAAAGAATTACTAATTAAAAATGAAAAGGGCTTAAAGGCAACCTCTATGTCACATCTAATGGTAAACTATGTATGTGCCTATTTCATGTAAATATACTCCGCCGTTTAGGCATGATTAAGTAGGAAATATCCAAACTTGTTTTTTTTTAATTAATGGTATATATAAATCTAGCTGGCCCAGCAGACGTTTTCTGCACTTTGAAACACAGCACCACCTATTGAATTCCGATTTTGTGATTATCTTTTTGGTTCTATATCGATATATATTATGGGTATGAGTCATTTTGGTCCATAAATAAAGAATTTATTAATAACTTCACTACAGCGCCATTTATCAAAACCTATTGTAACTTTGAACCATTGCCTTGACAAAACAAATTGTGTGAATATGACTTCAATCTGTGAAGTCGTTCAAAAGTTACACAATCACTAACAAACGCACCAACGATTATATATATATATATATATATATATATATATATATATATATATATATATATATATATATATATATATATATACTTTAATAACCGACTTTTGATGGCAAATAGATGTTACTATGGTCTAAAAAACAACTCAAATCATAACTTATCTCTGTTAATACAAATATCTATTAGGGTTATTAGAAATCTTTGCTAATAGCCCACCTGAAGATGTAATACCACGAAACCTAGGTCGTGGTAAAGACATTAAAGAAAGTAGAAATAATACTATATCACGTAGTTTCATTTAATTGTGAACAATGACTTTCTACACAATTAACGCCAAATATATTCAATTTTGAGAGTAATCAAGTCTTACAGAATTGGTTGGGACACGTTGTTCGACGGGAAGATCTGGACCCGGTTAAAAACTGACGTTCGGGAAGATTGAACGTGCATGGGGCAAATTTAAATTATTAAAAATTACATCTTGTACTTTTCGAGGCTGTAAGTTAAATTTAAATAAAACTTCGAAGTCAATACAACGTTTCGTCGGCCACTCGATATTACGTTTAAACTTACAAAAACGATATTAATATACTATTTCGGTCATGCCACCATAACGATCAGGGCCGAACTCAAAGGTTAACATTTCCATAATTCAAAACATGGAACTATTTAACTTTATTTTCAATGTATTTTTAAACCTCGACGTAACGCGATCTGCTATGATCGTGTTTAACCCGTAAGTTTATTTTAAATTGATTACCTTTGTACGCTTCGAAACTTTAAAACAAAAGAAGACGTGATTTCAACGAATTTTGTGAATTAAAGAAAGAATAAATCCATAATAAGGTTCCAATTATGGATTATACGGCGTCAACTTTAAAAATATGTTCACACATCATGAACTCGTGTCTTCGTTCTCCGGAAATTTTATGTCCCTAGAAGTGCTTCTCGTGAAAGATTCTTGGTAATTGCCCTTATCATCTCGTAATTAACAAGAATTAATCACAGCAACTAATCGACGTTTGGACGAAAATTACCTATTATATGCAACAATTGTAATTGACCGTATGCACTCAATTGATAATATCATATATCACGAGAGCAAGAGAGCAGTAATCAGAAATTTATCAAACAAAATTAAATGTCAAATTTGTTTAAATAGTCTACTAGCCACTAATGAAATGCCATTCCATGGGTTAATACTCTCTAAAGATAAAAGGGGAATATTTTATCTTTCCTATGACGCTTACCGAATCTATCTGTGAAAAAGCTCTGAGAAAGCTTATAAAGGAAAATGGTGAAAAGTATTTGCCGCTAAAATGTAGGAAATAGAAAAGTACTTCTCTAATGTTAAAACAATTTATAGGGAAAGACCACACACTTTCTATATGTTTTTTTATTACTTGTACAAAATCACAATTATATACAAGTAATTTAAAATACATCAAACAGGCCATTAATTTGATAAGGACCCTACTAAATTGTAAAAAGACTCACTGAATCAAAACTGATGGTATAGAACTTAGCTAATCTAATATTTATCAAATAAAAGAATAAAGTTTTTAAACACACTAAATAAATTAACGTAAAAATAACTAAGAGTGGCCAAATATAAAAAAAATAACCTTACTCGAAAGTCAAAGTTAAGTTTGACATAAAAAATTTATATAATTAAAATAAAATTCTTTGCTGTGTTCCCTAATGCGGTCCAGAACATTATTAGCTCTGTGACCATAGATACACAACCTGCTGAATAGAGCCGTGCGCTTTTTGTGCCATTAATCTGTCTCGATTTTTTCAATCACGTATAGCGAATTCTAACAGATATAATGTATGACACAAATTTTTTATCGAATTGTTTATCCTGTACCCATATAATCTAAGGAAAAAAAAATCAAGTCCCTTAAAATATTTATTTACTTAACAGATACACATTAAAAATGCAATCGGGTTTTATATTGTTTGTAACCTTTTCTAAAAAGTTACTATGTACATTCGTATTCGTGTTCGTTCGGTTTTTATTGATTTTTTACTTATTAATAAATATATTAAAGAAATAATGTGTGCTTATTTGTAAAAATAGTTTTTATATTTTTTGTCTTGTTTTCTACTATGATCACAAATTATATTTTATTAGTTGTTTTTTCTCAATTACCAATCACTAAATTGTTTGTTTTTTGTTCTAAAGAATACTCGCGATTTTAAAATAGTTATTTCATTCTTGTAACGCGAAATCCATTTTAACCAGTCTCTTTTAATAGTATTTGTACTTTATAATTTTTTATACAATCAGCTAATAAAAAAAAATAATCTACATTGCCGCGTCGATTTTTTTTTCAATCATTATATACTCAGTATCACGTCGAAACTGATATACTTAATATTCATTAAATTGCACTAAATATAGAAATAAGCGAACATACATAAAATGAAAACACATTTTTGTGATTAATTTTATAATTAAATAATTTTATTTCAATAAGATTCATTAATTATTAAAATATTGTAATCTATTCAGAATCCTAATTACTAATACCCCATTTTGAAATAGATATCCTTAGGAAACATACAAGCCAACATTCAAACAAAAAAAAAATCTATCGAAATGGGTGAATGACCGCATTTTAAATGATGATGGTACGGTACGGCAGTCTATTTTTACCTGAATAAATTTTAATATAAAATATTATTTACGTATATCATCATCATCATATATATTAATACGCTAAGGTTAAGATGTTACTCTCCCTTTTTAGAAAAAACCTCACAACTAATCCACATAAATTATATATCATTTTATAGATAATTGCTTGCTCTACCGGCATCCATAACTAAAAAATTTATTATTGTTATTGTTTTTGCATATTAATTAATTATTAAAATTATATACACAAAACAGCAATGCTGCCATCTAACGGCTCAACGTCAATATGATTGACGGTCGGTAAAATTTTTGTTTAATTTCAAATCCACTCACGTATAAATAAAGTGGCGCTTTAGCTCAATGCTTTTGATACTTGCGCCTCTATATGTCAATTTTAGTAAAATATTTGTTTGATCTGTCATCTGAGCTTCATAATGGAATAAATAATGCGAAGACTTCGCACGGGTCACGCTAGTTTAAAATTATTTGCATATCGAAGCGAATGTAATTAAATTATTTGCATATCGAAGCGAATGTAATTAAATTATTTGCATATCGAAGCGAATGTAATTAAATTATTTGCATATCGAAGCGAATGTAATTAAATGGTATCTGTTTTAGGTACACTGTTAAAGATTTGAAATAAAGTAAATAAACATTAAGTAAACTTAAAAATATTTGTAAATAAAGATAACGAAAGTTGGGGGAAATACAAATTAACCACCATTTTAAGGTTCCGTACCTAATAAGTAAAAACGGAAGCTTTACGTTGAGACTGTCTGTCAGTATGTTATGACGTTTTTCTCAGCAGCTGCTTTTGCTATCACCTTAAAATGGCACAATAGGCATGATGACTGATTTAGAAAAACTACTCCAAAATGTTTTATTGTATCTATTTATCCAAAATAAATTTTGCAAAAAATAAATGTTTTGAAGGAAAAATGTACCTTTTTAAAATACATTTAAATTTGACACCAAAACACTATAATAGTAATGGCGTCTGTCTATGACGTCACGCTTTCGTAAACATTTGACAGCTTGCATGTTACATTGTGTTGTGAAATTATTTAAATTAGTTTGTGCGATAGTCATGAAGTCTAATATGTATCGATGGTGTGCGGTTCCCCAATGTAATAATACATCCTCCAAACAAGTTATTTATCAACGTTATAATGAAAAAAAATTTAGAAATATACGGCTAAATCTTGTAAGGTGAAACCCATCAACTATATCTTCAAATTCGGTAATTTATAAATAAATATTTACTTTATTTAATATATAATAATTAAGTAGTAAACTTAATATCGAATTCATTAAATAAAATTGTCAGTAATAATGTCGATCACGTTTGAGATTATGTCATTTCTATAATGTTGTTATACCACTGTCTATGTCTACCTAAAAGCTTTATTCTTATTCCAGTTACCAAATTATATGGAAAATTATGTTGATGAGTGGGAGAAAATCATGTGATGGGTTCAGTTTCATTTGTGCGCGTGAAACCAGGGTGTCTTCCCTCAAGATTTGAATGCCAACCAAACAGAAGAAAACGAACTTCTCACAGTACAGAACGATTATACGTTATCAAAAAACAAAGAAAACTACTAAACGAATACAGTGAAATAGATTTGACAGAGAAAAGTATACCTACAAAACATTTAGAATGAACAGGCACTTTATCTACAAAAGTATACCTACAAAAACAAGCACTTTATCTACAAAAGTATACCTACAATTAACACGCACTTTATCTACAAAAGTATACCTACAAAACATTTAGAATCAACAGGCACTTTATCAAAAAATACCAATTACTTTTCCACTATAATATCGGCAAATAAGTTCCTACCTTAATTTGTTCAAGTGTATATTTTTGTGTTTGCCTATTAATCCTATGAATAATATGATTAAACTGCATGCTTAATCAAAAAATTATATTCGGTTTTTATTGTAAACAATTTGTTCGGAATCTATTATAATAATATAGTCTATTGCAAAAATTAGTATAACTTACACAAAACTACATACGTAATAATATTACTTGTTTATAGTTTTTTTAAGTATTTATTTTTATACACAATCGAAGAACATCAAGAAGGATTAACAAGTCGATTCTTGGCAAATTTGAGCTAACTGCCTTGATGAATCCTTGTTCTATAGCTAACCTTTCTTTGTCGTACTTTAGGCAGCACAAAACTGAAATACTTATTAGTTTACAACGACGAAATATAAATTATTAAATAAACAAATACAAGACAGACAAGTCTAATCGAACGATAAACAAAATGTCAAAAATTATGCTTACGAAAGCGTGACGTAACGCGCTTCTGATTGGTGTTCGACCTAATATGGCCTATTGTTACGTTTTGTATTTTTAGTTTTTTTATCGCACTTGTAACTTAAAAATAAGTTAATTTTTTAGACTCTATCTACCCTGTATTCGGTCATTCGCAGTGACTGTCATCATGTCTATTGTAGAATCTGCTTGTTCACTTTTTACAAGATAAAATCAACATCTTTATACAATAACAAATTTGAAATAGGCTCCAAAATGGGGGATTGAAATATAAAAGTGGGTTATCCTAGCCAAGCGGAGTATTATATGTAAGGTAATGTATGAAGACAGAGCTTTGCACAATTAAAAAGTTTTTTCCTTTAATTTTCAACCGCATAGTTTTTCACTTATAATGAAAAATATGGAAAAAAAATTCCCCGCAACCCTTATTTCTGAAATTTTCAAGCCGGAATATGTTGACGAAAAATTAACCAAAGTGCTAAACATTTATAATTTTTGAAAAAAATAAAGCTTTTTATTTTCTTATATAATCATATATTCTGTCATTATATATTGTCGTCTTTGCTGTGTTGTGTTGATACAAGGCATGTGGTCTTTTTGACGGCTCGGTGTATCGTGGGGACTCGGGTTCAATTCCCGCCGCTCTGCGCTCCCCCGCGGCACTGGACTGGTATTATGGAAGGTTGTAAGAAATGGCTCTCGTAGCAATGAGTCTGCTATATGTATCAATTGTGAGCATTAAAATAATTACGTGTGTGTATATATATATATATATATATATATATATATATATATATATATATATATATACACACACGGTGTCCGGAAGTAACGTATATAACGAATAACGTCTTTCTTTGTCCGACACTGTCAAAGAAAGACGTTATTCGTTGACTGAAAAATAGTGGATTGTCATAAAAATACAATTTAAAATGTGACTTTTTTCACAAAATAAAAAAAATATTCATAATTATTTGTCATCTTTTTCATACACACGATACTTGCGCACTTTATTCAGCGCCGCTTAGGGGAACGACCATTAAAAAAACAGCGAAGATATCTAGAGCTGAACGGGTAACAGTAGGTATTGATTGGGTGTGTTAAAAAGAGTTATGTGTAATATTTTATATTAAAAAGAGCGTGTTTTACGTTTTTTGCACGCAATAAGAAAAATAGCGTGTTTTACGTTGTATTTTAACGACAATTTAATCCTTTATAGCCAACGAATAGCGTCTTTCTTTGTACGACACTTATTCCCGGACACCGCGTATATACACATATGCATATATATTTAATTTGAAAGGATCTGCGTGTAACACCCAGATTCTTATCAAATTTATAATTAAAAATGATTAAAACTATAATTAAGCAAACTTAAAAAAATGCCGAAAAAACCTGGTCAGTTTTGTAGGAAACGCGTTGACTATATTTTTTTAAATTGTAAATATTACGCGGCACAGACCTATCGATGACACTAGAAAGTAATGTGCTACACACCGATGTGTCCTTTCAACTTTCCAAGACAAACTATTTAAATTTATAAAACAATTGATTCCGAAAGCGTACAACTACGACATACACGAAAGTCCTATCGATAAAAAAATTGGTGGAATTCCATAAGCCTCAAATCATAAATAAACATGTTTGTGAGAAAGAAGAATTGAAAACAACGACTTGTTTTCAATTAAATCTAATGCAGGCACCGTCTATTTGTTGATAAGTTTGTGATTCAGAGTTTGAGTACGTACCTCTGGTCAATGATTTTCCACAAACATTATCATTATAATAGAAATAACATTGATAAAAAACGAATGACGTAAGAAAAATAGAAGTTGCATTTTAGATTAGGTTTTTTTTCTGAATAAGTTCGTTACCCGCTTCAAGTTATTTATAAAAAAGGTTTCGTTATGGATAAGTCCACTTACCTCCTTCAAATTATTTATAAAAAAAAATTTTGAAAAAATGTTAACTTAAAAGTAAATCGCTATGTCCGCTATTAATTTTGTTACAGATAAAATATGTTTTTTTTTCAACCTGGCATGCAACTTAACATTAAAAAGAATTACAAATTTTGTTATAATTAACAATATTCCAAAATATATTTTTTTTTATTTTTTGAACTTTTCTATTTCATATCCATATCATCATCATCATCATCATCATATATATTAATACGCTAAGGTTAAGATGTTACTCTCTCTTTTTAGAAAAAACCTCACAACTAATCCACATAAATTATATATCATTTTATAGATAATTGCTTGCTCTACCGGCATCCACAACTAAAAAATTTATTATTGCTATTGTTTTTGCAAATTAATTAATTATTAAAATTATATACACAAAACAGCAATGCTGCCATCTAACGGCTCAACGTCAATATGATTGACGGTCGGTAAAATTTTTGTTTAATTTCAAATCCACTCACGTATAAATAAAGTGGCGCTTTAGCTCAATGCTTTTGATACTTGCGCCTCTATATGTCAATTTTAGTAAAATATTTGTTTGATCTGTCATCTGAGCTTCATAATGGAATAAAAACGTAATAAGCAGTGTGCAAAATTAGAAATGAATTGAATACCTGCAGGTATTCAATCAATTTTGATTTATTAAATTGAGTTGAATAATTTATAATGCGAAGACTTCGCACGGGTCACGCTAGTTTACAATTATAACTTGAATAAAATAAAAGCAACTGTTCCTTTAAACCGTTGTCTTTACTAGTTTTCAAAGTACCCTAGCTCAAAAAGTTACCCTTATGAGATCACTTATGTGTCGGTCCCTTGTCTGTCACAGTCGTTTTGGTGATCAAGTATATTAACCCTCATATATCTCAATATCAAAAATATTTATATGAAAATATTTTAATGGTCAAATAAAATTGTTGGATTCCATATCTCAAAAAAAAGGAACTCTTATATAAATCACGTGTCTCTCTGGTCGTCAGCTGTTTTTCTTAGAAACCGCCAGACGTAAAAATCGAAATTTGCGTAGTAATAAAAACCCACAAGTATATAAATAAAAAAAAATATTAACCCGCAAGTATCCCAATAGGTAACACAAAAATATTTAAACAAAAATTATAAGTGTCAAATGAAATACTGGATTTTTTTATTCTATATATAGTATGGAATTATCATTTGAAAGGTCGTCAACATTTTTTTCATAAATTTATTTAATATATCTTCAAAGATGTACTGAAAAATATACAAAAAATATGGTCCTAATTTTATATCCGAAACTACTAAACACAAAATTAAGAAAACTCGCGCTTGACAGGTTTTTTAAATATGCACCTCGTTTTAACGCCTATGAAAGACATGGTACGCAATAGATCCACGTTGTGAAAAATTAATGTTTGCAAGTAGTTCAATTAGAAATACTGTGTACCATTAAATGTTTATTTATGCCTGAATATCTACGCGACACTCGCAGTGCAAGTTCTACTCGTGCTTAGCAGGTTTTTTAATTTCGCGTGTCTAGTGGATACTGGAAAATCATGATTACAGAGAACGATAATTATAGACCTCAGAGTTTTCAAAAAATTCTATTTATATGCCTGTGAAAAGTATATATTCTTTAATATTTATATTTGTCCAAGAGTCTATGGTACACTCGTAC
The DNA here is from genome assembly GCA_039881145.1 of Druceiella hillmani. NCBI lineage: Eukaryota > Metazoa > Arthropoda > Insecta > Lepidoptera > Hepialidae > Druceiella > Druceiella hillmani. The sequence continues at coordinate 4,976,281 of JAYKKI010000013.1, forward strand.
TTAAAAAAAATATTTTATCTTGAAATGCAGAAATAATAAAAATTATCTATGTTTACGTCAATGTCACAATTACAGGAAACACACAATACAATAAAGAATGTACCATCTTAACAGTGACCTTGTTTCCTCTTTCCAAAATCTGTGTTGCTATATAGATTTTTTACCAAGAGTAATATTTCAAAATCCGCTTTGCAAAATCTGTGTTGCTATGTAGATTTTTTACCAAAAGTAATATTTTCAAAATCCTCTTTCCAAAATCTGTGTTGCTATATAGATTTTTTACCAAGAGTAATATTTCAAAATCCGCTTTGTAAAATCTGTGTTGCTATATAGATTTTTACCAAAAGTAATATTTTCGAATGCACTTTTCCTAAGTAGCTGCATGCATACGCCAGCGCTTCACTTCTCAAAGTGTGGAGTTATTTTCCCGTTGCGGCTTATGCATAAGACAGTAACTCTGACAGATAAGGCGAACTCAATCTAGGATATGTTTCAACAAGGCTTATTGTTAATTTTCTATATATAACGTAGGAGGTCGCACTAATGGAGGATAATCGGAACGAAATATTCCTGTTTGAATTATTAGAACCAATGTTTGACTGTGTCATGAGGGAATACACCTTAACCTTAACCTCGACCTTAATTTCGTGCAATTTATTTTGTTTATTTTTATTCCCAACATCAACATCCTCCCCCGCTCCCTCCCCTATCCTTAAACTCATTTGCTAACTGAATAAAAAATTATATAACATTCCAGAAATCACTGGAAAAATAGCAGGTTTTTCAATAAACTTGTTTTTTTTAATATAACCTTTGATTATATTTAAAAAAAACAAGTTTATTCAAAATAGCTACTTTTTCTTTAAATATATGTATTTAACTTTAAAATCTAATTGAAAAAGCTTATAAGCAATGGTTATCACGTCTATTGAGCCAATTGTTAAAAATCAACTGGAACTATTTCTTTATCCACCGCGGTTTTGGTAGCCTCAGTGAAAGTCCACATACAACACCATCTTTTTTATTTACTGTAAAGCTCAACCCTGCTCAAAAACCATAGCACGTTAATAATTTTATCTGTCCTAAAATTGTGCTTGATATTTTTTTCCTCAATTAAATTTAAAGGTAACTAAATCAATATTTTATCTTTATGATTATGATTTATGATTTAACCATTAAAGTTCCATAACTTCCATTTCTCTCTAACTTCTAATTGCACGCGAATAAAGCCACGGATAACACTTTAAATATATATCGTTAACACCCATGCGGCAATTTAATACTTAAAAATGGCGGTTGCAAACCCTTATTACGTAAATTTTTACTTTATTACTAAATTCAATTTTAAGTTGTGATGGTGTTTAAGCGGTGATGCGATGTGTAGACGGGGTAATTCTTTAAACATTTCTCTAATAAAATATCATTGTTTCCACAAACATTGTTGGCAATCGTCATAATTTACTGATATCAGTTTCGGCTATAGATAGTCTTCTGGACTGCGGGGTTCGATGTTTCTCCCGTAATGTATTACGTACGTATTGTAATTCTCGTAATATTTCTGAAAATATATTGCGAACGTATTGTAATTCTCGTAATATTTCTGAAAATATATTGCGAACGTATTATAATTCTCTTTGTATATCTGTAAATTGATTGCGTACGTGTTGTAATCCTCCTAATATACCCACAAATATATTGTATCTGTATTGTATTTCTCGTAATATATCTCATAATATATTACGTACGTATTTTATTTCTCGTAATATATCTCATAATATATTACGTACATATTGTAATTCTCGTAAAATATCTCAAAATATATTGCGCACGTGTTATAATTCTCTTGGTATATCTGTAAATTTATTGCGTACGATTTGTAATTCCCCTAATATACCTCCTAATATATTACAAAAACTATATATCGGTTGAAAATGTTCATACCTTTATTTACTATTTATAATAAAAGGAGGGGAATGAAACTTATAGCACAGTGCCACAGACGTGCATAAATCAAATCATGTATATATTGACGTTAAGACAGGTAAAATAAAGTGAACATTCACACTTGATTTCCCCGTACAAAACGTTTTAACTAATTAAATAAAAATATTTTAATCTCGTTTATAGCTGTATGAGCTTAGATCCCTTTGCCCCCTGATGTGTGTCCTTTATCCCTGATGTATGAGCTTAGATCCTTTCATCCCTTTGCCTTTGATCTCTGCACGGGAAAATATTACAAAAAAGTTATGCAAACAAATACATAGATAGAGTCATTTCCAATTCATCATACCTTTATTTATATGTTATTTTATTCTACTGTTTAATAGTTGAAATATTTACTTCTGAGGAATTTTATATGTTTACTAAATTTTGGTCATTAATTCCCTCATTGCGGCTTCCTCTTTGCCCTTTCCCACTCTTTTCCTCATAGTGGCAAATTTTAATTAATTATGTAGAAAACAAGCAATTGGTCAAATTTCGACCACAGACGACACGAGTTAAAATAAATATCCGTCAAGAGCGTATCGGACCACGCTAGTCGTTTTAAAAAATATCCGCCTATATATATTATATAAAATACATAAAATCCATAAATGGTAGCTGAGTAAGGATTCTAATACTCAAATATTTTTTGAAATAAAATTTCTAATACTCAAATCCTGCTGTTGCGGTCTGTCTTCTGTGTGTTTTTGCAAATTTTTTTTTAATAATTAGTTTATCTTCATACACTTGCAAGCTCAGTCGTACAATAATTCCATTTGCGTTATTTTACATACTTATGATTTTTTTATAGCTCCAAAAGTATTAAAGTTGCATTACGCCAAATAATGTCAATTAAACACACTCATCAAAACCTCTTCGGGATTCTTTCAAATATTTACTTGTTTGGAAAGGGGAACGGGCACACTACAAACGAATTTGAAGTTTAATATTTCGTAGACAGGGTTGAGAAATTAAAAATAATAAATGGAATCTAAACTTCATTTTGAAAGACTTCTGACAATACCCTAAAGAATGGCTTGTGCTAAAAAAATTTTTATTATTTCTTAATAAAGAGTTACGAAAATATAAAAAAAAATTGTTTCGTGTTAAATGAAAAATTTAAACTTTGATGGGCGTAGCCCTAAGATTGTAGAAAGTGTGGCAGACAGGCGGACACAAACGGACTTTACGAATTTATAAAGGCTCCGTTGATTACGGAATCCAGAAAGCCGATTTCTCTTAGCTTATATGAATAGGAAATTTTCTGAAAATGATGGTAGAAATTAAAAAGTTTGAAATAATATAAAATCTTAAATACACTGCATGTTATCGGCGACTCTTCAGCCAAGAAGAGTGACTGCGTGAGCAAAGGAGAGTAATAATTTTCGATTGTGGACAGGTATGTGTGTATGACACTTTATATTACCATAGATACTAAACGCTGGCAGGGGTTTTGAAATTTGAAGTGTCATTGGATTGGGAATTCCAATATGGCGGATGCTGGTGGCCATTTTGCAATGAATTTTATGAGTTTTAAAGGTTTTGTGGAATTTTAGTGCAAAATGTTGATAAATAAATAATAAATTACTTAATTTTCCAGTTACATTACTTTCGTCAATGTTACGATTGGCTGAAAGGAATTTCTGTGGAGATAAACCGGCTTTTATAAAATAGTTCCCTACAAATAAAAATTTATAAAATCTCAACAAATAAAAATTTGTAAACAACCGAAAATTTGAAATGTTATTTATGTCATTATTTCATCCATATAGTGTAATAGTCTCCGGGTAAAATTACTGTGACTTACAGACAGACAGGACAAAATTATAAGAGTTCTGTTCTTGCCATTTGGCTACGAAACCTGAGAAAGAGATAGTTATAATTACGAAAGTTTCTATGTTTACGTTAATTGAACGAGTAAGATATAGATTTGAATGGGACAGCATTGCTTTAAGGCAAATCTGATTAGCCTATTCCCCACAGATCAGAAATCTATAATGGAGCGACAGAATTTAATTTTATCTCGTCACTCTCGCAATAAGAATTAAATATACCTATCGCACCTATTGTTTTCTGTTGCCTTCTAGATAATTCTAAATAAATGAAATATAAATATCATAAAAAATTTAAATAAAGTGTATTTGATGGCGTTAACCGTATAATTATCATAAGGATGAAGGCACACTAATAGATATTTCCATAAAGTGAGAGCGTGACAACAAAAAGCTGGAGATACTATGAGTTGCAATTAAATTTAATTAATGACAACTAAATAAAGTTATGATAGATTATCTCAATTTTTGAGAACTATTTTCAGAACGCTATACATCGTTATGTGACTTGGTTTGGTAACCGTTACTAACATAAAAGAAATGAATTTCTTTAATACAATTATTTTTATTTTTACAAAGTTTCACAAAGTACGAAACATGTGGACCAGAGTTTATTCACGTATGCTTTATGCGAAACAATAAAGAAACATAATATTTTTGCAAAATTATAAGTGGAATATTATATTATAATGGCTACTAGGTTTATAAAGGCTATACAATAATATTTTTTTTATTTTGTACTGTCAATTTTTATGTTTCCTCTCATAATTTTAGTATTTTCTTGGGTTTTTTTCTCTTTATGTTATAATAATTGTTTTAATAGTCCTGTGATAGGGTATACTATGTTTCATGGTTACATCACAATTTTATAAAATTCTTAAAAATAAGAATCAATTACATTGTCCATATTTACTTTTTATATTTCGTTTAATATAATTTTGTTTTCCTTCAGTTATCCTTTTCAGATCAGCTATGTTTCAACCTTATGCTATCCGACGAATGATTACAGATCAATATCCCAAAAATATTAAATGAGTTTTCTTTCAGGAAAGTACATTGTCTTAATTTGTGAATTGTTACATAGATAATTTTGAACAGATATCAAAACACCAAGAAACCCGCATCTCCCCCATATTAAAAGATGCAAAAAATTGAAATCGTGCGATGTTTGAATTTCGGATAACCTACATAGAGCGAGATAAGATCGCCGAGTGCTAAAACATCGTGACATAACGTATGCAATGACGTTCCAAAACAACGTTTGTATAAAACAAACGGCGGCACTATTTTGGGAACCTCTGACCTGACCCAGTGAGAATGTAGGAGTTAGAATTGTGTTAGAAAATATTTTGGTGTGGCCGCACCGCGTCATATTTCGCTATTGTAAATATGATAAAACCACGCCCACTTCAACGAGACTCACAAGACTGCATATACTTAAAACGAAAACATGTTGCTTTTCAATCATTTTTTTTATATGTTACAATTTTTTGTACACTGAAACGACCTAAAATATTAAACATGTTAATTACAACCGGAACCTTATTTTTGTGGCAACATCGCGCCGTCTGTCCGTCCGTCCGTATGTCGATCTTTTAAAAATTTCTAACTTCTAAATAAGATAGAAACTTGAGTATAGAAATTCACTTATAATATGAATATACTAAGTACTATATACTAAGAATGACTATAATTTTTAAATTGACGTAAAATTATATTTCGAGGAACTTTCAAATATGTAAATAATCTACAAAAGTGTGAAGAAAATGGAATATTATGGTTTTTGAAGAATAAATATTATATTTGAATCTGTCGCAGTACCCCAAAGAAGTACTCACTTAGCTGTACATATTTATCTACCTACTAATATTGTGTTCACTTTATGCCTTTGTAGATATCTGTAGCTATTTATCTATCGAGATACTAATATTTTAGTTGCTTCAAGCCTTTTTGTATGTATTTATACACCTACCTACCTACTTATATCCGAGTTGCTTCATTCCTTTTAAAGTACCTGCGTGTACTTAATTACCTGCCTTTTAACTAACTTAATTAATTACCTGCCTGATATCTAACTTGCCTTATGTCTTCAAAAATACCAGTTACTACTTACCTGCCCACTAATATCCAATTTTCTTCACACTTTTGTACATTAACTAGCCTAATTTTTTACTTTTCCACATAAACTTGTGGAAAAGAAAAAAACTCTTTTATCACTTTACGCAGGACGCTGCAAAGATATACTAGCTAGGCTATAGAATAAATAGCACCCCTAATACCAGTAATTGATTCTGGCAATGCGTGTTGAGAATATTTAAACTAGTTAGAAGGTCTTCTGAATCTATGCATCTGGTACAACTGGAAACTATGATCATATTTCTAAACATAGGTTACATCTCTAATGTTTGAATATCCGAGATTGACGCCCAATTTGTATATTTACGCTTGTTTTTAATCTATGTATATAATAAAATTGTGACAGAGCGAAATTTGTACACGAAAAATATTTTAAGATGAATAAAAGATTTACGGTAAAGAATGATAGTAGTAGCCAGAAGTGTTTTTAATATATTTTTTTAATTTCTACTTGTGCGTGTTTGTTAATTTGTTCTTCATTTACGCAAAATCTACGAGACGAATTTTTATAAAATTACAATACAGCAATAATAATATAGCAATAAAAAAAACAATATAGCAATAATATATATCCTCTAGCAAGATATAGGATATTTATTAAATAAATAATAAAGATATGAAAAAAACACAATGACTGTAAATATTATGATATATATATATATATATATATATATATATATATATATATATATATATTCGAGTGCCTAATTCTTTCATATGACATACGATGAATGAATTTTCGTTATTTTTTCCAACTATTGGATCTGTTCACAAATAAGTACATAATGTTTGATTAGCCAGAGATTTTTCATTTTACGCATAGAGACTGGTGGGTTGCCTATTGAGCACAAAGCTCAGAAGTAACCCGCTAATCTTTTGTACACATAAAAATATTTATTTCAAATTTTATATAAATAGGCGTAAATATTATAAAAACAGGCAAAAATATTACATAAATATGCAAAAATATTACATAAGTAGGCGAAAATATTACATAAACAGACGCAAAAATGATATGAGCAGGCGCAAATATTATATAAGTAGGCAAAAATATTCAAGTAGGCATAATCCAAAAAGGATAATATCTCACTTTTCATATAACGTTACATTGAGGCTACTTTAGCCGAATTAATACAGATTAATGTAAAAATGTTTCATTCTATTCTATGGCCATGTTAGCCTGAGTTAATTTACACCCATATTGCAAAAATTATTACTTTGTAAATTTTCGTTTCCGATGAATAAAAAAATTAATATCCTGCTGCTTTACTACCATACTAATATTGTATATCAATATTTAACATAATTTCATTGTTTTCATTAATTTAGCCGAATGTTTAACAAAATAAGTAAGTAAGACTATTTTTGAAGTGAAAAGTATCTTTTTTCTGAAGATTACGTTTTAGGGTTGTTGGTTATTTCGTATAGCAAGTATTTTTTTTCAGATTCAACTCGAAAATATTAGAAGAAAACAGTTTATAGTGTTTTTTTTTGATTTTGGTCTTAAAATATAAAAATAATTTATTTTTCAATTAATAACTTTTTTCATTTTCTAAATTACAATTATATTTTAACATTTCAGTATCATTAACAAAACCTTAATGAAAAAATAATTTAGTGATAACACTTAATTGCAATTATACCGATAACGAGTTATATTTCTAATTTTTCTTTGGGGAATAAAAATTATCAATATAACTGGTTATTGGTATAAAAGATAATGGAATTTGCTTGGGATAAGACTTGTACTGAGCTCCTGTTTCATGTAAAACGTACCTTCTGAATACATAAACTAAATTGTGCTTTTTACATATATATTGTATAATGGTAAACTCGATCTAGCACTATGAGGGTTCTGTACATATTTAGGCATTTATAAACATTTAAGGGTACATAGTATTTCTATTAAACTATTTAGAAACATTATTTTTTTCACTACGTAAGTGTACCGCCTATTACGTCTTTCACAGTCATAAAAGCATGGTGCTCATTTCAAAAATTGTAAGATCTGGGATAATCGCCATAGTTTCCCTGTAATCTTCTATAACAGGAAAATATCTTTACCAACACCGGGTCTTTACCAACCCAACACCACATATTTTTTTCATAACATTTCGTTCAGTAATTTCAAACATATGAGGTCCCTCCCTCGTAATCGGGGAGGTGCAATTTTCTATCTGGGCATATTTCAGATTATATTTTTAAATATGCAGTTTAAACTTATGAAAAATGTGATTTTTGTATTCCTCATAAAAAACCTTTTCAAATAATAGCCCACGTGATACAAAAAAAAATTAATTGTGTACTTTATCACCCTTAATTCTTAAATGTATTTACTACCACAAAATATATAGGTACCATGCCAAATTTAAAGTCTCCACGTCGCATAGTTTCCGAGAAAACTGTAGGTGGACAGAAAGGCAGGTGAGTGATCTTATAAAAGTACTTTATTTCCTTTTGACGTATGGAATACTAAAAATCTGTTGAGTGCGAGTAGAACTTGCGTTATTATGGTTCCTTATCGACTTGGGTACTTGTAAAGTTTTGAAATTCAAGGATTAAAATTCAAGTTTTATTAAACTACTAGTCTGTCTACTGCTACAATGTCTCTAACTGACATAACTTATTTGTATCAATAACACGTTAGTACAAAGTTTCAACCCGATCGGATGAACGATGCGCCAACGATCGCGATCGTCCCGCCCGGCGCGTTCGTTCGCAAGAAATTTTTCAGAATGTCACTAACTGACAATACTTACATTTTATACACATAATTATTATACAAAGTTTAGTATAAATTTTCAACTTAATCGGATAAACGATGAGTCAACAATCGCGATCGACCCGTCCGGCGACTTCATTCGCCTAATTTTTTTTGTCAGAATGTTACTGACGTTACTTATTTGTATCATAAAGAAATTTAGTACAAAGTGTCAACTCAATCGGATGTACAATGAGCGAACGATTGCGATTGACCCGCGCGACGATTTTGTTCGCGTGAACTTTTTTTTCAGAATGTCACTAACTGACATTACTTAATTGTATCACAAAGTTAAGTATAAAATGTCAACTTAATCGGATGAGCAATGCGTGAACGATCGCGGTCAACCGTCCGGCGGCTTTGTCCGTGTGAACTTTTTTTCAGAATGTCACTATCTGATATTACTTACTAAACTTTATACTAAACTTCTTAGTGAGATAAAGTCACTAAGAAGTTTAGTATAAAGTTTCAATAATTCGAATGAACGATGTGCGAACTGTCGCCATCGATCCGCCCAGCAACTTGATTCACGTGAGCTTTTTTTGCAAAAAACACCTTCCCGTGCGCACATCAACAACAATATCTCGTCAAAGTATAAACTCAATAGCATGAACGATGGGCGAACACACAAAAGACGAACACGCAAACATAATTTTTATGTATAAGATTTAGAAATATTAATATAATCATTCCGTGGGTGAGTAAATATATGGCGCTATATATATTTCACAGGTATAATATGAATAACTTGGCTGTCTCGCTCTTCAATTCATTAATTAATAATTATGTCGGATGAAATAAGTTTGCATTGTTGTACATTTTATGTGATGCTGGACATACATAATTAAAATGGGGGGCCCAAACTGGACACTCTTTTCTTGTGAAGGATATGCCATATTAAAAAAATAATTTAAAAGTACGAAATATTTCAATGACACCCCACTTAATTGTGTCCTCGAGAAAAAAGTGTCCATCCTAAAGTTCCATGCGTGGGAAGATACTTCAAAAACGAATCAAAAATCATAATTTCATTTTTTTTATGTATGCACATAAGTCAGGCACATCATCACATATAATCAGCCTTAGACAGATAACCGTGATGCTATGACCCATACATACGTACGAACAATTATTATATATTATATAGGATGAACGACCCAAATATTAGACCCAATACTGCACTGTTTTATTGGCACTCTCAAGTTTATACCTTTGGTATATATTATGAAATCTGTATTTAAAATTGACCACATGTAAAAATAAAATTTGTCAAATATTTCTTTTAAACTTTGACAACATTAATGAAAACAGTGACAAATTATGGTGGATAATGGATACTCGCAGTTAAAGTTTGCTCGTGTCAGTTTGATGTGTAACAGATATATCAAACGTGTTTGATTATATTGAAGAGGAAATGATGACATTGCTTTTGGTGACAGATTTATTGTATTTAATTAGAGACTTATTTTGTTGATTATATCTCTTGTTTTGGATATACTTGGAAGCGTCAATATTTGATTCAAAAATTTTAATTTTCCCACTTTTTTAGCACCCATGCTAATAATTGACGCATATCAAATTCCGAAAGCATCTAAATATTGGCCCTCTCTTAGTTATAGTGCAAATATTATTTATTCAATTTATTTACTTAAGTACGATGGCTCCACTTGGTTCTACAAAGCAATTTAAAAAAGACAAATTAAAAAAATAGTGAAGAGGAAAAATACCATCCTATAATTGACAAAAGCTCTTGAAGCTGTAAAACATGGTACATCATAGAAAATGGCCTCGAAGAATTTTATGGTGCCCAGAGCAACAATTCAGTATAAATTACGAAATAAATCTCATAAAGAACTTACAGGTCCACCTCCAGTTTTAACAAATGATTAAGAAAACACTTTGATGGCATGGATCAAAGATTTCTGTCGAAAAGGTTTCCTTCAACGATAATTTGATTTACAGTTAAGTGTTGCCAATTTCTTTAAAAAAATATAATAGGAGAAGTCTCTTGAAGGATAGTATACCAAGAAAAAAATGGTACCAGCTATTCTGCCGGCAACACCCAGATATCTTTAAAAGAACTCCTGAGGCTGTAACAGCTGTTAGCGCAGTTTTTTCAAAGCAAGATATTAGACATTTGTTCATCAACATTGTAAAATATTTAAAAGAAAACGGGTTTTATGATATTCTTTCGGATCCAAGTTGTGTATTCAATTATTATGAGTCAAATTTCCATCTTTACTGTAAAACTGGAAAAGTTAAAGCAATGTAAAGCGATAATGATGTCTATGAGATAGATAAAGCATGTGCGAAATCTACCTTGATTGTTTTGTTTACAGTTGGTGCTAATGGCAATGTTAGTCCTCCAATGGTAATTTTTCCAAACAGACCAAAGGAAATCACTTCAAAAGTGCCAAGAGATTGGGGGATTGGACTGAGTGATGTAGGATGAATGAAATCGGAATTATTCAACGACTAGATAAAAAATGTTTTCTACCCTTACCTAAAACACAACAAAATGCAGTTGCCTATAATAAGAGTGATTTAGTACCAGTATTAAAAAAAACATTAGAAACTGGCATGGAACCAATAACTCTATATGCAGTTTTAAAACAACAGGACTATGCCTATGGAACCGTGATGCAATTGACTATCAAAAATATCTGGATAAAAATATGCAACATACAACTAAAGCTAATGAAACAGTAGAGAAGACAGGAAGAATAGAGAATAAATAATCAGATATTGAACATATTTGGCATTAATTTTGTAGACATTTAATTGTGACATTATTCACAATTAAATGAAACTATGTGATATAGTATTATATCTACTTTCTTTAAGTTCTTTACCACGACCTAGGTTTCGTTGTATTACAACATCTTCAGGTGGGCTATTAGCAAAGATAGATTAGCAAAGGTCTTTGCTAATAGCCCACCTGAAGATGTTGTAACACAACGAAACCTAGGTCGTGGTAAAGAACTTAAAGAAAGTAGAAATAATACTACATCACATAGTTTCATTTAATTGTAAATAATCAGATGTTTCCTAAAAAGAAATTACACAAGATACTTTTGGAAAAATTATAAGGCAGCAAATACTTGCCTTGCCGCATTGAAAACTCATAATGAAAACAATTTATCAGAAAGTGATAAAATTCTGAAAAAAATGTGAGAAGTTTTTCAAAATCCTGATTTAGAGCAGATGCAAGAGATACCAGAAAAAATAACTATAAGCCAAGAAAGATAAATACCTCAGAACACAACTGAAAATCAAGAAATACCCGAGTAAGCAGCTCTGTTTTAAGAAGAGATGGATATAAACAATTTGCCATTTGTTTTTGTAGATGATAAAATTATTTACAACTGGTGAGTCCATGAACACAGAAAATTGTAACCCACAATACTGAAGTTTAAAAAACTCAAACTTGTAAGGTTGATGTCCACTGCAAAAAAAACAAACTTGCCTACAAATATAGTCATTCAGTCTCAAAACACGACTGTTATTTATATTAATGAAGAAGACATAAATAAGCAATATTTAAAACCAACAAAATTGAGTGACGTCTTGGTTAAGGAAGAAACTTCACAGAGGAAAAACATAGAACAAGCAGAAAGAAAACCCTTTGTTTTGATTTCAGGTGACTGGCTAAAAATCGAAGTAAAAAAATGAGAGGAAAAGAAAAAAAGGGAAAAGTGGAAAAAAGCAGAGACTGAAAGAGACAACTTGGGAAAAAGAATGCAACAAAAACTAGAAAAAATGAAATTGTTATCCAAAGGAAAAGTTAACCGAAGAAAAAAATTATAACCAAAGAAACTGAAAATATCACTAGAAATGTGAAAATAAAAGAAACACTATACCATCAAACAAAAAGATTAAAATCCTTTCAGACATTAAATGTACCTAATGAATTAAAATGTTCATCATCAGAAAATGATTTTTATTTATTAAAGAGAAATAGAGGTTACAGAAAATTAATTACTACGTAAAATTTAATAAAACCAAGAAAAGATTACATACACTCAGAAAGCTGGAAGAAATAATGAATCAAGAAGAATAACTGAGTGCAATTTGCTGTAATGTACTCGTAAAAATAGTCATAGTTAAAAATAGTTGTTTTTATTAATATTAATAACTCGTTAATAAAAACAGCTATCATGCCTGTTTGATTAAAGGCTGATTAAATAAGTTGATAGTTTAATTTCCTTGTTTTTTTTTAAGTATTTGAGATGTTTTATTTTATTTTTATTTATCTATTTGATGCTTTGTTTAAGAAATGTCAATGTAACCATAAGTGCTAATAATTCGCTATTTGAGTGTTAATAATACGGTAATTGTATATTAATAATTGAAGCTCTAACTTTTCGGCATAAATGTTGCTACAAATTAAAATTTAAGTAAAGTGTTACGCTGAAATAATAATTAAGATCTAATTAGATAAAATTTTCAGACCAATACATTGTCTTTAAATCTATCTATTAAAGTGCTAATTATTGGGTCTTTTACCCTAATAACAATTATTAATAATAAATACTAACAATACATTTAACTTTTTCAAATTATTCTATAACTTATTATAAAGATCATTTATAATCATTACATAACAGCATTATTATTACTTAACGGCATCCTAGAACAAAATACTTAGGAAATACCCTGAATTATAAGTTTTTTTTCTGCGAAATAATATTCAAATTACTCAGTATTCAAAACCGAATACAAGGTTCCTCAAGGTGTCGTACTATTGTTATGACTTTTGTACAACGCCATTTATGATGTCTATTGAAATCAAAATTAATATAAGGTCAAGTTTAAACTACAGAATGTTTGCATTTTATGGCTGTTAATAATTTATCAAAAAGTTATTTACAAACTCATTTGTAAAAATGATGTTGTCATATAATAATTATAAATAATCTTTATAATAAGTTACAGAACAATTTGAAAACGTGAAATGTATAGTGTATATAAAATGTATAGTATATATTAATGTATAGTATAACGTTAAATGTTATTATTAATAATTGTTATTAGGGTGAAAAACACTATTATTATCACTTTAATAGTAATATTTAATACAATGTATTAACCTAATGATCTTATCCAATTAAATTAAAAATTGTGCAACACATTACTTAAATTTTTATTTATGCAACTTTTAGCAATTAATGCAACTCCTTAACAGATGGTAGTAAATCAATCGTGACTCAATATATTTGCTACCGATTAGTTGTTACTTTAGTTATTATTTGCAAAATCTTATATTCGATTTCAGATATGAAGAACAGAACTCCTCAATTGGTAGCTGTTACTTTGCAAAATCTGATATTAGACTTCGGATATGGAGAATGGAACTACTCATCGGCTAACAGCCGACCACTGGCGGCTACTAGTCTCACTCCTTTTCTGTCTGTTGTTGATAACAAAAAATAATGTGAGTCCATCTATTTTTTAGCTACAACTATTGTACATGCATTTTCATTATGTTACACTAATTACACATGTAAAATGACATGACTTAAATATGTTAGATATATTGCTACCCATTATTTAATAATTACATAACTTGAAACGTAAAAAAAGTGATTGTACACAGTGGTCTAAAACCCTATGTTTGAAAAAAAAAGGTGCACATGATGCACAAGATATGATGAAGGCAATGCATCTTGTAAAAAATGGTATGAGCATCCACAAAGTAGCGCAAAAATGTAATTTAAAATATTCAACTTTAAGAAGGTATGTAAAAAACACGAAACCGAAGATAATGCTCGATTTGTACGATGAACAAGAAACAATACTAAAAGTTTATTTAAAAGAATGTGCGCTCACATTCTACGGACTTACAGATAAAGAGACAAGACAATTAGCTTATCAAGTAGCAATTGCTAACAAGTTAAAAGTTTCTCCTTCTTGGTTGTTTAAACAAAATAGCAGAAGTTTATCAGTTGAGGTCATTTAAAAAAAGGCTCAGTGAATTAAGCTTAAAAAACCCGAGACGCGTAGCTTAAAGCATGCTATATCATTGAACAGAATGAATGTACAAAATATTCTTAGTAATTTAAAAGAAACCTTTCAATGCTATTCAGGGTTTAGTGAGGGTACTCGTTTGTAAAATCTTCACGAAACCTCGACTACCACCGTCCTACAGCCTCAAAAAGTCTTAACGCCAAAAAGAAGCAATGTCTGCAAAATTACAAGTGGTGATAGAGGCGTATTAGTAACTACGTGTTCTATTGTTTCCGCTACCGGGCATGCCTCGCCTCCTAATTGATTTTTCCAAGAAAAAACTCTCATGTTGCATGGTGCTCTTCCTAGAATGCTTGCCTTAGCTACTCCTATAGATGGATGAATACAGAGTTATTTGTTAATGTGATGAAGCATTTCATAAAGCACTCCTGTGCATCCAAAGAAAATCCTGCATTCTTATTCTTGATAATCACGAAACCCTCTTATCATTGAGGGCTTTAAATATTGCAAAATCTTCCAGTGTAACTGTACTTATTTTCCCTCCCCACAAAACTGCAAAACTTCAGCCATTAAACGTAGAATGAAATTAAGGTTCCTAATAAACATAAATACCTGTTGTGTTTTAAACTGATTTTATGTGTTAAACTAATTTTATCTAATAAATGCAACAAGAAAAAATAATTATTAAAATTATTATAGATTTCTCCGAATAAATATCTTACAAGTGTTTTATACGGAGTTTAACTGATTACTTCTATTGAATTCAAATAAATAAACAATTATAATATGTTAATGTTCTTGAACAACATTTCTTTTAAAATTTCGCTTTAAATGAGCAATGAAGACAGGTAATTAGTACGAAGGTTCACTGTATTCGCAGTGGTTCACTCTCGACTCACCCCCTGGCTCACTGTTACTTAGATCCACGTTGTTACAGTTACTTAGTTCCACATTGTTACAGATACTTAGATCCACATTGGTACAGTTACTCAGATTCACACTGTTACAGATACTTAGATCCACATTGTTACAGTTACTTAGTTCCACATTGTTACAGTTACTTAGATCCACATTGTTACAGTTACTTAGATTCACATTGTTACAGTTACTTAGATCCACATTGTTACAGTTACTTAGATCCACATTGTTACAGTTACTTAGATCCACATTGTTACAGTTACTTAGATCCACATTATTACAGTTACTTAGTTCATCATTGTTACAGTTACTTAGATTCACATTGATAGTTACTTATATCCACATTGTTATAGTTACTTATTTCCACATTGTTGCAGTTACTTAAATCCACATTGTTACAGTTACTTAGTTCAACATTGTTACAGTTACTTAGTTCCACATTGTTGCAGTTACTTAGATCCACATTGTTACAGTTACTTAGTTCCATATTTCAAATTGGACCAAAGGGGATTAAATGAAAAAAATGTATGTTAGAGCGCAAAGTAACCAATTAATAAATGTGCAAAATCTTCCGGTTAATTGAGAGCATTTCATTAGGTTACTAAATAAAATTTTGCTTAAACCAGAAATTTCCTTCAGTGTTGCCTTATTTCAATGTTGTTGAGTGATAAAATGAACTTGAAAATTTTGAGTTTATTCAGCATCTGATAAATCTTTCAAAACAGAGGTTGCACGAAAACATTGTGACTTCTGTACTTCTATCGAGAAAATTTTGGTGATTTATAAACGAGTTTCCTATCATCAAGAGCCATATTCGTAAAAAGCAATCTCAGTAGAAGCTTGCTCAAAGATACAGTCATACCTACATATTTCATTAATTAAAAATATGTAGTCTATTTCATTATTGATTCTCATATTTAGTAATAGTCTCAATACCCCATTTACATTGTGTACAGACAGTTTGTCAGTGCATAACTTGAATCATCTTAAGTTTTTCCCTTCATTAGAATACTTCTATACACTTACAGTATTCCATATGAAAACTGGAAAAATGGAACACATATGGCATCAACCCGGTATCGATGTGTCATAATCTATTTTCTTGGATAGCTGAATTTTGATATAATTGTACTTAGAAAAAACCCAAATAAAATACAAAAATCTTAATTTCATGTTTCAGAAATAATTGTTGTTAATGTCAAGAACGAAATGAGTTATTAATTTTTTTTCAATAGGGAATATAAAAATATAACAGTCATTTCGATACCAAAGACTTCCTAGAGAAGAAGGAATAAAAGATCGTTACCCTATTAAAGAGGTGGTGTTTGTCAAAGAAAATGTGAAAAAATCAGAGAGATATATAAAAATGATCGGCAGCTCACATATTAAAAATAAATTACAATGATGATATAAGTTAAAAGTTTCTCCTTGCAAAATTTTTTATACTGGCTAAATGACGCATTAAGCAACTACAGTGGTTAATTAATGTCGGTATAAAAAACTTAATTTTTCTTCATCATTAATTTCGATAGTTGATAAGCAATTTGTATTTTATAATTAATTAATCACTTTTGTTTTCAATTATATTATCAGTGATACATAATTACAAACATTCTTGAAATAAAAAATGAATCAATTGATACATTTTATTATATGTGTACTTGTTATTATATGTGTACTGACGGGTATTTAATGAAATAAAAACTTTCCGTTCCAAATTATCTTTCATTAAATAAAATATTTTACAGGCTAAGTACATAAATTATTAGTTAAAATATTTCTTCATAGAAAATTTTATATTGAGACAAAACCGTGGTCCGCATTGTGCTCATATATGGCACTGAATGCTGGCACATGAAAAAGGCACAAACCACTAAAATTCACATAACCAAGATGAAGATACTGAGATGGGAGGAGATATCATTCTGATTGACAGCGTGTGAAACAACTTTTCTTAGTAATTATAAAATTCGCCCAACCGAAGGCAAACTCTTAGAAACACAGCTGAGGTGGTATGGTCACTTTATGAGGAGACCAGAAGATCACGTGACCTGAACGGATTTAAATATAAACCCTGGCCTGAACAAACCCTTAAACGAAGAAGAACATGAGGGCGACAATCCTTAAACTTGGATGTCCTTCACAATTAACGACTTGAGGAAAATCCAAATTTACCACTTGATGATCCAAAACAAACACATCTGGTGAAAGATGATAAGCAGAGGGAGAATAAATTTTTTGCACAATATTTTTAGATATTTCGGATACAGCCCCATCAATTAAGATCCATGACTGACGTATCTTTTCAATGATATAATGGATTCTGAGTAACATGTGCTGGCATGGCTAACATGGCTAACCAAGAGTGGTTGTTATTGTGTATTCAGTGGTTATTATCGCTGTACTGAATCCGGTGATGTAATATGGTCAACATTCTTAAGCAAGATTTCTAGTTACCTGTATATCTTTCAGGCAACTGATCAATGTGCGAAATTTCTCTAATATCCAAAAAATTATCATCCATACTTTGAATTTCAACTGCTGATCTACACTTTTTTATTACAGTGAACTGGAACTCTGATTGAATGTTATCTGTCCTTAGCTGTCTCGGTCTACTGGCCTTTCGGCTTAAATTATATTAGTTCCAGTACATTAATATGGGTTTAACTCCTTCGATACCATATCCAATGCAAAAATTAAACACTTGCATAGATTAAAGAGTGTAATAAAACAGTTCACAAACGAAACAGGACAAACTAGAAATATTATATCGAGAGTCTTACAATGGCCCAAATAACAGAAAAATTTCACATGAAGATAGAAAGAAAATATTCCCTTAAAAAATGTTGACTAATGAAACACAATTGGATACTTAACTAGATGTGTTCCACATATGCTATGAAAACGCAAAACCCAAAGTTTGTTGTCAAAATGGCACAGATCGCACCATCAATTACAAATATGAATACTCGTAAACTCCAGATAAATCACATATGCAAGAAGAAGCAAGGTTCTATATAAAATAGATTGCTCAGGACGGTTTGATAACTTAGAACTGAAGACATTGAGATCTGAGATAAAAACATGTTTCCAATATATCATTGGCAATGATATTATATTAATACCTTTTCCAATATATTGTTACCAATGATATCACATTAAACGAATGAAAGCCACTAAACAGTTTCCAGTATGTGTTAATGTAAAATTTCACACACAAATTTAAATATTGAATAAAATATTAATGGCTGCTATAATTTTAATCTATAAACAAACGACAGAATTCTGTTTGGTCTTGTCATGCATGATACAGCGCATGCGTGATAAGAACAAGTAAATATTGCTATACTTACTCTTGGATTCTGTCTTGATGACAGAATACTCCACAATTATAAAAAAATTAATAATACTATCAAAGGTAATATCAAATATTTTTCACTTGTATTTACAAATTAAATGCTAACTAAACATCCAAATTGTATTAATTGTTTATCAACAGTACAAACCATTGCGACTAAACCAACCAATCAACACACAAAGTTTTTTTCTCCAGAGACAAAGGTACAAGATGCAATAAAAAAATTATGGTTTTTATTCCTGATTTGATTGCAGATAATATTTTACAAGCAAAATCTTTTTGTAGGTCAATTAGTTTAATATAATTTGTGCCTACACACAATGAATAAAAAAAATTTATTTAATATTTTTTAACTCGCTGTCACTCTCAATATATTGTAAAACATTTACAGATTCCACACTTAATATAATAAAGGGTCTACTGGAAATTTTTCAAATTTGAATTTAAATTAAAAGAAACAAATAAGTTTTGTGTTTTTATTCCATTTTTCAAATGCGTACTGATTTTATTTTTTAAAAATTATATCCTCTAAATGACGACCATTTTTTGCATTACACTCCTGTAAGCAAACCTACATATTACGAAGTACACGCGAACAAAGTGCTGGATCGATGGTAGCAATTCCACACCAGATATTTTCCTGTAGGATTTGCATAGTGCAGTACACTTTAGGTTTGAGGTATTCCCACAACAAAAAATCACAAGGCGTTAAGTTTGACGATCGAAGCGGCCAAAATATGTCGCCACACTTGCTGATCATTTTTCTGGGAAAAATTTCCCTTCGAGACCCTAGCAGTGTGTGGAGTTGCTCCATCTTGCTGAAACTGCATCCTGTTGTTGTATCTGAAAACCACTTGCAACTCTGATACAAAAAATTCATCAATCCTGAAACAGTAAATCTCAAAAGTGACAGTTTTCCCTGGTTAAAAAAGGACCGATTATTCCTTGAGTAGAAATTGCGTATCAATGTCATTTTGGGCAATGTAACAATGTCTTTTGACGGCAATCTCTTAGACTGCGAAGATTCCAGTAACTCATATTTTATTTAGCTACATAGCCCCTGATAAGAAAGGTGTGCCTCATCACAAAACAGTATATTCCCAAGTGTTCTCAGTGTCCAAAAACTTTCTACCTACGTTCTGGTGTAAGTTTCCGTTGAAGAATATTCGTCACCATTCAGTTTTCGCATGATTTACATTTTCTAGGGATGAAGTTGAAGTTTATTTATCAAAATCACATACATTGTTGACTTTTTAATGCCTATAGAGACTGCAATCAGATTTTCTTGGATTTACTACAATTTCTTGTTGCGTCTGAGCCGCATATTCTGGCATCGCAATTGATGTTGATGGTCCTGGAGGCAGTCTGTTAACTATTGTCCCATGTTGTCTAAACCTCTGCACTCATGACCAGATTAGATGTATATTCAGCCATTCACTTAAACGACGAATATGGAAGTGTGTGTAGAAAACTCAATGTGCTTGGACAAACGATTCGTCACACTTTATAAATTGCAAGACCACAAACGTGTGGTTCGCTCCTGTCCAACGACTCATAGTACTAGTCCGCAATGACCACAGGTCAAACAATACTCCTCCCATGCCTCTTATCCCGCTAATATGACAGTAATAATAGTATGAACATACATTGTTTCCGCTGGGGACACCTTTATTTACAGTGCTGATAACTGAATTGTAATATTAGAAAATTGAAACTAATCGATTAGCAGCTTCACTTTTTATTTCAAAAACACTTTTCTGGAAAAATGATTCCCATCTTATCAATTATAACTGTTTGAACTATAGTAAAAGGCTATTTGGTATGGTTCTTAATAAATAGACTAAATGGTGTTCCGATTAACTGTACATGTCTTAAATATATCAACATAGAATAAGAGCCAAACCGAAGTTAATTACTATACAATTAATACAAAAAACAAACCAAAATACAATAATGATTGACCCTAAAAATCTTCATTTAGAGGACCAAAAATCTTGAATCATATGTAGGTCTAAATGAGAAAAATAAAATTCAGCATATTTAAAGATTTAATATGTCCTAAATTTGTCTACTTTAATGAAATCAATTAAAAATAAAAAAAAGTTAAAATTCCATATTTATTTTCAAAAATCCACTTTTAGGATGAGTCCAGAGAGATTTACCTTTATGTAAAAAAAATTATTTTAGACTCCACCTATAACTTGATTAACGATTTTAGTAAAACTAAAATGTAGTGTCCAATTAGAGATGTGTCAATTGCGAATGATTGAATCAATTTCAGTCATTCGTTTTGTCAAAACAAATGATTCAATGTCTGCAATGTAACTATGGAAGCATCTTGCCATTCACCCCGATGATCACCATGAATGACTCAAACCGATATTGATACTGTAGAATGAGTGGTAAATGGACACTATTGTTTCATTCTAACACGGCTCTTAGGAGATCAAGTTTGTTCATTTTGTTTACAACAATAGGAAGACTTATATAATGATTGTTTGTATCATATTAATAAGACATAGAATGCTAATGCATGATGGAAGAATTAAAACTTTTGTGAATGTAATTTATTTATATAGCAAGTTTCTTGTACGTCGCATAGTGATTTTAAATTTTAATAGAAGCACATTTCTATTTACTCTAGATAATAATGGTAAAATTATTTCATATTTTACTGCGTTTCCTGCTTAAACTCAATATATTTGAATCTCAATTGAAATCGCACACCTAATTAAATGTTAATTTTCAACAATTAGGTACTGCAATACCATATTAAAAATTAAGTAAAAAATTGAATTAAAAAAAAATACTTTTTCATTGCATAAAACAATTAATAAATAACAGTCAGAAGAGCCCCAGATCCGTAAAACACCAGAACAAAGCAAGAAAATAATTCAATAACAGTTGATACACAAATCAATACAAACATTTAAAACAAAACACCAGCACAAAGCAAGAAAATAATTCAATAACAGTTGATACACAAATCAATAAAAACATTTAAAAATAATCATGAAAGCATTTATTTCTTGGAAATTGGCATGGATTTATTTTATTTTACGATTCAAGATTTATTAATAGAATATTATTTTATGAAAATAGAAATAAAAATACCTTAAAAAAATATGTAAACTAATCTAAAGTTTATACTCAGTATGAAGACCCAAAATCTTCATTCTTATGCCAAAAATGAAATTGGATATCTGTGCTGGAATCATCTAAATGATAAACAATAATACAATAACAAAATCCAAATGGTTGCTGATCGACAGACCGAACATTTTCATTCAAATTGAATATTGTGTTCGTGAAAGAATGAATGGAACGTGCATTCGAACATCGAAAGGAATGAATGATTTATATAAAAGATTGAATATTTTCTGAAAAATGGCAATGATTGAATATACAGGTTTGAATGGCAGATTTCAAAGTTTGAACAAACATAGTTTCTGAACGCAACATATAAGAGGGGCGCGGGGGGTGTAGTTAGAAGCGCAAGCGGTGCGGATGTTTTAGTAGCCATGGAACAGTGGAGTGGAAAGCACCGTGCTTTTACCGTCGAGACGTACATTTCGAGTGGATTTTCGCTGTCTGTAGCACGCCGTCGATTTAATAATCGTTACAGTATTCGTCGATTACGTGATTGACCATCGATCAACCTCATTCAGTCATGGTTTGCAAGGTTCAGAGCTACAGGATCAACATTAAATAGGCCCAGGCCAGGACCTACACCATTGGTAGCCACGGACGAAAATGTCGAGCATGTTATGGTTTCTGTCGTTGAAAATCCCCGTTTATCACTGCGTACACGTTCATCGATATTGGGAATTCCAAAATCAACTTTACAGGTAATAATGCGGAAAAAGCTCAAGTTCCATCCATATAAAATTGAAATTGTTCAAGATTTACACGATTCTGACTTTGAATTATGAAAAACTTACGCGGAGGTGATGTTGTTGAGATTTCGTACTGCTACCCGGATGGGCAACATATTCTTTAGTGACGAAGCTCACTTTCACATTGGACGATATGTGAATAAGCAGAACTTTTGTTGCTGGGATGTCCACAACCCAAGACAAATGCATCAAGAACCTTTACATAAGCCTAAAGTAACAGTCTGGTGTGCCATGTCTGCATCTGCAATCATAGGGCCTTATTTCTTTGAAAGTCAACGTGGCCAAACTGTAACTGTGAATTCGGAGAGATATGCCCAGATGTTAAATGACTTTTTCAGAGTAGAACAACAGAATAGTCCATCCTTCAACCAAAACACACGGTTCCAACAGGACGGCGCCACAGCTCACACTGCTAATGTGTCCATGAATGCAGTGCGGCAGTTATTTCCAGAAAAAAACATATCCCGAAACGGTACCGTCCTGTGACCACCTAGGTCACCCGATTTAAGCCCATATGACTTTTTCTTATGGGGATACTTAAAATCAATTGTTTACAAAACAAATCCGAGCACTGTGACACAGCTTAAAGAAAATATTCGAGCCGAAGTCAGTAGGATACCCCAGTCGCTCTGCAAACGCGTTTTTGAAAACATGCGTGCTAGACTCGATTGTGTCAGACTCGATGGCCGCCATTTGGAAAACGTGGTTTTTAAAAAATTAAATTCGCATTTGTTGTTATGAAGTTAAAATAAACCTACATTGTATTAGAGGTGTAGTTTTTCTTTACAATATTTCAAACATTGAAATCTGCCACTGGACACCCTGTATAAGTAAAGTGAATAAATGACACATGTCAATTACCAATACAAATATTCTTCCATATTTTTTTCCATAAATAGTGCCGAGGTGGTATTAAAAGTAACAATGAGAACAAAATATGTTACGTTTTTCTTTCTAATTATCTTCAAAACTGAAAATATTCCTGATGAAGTGGTCACTATTGTACCGTACGCATATATATTAGTTCTAGAATGATATCAAATACACACAATAAAAAAAATTTCTAAATTTTTCATTACCAAAAACTTCTTTTAGTTCATTTTGCTATATGTTTTCCAGTAATCTCTTTTCCTAGAGCAACTATTTAATTCTGTATATAATCTTATTACTTACAGCTTCTTGCACCATTTTCAGCACACATTTATTATTTAATATATTTCTGTTAATTTACTTACAAACAGAATTTTTATATGACTAAACTTCATATTTTCTTATCATTTATATAATGATTCGTGCATTCAATTAGTGATGTAAACGACATTTGTGTGTTAGTTACAAGGATGTTCTGTATGATGTTCGTCGTCACTATTTGAATATCTTCCACAGCGTTGTAGCAATTTTCATTCATTACCAAATGTACTTTGTGATTGAAAAATATTTAATTGATGGTGAGATAAAATGTGATTTCTGTCCAAAAAATTACTGATAACTAATGCGCAACGTACATTATCATATAATAGTCATCAACTACCTCTATCGTATTTATGTAGTAACACAATTACCTCGATCGTAATTATGTAGTTACACAATTAATATGGCTCAAGAAATGTCTTATAATGCCCAGATAATATCCAGCATTGATTTTAGAGCCATAATCAATAAATAATGTCTTAACTTTTCACTTTCGAAAAGACATCTTTTTGGAATATCCTTTCTGAATCGGCTGTTTGTCATTTTATATCAGGAAATACCATATTTAATCAACAGTTACAATGTTCTTCAAAGAGTTTTCATCATTTCGAACTTGTTTAATGTAGCATTACAATGCTAATTTCAATCCATTTTTTTATCATTAGTAAGTTTTTGTGGAAGAAATTTCGAGTTCAGCTTCCTTAGCACAAACTTTTCTGTTAAAATATAATGAAATGCTATTTTTCTTATTATCAATTCCATTTTGTGTATCTCACAGAACTATTTTTATTTAGTTTGATGGATTCACACAACTTTTTGATGTTATCTTCAGTAACTGCATGTTTTGGCCTATCAAAACATTCATCTTCAACGCTTACTGAACGAAACAAAAAATGAAACATCATAAACTTTTGTAACTAGTCAAAAGTTTCAGTGGCTCTTTTAATTAATTTAAATGGAATTTAATATTGAAACATTGTTTGTTATTAATTTTTCGAGTGATGCACAAAGCTTACTGGAGCATTTCACGCAAAATAGATACCCAAAAAATCTTAGTTTTTAAATTCATTTTTACTTGGATAGGTTGTGCCTCCGCAAAGTCTGACTTGGTACATGAAGTTTATTTATTGAGAAACTGTCCTATCAAAGTTTTCACATAGAAAACCATTTCATTGGTATATATTATATTAAATGTACAAAGCGTGCGAGACGACAGAGTAGTGTTCCGCACTTGATTGTTGCTGAATTGGAGGATTCAACATTCACTAAATCTATGACACTATTAATAAATCAGTCTTTTTGAGACAATTTCTTTATTAATTAAAATAATGCTTAGAAAGTTGACTATAGTTTAAACTAAAACTGTAGCGAACTGCAAGTGAGCTAGAAGTTGAACCAATATACTGATCTTTAAAGATGATTTTGAAGTATTGTGATCTATCTCATATACCGCCATGTGATCCCTTTGTACAGCCGCAGATTGTTACTCCAGGGGTTATGAACCCATGGCCGCCTCATTATCACGTTGGTTACAGCAGTTGTCCAGAATACAAATATACCAAAAACAATGAATTGTAAATTTGACTCAAGGTTGTGCTTAATGTACTGTAAAAGTGTCACAGATTCCGCACATAATATAACATAAAATAAATTATTTACTTCCAGTGCTGACAATTGAATTACGATGTTTAAAAATTGAAACTAGTAGATCAATACATCATTTTATTATTCACTTTTTACTCGAAATACACTTCTATTGAAACATTTCCCATCTTCAATTTCAATCATTAAAACTGAAATAAAAGGCTGTTGAGTATAATGCATAAGGGATAGAATTAATGGTACTCTGTCGGTACCTCTAATTAATGGTAAACCATGCATGATGCCTTAAATATCAAAAGAAGGATACTCAAAGGATGTACCAAGGTACTTAAATGTCAAAAGAAGGATACTAGTTACCAAAAAAGTAGTCCAAATATTTTTGTTTACAAGTCCAGTAGGTGAGTGAATTAAATGATATATGGTGCCATTTGAAGGCAAATACTCAGTACTAAAGATATTGAATAAAATCTATTGAATAGTAATTTTTGTAGTAAATTTCATACTTTTACTTGACATATGTGGAACAGAATTTTAAAAAAAAAATACTGGAACTAAAACTTAACATTATTTTTTTTCTTTTGATTTTTTACATTTCAAGATTTAAAGAAGAAGCTGGGGCCTTTGGATACAGTGCAACATCTCACTCAAAATAACATTTTTTTAACTTTAATTTATTTAATATACGAAATTATGATATCCGCGAATTAATTTGAAGTAGTAACTAGTTATTTAAATTTTTGCTCATGTCTATTCAATATATATACAGTTAGTGAGCAACATTTTATTTATCAATTACTGTAAAGCAGAGAATCCATTTTCACACCAGTATCAAATTTTAAATTTGTTCAATTTGTAACACAACCTCCTTATTGACCAAAAACAAATATGGCAATGTTTTGAAAATTTGCTGGTACAGAGTGATATTATTCGCTAATACCTATGGTTTAATTTTATGATTGCTGTTTCAGTTCAGTTCTTTCCCATTCAAAGACTATGAATCTATGGAAAAGCTTGATCTTAATCTTGACGCTTCAAATGTAAAACGCCAGAAAAATAGTTGCATCTACTAATCCTATTTCAATTTGCCACATAATGATGCAAAATCACCTCTTAAATATTACTGCAATTCCTCTCTGATATTGATTTAATTCAAGAGCATCTGAAAATGATATTTAATGACAATCCAATACAAAGTTTTCACTTCAGCACATTGGGTGGCATAAACTTTTTTGCAATAACTATTCAAATAACTACCCACAAATATTTTTATAGAAAATCTATGTGCAGCTTTAGATGTTTTGAAATCACATATCGCTAATCAGCAAGGATTTTATTTAAAAACCTATGTTGTGCATAATATTCTACAGGATACCATAGAGTCCCTTTGTTGGAACAATAAACACTCATTACCCCTCTGATATCACTGTATTACTACTGAAAAATGGACATGATCTAAACCATGGAAGCATTATAATGATATTAAAGAATTTTAAAAACAATCACTTTCTATGGCTTCCAGAGAATACTCGATCAGTATTTTGAAGAGCAGCATCTATCCATATCCATAGTTATTTATGTGGAAAATGTTTATAGAATTTTATTAACATCTTCCATCTCAAAAATTACTTCAGTACAAATGTTGAAATTATGCAATGATACCATTATTCCATGAAAAATAAGTTGAAACCTTGACAACATGAGCTAGTCTTCCGAAAAAGCTACCGTCACTTCTAATCTCCTGGATGGGAATGGCGATGATCAGGCAAGAGTCATTTCCTCAAACAACTGTTTGTTTCAGCAAAAAAATTATTTCAAATTTCAGTTAAGTATTTTTATCTTTGTTAAAAATCATTTCTATCTCAAATTTGATTCCATGGCAAAAAGAAGCGTGAAATTATCTGATTGAAATTATACTGATTGAATCTATGAAATAGCAATTATTTCCTATAAATCCCTTTCTTGTGGATTTCCATCAGTATATTTAACATCGTGTAGCTTCCTCCAAAATGAACCATACCTGCATAAACTTTCGAAGCCCATAACATAGCCATACTTGTATCTAGAAATAATTCCACCTTGTATCATCTAGAAATAATACTACATGACCTTGAAGAATTACAACTAAGCCAAGTAAAGATAAATTTGAAAATGAAATTAAATACAAAATTTTTTATGCTTCTACTTGGAGCGCATTTTGCCTCCGCCAAAAACTAATGGCGTGTAAATAAGAATCCAACTGTTAGAATTTCATCAAACTAGAAAACGATACTTATGAAAAATGTACCTAAAAACTAAAATACTTCAACAAGAAATGACACTGTTAGTTTCAATATAATATATTATCGAAAGATGATATAGTTATTAGATCAGACTAAAAATGTATGGGACAGACCAGTGTCAGACTGGTCATATAGTGGAGGTGGCATATGCCCCTATTCTGCGCGGGCCCCTGATCCTACCTACCCCCTGACTTACATGAACCATTTTATGATTCATACATATTTAGAGAGAAATGAAACGGAAATAATTGAAAAATGGTTGCTATGGCCATGTCTAAAACTTCCCGTTATTTTCGAGCTCAAAGCATTCGAAAATATTTTTGGTCGTAATTATTGAGGTCAAGGACAAGACTTTTTTGTAAATTTTCGAGCTCCTTGAACTCGAAAAATAATAATGCTTTTTCTGTTTTTAAAAAACAATATTTATCGAGTGATTAACTGAATTGGGGCATTCGATGCTGTTTTTTTGTTCAAGAAATAATGTCTATTCAAAAATATTACTCCATCAAGATATTTGAGTTATTTTTAAAAAGCACTTTTTTTGAAAATTTCTTCTAAACGAATTAATAGATTTTGAGGGCATACAAGATTGTTTTAAAGAACTATAGTATATAGTTCTTTTTAAGAACTATATTTACCTAATATTGTATATCTTTGAAAATTAATAATATCTCGCATTATTATCCAATTGTATCCCATCTACCCTTATCCTAGACTTGTGAAGAGCTACCCAGGCCCTTCAGGCTCAGTCCGACTCTGGGACAGATGGTGTAAATAGACTAATGATTCCCAAGATGGGCTTTATGGACCACATTGGATTAATTTTCACTTGCCGGGAGTTCACATCAGTAAAAAAAGATATGGGGATCCATGTCATGAAAATTAGGAATCCATGTGAGCGAATCCCATTTAGGCAGTCGTCATCCACAGTCAAGTATTCCACGAATGATAAAATATACATGAACACGATTGTGTATACCACAGACGCATAATTAAATTACGTATTTGATATTTAATAAATATCTTTTAGCTATATATTTTGTGTTGTGCCATGTTCACGTACAGGTTCTTACAAGTTTTCATATCAGCAGCAATGTATCGCACGCGTACACGCAGTAAATAGCAATCCAGATTTGTTTAAACCAATAGCTTTACACAAACTTTTTCTATTTAAGCATTATATGTCAATTGCCAATCTTCACAAACTTGAAGTTTTCCAAATGCAAAGTCTCCAGCAGATATGGAGTGTCTCAATTCGTGATCGATCGACATCCGATCTCACTGTCAGAATCATCTGACCATCTGGCAGATGTTCAGCAATATCGTCTAAGACGGTTTCGACACATGGGCCACATGAGCAAGACCCGGCTTTCTTAACAGCTTGTTTGGAGAATTCTACCTGATGAACGGAAGTTCGAGGAAGAAAACATTGAAGAAGCAAATCAAGATAGAATTGAGAAAATAAATACTACAAAAATCATGGCTACTGATAGTAGGAAATAGAGAGAAGTAGATGAAGGAACTTGTGAACCAGTGGCACCTGCAGCAGCTTACTGGCTTATATTAAAATTTAAAAAGTCACATAAATTAACCACTTTATAAAGACAGTTTGGTTGGTGTGCAGTTATACGTGTTCGTATAAACATGTATGACTGTGTGAGAAGATGAACCACAAACCAACGACACAAAAAATGACTAGTACTACAATGGATTTCGAAGCAGCATGCACTGGCGGGGCACTGTCAGCAATCTTCCATGTGTCATCAGTGTGTCACACGATTGTTGCACATGTGAGAGGCCACTGCGACAATTTTATAGGTGATATCTATGACACCTTATGACTACCGACTTCAGTGTGTTGCATGTGTGTGTGCTATGATGCGTTTTCATAATTATTTGTGGTTTAAATATCGTTGGGTATGACTTCCCAACTCTTGGTATGACTTCCCTGACTTCTTGTACAAGGAAAACCTTATAAAATCTAGGATAATCGCTAGTTTTCCTATAATCTTCTTGTTAAATTTTACCAGTCCTGTTTTACATGATCGTTGACCCGCTACTTTCGGAAGTTAGGTGGGGAGTGCTCTGCTTTTGCACATTTTTAAAATATCTTTTTAAATGTACAATTTAAAATTATGAAAACAATTTTTGTCTTTTTCATAATAACCCCTTCAAATAATACCATACGTGATACATAAAATGAAAAGTTTTAAGACCTTTATTCACTCTCTCCAACTCTTATTTGAACGTTTTTAAAAAGTTAGCAGGTCGAAAATAAGTAAGTTAATGAGATATATTACTCTGCTTAGTTTCAAATTTCTACGTCGCATGGTTTCTGAGAAAAGCGGCTATGTACTGCTTCTTGCTCTTCATAGGTGTAAAACCTGAGGAATATATAAAACTTACAACTTTTGCATGGCTTCTCAAAGCCCATACCTTCTTTGTAATTTTATGTAGAGTATTTTCAAAAATAAGGGTGAGACATCTTTTTTGCTTATTTTTCGATACATATGTCTAAAATGATAAAAAAAAATTTTGAGCACCTTATAACTATCCCTTTTGAAACGACGTATACAGTGTGGGTTACTATTTACGGAACTAAAGAAAATTTTCAAATACTTAATTTGCCCTCCCCTAAATTTCCAAATGTATGTTTACTATTAGCCATTGCGATATGTGCAAGTTAATATATTCTATTGCTGTACTAAATTTAAAGTTTCTATGTCAAGTATGTAAGTTTCTATGTAATGGTTTCTGAGAAAAACATTTGTGACTTATATTCGAACAGACACGTGAGTGATCTTATAAGGTTACCATTTTTCCTTTTAAGATAGTTTGGACACATGTGTCAGATGATTCTGACAGTGAGATCGGATGTTGTCGTTTGTGATACGATCGCGAATTGAGACACTCAAGATATGCTGGAGACTTTGTATTTGGAAAACCTCAAGTTTGTAGAGAATGTTTAAATAGAAAAAGTTTGTGTAAAGCTATTGGTTTAAACAAATCTAGATTGCTATTTACTGCGTGTATGCGTGCGATATATTGCTGCTGATATGAAAACTTCTAAGAGCCTGTACGTGAACATGGCACAACACAAAATATATAGCTAAAAGATATTTATTAAATATCAAATACGTAATTTAATTACGCGTCTGTGGTATACACAATCGTGTTCAAGTACATTTTACCATTAGTGGAATATCTGAATGTGGATTATGACTTGCCTAAATGGGATCCGCTCACATGGACCCCCAATTTTCATGGCATGGATCCCCATATCTTTTTTTTTAATGATGTGCCTGAAGGGCCCGGGTGGCTCTCCACAAGCCTGAGAAAAGGGTAGATGGGATACTATCGGACAATATAATTCTATAATATAGTTCTTAAATAGTACTTAAAAATCATGTCGTATGCCCTCAATATCAATTAATTCGTTTAGAAGATATTGCCATAAAAATTTTCAAAAAAGTGCTTTTACAAAATAACTCTCAAATATCTTGATGTAACAATATTTTTGAACAAACGTTATTTCTTGAACAAAAAACGGCATTGAATGCCCCAATTCAGTTAATCGCTCGGTAAATACTGTTTTTCAAAAACAAAAAAGTTCAAGGAGCTCGAAAATGAATAAAAAAATCAATAATTCCGACCAAAAATAGCTAGCCTTTTGAGCTTGAAAATAGCGGAAAGTTTTAGAGATATCTCTCTAAATATGTATGAACCATTTTACATGTAAGTCAGAGGGTAGGGTATTGAATCCTAAAAACTACTATTTTCCTAGAATGTGCAGCGAATTACTCAAATAAGCCACAACCATCAATGCACTGTAATGATGCCGATAGACATCACGCGACACGTACTTGACAAAGTAAAGTAGTTGCCTTTATAAGAAAATTTTGAACTATTCCTCTGAAAATATTCACGTCACAAAGGATCATAGTGTAATACGTGAAATAAAACAACATTATTCCAAATAAAAAGATAAATATATTAAAAAATAATAAAACTTGATAAACTCGCAATAAATTATTACTTTAAATTCAAAAATTAAATTTTAATTCAAACATAGCTTAAATCTCCAACCAAGTTGCGAACTGTTTAAAATCTTTTAAAAACTCTAGATATAAATTTATTCTTCCTTAATAAACAAAATTTTATATAACTCGATAAAAAATTACATAAATCATATTTATTTATATAACAAGTTATATGACAAAGAAAAAAAATTAGAAGTTTCAGGGCAATATTGAAACTCCCAATAATTTTTCTGTCATTTCTTTCAAATATTACAAAAAAGTAACATCCATTCTTAAAAGTAAACATTTTATATAAAAATAGTTATCAAAAATATGTATAATTAATACAAGAATAAGAAATATAAATATAAATATTATTTATACATTGTCAAATCGATTGGTCCAAAAATATTCACAAAAAACCATTCCTAAGAAATCCACCTAGTCAGCGGTAGTCGGCAACTAATCAGACGGATATAGTTACAAAAATAATCTTAACATACATATTATATTGACGATTTTTTTATAATTTGGGCAATTTTAATTATAAAAAAGCCAATATAATATTATAAAATTTGTCAAGAGGTGAAATAATGTCGCATAACCTAAAATAATATATATAAATACAATTCAAACAATATTTTACACGCTTGCATACACAAACACACTTTATATTGGCAGCATGTCAATGAATCTAACTAAATAATATTTATAAATATAATAAAAGGAAAACTCTTTTCACTAAATCATTCATAATAATAAATTCGAGTATTTGACTAAATTACACACAAAATACCAATAAAATTTAACAATGATTAATCATAATATTGTGCTCCATTTTCTATTCATAATGGTAATTACAAAAAAATAATATTAGATAGAGAAATTTGTTTTTTCTTGAAATAGAAATGAATTCAATTGCCAGAAGAAAAAAAAACTTAAAAAGAAAAGAAAGAATTATTACAATAGTTTACACTAAAACTATAATTTAATTAAGATACCCATCACAGTAAAATGTAAGACACTAAATAAGCTTAGAAAAAAAAAGAAATTTGAGAAGATCCAATTTTTAAAAATTATATATAACTTGTGATAAAATTCAATTAAAAATTTAATATACGTCCATTAATATATTGCACAACCTTCCTTTTTCATCCTTTTTAAAAGATATAATTGCGATTAACCAAAAAGGTTGGTTCAGAAAATAACATTTTTTAAATTCCGTATCAGCTGCCTTGTATATAAACAAAACTATAAATGCTTATAGAGATAAGTCTCCATAAAGTCAATATTTAAATTCCATTAAATTTTCATCGAAAAAAGATAACTTCTTTAACACCACTTCGTAACCACAATTAAATATTCCCACTACTGTGGTTTCTCTTTCATATATTACCCTGATAAATATTTTCAATCTTTATTCAAAAATATTGTCATAGAATAGTCAAAAATTTCTTAATTTAAACTATAAAAAATTAAAATATAACTTAACAATACTTTGTGCTTGTTAAAAATTAAACTATTGGAATGTTACGTCAATATGTTTGTGTTTGCATGACCAGTAGACCGAATTTTTTCGTTGTCGCGCTTGTTTACTTGGAGTGAACGAGGTTCAGGAACTCTTCACGGGTTTTCGGGTCGTCTCGGAATACCCCGAGCATGGTCGACGTCACTGTCTTGCTGTTAATCTTCTGCACGCCGCGCATCACCATGCACATGTGTCTGCAATTTATGGAATAGAATATTATGTTCTTGCTGACTGGGCATTGAAATTATACTACAAACGGTAAGTATCAATTATGTACTTATTAAAACTCTTGTGACTTTAATTCCATAGATGTAAAAATCCGATTACGTACGAAGCCCACAAGAATGGTGGAAAGAAAAGACACCAGTAAAAATCTGCCAAGTGCGAATAGAAATCGTACCACAAGGATTCTCCACACATTAGCACTTATAAACATTTAAGGGTTCATAGCATTTATTTTATTTTTACTATTTATAAACATCAATTTTTCATAATACATTGTTAACAATTTTACAAACATCAATTTTTCGTAATATATTGTCATCAATCAAACATCAGTTTTTCGTAATGTATTGGTAAACGTATTCAATCATCAATCAAACATAAATTTTTCGCAATATATTGGTAAACGTAATCAATCATCAATCAAACATCAGTTTTTTGTAATGTATTCATAAACGTTTTGTTAACTACCTCTTTCACAGGTGTAAAAACATAGTGTATATTCCAAAAATTATAAGATTTAGGATAATTGCTATAGTTTTCCTGTAACCTTATATAATCAGATTTTACTATTCCTATTTTTCATGATTCTTGGCCCAGTAGTTTCGAAAATAAGAGGATGGGAACGCTCTATTTTCACATAATTTTTAAAATAAATTTTTAAATATACAATTTAAAATTATGAAAAAAATATATTTGTATTCCTTAATTCCCTATAAGTGAAGTGTCACTTCTTTCACTTACAAATGATATTTAAAATAAAAAATGTTTTTTAATGCTTTTTCATATATATTTACAAAGAGTCAAGCTGTGTCAAAAAACGATTAACAATTAATGCTCAACGTTAACGTAGATCAATTGATCGACGCCGTTGATGAAAATATTTGTTAACAGTTGATTAACACTTGCAATTAATTAACGCAAATTGGATCAGTAAGAAATTAATTGTAACTTTTAACGCAAATATTTTGTTCGATATTATTAATTTTTTTTTACAGATTTAATATCCAAAAGACGTGTTTATTTTAAATGAAATTTTAAATATTTTTAAGAAGTTTGGATATACACTGACATTTTAGTGTTAATAAACGACATTTTTTTTGTGGATAATTTTTGGTTGACATTATTGATATAATTTTAATAATAGTAAGAAATCAATTGTGACTTTTTAGACTGTATTACCAGTTATTTTTTATAGATTTATATTCGCCGCGGTTTTAATTCATATTCAATTTTAAAATTTTTTTTAATAGTTGGAAGGGCACTTTTAGTGTTAATAATCAACGTTTATTTAATGGATATTTTTTGTGTTTGTGTTTCTATGTTTACGTAGTTTCTATATTTAAGGTTGCGTTTTTGTCAAGAAACTTTGTAAATTTATTCTAAATGTCGGAAAAGGGAAAACAAAGTAACATTTGGAAATATTTTACGTCAGATAACATAAAAAAAAAGGAAATTTGTTGGAGAACTAATGATATATTACGTTAGATTTCAAGATAATAAATTTAATAATTATTTTTGTGTTATTATCGTGTGAACTTGTAAACACAATATTGTCAATCACGATTAATATTGCTCAAACTGTTTCAATTTGATTTATATGATTTAATATTACGAGAAAGAATGAGTATATATAAGTGGGTATCTGCCAAGTGTTATTTTAAATATTTACACATTGAGTGACTCAAGCTCCATACAATTATCAGGGTTAATTTATTGTGTTAATATAAACATTTGATGTATTCCCGAGGCCCTAACACTTAGAAAACAGTTAAGTGTCGTCAACATTAACAGATGTTCATCATGATTAGCATAAACGCCCACCTCTAGTGCAAAGTATATTAGCTAATAACATGTATTACTCTGCCAAATGTTATATTTCTACAACGCATAACTTTGGAGCAAATCGGCTGTAACAGATGGACTGACAGAGAGACACGTGAGTAATTTTATAAGGATTCCACTTTTCAGTTTGAGGTACGGAATCCTAGAAAGAAAGTAAACTATATAAAAAAGTGCAGGAACAAAAATTTTGTATCCTGGTTTACTAATAACACTCATCAATTCATAGCATCATCTTTAGCACAATCATCTTTGGTTCTTACCAAAACCTCCACCGATATTTACTGAACACTCATATGAGTAAATGTATAATAACCAGCAGACCGAAAGCAATAGCCTATTAGCAGACTAGCAAGAGAGCATTTAGTTAAATAAATGGTCTCCAAGATTGACACAGTACCCATCCTAGTAATCATATTAATTTAGTATCCTGGCCCGTCACCATGAATGAGGAGTTTCCACCAAAGGCACCTGAACTAA
Organism: Druceiella hillmani; assembly: GCA_039881145.1. Classification (NCBI taxonomy): domain Eukaryota; kingdom Metazoa; phylum Arthropoda; class Insecta; order Lepidoptera; family Hepialidae; genus Druceiella; species Druceiella hillmani. The sequence continues at coordinate 5,012,295 of JAYKKI010000013.1, forward strand.
GCATCCGGCAATCAACTTGCTTAAACTTTTTTTACTTGATATACCATATTTAACTGGATATATATCACTGGTTTCCCATGAGTGAATCATAAATCTTCAAGTTTGAAATACATATAAAACTCTGCCAAATAAGCAAACTAAGTCCCGTAAGATTAATCACATTTTAAACCACAATGTTCAAATGACCGGTGGTCCTAATTTCATTAGATCAATGACAGTTTAACTTTGTTGAAAGTTTAAACTCCAGTTTATTTTTACTAGTGGCACCGGATGATTTAAACTCCTCTTTGTAGATTAACCGCTGCTATATGGCTGCCTGGCGATCAGTTGTTTAGATATCTCTCATTCTACCGAACTCTCATTTTTCAGTCATTGTTTAGAAAATCCTATATTTTAATATTATTAGAGTTACATTGTTAGTTAGTAGGTTTCCATTATTAGTTAATCAAAACAAAATGAACAACGCAAATAGAAATTCTGATGAATAAATTGTGTTATAGTTGAATAGTCTTACCAACCACTTCCGATGCCCGTACTTTGTTAGGGACCAGTAGAATCATTATAACTTCTGGAATAATGAAGACTAACTGGGTCTATCTTTTGTAATCCCGATAATTAGTTAAAAACAAACGTATTAGTAAAACAACACTTTTACCAACCAAAGATTATTAGAATATTATTAACAATTTCAAAATCTATTAGCCATATTCCAATATAACAAAGCACTTAACCAATAAAAATCTTCAGTATTGGAAGTTACAAATGAAGTCCATTTTTTGATGAAAAATAACAACTTATTTTCCAATTAATAACAAATCTACATAAAATCCGTATGAAAATTCAGGAAGAATTGTCAATACGAATTGAATAAACCAATTCTTAAATAAAACAATATTGTACTTATAGAATTGTTGCAGAAACAAGGCAATTTAAAATGTTTTCATTTCCATAGACAAATAAAGGGCCCAATCACGCAATATATAAATGAAACTTTACAGAGTATATGAAATGGATAGTATAGACTATATCCTTTAAGGGTGATTTACACATGGTTTAGTTAAATAATCAGTTAACTTGTGAATCTGAGGAGTTAAGTCCATATCATCATTTGGATAGTAATTTACGAAATAAGTAAGACGATTAAGTAGATAATAAGGAACCGCATTCCATTTTCCGCCCAGTTAAGTGCATGTGCACCCCACCCGCACCTCTCCGACATCATGATAACTCAACTCACTGTGTGGGCAGGCAAATTGACGAAAATAATAAACAAAACATCAGGATGTGTCATGTGTGATGTACTGACAAAATGTTAACTTTTTAGGTTATACCAAAGTTAAACTTAGGTCAAGGTCGAAATAGTGTTTAACAGGTAAAAATATAACGAGCTTTATTTTATCTATTCTCTATTTGACTTAACGCTTTCCTCTCTATTACAATATACACACGTGTGTGTTAGTGTATCAGCATTGTTTCTTATTTATTAACGCTTACAACTTTATTCTTTTATATCGGTATATTGCATTAAACTGTTTTAAAATGTTAAAAGTGTTTATTAAGTTTATATAATTTAAAATATGAGTTACAGTGATAGTAAAAGTTATCTAAAACTTTCGTGTCATATTTCAGCTATCATCGGCCAATTGTCACTTTCGTTCCATCAAAACCAGCATCAACAGGTACAATTATAGAAATAACAGGAGAAGATATATCTGACAAAGCAACTTAACAGTATTATAAAATTTAAAATAAAATTATTTTTTTTTTCTTTTATAACTTTCAGATCTGCCAGGCGCATCCCATGACGGCTAACATTTTTTTATGAAGACACATTCGGAACTCATTTATCTAATTATTCTTTATCTATAATTACTTTAAAACACTATATTAAAATACGTACCAATAATTATGATAAATGGTTTCTGGGGGTTGGTTAATGGGAATTTTCATTAATAAAAATCATTACCAACATCGTAGATACTTTCCAAAATGCATAGTAGCTTTGGACTAAGACAGCTTAATTCACAAAACCCACCTATTCCAAAGTTATTTCTACATAACCACCTATGCCTATTAAACCTATGCGTATTAAACTTTATTCTAACATGCTACAAGGCCGTCACATTAATTTTAGTGTAATTATTTAAATATGCTACGGGTAACAATCCTTGCTTAAACAGTACTTTCAGATGAAGAGAAAAAAAATTAGGCTAAAGATAAAAAATCATTTTTGTCACATTATACAAGTATAAAAATAAAAGCCATGACGAAGAAAAACAGTAAGAGTACTTACACTCCTTCCACTACGACGGCTACACCGGCTGGCTGCACGGCCTTGGTAACCGCGATGGCGATCTGCTTCGTGAGACGCTCCTGTACCTGCAGGCGCCGCGAGAATATCTCCACAATCCTACAATAAATAATAAAAGTATTGGTGGAACATTATTTTAATTGGAAATAATTATTCTTATAAACAAGTCAATATTATAATTTTAATTAAAGTGGCACATAGTGGCACATTTTGAAAAATGTTATTGTATTTTCCTATATTTATTCTTGACCTTTTTTCAAACCTTTAGACATGAGTAACTCACTGATATCACTCGTGTTGACGCATTAACACAGGTACCAGGGAAAAGAATTGATACCAGGGTTTTAACTCAATTAAATTATAGCGCAGTTACTACTCTATCTATTGTATAGGATGTGGTGCGCGACTGTATTTTTGCAATTATAATGTGAGCTAGAGATAGAAAAAACAATATTTTAGCATGCTAATGCTAACTAACATGAAAATAAATATTAGCATGCTTCTGATATTTTGCACCTAACTTTAATTTGCTGCTAATGCTACTTTAACTGTGAATGCATAATTCTATTCAATTTATATAATTTAACAATGATTACTACAGTAGATATATCACAAATTTTCACATGACGTAAATATGTAGCTGCAGATGACTATTGTTGCTTGACACTTATTTATTAAATTGTCGATGTAATGTTTTCCAGCAACAGATTCGTTCATTATTTGTTGTCATTAATGCTATATGGTAATTATAGTAAGACATACCCTTATATATAGAAAAATATTTCAAACTTTAATAGTTATTTTATTATTACGTTAAGAAAGACTGCTTTACACGTGAAAGAACTTAAGGTCTTAGAAATTAATCACAATCTGTAAGTGGAAATTATGTAAAGTATCTCTGACTAGCATATCATCTATAACTAGGGTTACCATATTACCTTTCAAAAAAAATAGAGGTGATGAGCTAAAAACCCAGAACATCTACATACTTAAGGCTATTAAAGTAACTAACTAATAAGTCTTATTTACCTCACTGATTGAAAAGAAAAAAATTATTATTATATAATGAGAAAACATAATTATATAGAAAATATACTATAACGTTTCATCAATTGCATAAAAAACAAGAAAAAATTAACGACAATCTCCATTTTTAATTTAAACTCTAAAACGTAAATCAATTGGTGAAATGAATAGTAACCAATTCTAAAAATGAAATCACCAATGCAAATAAACTATGAATGGAAATGTCTCTTATTATGTTAATAATATTCTGACTTGATAATGTCCTAAAATTTCTGGTTTCATAACTCACGTGAGCTTCAAAATGCCTTTCCCTATTTTTATTTATTTTTTCAATTCAGTTTCCAATTTTTTTATTTCTTTCTTTAGTCTATAGATTATAATAATGTGTCAATAGTGGACAATTTGTTCCTCTGAAACCCCCAGACAAGTTTTAAAGTGACGAAGTTCTAAAGTTTTAAAGTGAAGTCCCTGACGACCCTAGGCGCTCCTAAATAGAGGACTGTGTCTAAGGAAAAGAGGACTGATAGCAACCCTATCTGTAACATATTTAAAAATAACTCCACTATAAATCTTCTCTCACAAATTCAAAAACTATTTAAAAGTGTATGCACACATTGTATAAACGAGATTTTTAACCTTTGATCACAAAAGAAATATAAGCTGGTCAAGTCTACAGTTAATATTAAATTCAACTTTATTTTCCGTTACTCAATTTTACAAGTCAAGGAATTTATAAAATATAGATGCGCCCTTTTTATACTTTACAAACGATGTACAATCCTGTCCACTATGCTACCATCTATTGAGCTACAAATTGTATTTTTCAAAACGATGTATACACAGCTGATGCCATAGAGATACAACTGTCTCGCAGATGCAGAGTGGACTTACTGGAGACGCCATCAAGAAGTTAGCGGATAACGGAAAAGATAATCGTTTGTTTTGCCCTCAATTTTTCTATTTGTACATGCGTGAATAAGAGAAAAATGCATACAAGGATTATTTTAATTTCGAACTACTTGTATTTCTTATAGAGAAGTAATAAAAATATAACTTTCACGGGGCCCACTGGAAAGTAGATTTAGTTTCTCCATTAGAGGGAATTTTATAACTCCATAGTCAATGCAATGAAATGAACACTTGTGCGGCTTAGTACAGGTATGCAAATCTATGTGCCTGTGCTGTAATTGCTGTCTTCTTATTCCACTCAATTTATAACCTATCCACAGGAGACAAATATTCCTAATTGTTAAAGTAAATCTCGAAAATATGTAAAATCAACAAGTTACTGAATTAGAGGGTCTATTAAAAATGTTCCTCCAAAGATAGATTAACATTTATCACTTTTCAAAGCCTCTGTAACCTAACAGTTAAACGTAAATAGGGTACAGGTTCAATTCCTACTTGCTCCGAATAAATATCAACTTTTTTGCATTGAATTAAATAAGAAAATTACTCACCTAGCCAACTTGCTAAGCCCCAAGATCTTTTTGCAGGGCAAATAGCCGATAGACACCTTCCCGTAAAAGGGCACCAAGTGATGCTCGCACATCGAGAACATCTCAATATCTTTCACCACCACCATCTCATCGTGGTCCTCGTCGAACACTGCGTTGTTGAGCACGTCTGAAAACCAGCAGGCAGTAAAGTTAAGATTTTTTGAGAAATATATTAGTTTTGGATTACTTAACAAAATAAGGTAGTTTTCCTCCATATATAAAAAAAATTAATAAATTAAGAATAGTAATGTTTTTAGGTCTTAACCTGTCATTTTTCCAGGACTTATTTTGAATAGATAAGATAAAAAAAAATTCCCACTCCATTGTTTATGTACATATATTTGTGTATATGCTACGACGATCGTTTCAACGTGAAATTCTCATTTCCATAAACAAAAAATAGACAGGAATAAAAAAAGGAATTGCATAATCTTATTTTTCAATGATGCATCATTAAACTATTAAATTCATGTCAACTTCAAAACAGAAGTCAGTATTAAAACAAATCAAAATTCGACTCCAAAATTAAACATAACTTTAATGAAGAATAATTTTACTTTGCTGTTTTTTTTATTTTACTACGTCACCTAAAATTTCTTTTTTTTTCAGTATATTTTACTAGAAAATATTATAGACAAAAGAAAATTCCAAACCATACGAAGGAAACTGGCCTTTGTGCTACTTTAATTTGGAGCATTATTCAATTGTATCAACTTAATTTTGTGGCAATATAAGCCGTTCATGTAAATCTCAGATTTTTTACCGAGAATATAATAATTTTAAATCCAGGCCACACTTGTTTACGACACGCGACATTGACATAATTAAGAAAAATATAACATGGATAAAGAAGTACGTAAGATAAGATTCATAAACAAAAATGTGTTCCACTATATGCATTACAGCACTATTAATTTATGCCAAGTTTAGCCTTAAATTAAAAAAAGAGGAAACGGTGAAATCATCAAAAATATACCTTCAAGGCTCTGGTCATATCCTTTCGTAAAGAAGAGCATCGCCTTCGCCGCTCGCTCAGGAGTTTTCAAAAGACCCTGCCTGTCAGGATCCTCACCAAGACCTAAAATTATATTAGAACAGTGTTATGAAGGACTTTACTAAAAATTCAATATTTTTAACATAATCCTTTCTGACGTTAGACAGTTAATAACGCAAAAAATATTGCAATTCCGTTTTGATATTTTACACTCTGCTTACTAAGTATTTTTCAAAATACATATTCAGGTTATTCAAATAAAAAAAATTAATTGAATATCATATATAGAAATAAGATCTTGGTTCATTTTATTAATTTATTCCACTCAATACTATACCCAAGAGTATGCCTCTAAGGACATACATTTGAACAGAGATGATATCGATATCTCAACAACGTAGTGTCATCCAGTGAGTAATAATTGTATAACAATAAAAGTTAATTAGTCATCCAGAATTCCGTAACTCAACAATAATCCACGTATTTCACTTGCCAATCATAAACTTTATTTCATCTATCATTATATCATCAGCCGAAACACATCCTCTGCTGAACACAGACCAGCCCCACAGATTTCCACAAACATCAATCCTGTGCCGTTTGAATCCAACGGCTTCCTGTGACCTTTACCTGCTCATCTGTCCATCCACCGGGGGGCAGAACCGACCGGCTATGCGTCTTCCTTTGACCTTTACCAGCTCGTCTGTCCATCCACCGGGGGGCAGGCACAACCCGCTATGCGTCTTCGTGTGACCTTTACCAGATCATCTATCCATAAACCGGGGGGCAGAGCCAACTCGCTATGCGTCTTCTGCTGTATGGTGACCATTCAAGAGAACTTTTCTTCCCCGATGGTCATCTGTTCTATGCTCCATATGACTTGCCCACCGCCACTACGGTCTTTCAATTCAATAAGCTATGTCCGTGACCTTTAATTCTCCTACGGATCTTCTCATTACGAATCATAGCTCGTAGAGAAACACCGAGCATAACCTTTTCCGTAGCTCGCTTAATAACTTAATGTATTTTTAAAAAGCGAATAGTAAATGGCTTGATCTTATTTCTAGATGTCATTATTGGCAAAACACACTAGTTGAAAACTTTCATCTTCAGACACTGGAATATTTTGGAGGAGAAGATATAGCAACGTTTCTTGCCGAGTCATATCCTATCGAAAACCTACAGAGAAACATCAATGTCTTCCGTTTGGTCATCCAAATGAAACTTATTTCCTTTCTGTTGCACCATCGGGACAAATCCAGGTTCATTTTCTGGCAGTAGCGCTTTTAAAAAAGGAGTTCATCATAAAGAGACCCACATTCTCCAAAAAGTTTGTTGTTTGTTAACTCCTCTGGTCCCACTGTCCATAATCAAATTGGCCCATCCTCAAATCGACCTCACACCTCAAATGTTACTTCATGCAATCCAAATAAAATATACTGTAATTAATTTTAGCCTAATATGATAATTTTTATGGCATAATTTATTTAAAAGTTTTTATTGTTACATTACAGCTTACCAATGCGTAACATAGCAGCAACTCACCGATGCATGACATTACACTTAACAATGCGTAACAATAAAGAAACAGATAGTGATTAATCAAAAACAAACACATTAAATCAAATAGAGAGACAATATATGGAACGTAATAAGCCTTAAATACATTTCCATTGATCACATTCAAGTAGCCTGTGGAAAGACCATTTGCAAAATCCATATTTAGACCTATTCAGGATGGAGGTATGGCAGATACTTCTATCTGCAAACTTTCACATGTTTACCAAAATATAAAAATTAAGCAAGGGATTGTTCCGTGCAAAGGTTTAAAACGAAAAATAACACTATAAATCTTCATAACACATGGATATCAAAGTTTATTACACCAATAATGAAAGAAGTAACAATTAAAGCGAGCCATAATTAATGAAGAAAATACTATAATCAAAAATATGTGAATAAGTATTCATATGTTATTTCTGCTGTGTTGTTGAGTCCTGCTATTTCTATTTCAAAAAAGTACTAAAGTTGTGATTCTTTTTTACAATAAAAAATACTTGGCATGCAAGATGTCAAAATTTCCAACTGATCAGTTAAAAAATTATAATATATTTGTTAATCAAAGTGTTAAAAAAGACAAATCTATTAATATAATGAGGGCTATCGCGCTTTTATTTGCCACCAGAGCGACGCCACTTTGAAGTGAGGTGTATTGAAATATCAACAGCTATTTATTGTAAAATAGAGAAAAATGTCTAATCAAATGCTTTTATCAACAATTAATAACAGATTTTGGTTGTCCGTACCCAGAATATATATAATCTTTTCGTTTTTAACTCAACAAAATGACTACAACAATCAAGGTAGGGTATTACCCATATTATAATCTTCCAACAACAACGTCAGAAGGAATGCGTTTGACAACAGCTCCGTTTATTTTTTTATCTAATTTTCAATTCGATATTGGAAACCTGTAAAATTTGAAATTACTATTTATTGAAGTATTTCTACAATATACTACACACTAATTATAGTGTCACACATAAAAAATTTGCCTATATTAATCAATAATATAAATGTGCCCTTTCGAAAGTATACATAAAAAATTACGTGTTAAAAAAAATTTAACTCAGTCGTGATCGTTTCATTATAAAAATTTATTTAAAAAAATCATCCATCATTTCATCCATCATTCTACAATTTACTACACAATAATTATAGTGTCACACATCAAAAATTTGCCTATATTAATAAATAATATAAATTTGCCCTTTCGAAAATATACATAAAAAATTATGTGTTTAAAAAAATAGGACTCAGTCGTGATCGTTTCATTGTAAAAATGTATTTTAAAGAAAATCATCCATCATTCTACAATTTACTACACAATAAACACATAAAAAAATTGCCTATATTAATAAATAATATAAATTTGCCCTTTCGAAAATATACATAAAAAACTACGTGTTTAAAAAAATAGGACTCAGTCGTGATAATTTTATTATAAAAATTTATTTTAAAAAAATCATCCATCATTCTACAATTTACTACACAATAACTATAGTGTCGCACATCAAAAATTTGCCTATATTAATAAATAATATAAATTTGCCCTTTCGAAAATATACATAAAAAATTAAGTGTTTAAAAAAATAGGACTAAGTCGTGATAGTTTTATTATAAAAATTTATTTTAAAAAAATCATCCATCATTCCACAATTTACCACACTAATTATAGTGCCACACATCAAAAATTTGCCTATATTAATAAATAATATAAATTTGCCCTTTCGAAAATATACATAAAAAATTACGTGTTTAAAAAAATATGACTAAGTCGTGATAGTTTTATTATAAAAATTTATTTTAAAAAAATCATCCATCATTCCACAATTTACCACACTAATTATAGTGTCAAACATCAAAAATTTGCCTATATTAATAAATAATATAAATTTGCCCTTTCGAAAATATACATAAAAAATTACGTGTTTAAAAAAATAGGACTAAGTCGTGATAGTTTTATTATAAAAATTTATTTTAAAAAAATCATCCATCATTCCACAATTTACCACACTAATTATAGTGTCACACATCAAAAATTTGCCTATATTAATAAATAATATAAATTTGCCCTTTCGAAGATATACATAAAAAATTACGTGTTTAAAAAAACAGGACTCAGTCGTGATCGTTTCATTATAAAAATTTATTTTTAAAAAATCATCCATCATTTCCTCTATCCTTTCATAAAAAACCAGTGAAATTCGCATTTCTTCTAAACTACACTCGTTTTAAAAATAAGCATGACAATATATATAAGCTTTAATAGGAGCCTTTAAATATTTTCATTTCTACTACAGCGAGCGCTGCAGTCGATATCGTTACCCTCACTATTGTAGCAGTGTTTCGTTATTGTATCAGATAAAAATAATAAATCTAACTACGAAATTATTAATGTTAAGCATTTTTTCGAACAACATTTTTTCATCTATTGCGAATAGATGGCGCTACAAATTTACGCATTTCGATATGACTGAGAAGTGAGTTAATATTTCGAGGCATTTTTGTCAAAAATTTGTAACTTTTTTTAGTAAGTAATAATAGAACAATGGCACAGCCAACGTATAACGTCACAACTAATTTGAATTTTTGAAATTTGAATTGTATGTTTATACAAGACGTTAACAGATTGTACCTACCGAATGATTTTATTGCAAATAAATAAAGACGTGAAACCCTCAGCACGTCAGTGCGCTTCACCCTTACTGGTTAATAATTAATTATCTAAATATGTACAGAATTCCAAATTAAAACAAACAAATTCACCTGTGAGCAAAAGTCTGTAGGACTGCGCCATATCGGGGAGCAGGGCTTCCCGCGTAGGTGGTCGGTGATCCAGCTCCAGATCGTGGTGGAACGTGCAATTTTCATGGCCTGCGACAAAAAAAAGTAAATATTATACATTTTGTTTTTCTAAAAAAATGTTGCCAATTTCTCCATAACCAAAAGCTATCGAAATCATAATTGCGCGATTTAACATTCCACACCATTGTATAAATACATACTGGTATAGAAACACAATGAGCACTTGTGATACTCTTCGTTAATATAGACCTCATCACCAACATCCCAGTTTTTTGTTGTTAGATTTTTTTGACCAATAGTGTTTGAGATCCCAGCGATTTTTCGGAATATTACTAGAAAGTTTTTAGTGCAGTTGCACTAAAAAAAATTAGATATTTTTGAACTCGCATTTCAATAAGCTTTAATTTACTACCCAATAAGATGACTTTGAAAAAAATATAGTTTTCACATCCTTTCTAACCTCCTTTCTCCCAAGAAGCCAATTCATTTTCTTGCAAGTAACGTTTGCAATTACGCTATCGCTTTTTCAATTTTGAAAAATTAAATTTTCCGTATTAAACACTGCGAGAAAAACGCCTGTGACAAGCGGAGAGTATTTAATACAATAATTGCATAAGTATTCCTTTTCCAGTTTTCCAGTACATAACGCTAAAAATTAAAGAAACAAAAACAAAACGTGGTTTCGTTTCAGTCTAAGAAAACAACGGTTTGTTAAAACAACAATTCATTAGGTTACTTATGGTCATAATTATCAGAGACCCAGAGGCGACAAACAAAATATATCGACACGATAAGATCATAAAACATTTCCAGATCGCCCAGTCACCAAACTCAAAGGGTTCGCCCGTTGGATACAGTTCAGAATCAATGGAATTATAGCTATATTATTTGTATGTGTGTCTTTTTAAAGCGTTTAATATAATATACACATTACATCTAAAACCATACATACGATTAACATAATGTTTTATATCAAACACTTGTCTGCATTCATTTAAGCATCATACGTTCATAAGTTACATCATACAATCAATACGTTGTTTTTAAGTGAAAATTACTTGTTATTATATTCGTTTAACTAATCAAGAAAGATTATGGTTAAAGTTGAAAATTACATACTATTATATTCGTTTAACTAATCAAGAAAGATTATGGTTAAATAAAGTAAATTGTTATTAATTAAAACTGTTTAAATGGAAATGGTTACGCAAAATTATTGTAGATGGCGCCTGAAGCGACACGACCACTGACAGTCAGACTTATCAATCCTTGCAACGTTTTCCTGCATTTTTTTTGTTTTTTTGGAAATAAACGATAAAATATATTGTTGAAATATGTACTCAACGTAAAAATGAATACATGTCTCAACATATATTAATTTTTAAAAAATACGAATTAGGCAAAATTGTATGTAGCTGACGTTTGACAAAGGCCGTGTCGAGGATGCGCCACTTGGCAGAACAAAATAACCAGTGATGATCTCCATTAATGCAAGTTTAAACGGGCCCCTGGCTGTCGCCACAACAGAAAAGAAGAAACTGTCACGGATTTTCCTAAAAATTAGCCATATTAAATATATAAAAAAATCCAGCTTAGTGCACGAGATAGGAGAGAAATACTCAGGCATTAAACTTTCTGGAAATTATTATTATGCGCAAGTAATTAATAACTAACTCGACAAGAAAATGATAAACCGTGCACCGAACTGACGTACGTGACAAAATGTTAACCGAACCGCAAGTAAATTAACCTGTCTCGCTAATCGAGTATTTGATTAAACAATCGTTAAAAGTGAACCTCTCAATAGCTCGCTGGACCGGTGTGACCAGTACAATTAGTGATGTACCACTTACTCGACGTTTTACCTAATGTACATGTGTCATTACATCATTCACCCCCATTATATCTCTCAACCATATTCAACAAATTTACTACAATGAAATATGAATATGCCAATCTTAGGAAATAACTTAATATCCATATTTTAAAAACGTAACGTTACAACAAGATTTTTTCGGATTCTTCTTTAAAATATTAGCAAAAAATATATGTTCTTTTTTTATATTTAAGTCTTTATTACGGAGAAATAATTTATTTAAAAAAAAAATGTTCTTATTTTCTATATTTCCTCAATCACAATTACATTTAACTGATTCACTATCATAAACAGAACTTCTGTGAACAGAAAAAAACTTTAGAAAAAGACTGAACTACCCACGCATTATGAACATAGAACTAAGTTGGTGCTGGCATAGTTTGTCTCAGCGCCATCTGAATAAACATCTATTTAAAAATTTCTCGAGAATGGCTGGTACTACGAAAAAAAATGGAAGACACCATTTTTGGAGAAAAAAGAATGATGTTTAATTTTCGCCTAAAACATTTTTGTGAAGACAATACTTTCAGAATAATTGTGCTAGAATTTTTTTACTTTTCCCTTGAAACTTTATATTTTCTTTATAGGGCCGAACGTTCTCAATATATTCGCGAAAATGTGTATTATACTCACAGTTAATCTACTAAAAATCAAAATCAAGAATGTTCTAGGTTTTTTTGTAAGAAAAAAAGCTTCCTGCCGATTGGACTAATATTTCAAAAATTTCAAAAATTAAGCTTTCATATTCTTCGTGTCCAGATGAAAATGAACATATAAGAAATAACCATCAAGTGAAGGAAGTCGAATTATCCTAGGTGCATTAGAATAATATATATAAACATTATAAAAAACAATAAATTTCCAAAAAAAGATTGAACAGTATATATTGCTATCTATTACAGATTGTTATCATAGTTCTCTGTAGCAAAATTGAACTAGAAAAATATTTTTGAGTTAAACAAAATAAACGAAAACTAAATAAAAATAGTGCTTAAACACCCGTAACTAGATGAAAATAGTGCTTAAACAACTGTAACTAGATGAAAATAGTGCTTAAACAATTGCAACTAGATGAAAATAGTGCTTAAACAACTGTAACTAGATGAAAATAGTGCTTAAACAACTGTAACTAGATGAAAATAGTGCTTAAACAACTGTACATAACAGTGAAATCTCCGAAAAAACTACCAGCATTTACGAGTATACGTCTAATTATTTTACATTGTTTGTTTTAAGCTTTCTTATGTTATAATATGTCCATACTCGCCTAAAGAACATAAGAGATAAATAAACACAAACAATCGTCAATAAATTAACCATCAATACTTCTTGCATAAGGAAAGCGGTTCAAACCAAATGCAGTCTTGATTCTTTTTTCCCCGAGCAAAGTCGCAATGGGTTTTTTGTGCTACAAAATTGGGCTGTATTGTTCTATACTCAACTAAAGCATAGAACAAATAACTAAACAGAAAACATCTTTAATATATTAACCGCCAATAATTCTTGCATAACAAAAGCAGGTAAAACAAAATGCAGACACGATTTCTTTTCTGCCCGTGCAAAGCTGCGACGGGTTTTTTGTGCTACAAAATTGGGCTCTTTTGTTCCATGCTCGACTAAAGTATAGAATATATAACCAAACCCAGAACATTGTTAATATATTATTAACATTTACAATCAATAAATCTTGTAAAAAAACGGTTAAAACAAAATGGAGAGTCCTTTTTTGCCCGGGCAAAGCCTTGACGAGCGGTCAACTGTACGGACAAAGTCGACACGGACAGCAAAATGGCAATTTCGAAAACAGTTTCAACTCTATACCAAACCATTCACATCGTTCTCGCGAAGCAAAATAAAACATTTAGTCATTCGGGCATTGTTAATAACGGTTGGATAGGTGTGCCAAACAAAGTGGTACATCCAACACCATAGGTAAACTCCATTAACTTTTATCGCCTCAAGTTTTATATATTTTACCCTAAATTTTAAACATATTTATATCGATATCGATTAAAGCATTGCAAACTATTTTCCCTCATTACTTTAACTCTCTGGCGAATTCGCTGGCTAACGAACTTGTGCCAACACGCGGTTACACAGAAACAAGAGCCAACTCCGCTATTTCTCCGGCCAAACGACTACTTTCTATTAATTTTCCATGCAGACAAGAGACTCGTACGAGTAAAAGTGATAGTTTCCATAACCTCGTCAATTCCGCAACAGGCGTGCTTGCGGATATTACGTAACAACAACAATCAGTTAAAATGTTATGGTAAACAAATCCAGAAATAATTACTGCGATTCTCATCTGCCAACTTGGTGGAATTCAATTATGCAAAAGCGGAGAAAGTAATATATTTACAAATGTAAATAATCGGGGTCTTCGACCTTAATTATTCATAAAAACCTGTCAAGCACGAGTGGAACTCACAATACGAGGGTTCTGTACACATTAAGTATTTATAAACATTTAATGGTACTTAATATACCTATTAAACTATTTACAGTATTTTAATTGTTTAGAACGAAAACATATTGCCTATCATACCTTCACAGGCGCATATTTAAAAAAAATATTTTTTTATGTGTTACAACTACAAATTAACGATTTTTGGATTGTTTCATTTACTTGTGCTGTGAGACCTTGTTTTTTGCCAAATTTCATTATTCTAGGCCAACGAAAAGTACCCTATAGGTTTTAATATATTTGCGAGTGTCAAAATACGCGGCATAAATGGCCATATTTTCAAGGGTTCTTCTTGATTGTGTTAAGTTAGAAGCTTGATTTTACAGCTCCAAGGGACTGTAGACCTAAGTATTTGGTATTAATTGCAACTTGATACCTTATTGCGTTTTTGAAAAAAAAACGTCTTGACAGACCAACAGACGGACAACGAAGTGATCCTGTAAGGATTCCTTCTTTCCTTTTGAGGTACGGAACCCTAAAAATATTCTAAAATTGATCTTTTTTCAAAATAATGCTTTTTACTGATGATTTACCATTTTTGATTCTGAGGAAGAAGGGAAGCACCAAAAAGGCTTGGCAAAACATAAGAGAAAAGTAGAATTTGTTTTTATTTGTTTGTTTCCAAAATAGCATCTATTTCTTATACTTCAGTTTATTTCAAATTTATGATTTTTTTAATTACTTCATTGCTTAATTAGTTGATAACATACATATCGACATCAGCAACATTGTAACTCACTTATTGATTTTATAAAAAAACATGACAAGTTCCAAAAAATCATAAAAAAGCTGTCAAGCACGAGTAAAACTCGCAATACAAGGGTTCCGCACACATTGTATACCTACATAATATTTCGAACTAAACCATTTCCAAATATCAATTTTTTACTACATAAGCATATTGCCTACCATATCTTTCACAAACCTAAAAACAAACTAATTATAAAAATATATAACCACCCGTAGAATTGAAAGCATTGACTTTTGGATTTTTCCTTTACTTGTCCTATAAGACACCCCGTTATTTTGACTTTCAAGATTGTAGGTTAAAAAATTAACAAAAAGAATATAATTCGAACTCTAAACCACCAAAAACTAAGTCACTATGTTCTTTCTTAGTGATGTCGGTAAGTTAATTAATTCTGCACAAAACTGCTAAGTTCATTACAACATCCTTAAACGAGATTTAGTCCTCATCGCGACTGGACGTCTACTTTCAAACACTAATTTTAAACACAACTCGTATTTACATAGTTAGTAGCAAGCAACATTTCTTTATCACGCCCGACTCTATCGGTTAAAAACAATTAAGTTGATAAAATCACGAAAGTCGTAACCCCACGCCGAACTTAACATAATACTGATAGGAACTTAGTTGGCAACTACACGTATCTGGGACAGCATCGTCAACGCGTTACTGATTTATCTGTAACCAGTTGCTTGACTCTATAGCGCCCGGACGAAAGAAAATTTACGCATGTAAAACTATAATTTTTAAATAAAAATAACCATTCGGTATTAAAAGAATATTTCAAAAAAGTGACAATGTATTTGCTGCAAGCGAGCCAAAAGGAGAATAAACGCTACGCAATAAAACATATAGAAAAGTATGTAAATTCCTCAAAAATGCTAGTTTTCAGCTTCAACGCAACATACTAATGTGAAACAAACCACAGCTTCAACGCAACATACTAATGTGAAACAAACCACAGCTTCAACGCAACATACTAATGTGAAACAAACCACAGCTTCAACGCAACATACTAATGTGAAACAAACCACAGCTTCAACGCAACATACTAATGTGAAACAAACCACAGCTTCAACGCAACATACTAATGTGAAACAAACGACGGGTTACTTTCCCGTTATAAATCTACCAACATACTTTCAAAACAGCTAATTTTTTAGTTTCGACTCTTTCGAAACAAATAACAAAAAGACAAATACATAGACGTATTCTATGATTTCTTAATTATATATTCTATCAACCTTAGATATAAAATTATGCATTTCTAAGTTTAAACATTTAATATATTAATTGCAAATTATAATTATTTTTAACTATGCAAATATGTTGCCATGCCATTGGAAGTCTTAAAAAAATTATAAAATATAATTTCTCGTAAACTATATAAAATATCAAAATTAAAATTAATGTCGTCGCTAGGTTTAATATATACTAATAATTTGGATTATTTTTTTTTATTTTTATTCCACGCTCTTTAGAAAATACTCAGTTCTGATATTTTCTCGAATGTCGCGAATTAAAATTAAATTAAATTATTTAAAAATAAAAAAAAATGTTTTCAAACTTGGCTTGAATATTTTCTAAACTCTAGTGGTATCTGCATGGCAGGTGTCTTCCATGAACCTCTATACAATGAAATAGGAATTATGAAGGATAATTCAGTGGTGGCACTCCATGCATGCAACTGAGAGGTGAAACAAAATCC
Organism: Druceiella hillmani; assembly: GCA_039881145.1. Lineage (NCBI taxonomy): Eukaryota > Metazoa > Arthropoda > Insecta > Lepidoptera > Hepialidae > Druceiella > Druceiella hillmani. The sequence goes on from JAYKKI010000013.1 coordinate 5,029,292, forward strand.
AGTACACGTAGACGTGTGGGGTATTGTTAAATAGGTCTTAAACAAATATAAAGAAGAGGTTCCAAAATACCTTTTTCTTATTTAAGTACCTTTTTTAATTACATGGGTAGAGGTTCCAAAATACCTTTTTTTTTTATTTAAGTACCTTTTTTAATTATATGGGTAGAGGTTCCAAAATACCTTTTTTTTATTTAAGTACCTTTTTTAATTATATAGGTAGAGGTTCCAAAATACCTTTTTTATTTAAGTACCTTTTTTAATTATATAGGTAGAGGTCCAAAATACCTTTTTTATTCAAGTAGGTACCTTTTTTAATTATATAGGTAGAGGTTATTATATAAGTTCCAAAATAACTTTTTTTTATTTAAGTCAATAGCGCTTCTAAAGTCTTAAGAAGTATCTGCCCTCTACCCCCCTCTAACTTTTCATCAAAGGGAGTAAAATTCTGAAAGAAATTAAAGTAGTAGAACTTAAAATAAACTTTCAAGGAAAATTAGTTTGGATAAAACATGCGCAGTTTTTGACATATGGGATCGATTTCAGCAATAACTTTGTTTTTCACAGAGCATTTGGAAAATACAAACTTACAAGTTTAATATTGTTTGGTGCTACGGAACCCTTCGTCATGATTCCCCTCCCACTTGGCCGGTGTTTTTGGCATTACTTTGGTAAGTAAAATGGCCACGCTCAAATTTGTTTGCCTTTGAAGCTTGATAAGCGGCCGGACAAACAGACAAACAAACAAACGAGAGTAATAGGATTCTAATCAAAGGCTTTGAATATAACACCATAAAAACTAATTCATAAAATCATATTTTCGTTACTTTAGAGAAAAATATGATTATTTTTTTATACTTTCATCAGTGAACAATGTGACGATTTTATAAAGAAACTATATAGAACAGCGAAACAACATTACTTATTCATCATAACAAATCGAATAATTTGAATATTAATACAATTTCAACAAAAAATTGAATATTAATATAATTTCAACAAAAATAATAACTTCATTAAGCTATAGAAGTATCATAATTAAATTTGGCGAAATTTTCATTATAAGAATTTTAGAAAAAATAGCAAAATATAATAATCAAATTTATCTTGTAATTATCGTGCTAAAATATTTCATTAAAAAAGGAATCTAAATCAACCTCTATAAACAAAAACAAAAACTGAAAATGCACCAAATACAGTCGATATCCTGCAAAACTATAGAAAAAAACATGCAAATATAGAAATAAATATAACATTGAAAAAAAAACATACAAATATACAAAAAAATACAAAGTTTAAACGCCTCCATTTTCGATCGCGCCAAAACTTAAACTCTATATCCTCACCAGGCGTCGTCGATGTCCTCGGCGTGACGGGAGTGCCTGGAACTTCCAGCTCGCTCTCAGCAGCAGACCATGACACGTTCTTCAGGGCTTCGGGTGGATTTTTGTACTTAGACACGAACGAGGTATTTTTACTCTTCACCGAGTTTTGCTCCGAACTATTCTCCTTGTCTTCTGGACTTGTGATGTGTTGGCGTGAACCCACCTTCCTTATCATCGACGACGGTGGAGGAACAGCCTTACTTTCCGGGGACGCCTCGATGGAGTTCGTACTTCCGTTCATTTTTATTTTACTCAGAACTATTGTCGATCCTCAAACTAAAATTTGCAATAAACACACTTTGACTTAACGCAATAACTAACAAATATGTATTGTATATGCGCGAAACATTTATTAAATATAAGTTCATGATCACGAATAGCAATTGCTAAACCGAAGTCAAGTAATTTATCGAAAAAAAACGACTTTAAAAACCGCATACGTTTATAATTATATTAAACAAACAATAACTTAGAAAAAAAACTTGAAAAAACTTATGACGACAAGACGTCAAATCCATTCTCCTTCGAATTGGAAACATTTCAAGCAAGTATAGTTTTAGACTAAAGATCTGAATATTGTTTATTTACTATAGTCATTACTAATGAGCAAATATTCAATATTTATACAGTTACAACCACATAAAGGCAATGATTACTTGTACAACATTGTACAAGGTCTCATTATTGATCATAATTAACCAGCTATTTCTTTTCAGGTAACGTAAATTTTTAAAAACTTAAATACAACAGTGATTGTAAACCATTACCGCTCGTATTATCGATGTTATTGTGCAATTATTATTAATAAAAGGAAAAAACCATTATACTTAGGTAAACCATGTAGCAATTGCCACAACGATAAAAGTAAACGATCATTCTTATTTATCATTTGTCGATAAAAAAAAACAATTTGAAATGAAGAAGTCTTTACAAAAAACCCGAATCCCTTACGGTATTTTTCAGTATTTTTTTCTCATTTCCTTTACCAAAAATGTCCTATTACATTCTAACCGATTTTTTTATATTGTCTAAAAACAGTCTATACAATATTCTTCCTCAGTTACGTTTTCTACAATTTTCAATTTGGGATTTTAAAAAAACCAACATCTATCTAATTCGCCCGCCCAACATCTATCTGTTCGTCTGTCCATTTGTCTTTCAGTAGGCTGTTTTCTACAAAATTATTAGTCATGTGATATATCACACACGAGGACCGCTCTTAGTTTCGCCCGCGTGCCTAACATGTTATACTATACAAGTTGCACCGACGTGACCAGTTCTGTTTGTTTGCTTGGAATCCGATGTAAGAAAAGTTGTTATGAATTTGCTATTTTTTAAATTCTTTTTCTCGCAGAATTCTAGGAGCATAAAGTTTACTAAAAATGTCATTGGCAGTACCATACCGTAATATTCAACCAAGTTAGAGGTAGTTTTTATATCTTTAATACCCAGACAAGAAGTATCCTATATGTTGCTCGAGGATATAAACTATTACCATAGCAAAGTTCATCAAAATCTGTGCAATAGATTTCGCGTGATCGAAGAACAAATTAACACTCAGACAGACACTCAAAAACTATAAAAACAGGTTTTTTATCTTCTACTCTCATTGTGTACGCTAAATCAATCACTCTTTTTAAAATATTTTCCTTGTACATAATTCACTCTGGTACAATTTTATTATACGTATAGATTAGCCGTATGCATAATCACTCTTTTTAAAATATTTTCCTTGTACATAATTCACTCTGGTACAATTTTATTATACGTATAGATTAGCCGTATGCATAATCACTCTTTTTAAAATATTTTCCTTGTACATAATTCACTCTGGTACAATTTTATTATACGTATAGATTAACCGTATGCATAATATATCTAATTCGTTTCTTTTTTCGTTTTGGCCATTTTGCGAGAAATACAATATTCTCTTCACTCTTATGCAAACTAAGGGAATATTATCATTTTACTTTCGCTTCGAGTGCTGGACGATATCACATCAAGCATTCCTGGCAAGCAAAACGTCCGCACGCCAAGTGTCGTTCGGATCCAGAGCGAGGCCGGCTACAATCAACTCGGACATTCCGGCCTCACAGCCGGTCGTGTCTCGCGCTCACGAGGACCACTTCTCGGCGATCTGACAGTGTCAGATGGCAATAGCCTTAAAGGTGATTAATATTTTCCTTACGTGCGGATATTGTTTGATCTTGCTACAGAATTGATATATTCAGATATTCGAGGTGGTATATATTGTTAAGGTGAACCGCATAATGACAATGACCAAGTCGCGGCGGCCTAGCCTTTAGACTCGATGAGAGCAAAATGGGGTTAAACAGAAAAAAATATTTTTTCTCAGTAGACTTTAAAAAATTAAGAAAAAATGGTGGTCATAAAAGGAAGTTTAATATATTTCCAAAAAAAATATCAAAGTTATCGAATCAAAAGTTAATAAAGTAACGGTTTCAAAAACAAGTTTGCTACATATAAGAGACAAAAAACAATCTCTGTCAGTGCTGAAATATGGAACAGAACTGTAAAAATATAGTTAGTTTCTAAACCCAAAAGTTACCTTTTTATTACCGTTTAAAGCGTGCAAAACTTAAAGTTTCCAACAGAATAAATAACAAAGCAATCGGTACAACCAACTTTGGACCCAATGTTGGAACCCAACGTTGGAACTTGAGTATTTCTTGCAATTGGCTGCAGAACGCCTAGTGTACTATTGTGCCCCATCTCCTTCTCACAATAAAACAAAGACAACTTAAGAAAGCTTCCATGTCTGAATGAATTTCAATGCATGATAATTAAAAACTGATGAAAAATAATTATTCAAAAGCACGATGAAGTCTTTAAATAAAAAAAAACCCTGCCCCAATTAAGCAATAACCTTGCCACCAAATAACTTTATCACTTCATCAGTATCGCCTCTCCATAAATCTTTCCTTCAAATATTCTCTGCTCGTGGTCAAAAATAAGCCCCTGTCTATTGACTATAGCTTGCAGCCCAACACCTATCAAAAACATCTTAACGCAGCATCGCAGCGTGGTAGATAGATTTTTTTTGTCTACGCCACACATTTTGTTTGCAAATTTTGCTTTCAAACAAGTTTGTAAATTTCTTAATGTTTTCTTCATGGTGCATATCTGAAGAATTTTCTTCATCCCCTGATTTATATTTACTTATCGATATTTAAGTAATCGCACTACTCCTTCCACTGTTTTCTCTAAAATCAGTTAATAGTACAAAGGGTTTCAACATCAACGGGTTGATAAGGAAATCTTGTAAAACTCTTTAATGCTGAAAAGCTAATTAAAGTTTTGTTCGCCTAAATAACCCTTTTTCTGATTTTAATCGCACCAGAGAAATATTAAAGAATACAATGCGTTCAGTTCTAACTGTAACTTTGTTATGACGCGATGTACTGCCCACATACAGTAGTTTGGTGTGCCCACATCATCTACTTTCTCTATTATACTTTTTCCATTTATGCTAATTAGGGAAAACGATTAATAATGCCAATTTTTCTACACCTTGTGTACTCTCCAAATGTTAAGTTTCCAAATCCTTAGTTCAACTAGAGGTGGGTAAATAATATGATTACGTAACAGCGCAACGCGTCACCATAAACGTACCCGACGTTAAGGTTGAAATGAATGAATATAAAAAAGCAGCACATAGGTTCAATGACAGAACCAGGCGGAGCATGCGCACGAAAGATAACACGCTTAAATTTTACCCGACGTCAATCCGATGTGTCATGATAAAATCCCACAGTGCTATCAGTTCATATTTTGACAATAATTTCACGCCATTTCTCCCCATACTCTATCAATGTGGTGTGTCATTTCGGTGTGTTCATACCAAATGTGTATCTTGTAGTACTTTTAATAGCTCACATTGAATACTCCATCGTTGCAATCTAGATACATAATAGTGTGTCAGCTAAGTTTGAGAATATAAAGAAATAAGGCGGATACACCTACTAACCAATTGCTTAAACGAACCTTTTCAAAATATTTTCGACTTCTCTATAACTCAAAATCTATTTGACAGCCTTGTAATTGTTTAAAAAGAAAAAAATATTACTCGGTTACTACTTTATCTTCATCTTACTAAGTTTTCACACAGACCAACAGATAGCGCTGGTACCCGACTAAACCTCGCAATCCAATTTATTCTCAACGTCCAGCTTTTGCAAATGCGTCTTTTTGATTTGCAGCAATCAAGTTTTCATTTTAATTTGTTCTTATACTTCTTACTGGCTTCAACCCAGCTGCTTGGCTCTCGTGGAAAAGGGAAAAAATTATGATAAAATTATAAAAATGTCCTTGAAAAAAATTATCTTGTCATTGTCTTGATAATTTGACATGAAGGAAACCAAGAAGAAAGGCCTGTGCCTACAGCTGGAAACGGCTGTGACAGACGGAAAGGGGAGTGATTTTATAAGTTTCGTTTTTTTTTTTTCGTTTCGAAATACGGAACTCTAAAATTCTAAAATTTGGACATAAATGTAAATAAATAATTTAAACACCACATAACAATAAAACTAACACGCTAATATCACAACGAACCCGGGCGGAGCATCAGACAAACGCTAGTCTTGCCATATGATGTTGCAAAACATATATAAACCGTTACCATAACGACCTCGTCATCACATACAACAGTCATACACCAAATTCGAACTTGATAATTAAAACGAAACCAAGGTCAAGCATACATTAGTTAAGTGTCAAAATATGCTATATTTTACCTGTTCTAATATTAAAGTGTTTTTTCTTTCAATTAGGACAATTAACAATGTCTAACGAACCCTATCTCATTCGTTTCACAACTTTAGAGCCCAATTATCTTTCGCCAATAGGATATTTGACAATTTTTGAAAAAGGTTAAAATTATTCGAAATCTATCTTCTAAACTTCCAATTGTGATATTCCTACGAGAAATATGTTTTATATTGAAATAATCTACTTTTATTGCAGCCACAAAAAGCTTGGCGCCAAAATTACAAAACTACCTCTGTGACTCGTTTCCCGTTTCAAAATAGAGGCATAAATTATTTTTGTCTTAAACAAACTAAACCTTTACAGCTTCTTCAAAATAATGCTTAAACAAATGTGCACGGCAGTGAAGCCTACAAAAAAGCGGTCAAATAGAAGTCGGACTCACACATGAAGGGTTACATACTACCGTACAACATTAACATAAATTCTTTGGTAAATAACACGATAGATGTCATAGCAACACAAGAACAAAAAACATCGAAAAATTCATGTATTTAAGATTTCTGTATGAGGAAATTGGGTTCTGATTTATTAACTTCAATTAATTTTGTCGTGGTAGAGGCCATAGTAAAACGTATTCTGTGAAAATTTTAAGTTTCTACCTATTGTGATTCAAAAGATGCAGCCCCTGTAACCGACAGACAGGCGCACGGCGGTGGCTTATTAATAGGGTCCCTCTGGCACCCTTTGGGTATGGAAAACTAAAAAATTTCAAGATGTTTATAGCTACTTATTATAAATTGTTTATTATAAACCTATTTACGTTACAATATAGGATCGTACAGTTGTATCTTCGACTAAAGCAACAAATGAATAACTGCTGCTTATATGTAAATAAAAAATGGCAAGTAAAACAAATGCTTGTCTGTTTTTTGCGCGGGCAATTGGAGGAATTGCTACTTGTCCCATAATCGCGCTCTAATATTATTAAGGGAAAAAGTTGATTTTCTCATTTTGAAGAGATAACATATTTGGAAATATTTTTTACCTTTTCAAAAACCAGCAACACTTTCTGACTAGCACCGCCCATGTCCTATATAACAACACATTTTTCAAATTAAAATTTTCTTGACCACTCTCGCGAAAAACGTAATCAACCATTATGACGAATACTTTATCCATAATTAATAGATCGCAATAAAAAAAAAGTTTATTTGATGGAAAAACTGTTTGATATGAAACATCTAATGACGTGTTAATCGGATAGCAGAGTTTAAACGTCACGACGTGCCATTGTCCAGCTTCGCGTCTTTTCGGCTCTTTCCGACTTAATTCGGCCAGCTTCGCGTCTTGTCGGTAGCTGTTTCCGACTTAATTCGGCCAGCTTCGCGTCTTATTGCTCTTTCCGACTTAATTCGGCCAGCTTCGCGTCTTGTCGGCAGCTCTTTCCGACTTAATTCGGCCAGCTTCACATCTTGTCGCGGCTAACAGTATTTTAAAATTAAAAATATATTTTTAATAAATTGTTAAAAAATATTTCTGTGAAAATTATTTCATAAAAATAAAATAACAAAATTAAATTAATATTTTATTATTAAGAGCTAACTTAATATTTGTTTTTTTTTCGTTTTCTATTCGTTCAAAATATTTCAATACAAAAATATAAAAAATTTGATATTTCATATCTGCCAGGCGTCCCATAACGGCTCACAATTTTTTTCCATCGTACACCAAAGGAACCAATAATTCTAAGGCAAAATTTGTTTACCGCACATTTATAGGCTATCAAGCGTTTACCGCACATTTAAAGGATATCAAAAAACTGGATGATTCTGGATTTTAATACTATCGACGGCCGCAGTCAGCGTTATCACAAAGCAACGGTAACTTAAATCATACACCGATTGCAATCCCGACATAAGTAAAATAACAACACATTGAACAAGTTATTCTTGCTTGTCATCATCATACATTCGTCACCGCAATCTAACGTGTAGACAATTATTAATCCGCAATCATCCTAGTTCATTACACAATATGACATGCAATAATCGATGCAATTTGCATAAAGCTTAATAGCATATTGCATTATGCAACTATATACTATAACTATATATGATATTCATCTGGCGACATCCGATTTCTAACGATTTATTTCCTTAATAGGAAAAAACCGATAAGAGTGCGTATCGGTGTACACAAAATCGGTGTTTTGAAGTTAGTTGACGAAATATATTTTATGTACAATTTCCTGTGAATTTCGTCACATGAGGCTGTAGAGCAGAATATAAAGACAGACGGATGGATATCGCGAAATTATAAGGATCTCAGAGATTCTGAACCTAGGTTACTTTTGAATATTCTCAAATGACCTTCAAATTCAATTATTGGCTATCAAGCAGAACAGCATGCACAAATAATTACAAAAAATACACATATTTACATAAACAATGGTAAACCAACAATTAGCTAATGACATTGTAAACAACCAACAAAATATTGATAAATTCAAGAATAGTTCCAAGAGGAACTTTGGTAACCGTATCCTTGAATCTTTAGATCCTTTACTCTAGAAGAGTAAACCGAAAAGCTTATAAAACTGTCACAGTCTGTCTATTTAAAAATATGAAACTTAATACAGTAGAGTGTAGAGTATCTTTGAGAAGACCTTAAGGGACCATTAATAAACCAACAATTAGTTAATGAGCTTGTTAAAAACCAACAAACTATTGATAAATGCAGGAATAGTTCCAAGAGGAACTTTGGTAACCGTATCTTTAAATCTTTAGATCCTATACTCTAGAAGAGTAAACCGAAAAGCTTATAAAACTGTCACAGTCTGTCTATTTAAAAATATGAAACTTAATACAGTAGAGTGTAGAGTATCTTTGAGAAGACCTTAAGGGACCATTAATAAACCAACAATTACTTAATGAGATTGTTAACAACCAACAAAATATTTATAAATGCAGGAATAGTTCCAAGAGGAACTTTGGTAACCGTATCCTTAAATCTTTAGATCCTATACTCTAGAAGAGTAAACTGAAAAGCTTATAAAACTGTCACAGTCTGTCTATTTGAAAATATAAAACTTAAATACAGTAGAGTGCACAGTATATTTGAGAAGACCTTAACGGATCATTAAAAGGGGGGCCATGCGCTTGCTTAAACAAATCAGAATGAAAATAATAACTCCATTTTTATGACGATTTAACCCTCGTGAGAAGCACTTTGATTGTGAAGCAAACGGGTCAGTGGCACTTGTACTTTTCAATCGCGTATATTTTTGCATGTAATTATTCAAAATTCAATAATATTTTCCCATGGAAACTTCGTACTATCTAACAAAAAACAATTATTTTTTTAAATTCAGGGGTTTGCTTAGAATGAACGCATTTATCTGACGGAATTTTAAATGGAATCACATTTACATTAAATAAAAAATATTTACATTTAGGCACCTTATAAAAACCATACTTATTTCATGACGTAAATAAGGATGAGCAATCACGCCTTATTTTTTTAAAAAATAAGACATAATTCGTGTAATCAAATTTTAACATTTTTTTAAAAGTTGAAACGTCCGTACATTCAAAATTCTTCATACTATTTAGATAATTTACCGACTTATTAATAACAAACAATAAAACGTTGTACGACGTTCAGTGATTCTGAAAACCGTAAAATATCGTTCAGAGAAAAAACAATTAAATAAATCTGTTCACGTAATTTCATCTTTATATGAAAGAAAAACAGTAATTTATAGAAAACTCGATATTCTCGAAATAAATTTTTAGTATACTAACGAAATAGCTTTTTGGATAGGGCAAATCATAACAGATGACTGAATCGAGTTTACCTCGCTTAAAAGGAAAATCGACCAGAGCCTCTTCAGTGGAAATACCTTTGTTTTTTTACCTCTGTCTTAAACTTCCTGGCATTAATAATTTATTAGTACTAAGTCCTTGAATTTACGTTCTAGGCGTGGTTAACCCAGATTTTTTCCTGAAAATTAATAGTCACATACCAACGAAACCGGGCTATGTGGCTAATATACTACTAACCTTGAACAATATTTTTTGATTCCATAAAAAATAAATTATTCAAAACATAAACAAAATTAAAAAAAATCTTGTATGTTTGTGTTCGCGAATTCGTTATCGTGACTGATTTCTCGAACGACGATAATTTTCTTAATTGCGGGTAGAATTGCTAAATAGTTTTGGGGGTAGCTAAATAGTTGTGGGGTGGAATATCGAAAACTACTAATACTCTTTCCAACACTTCTTCGTAATGTTAAAAAAGATACGTTTTTTCTTTATTTCTCACTTCGTGCATTGTATCGAAATGAAATAATACATTTTGTGTTACTTTCTACACACAATAGTATAACGGTTATACTATGCTATAAACCCAACTCAAACAGTTTAATAGTATTTACTTAATGCACACACAGACAGACAGACGAAAATTCCCTAACTTACATATAGTTTATCGCTACATACCGAAATTATATTTCTTTATTACATTGATAAAGCAAATATTGCAAAAGAATACGAAGAAATGGTCGTCTTATCAAACACTTTACTTACAAATGAAAACGTTACATCACAGTAACTACACAAAATAAAATTCTAGAGGTCATCAGTTAGCTTCTACTAATAATAACCATTAATATATTGCAACAAATAATTAATAATTGTTGTCTATGGCGCGCCTAACAATCAGTGTTGCCAATTAACGATAATAAAAAATAAACGTTCGTCATAAAAATTTGTTTAAAATTTTACCTCCATATTGGATTATTTTCAGGTTTAATTTTTATAATATTAAAAGTATAAATACGTAGGTATTTAAATATTTGTTCCACCCCATTTCTTCCGAAGGCAAAGTTGATTTATTCTCCTACAAAGATATGTATGAAATTTCATTATAATAATTTTGTCTAAATTTCGCAAGACAAACATCGTGAAACAAAATAATATTGAATATATTTTAATAAATTGGCTTAATAGATTTAAAGCAGAAAGAAAACGCACAAAATACGTTTTGCGGACACTGTTTCTACAATAAATTTCATGTGTAATTTAAATTCTCTTAGTTCCCGACCAATCTAAACCAAAAATATTCGAAATTAAATAAATTCCCAATTACCATTACGGAAGCTCTTTTACTTTTATTCCATATTCATGGCATTACATCTCAAGAAAGCTATATGAAAATTTAAAACCAAAATGCATAATAAATTTAATGATGATAAGCGAGAGGTCCGAACGGGGGGTAGGTATCAAAATGTCCAATCAGCACAAAATGAATATAAAGGTGTGAAAGGTTTTTTGGTTAGTGCGTGGCTATTTGATTGAAAGTAAAAACAAACTCATTAACTTGTTAAAGAAAAGAAAAAAAGTGTTTTTTTTTCAAAACAGGTTTTTGAAAAAAAATCAATTATAATCCGATTTCAGAAATCTTTCGTAGCAAGACTTGCTATTTTAATATATATACAAAAATATGTTGTATACGAATTATGCTCTAATTGTGCGGTAAAATTTAGGTAAATTTCTAGTAACGCTATTATTTTCATAATTTAGTCTCTTCATTTTCGAAGATTTTCAAAACCATGTGTAGCATTATCTTAGATGTAGGTACGCAGCCTAAACGTATAAAGACAGCCCTTACACCTATTCCAAATACATTGCATCATGATCGGAAATCATCACGATCCAGATAACAGAAACAGTGAATTAATACCACATAAAATTGATAAGAATAACCTTTCCGAAAGAATCGAACAGTAGAAATTAAAAAAATTAAAATTACTGGCAAATATGTAGGTATGTTGAACCGACGACTTACACGTAAAATATTCATACAAATCGCCAAAAATCTTATCCTTTACAGTTTACTGATGACTTCGCGATATATCTTTCACGTACATATATGTATTTAATGATGACTGTGCACAATATCCTATAAATTGATATAAAATATAAATCTATAGACAAAAAACTATTAGATTTCTTTTTCTAAAATTGGAATAAAAATTTAAAACTACCTTCTTTCTATTCACGTTCACATAAAAAGGCGGTAACCGCAATCGATTTAGTGGAACTTAGCCTGATTTCGACTAAATTTACTTCTTTTACGTACAAAAATGTAAAACTAATCTATTTCAACCATAATGCCGCCCAAGTCATTAAAAAAACGTTTTAATTAAGGTTCAATTTAAATTTACACAGTTTTAGCTCACAATTGCTATTCGTGATCATTTACTTTACGTGGCAAAATAAACTACAAAATAATGCAGGTAGTACAAAAACTAAAAAAGGGTCTTCTTAACATAGAGCAAATAAATATCTTTTACACACACTAAATTACGTTACAAATTTATCTCAACGTTACTATCATAAAACAAGAAATATAAACAAAACATCAAAAAACATAGTCGTCTTATGGAACTTGATAAAATCAATGAAATGACATTTAAGGTTAAAAAGTCCTGTCAAATTAATAGGCGCGCGCGCGCTTTATACAAAATTATCAAAATGAAATTCTTATTTCAAAAATACCAAAGACACTTACACTTTTATTCCTCTTTCACTGAACAAGCACTAGTCAAGTAATAAATTCGTTATATTTAAATCAATAGAAAATAAACGCAAACACTTTTACGGAAAAATTCAAAGCGCAAACAAAACGACCTTCCTCAACGGTGTATGCGGGCTGACTGACTTGCGCTCGACTCGATTCAACAGATGATTATATTTATGCATTATATAAACGTATATCTACGCATACGGGTTCTCCCGTAAATATATAAATAGGTTCACGATCTTTCCTTGTATATATATATAAGTTTTATACATCGCTCGCTTGCATATTCCGGTATGTCATATAGAGTGTACATACCTATTATTCAGCATGATTATGACGATGGTTTGACGTAACGAAATAACAGAAAAAATCCATCCTGGTTTTTTATAATTTCCGGGTATCCTTTTGTTACAGATAAGCATACTTTTTATTCGATTCTATGTAAGACGGGTTTTTTTTAAATAAAATCGGTAGTTAATTTAATTTTTTACAATTTGTCGGCAAACTTTGTTTAGATAAGTTTTTGCGACAATGTTACTTTATTATGGCATGTTGAATGTTACTCTATTTTGGCACAAATATTTGTATAGTGAAACAATTTATTTTTTTAACGGCTTCAAATGAGGTTTTTAATCGAACCAGCGTGCAATTTTTTTTATTTTCTGTTTGTCCTTTCTGTGATAGTCTCATTGTTTTCGCCATAAATTAATAATTTCTATTACGAACAACAACAAAAAACGAAACTTTAAAAAAAAAATAGAAAATACCAACTAACCGCGAATAGAGCTCGTACTGAAGAATTTTGTACTTATTTTTTTAAAAACACATAAATTTTCTTATAATTTGGATACATATTTTAAATACAAAAAATCAATTAAATTAGCATTATATTTATACTTGACTCACAAAAATAACTTAAGTTTATATTATTTGAAATTTGCCAATAATAATACCTAAATGAAATGCGAAATCTGTTATTCAAATGCAGTATATTGTCAATACAGAACAAGATTTCTATATACTTATATAATAAGGTTATCGAAATTGACCTGGTAAGAAAAAAAATCTAGTTCCGTCAACTTTGTGGTCTCTACTTAAATCTTTTTCGATACCTTGCTCAAAGAGCTCAACAAGCCTAAATATCGTTTTACACGTATGGTGCACCCATAACTATATCATTAAACGTAACCTTCAGAATTATATTATTAAACGTTTCAAACACGTTTGAATCAAAGCAATGTTTAAATATTTGTAAATTTAAGTATAATATTTTTTTTCTGTTTAAGAGCTTACTGCCTCTGACAGACAGACTTCAGTAATGGAATTCGGTGCTAACAAGGTGACAATAATAAGGTTCCGTTCAGAACTTTTGCGCAGGACGACGAAATTTTTGGACAACGAAGGTTCCGAACTAGCAAATTTATTTTTATTAATAATCTTATTGACATTTTATAAAAATAACCGTTTAATTCCGGCTATAAAAAGATAAGCAGATATTTGGGAATATTTACGTAAGATTTATGAAATAATTCTTATGTTAATAAAAGCTTTTATTTAACTTTGTTGCTTGCCTGTCTGCTAAATTCTGTAATCGATATTTCACCCACTTCTGATGAGCTTGAGACTTAAAACTTGGCACGCCTATTTGTTTCTGGTCATAACATATGATGATGATGACAAAAAAAGAATATGATGATGGAGACGGAAAGCGAGCAAAGAATCTTCTTAACATTGAATAGTAGACCAGTTTGGGTTCGTTTCGCTTGTCTTGTAAACTTTTTTTTTTATTTGCGAGGAGTGTTCTGGTACTGATGATGGAAATGAGTAAATTATCTGCTGTTAATGGAAATAGAAGCTGAATAAGGATAGAACCAGAATCTGATGCTGGAAATGGAAGCTGAGCAAAATATCTGCTTAACGGTGTATAGAGGACAATTCGAGTTTAGGCTCGATCCACTTGTCTTGGTAAGTATTTCTTTTATGTTTTTTAGAAAACATAATTATTATCTATTAAATTTTTTTCAACTTACATACCCATTTAGACTTGTACCTAATATTTTTACCACAACTTTCCCATAATTTTATATATTTGAGATTTTTACACTTTTTTTTAAATATGGTGGAAATAAATAATTAAGAAGTTATCTGCAGAAGATTATCTGTTTATAATCTGCAAATAGTCTATCAAATATATATATATATATATATATATATATATATATATATATATATATATATATATCATAGTATAGTCTATCACAGTGTCAGACTGGCCATATAGTCGAGGGGCGTTTGCCAGCCAAGCTCTAGCCTACGCGGGCCCCCGACCCTACCTAACCCCTGGCTGACAACTTACACGTAAAATGGTTCATATATACTTAGAGAGAAATGAAATGGAAAATGGTTGACCCTGAGGCCATCTCTGAAACTTCCCGCTTTTCGAGCTCAAAGCGCTCAAAAATATTTGTGGTCATAATTATTGAGTTCGAACTCAAGAATATGACTTTTTTGTTCTTTTTGGAGCCCCTTAAACTCGAAAAAAAAACAATGGCGCTTTTTTATGTTTTTGAAAAACAATATTTATCGAGCGATTAACCAAATTGAGGCATTCGATGCCGTTTTTTATACAAGAAATAATGTCTACTGTTCAAAAATATTGCTCCATCAAGATATTTGAAAGTTATTTTGAAAAGGTCCTTTTTGGAAAAAAAATTATGTCAATATCTTCTAAATGAATTAACCGATTTTGAGGGCATTCGACGCGGTTTTTATGTACACTTTAAGAACTATATTTATCTAATAATATATATCATCGAAAATTAATAATATGTATATTTCATTATTATCCGATAGTATCATTATCCCAGCTTAGGGAGAGCTACCCGGACCCTTCCGGCCCAGTCCGACCCAATCTATCAGATTGTCTAACTTCTCGAAGAAAATATATAAAAGCTATATATGATTAATCTCTACGTATAACTCTAGATTCACAAGCTGATATAAATCCACTGATTCAGTTGTAAATATGTGATTATTATATTTAAACCTGCATCTCAGTTGGTGAAATATTCTGTTGGCGATATATTGAATTATCCTCGAAATAGAACAAGATGGATGTCCTATTATTTATGTTAAAAATATTTGTACTTACTTTACTGCGTCATCGCTCGATGACGTCATAGTAAAGAGAAAAACAACCTCCACGGGTAGAGACAAATATTAATTTTAGATGTAAGTGACAAAAACGTATTATCTGATATACTGCGCGTTTAACTTTAATTAAATAGTAAAAACATAATTAACCTTAATACACAAATGGATTGTTTTTTTTTCATTTTATTATACTAGTTACCCCTATCGCTAGCAACCCCGTCGGGGAACTATGGTCGATTATAAATAACAAGTTACAACAATTCTCCATTTGTTCATTTCGCGAATATTTTTAGATAACATTTAATTTTAACATTGCATTAATTAAAAATTAATTAATGGAAACAAAATTAATACGACGTTAATTGACAAAGTTGATAAGACCGGGCGGAAACAGTAAACAATTAATAATACGTAATGGGGCGTTTGAAACGATTATTGTTTATGGGAATTAGTCGTTAGTATTATAAAAGAATGATAGAAGTAAAATGAATGTAATAGAGTAGAGATAGGTGAGAAGAAATAAGAACAAGAGGCGAAGAGAGTAATTATAGAAACAAAAAAGACGACCAAGTACGTGTCTCAACTCGCGCAGAGTAGGAGTTCACAATTGTCTATATTTCATGAAGTCTAAATAATTTATTTCGACATTTCTAATTAAATGCAGTTATCTAGATTTTTTTAAGGTTACAACACCTGCATCCATTGTTGAAATATTAGAGGGCAGAACATATTACAGGTCGCTGTCAAGTTTAATATTTCGCAAATCAAGCTTGAAAATAAATATTAAAACCTGTCAAGTACAAGGGTTTCGAGGTATAATACAAGGGATCCGTAGACTCGTAAATATTTGAAGATATAATATTATAATACAAGGGTTCCGTAAACTCATAAATATTTGAGGGTATAATACAAGGGTTCCGTACACTCATAAATATTTGAGGGTATAATACAAGGGTTCCGTAGACTCGTAAATATTTGAAGGTATAATATTACAATACAAGGGTTCCGTAAACTCGTAAATATTTGAGGGTATAATACAAGGGTTCGGTAAACTCGTAAATATTTGAGGGTATAATACAAGGATTCTGTACACTCGTAAATATTTGAGGATATAATACAAAGGTTCCGTACACTCGTAAATATTTGAGGGTATAATAGAAGGGTTTCGTACACTCGTAAATATTTGTGGGTATAATACAAGGGTTCCGTAAACTCGTAAATATTTGAGGAGATAATACAAAGGTTCCGTACACTCGTAAATATTTGAGGGTATAATAGAAGGGTTTCGTACACTCGTAAATATTTGTGGGTATAATACAAGGGTTCCGTAAACTCATAAATATTTGAGGGTATAATAGAAGGGTTTCGTACACTCGTAAATATTTGTGGGTATAATACAAGGGTTCCGTAAACTCATAAATATTTGAGGGTATAATAGAAGGGTTTCGTACACTCGTAAATATTTGTGGGTATAATACAAGGGTTCCGTAAACTCGTAAATATTTGAGGATATAATACAAAGGTTCCGTACACTCGTAAATATTTGAGGGTATAATAGAAGGGTTTCGTACACTCGTAAATATTTGTGGGTATAATACAAGGGTTCCGTAAACTCGTAAATATTTGAGGAGATAATACAAAGGTTCCGTACACTCGTAAATATTTGAGGGTATAATAGAAGGGTTTCGTACACTCGTAAATATTTGTGGGTATAATACAAGGGTTCCGTAAACTCATAAATATTTGAGGGTATAATAGAAGGGTTTCGTACACTCGTAAATATTTGTGGGTATAATACAAGGGTTCCGTAAACTCGTAAATATTTGAGGATATAATACAAAGGTTCCGTACACTCGTAAATATTTGAGGGTATAATAGAAGGGTTTCGTACACTCGTAAATATTTGTGGGTATAATACAAGGGTTCCGTAAACTCGTAAATATTTGAGGAGATAATACAAAGGTTCCGTACACTCGTAAATATTTGAGGGTATAATAGAAGGGTTTCGTACACTCGTAAATATTTGTGGGTATAATACAAGGGTTCCGTAAACTCGTAAATATTTGAGGATATAATACAAAGGTTCCGTACACTCGTAAATATTTGAGGGTATAATAGAAGGGTTTCGTACACTCGTAAATATTTGTGGGTATAATACAAGGGTTCCGTAAACTCGTAAATATTTGAAGGTATAATACAAGGGTTCCGTAAACTCGTAAATATTTGAAGGTATAATATAAGGGTTCCGTAAACTCGTAAATATTTGAGAGTACAAGACAAGGATTCCGTACAATCGTAAATATTTGAGGGTATAATACAAGGGTTCCGTAAACTCGTAAATATTTGAGGGTATAATACAAGGGTTCCGTAAACTCGTAAATATTTGAAGGTATAATACAAGGGTTCCGTAAACTCGTAAATATTTGAAGGTATAATATAAGGGTTCCGTAAACTCGTAAATATTTGAGAGTACAAGACAAGGATTCCGTACAATCGTAAATATTTGAGGGTATAATACAAGGGTTCCGTAAACTCGTAAATATTTGAGGGTATAATACAAGGGTTCCGTAAACTCGTAAATATTTGAAGGTATAATATTATAATACAAGGGTTCCGTAAACTCGTAAATATTTGAGGGTATAATACAAGGGTTCGGTAAACTCGTAAATATTTGAGGGTATAATACAAGGATTCTGTACACTCGTAAATATTTTAGGATATAATACAAAGGTTCCGTACACTCGTAAATATTTGAGGGTATAATAGAAGGGTTTCGCACACTCGTAAATATTTGTGGGTATAATACAAGGGTTCCGTAAACTCGTAAATATTTGAAGGTATAATATAAGGGTTCCGTAAACTCGTAAATATTTGAGAGTACAAGACAAGGATTCCGTACAATCGTAAATATTTGAGGGTATAATACAAGGGTTCCGTAAACTCTTAAATATTTGAGGGTATAATACAAGGGTTCCGTAAACTCGTAAATGTTTGAGGATATAATACAAGGGTTCCGTAAACTCGCAAATATTTGAGGGTATAATATAAGGGTTCCGGACACTCTTAAATATTTGAGGATCCATGTTTTATTGCAAAACATTAAAAAAAGAGATATTGGCTTTCTCAGATATATTATTTTTAAAACGTTTTAATATACAAAATTTCTTTGTAAACAATAGAAGTGATAATGTGATCATTCTTAACCTTTAATAAATAATATATGGAGAATTAAACAATTTAATTAGAGAATAAATTTTCAATTGTTTGTTTATTTTTCGTCATTAGCAGTGAAGGTAATCTTCAAAATGATAGCTCAATCATTGGTTTAGATGAAGTATTAAAGGTGATATGGCGTACTGACAAAAAAACACTTTTCAGAAATAATATATAGAGATGATCGCTTTAGTTTCTCAGAAATGACAGTAGTCACATTTTACCAACCCTGTTTTTTCATGATTTTAGGTCCTATAATTTCGGAAATAATGGTGGGGTGGCTTTATTTTCTTATTTTTGTTATAATATCCTTTTAAAAATTCAGGTTAAAATTATAAAAAAAGTTATTTTTGTAGTCCTTTCAAATTAAACCCTAGATGGAATGTAAAATGAAAAAAAATTACTACTTTAATTCTTGTATGAATATTTAAAAAAAAATTAGCTGGTTAAAAATTAAGTGTATTATTATGACCAATTTCAAATTTGTAGATCCCTTAGATTCTGAGAAAATTAGGTGTAACAGACAGACAGGAGACACATGAGTGATCTTATAAGAGATCTGTTTTTCTTTTTGAGGTACGAAAACCTGAAAATGGTAAATGGGGTCTGAAATTAAATTTGACTTTAAAAGGCCTATCCTTAAAAGACTTGCCCCTACTGGCAAAATTTCCTGCATATTGGCCTACGACTGAAGAACGTATGAGGCTGTGACAGACGGAGGACGAACGTGACGAAGTTATAGGGGTTTCTATTTTCACTGCAGAAATGTAAAAATGTTAGTTTGCGATGAGCCAGTTTAGAAAGATGTGAACCATCTGATATTAACTGTTCACTTGGATTCATTTGGGCTTTAACTGATAGACTTTCTCCTGTTTCTTTTTCTTCTCTCTGGCTTAATTTTTAATAATGTAAAATGTAAAGAATATGACCTGCGCACAGAAAAGCCTAAATATCACTGAATTAATTATATCACAAACTTAAAAAAATACTTCTTGTAAATTCATGACGCTAATAAACATAATGGAAAATTTTCAAAACTACTTTTAGATATTTGCGACAAATAATATGTTTTTAAACTAAAATTATTATTTAATTTTGTTTCGTAATTGAGAAAATAAACATTTAACTAGCAATAAAATTTATCTATGCTGGCATTCAAAATCGCCCAAATTCTAATTAAAAATTGTACTGCAACTGATCTTGCTCTATAAATTCATGACATTTTTTAACTTAAGCTATAATGAAATGGCGAGACACATTAAAAAAACAATAATTATTGTTTTTTAAAAAAACAAAAATGCATAATTATCAACTTTTTTCAACCAAATGAAGACTTTTCTGAAATACTCGTGCATAACAAAACTATAGAAGCGTTCTGAAGTTATCATCTTTTAAGGTTCTATAAAAACAAAATTTTGGAAAGAAAAATCAAACGTAAACATATTTTTCTAACCTTAAACTCGTGTCTAATAATTATCAGAATCGATGACTATCTCTGTGCCGATTTTCATCCTAATTAGTCCAATCCCAGTATGATTGGTTAAAAAACATGCAAATATCTTATAAACATAACGAAGTGAACGAAAAGATTAAAGAAGCTATTCAGTATAAATGCCTTTGTTGCTTAACTTCTTATGATAGACTTATCCTGAGTAACGTATTTTCCTCATTTATTTTATACCGACGCTATATGAATCCTTCTTCTTTAAAATTTCCTCAATTCCATCTAAATACTCCTTCCATGGTCTTCCCCGCTTGCTTTTTCCGCGTCCTTCCTCCATATATAATAATATACTTTTCGACTTTTCAGAATTCTTACGTTCTATGTGGCCAGTCCCTCTTGAACTAATCCTCTTGATTTTCCAAATTATGCCCTCATCTGCTTCCCATGTCCTCAGCTAACTTTTTTTCACTGCATCGAGCAGAACATTTCCTAGAATATTTCGAAATATTACCTTTTCCAGTATATTTTTTTTTATTCTTTTGCAGGAAACAAATATCCCACGCGTAAATACAGTTTTATTTCAATACACCATTATATATTGCATTAGATATTGATAAGAAAGTAATAAAGCTGTGTTGACTTTCTCTCGCAACGTGAAGTTTTTATGTAAAGAAGGTAAATTAGAGCACTGTGTCGGAGAGAGGTATGCTATTGAACGAATATATGACGTCACGTTTAGACAGACCCGAGAGCTGACGTATATATATTCAATACACCATTATATATTGCATTAGATATTGATAAGAAAGTAATAAAGCTGTGTTGACTTTCTCTCGCAACGTGAAGTTTTTATGTAAAGAAGGTAAATTAGAGCACTGTGTCGGAGAGAGGTATGCTATTGAACGAATATATGACGTCACGTTTTGACGGACCCGAGAGCTGACGTATATATATTCAATACACCATAATTTATTGCATTAGATATTGGTAAGAAAGTAATAAAGCTGTGTTGACTTTCTCTCGCAACGTGAAGTTTTTATGTAAAGAAGGTAAATTAGAGCACTGTGTCGGAGAGAGGTATGCGATTGAACGAATATATGACGTCACGTTTAGACGAACCCGAGAGCTGACGTATACGTACTTTTATCATCGTGTTAAACATGGCTGACCAATTTAAATTTTTATCTCCTCGATTGGCCTTTTGTGTCCTATTACTGCAAGTTGTACTGGATTTAATGGACGTTACGCAAACGCGCACATGTGAGCAGACTCGTTTGCGTCAAACCTGTGTTTTGCAGACTAAATCACAATTGAGTGCTCGGTATGGGCGTCATGCATATGGTGTTGTAACGTCAAACGTCCGGGGAAGGCCCTTTTTGGTTGACGGGATTTTCATATTGCTGTTTAATCGTCTGCCAAAAGGCGGTAGTTCCTGATTTGATTCATTCACATTTTAGGATTCGGTTACTCAGAGAAAAAATGGGACCCTTATAAAATCACTCGCGTATCTGGCTATCTGTCACATCCGTTTTTTCACAAAAACCGCTTTGCGTAGAAGCTTTAAATTTGGCATAGTGTTAAATCATATAAAAAATAAACTAAAAAATATTTATATTAAAATGTTAGGAGTTAAATACTCGAACTAATTTATTATGAAAATGTTAGGAGTTAAATACTCAAAACTATTTTTTTAAACCATATATAGTGTGAGGTATCGTTTGAAAGTGTTAATAATAAGAGTCCCACAAATGTTTTTTGTTTCCTTTTTAAGCAGTACATTTTCAGATATACTGAAAAATAAACCAAAAAATATGTCAGTCAGCACCCCCCCCTTGAAGATCCAGGTGGTAGGATGTCCCAATAGATAATCCCTTCATAGTAGAACAGGCCATTATGAACTTCATTAAGTGGTTAGGTTTAGGCGGTGAAACTTTGGCTGGTCCCAAGCCACTGACGAATATGGTTGACAAAGAAGAGATTGATAACACGAGAATGGTTGACAAAGAAGAGATTGACAACACGAGAATGGTTGACAAAGAAGATATTGACAACACTAGAATGGTTGACAAAGAAGAGATCAACAACGTGAGAATGGTTGACAAAGGATACCTCCTTCTCGTAGCCAGTCACTAGGTGTTTAAAACATTCTTCAGTCACTAGCTTTTTAAACCTATGAGTCATACACTACATACCACTAGACGCAATTACTTCTGTATTTCATTCAACTCGTGCGTTGAGGTTTCCAAGTCTTATCCATTTCGTAAAGGGACGATAAGACCGTGTTTTTTGAGTACTGGGATCCTTCTGCTAAACACTGTGCCGCCTGTCGCAGGTTTTCTTCAATAAGAGCCTTAAAAGCGTCGATGTCCAATGATCGCGATTAGAGAGATAGGTATCCGATATCCTTCGTACATGGATCCCTAGTTTCTGTGGCATAGTAGGTAACGGAATAGTCGACGCAAAAGCTCGGTTCGCCGCCGTGAACGGGAATCCATGTTTCACTATTAATTTCATTGAAGATCTCCTTCCCATGACTCGTTTCTAGATAACATCTGACTGGCAGAGGGCGTGGGAAAGATCATCCCACGTTGCGGGTGCGGGATACTTCCAAATCTAATCTTGTATAGCCATAAAACCTCGGTTCTCAAAATTTACTTTCTCTCGTAAGGAGACCTCTGTGGCAACTCGAATGCGTTTAGGTCATTGTTCTATTCCTACTCATTTGGCTAGGTTGCGTGTCAGAGAATCTCCAATTTGCGACTGTGGGCTTGGAGATGGCCATCTATATCATCTCATTTTTCCATGTCAGTTCAATAATATATTTCCTGCGTTTATTTAGAAATTATTAAAATATAACATTCAATTGCCCGTTAACATAAGATCACTTTTATCTATTGCCAACAAACACATTTTAGACTTAATCATTCACAAGAAAGAACGACATCAAAATATTTAATCTTTCATATTTATATTCTTGTTTATTTTTATTTTTATGTTTGTATATTTGTGTATACTTATTTTATACCCTCCTGCCAACTACTTACTTAATTTTTGTTTTATCGTATAATTTATTCTTTTGTTAACAAACAACAATGACAGATATTCAAAATATGATTTAATCAGTGTTGCATAGCCTTTTTTCCATACTTGACATTGGCAAAAGTTCTCTGTGGAGAGAACGATCGCCATATAATCAAAGATAAAGATAACCTTGTAGAACTAAATTACAAACTTTTAGTCGAGCGAATGAAATAATTTTCTCTCTATACAATTTATATTCACCAATTATATAATTAATTTACTAACTTTATATTTTCCCCACTCAAAACCAATATAATTTACTCAAACTTCAGTACTTTAAACTATAGTATTGCTAGTAGGAATATATGAAGTTGGTTTTATTTTAAACATTTTCATTTTTAATTTTCAATATAATTCCGATAAAAATAATTATAAAACTTCATAGCTTTCCCGTTACGTTTACTGTAAAAAAATTTACATCCTTCTAACATCAGTACGAATTTTCATACTTTTTTCTAGTCTCCTATGATGTACACACTTTCAGCCTTTTCAAAAAAAATCAGATGCAATAGACTGATACACAAACATTTGGCATCGAAAAAATTACTGTTATTAACTGCTTATTTAGTTCTAAGGAATCCTGGCAATAAAAACAAAAACAATTATCAAAAAAGAAATAAAAAACTATCATTAAATCGACTAGCTCGATAAACGACTTAATGCAGTCATAACAGGTTCTACGGGGCAACGGCCACGCTAAATATACTCGCAAGTTCATCTTATTTAAATTCGACAAAAAATATCAATAATCGGCAAAAAAATTAATGAAACAAGTCAAGTTGAATGATTAAGTTAAAAAAAAATTAAAGTCAAGTTTAATGATTAAGTTAAATTTATAAATATTAGAATAATGACATGGTCACCCAGTGTGAGTCGTACGGCTCGTACGATAAATGTTCTGTACAAGTAAACTATATCATTTTAAAATATCTCTCTAAACAATGTATTTAAAAAAAATTATTATTTCTTCCGTTTTCACCAATACATTCAATTTAATTATTAAATTCTTCCAAACCATACCCGACGTAGTCAATACGTTAATATATTTACATGGTGAGAAATAATATTATTTACCGTTAGAGTGCGCCATCGCGCTCGTGCGCTTACTAATTAAATTTGTCACGAGCGCGATGGCGCTCGCGAAATCAGTTGCTGTTTAGCGCGCGGTAGGGGAGGTCGCTCGCATGTATCACTAATTTTTTATCTCTCTACGTATTACATAAAGTTCAAATTATAATATTATTAGTAATTACAATATAAAAAGGATCCAGAAAAAGAAAATTTTTAACCCATAATATCGGAATACGAAAATAATTCGAGTGAAAATGATCGTTTTTCAAGTTGCGAAAAAAGTGATAATGAGAGTGACATTGTGGTGCGCTCACAATTTGGCGTAATGCAAATTTTGAGTGATAGTGATAATAGTGACGATAACAATTATTTTGCTGATACGCAGGATGTACCGCACTGCGAAAATAACGAAGTGACCTTGATTTCAGTTTTTGTTATAATTTTTGTTCACAATATATATTTCTATAATTTTCTTTGTATTTTATTATCCTTGTACAAGTTTTTATTAAGAAAACACCGAAAAAATTATTATAATTGGATAATTTTTGGAAGAGATACAGTTTTTTTCGAGACAAGGGTAAATGACATCAAAACAAAAGATTTCTTTGGCATTTTTAAGTATATATGAGTAAAAAACCATGGCACTAAAACGGTTAATTTCGAAAATGTTTTCGGACCAACACAAACTAACAAACGTGCAACAAAATTACACGGACAGACAGATACGGAAGGGAGGCCTCAAGTGTTCGGTTCTTTATTAAACTAACACTAAAAGCACAGCGCTCCAATATAAATGATGCCGATGACAAGCACCAGTTGGAAAGATGAATTGCGTAGTTCCCAGATTACAAAAGCTTAAACAATGATTTTAACTATATTACTTATATTGTTAAGGAAAATATATTATGAGAACTAGTACAAAGGACAAATATTTTTTTTATTTAAGTTATCCAAGAGTTCACTTTTTAACTGGCACTTTTTTTGGTAAAAAGAATCTATTAAATAATATGTACTGCGCCAAATAGTTGACTTATGATACGAGAGCATAAAAAGAAATAAATCGCAGCATACTTGCAAGGGTTTACTTCTTTCAAAGTAAAAAGAACAAGTGTCTATTAAAGTGTTAATATCATAAAGGTGTTATTCTTTTTTGTCAATTAAATTAGGTATTTGACTACATTTTTTTAATTACATTAATCATAATTTCAAGGTACAAGCTGACGAAGAGTGAAAATTTGTTTTATTAATCTTAAAAATTGACCGAGTTATAAAAGTTTAAATTTAACCTTTAGACAAGGATGGCAATACTGTGTTGTGAGGTCATTTTTAATATTGCACATTATATTCTACGAGAGGAAAAGAGACAGGGATATACCCAACTCTATCCGTATCTTAAAATTTAGAAGCCTACAACTGGCTTATTTTTCAATCAATTTTTGAATTTTTTTCAAGGCTGGTTTTTAATTAACTTATATTTCACAATATTGTACAAAAAATATCAAAATTTAGAATGAGTCAACTACCTTATTATCGATTAAAGTATTCATTACATAAAAGTATTCGTCCTTGAGAAACTGGTTCTTAACGGAAAATACTTTATAAAATATAATTTTTGTTACTACCATACAAAAGCATAAACAATAATTAAACGTAAATTTTAAAAAATTACTTAACCTAATAAAAATTTATCTTACAATTAAGTTTCAAAATAAAACACAATTACACACAATTTTCAAAAAATCATAGCGGCAAAAATTATACAGACGACTGTGTTAGGGCTCGATTTATTATTTCGTTCTCTTTTCTGTGATTTATATTTATATGTTTATCTCATTTTAACCTGACTATTTATATTTGAGTGGCGCTAGTCGCGCCGTGAGCGGTAATGTCACTTAAAAGTGACACGCGCGCTCGAGAGGTTAATGGTTCTCTCGATAATATAGTTGGTTATTATGTGGTCCATCCTCGAAACATAAGAACGTAACTAACAATCTATAATAAGCAGCCCTGCACGAAAAACGTTACTTTGATTCAGTCATAAAGGTTTAATTTGTTTAACTCAAAAATAAAATTGAAAATAATTTACCACCAAATATAGTCCAAAAGAATATTTAATCTCTTATATTAAACTCTTACAAATATGAAAAATGTATGTATTTTTCCTATAACATAGCCAATTACATAAAATAATATAATATTGCTGTAATAAAATGTAAGGTATTCCTTGACACTAATATTCACCGAAATGATATTATAACAATGGCACCAATTATAAAGGTAAATTTCATATTCAATTATTTTGCTTGCATATAATAAAAAATGGGATATTCAGAGTTTCTATAACCAATTAAAATAGATTCAAATGGATTTCTCTCGAAAACGTAAAACGAAAAAATCTACAACTTTTTTTATTCAGACCTTTATTACTGAGTAATAATTTACATTATCAAAAAATATTAAATCACAAATTCTAAAAAGATATTACATGTCCTATGTCCACCTGGACACTCTAAGCTATGGTAGAAGTTTCACGTCAAGCGGATAACCCATTTTTGTATCAAACACAAAAAAAAACAAAACAAAAAATAAACAAAACTTTTTCTTCATAAAATTACAATGAGAAAGAGAATTTTCATTTCGAATAAATTAATCTATCGGTAACTACTAATGCAATCGTTTTTTCTCGTAAAAAAGCAAACTGCCTATCTATTATATTTTTCACAACTGTATAATTTTCAATTCTACAATTGTCCAATCCGCAATGAAATGCTGATGCAATAGCGAATATAACACAATTCCCATTTAAAAATCGTCAGAAACGCAACATTTTTACAAATGAACTTTGGCCCCTATCTCATTCAGCAATGTATTCGCACTAAAAGATAAGATAATATTATGAATGGTACTGTCAATAGGCAAATGGCGCTGCTGGCTATCAGCAATATCTAATAAATTAAATATTGATCGGCCGATTCGACACTAATGAAGGTGTTAGAGCTTATCTTGCTATAACGACATCAGCAACGGGGAAAGTGGGTTGGAACATGTTCACTCTGATTAGAGGCAGAGCTGTCATGTCCTTATCTACGCAACGAAAACACTTTATGTGCTTTTTGTGATAAAGTGACTATATTATATAGTTTCAAACATAGCGAATTCTGCCTTTAATATCCTTCTTCAGCATTCCGTACCTCAAAAGAAAAAAAAACATAAACCCTTATAACAAATTCACATATCTGCTCAACTGTCAGTCACACCCATTTTTTTTATAAATCGTTTTATACGTAGAAACTTGAATTTCAAATATCTTAAAAGTTAACACTAAAAAATATTTTAACTTTTTTAATATGTACTTATGTTTTAACTTTTTTTAGTTGAAATGACATGTTCAGCGAAATCAAAAGGATTTTTTTATAATTAAATAATATGTTTCCGGAGATATACTGAAAGACAAAGTACAAGCGTCCCCTCACCCGTCCTCCATTTCCGAAAACACTGGATGTTATACTATAAAATAACAAGATTTCTAGTAGCTTATTCAAGTTTATATTACAACTATAGATATAATAGTTTTTATGTTACAACTGTGTCCAGAAATATAATGAAAAACGTTCGAAAAGTACATGCGTCCCCTCACTCGTCCTCCATTTGCGAAAACACTGGACGTAATATTATAAAATAACAAGATTTCTAGTAGCTTATTCAAGTTTATATTACAACTATAGATATAATAGTGTTTATATTACAACTGTGACTAGAGGTAGACTGAATAATATTCAAAAAGTACATGTGTCCTCCATTTACGAAAACACTGGACGTAATATTATAAAATAAAGAGGTTTCTAGTAGCTTATTCAAGTTTATATTAATATGGTTCTAGACGTAACAATTTTTTTCAAAAATTCTCAATATTTTTAAACCTGTGTAATTTTATGTACGTGGTGAAAAATAATATTAATATTTGTAAATAGTTTAATACAAACACAGGGTACACTTAAAAGCTTATATTTGTTTCAACGTGCATGGAGCCCTTGTACTCGTAGTATGAATTCCACTCGTACTTAACAGTTTTTTAACTCTTATAGGTTCACATGGTTGTTCGTCCGCCCAACTGTCTGTCTGCCAAAGGTCTATTCCTCAGAAACGGCTTGAGATATCAAGTCGAAATTAGTCGACATTGCTGTAAACATTTAAAACTTACTTTTGGTAACACAAGATAAATATAAAGCGTATTCCTTCCTTATTTTTACCATAGCCTTACTCATTGGTCATTAAAACCTTATTTCCGGTCAACCTACAATCTTGAAAATCGGCATAATTGGAGGTCTTACAGCACAAACAAAGGGCAAAATCAATGGTTCCTAATTGTATATAGAATTACAATTTTTTTTAAATATGTGCCCGTGAAAAATATAGCAGGCCATAAATTTACGTTCTGAAAGATTAAAACTTTGTAAATGGTTTCACAAAAAATGGTACATAGTACAATTAAAAGTTCGGAAGTACCTAAATGCATAAAGAAAATTCGTTGTACGGGTTCTATTCGTATATAAAAATTTTTTACACAAAAGATTTTTTATATTACACTTCTGCCTGAATTTTTCTTCAAACTTTTTAAATTTATAGTTTGTGTTTTGGTCCTTCTCAATTATTATAAACTGGACAACCAGGACATATAAGAAATGAGCTACGAAATCAATCGTAAGACGAAACGGAATAGAATCAAAATACATCTTCAATGCTTACAATTCGCAAATCTGATAATTGCCAAGCAATAAAAATAATTTTCAATGTTTTTTTTAATTTTTATATACTGCACTTACATTATTACGATTAAACATAACGTCAAACAGGACAAGGGACAGGTTGTGACCCGTGCGGTAACCGTACGGTTGCTACGACCCTCTCTCGCCGGCTGATTATATAATGAAAGTGCGGGAAAAAGGGGAGTCGTAGCAGCCGTAGACTAGCATCGTAGCGTGAATGATTCAGATACAATATACTATTTTGTTCTAATATTTTTCACACTCAAAATATCCTCCCATTAGTCAACATTGATTCCTTACTAACTCTAATTTCCGGTTGTGACCCGTGCGGTAACCGTACGGTTGCTACGACCCCCTCTCGCCGGCTGATTATATAATGCAAGTGCGGGAGAGAGGGGAGTCGTAGCAGCCGTAGACTAGAATCGTAGCATGGATGATTCAGATACAATACACTATTTTGTTTTAATATTTTTCACATCCAAAATATCCTCCGATTAGTCAACATTGATTTTTGTATTTCATCGCAAGCAATTAAAATGCTTTTTCGAAGTAAAAGGCTAATATTAACAACAGTTGTGTACTGAAGTGAACGTTTTCAGCACGATACTATAGAGTTTGCCAGATCCGGTTACCAACTACTGTATACATCGTCGACCGGGTTCGTTTAAACTTATAAATAGGATTACCAGAATAATTTTTAGAAAATTATAATAGAAGTTGTGAACTAAAACCTCTGAAATTTTGCTCCTAACTACGGACACTTGAATAATTAAAGTAAAAGCTAATATTATATTAAAATGAAACAGTACCAGTCGTATAATAATAAGATTAATTTATTTTGTTTATAAAACTTGATTAAGACAAACTAATCTTGATTAATAATCACCATAATCAAAAAAATATACCACAAACAGGAAAACAATAACATACCCTGCAAAAAACATACCTGTGGTTGCATATCAAACAATTATAATTTTTCATCTATTGCATAACAAATAAAAAATGCAATCCCTTAATTTAAACTCTGCAACTTAAATCAACAGGTAAAACAGTGAAGCACTTTAAAAATAAAATCAAAAGTAAAATAAATGTCCGGTAAGTCATTGTAAATTTACGTTTAATCTTAACAATTTAAGATAAAGTTTCTGATTATTGTTTATTTCTTTCATTAATTCAAAGATTAAATTAATGTGATAATAACTGGAAATCCCTTTCTTTAAAACCCCGGACACTTTAAACTCGGACGGTACTTTTGACAAGAGGAGAGTGTCTAGTGAAAAGAGGATGAATAGCCACCCTACTTATAAAGTATGAAGATATTACCATTTTTAACAGCAAAATAAATGATTAGGAATATTGTTAATTCATTTTAGATAAACTTCGAGAAGATTTTCAGAACAGAAAATTAAATTATGAATATTCTTCTGCCGAATAGAGGTAATTATTTCAATTGCAAAAAGTACTTTTTTCACCAGTAATATTAATTCGTGCTTTAGAGGGTTAACCCCTTCGTAGACGCTGCAATAGTGCAATGATCTCTGTGAATTTGCTTTTTGCACTGTATTTCAAACTTGTATATACCTATGTTAAAATGCCCAATAGATTGGGAAAAAATACTTACAACAATTTCTTACACCTTTCTATTTGCTCTGTATGCACTAAAAATTCCTTTGTTTATCATGTCTATTTGCAATTAATAGCGTGTCTATAAGTAAAAATTCTAATTAATAAAAAAATATATTCGTAAAGCATGACTAAGTGTGACCTTTTCTGTTTAAGACAGAGGTCCCAAACTTTTTTGTCCCGTGGACTACCTGTTTTTCGGTTTTAGGTAGACCCCCTGCTAACCTTTTTTTAAACATAGATAAAAACTCTTGAGATTCTTCCATTTATGGAACTTTTTGTCTACAGGACCACTTGTCATGTTTTTCGGTTTTGGGTAAACCATCTGCTGTCATTTTTTTAATCATTTGCTGAGATTATTTCATTATGTAATATAACATTAAATTATATCCATTATCGTGGACCCAATTTACATCTCATGGACTCCCAATTTTTTTTCGTGCTAATATTGACCCCTTGCAAGTCGTAATCCACCCCTGAGGGTCGATATAGACCACTACAGGGAATAAGTGGTTTAAGACAATACTTTACGCAGGAAAATGGAAATCTATTGCTTTTGTTTCAGACAGATTTTTTTTATTTCTGAAGTTACACAGACTTACCTGAGACAACATTCCCTAAAATTTCATTTCAATATCAGTCTGTTTGTAAGTCTGCAAGTTGTTGTAGTCGATCCTAAGTCTAACTCTATTTTTGACAAAAAGAGAAAGACTTTTTTTGATGTTAAGCAAAGAATTGTGTGATTTTCGAAACAAAACTCGACACTCGACGACAATCCTACGTGTCAAGCCCTAATATATTCTATTAATATAATAATTATAAAATTATAAACGAGCACACAGCCAAACTTTCACATTTACATTATTAGTATAAATGGCTAAAATTGTAAAAAAAGTGATTTTTTTTAAATTTAGCGAAATTAATTTATAAATTTCTATTTTATCACCAACATATTTCATGAGGAGGCATATTTAACTTATTTTCACACTGATTAAGTATCATTCCCCTCTATTTACTCCTCTTGTTACCAAAATAACACAACATCGTGACAGACCCATTCTCCCGTTGATAACATGAGAAAACCTCTGCCAAATGCAAAAAAAAATGCATTAAAACCAGTGCACGTCCAATTGTTTTTCGTATTCATACAACAAGAGTAAAGACACATAAGGAACGCGTTAATAGTTTCACCGTTGCTTAAAGTATCATATTCGGTAATTAGTATGCAACCTGATTTAAAAATACGGTTGTATCAAAGCCGTGGCATGTTAATGAAACGCTTTCATTACAAACCAATTAACAATGAAAGAAATTCATATGACTTAACGGTAAAGATGTCGTTAAGTTTTAATTAACGTTAATATAGACCGATCAAAAAAATCGTTAGCAAAGGAAGTTAATATTTAATACACATAAGGTAAATTTACCACACGTTCACGCTGTTCCATAGTAAATAGCGATAATGTACTTTTTCTTTAAATTTACAAGCATACCAAAGGTATTACCAATTAATAAGCAAACATACACATAGGTATTTACAATTCATAAACAAGTATTCCTATATGTATCGCTTATTTATAAACAGGCGTAAATACAGATATGACTAGTTCAGAAACAAACACACCTATAAATATTACTTATTTATAAACAAGCATAAATACAGATGTTACCAGTTCATAAACAAGTATTCTTATAAGTATTGTTATATTTAAACAAGCATAAATACATATATTACCAATTCATAAACATTATTTTCTATAAGTATTGCTTATTTATAATCAAACACAAATACAGATATTACTAGTTCATATACAAAGATACCTACAAATGTAGCCAGTTTATAAACAAGTATATATATATGTACTAGGTGTGCCCGCAACAAAAGAAAAGTTATTAGGAATAGGGAACATTATTCTTAATATTTTTTTTAATAATGAACATTTCTCTGTTTACTTTTATTGCCGGTTTATAAACAAGTATCGTGTCCTGAACTCCACGCAACTTCGTTTGCAGGAAAAGTTGCCTTGTTTTTTTTATTTTTTTTATATTAGATTTTTTTTTTGTCTAAGTTAACAGGGTAAGTACTATATTGCAATATATCTATAATCATAAAGGTAACTAAAAAGGCTAATAGATAGCGTTAGCAGTACTAACATCGTAATATATCTATAAGCATAAAGTTAACTAGAAGCACTAATAGATAGCGTTAGCAGTACTAGTAACGTAATATATCTATAAGCATAAAGTTAACTAGAAGCACTAATAGATAGCGTTAGCAGTACTAGTAACGTAATATATCTATAAGCATAAAGTTTACTAAAACACTAATAGATAGATTAATATCGTAATATATTTATAAGCATAAAGTTAACTAAAAACACTAATAGATAGATTAATATCGTAATATATATATATATATATATATATATATATATATATATATATATATATATATATAAGCGTAAAGTTAACTAAAAACACTAATAGATAGCGTTAGCAGTACTAGTAACGTAATATATCTATAAGCATAAAGTTTACTAAAACACTAATAGATAGCGTTGGCAGTACTAATATCGTAATATATCCATGAGCATAAATTTACTAAAACACTAACAGATAGCGTTGGCAGTACTAATATCGTAATATATCTATAAGCATAAAGTTAACTAGAAGCACTAATAGATAGCGTTAGCAGTACTAGTAACGTAATATATCTATAAGCATAAAGTTAACTAGAAGCACTAATAGATAGCGTTAGCAGTACTAGTAACGTAATATATCTATAAGCATAAAGTTTACTAAAACACTAATAGATAGATTAATATCGTAATATATTTATAAGCATAAAGTTAACTAAAAACACTAATAGATAGATTAATATCGTAATATATATATATATATATATATATATATATATATATATATATATATATATATATAAGCGTAAAGTTAACTAAAAACACTAATAGATAGCGTTAGCAGTACTAGTAACGTAATATATCTATAAGCATAAAGTTTACTAAAACACTAATAGATAGCGTTGGCAGTACTAATATCGTAATATATCCATGAGCATAAATTTACTAAAACACTAATAGATAACGTTGGCAGTACTAATAACGTAATATATGTATAAGCTTAAAGTTAACTAAAAACGCTAATAGATAGCGTTGGCAGCACTTATATCGTAATGTATCTATGAGCATAAAGTTAACTAAAACCGCTAATAGATAGCTTTGGCAGTACCAATATCGTAATATATCTGTAAGCATAAAGTTAACTAAAAACGCTAACAGATAGCGTTGGCAGTACTAATATCGTAATATATCTATAAGTTTAAAGTTAACTAAAAACGCTAATAGATAGCGTTGGCAGTACTAATGACGTAATATATCTATAAGCATAAAGTTTACTAAAACACTAATAGATAGCGTTGGCAGTACTAATAACGTAATATATCTTTAAGTATAAAGTTACCTAAAAACGCTAATAGATAGCGTTGGCAGTACTAATATCGTAATATATCCATGAGCATAAATTTACTAAAACACTAATAGATAACGTTGGCAGTACTAATAACGTAATATATGTATAAGCTTAAAGTTAACTAAAAACGCTAATAGATAGCGTTGGCAGCACTTATATCGTAATGTATCTATGAGCATAAAGTTAACTAAAACCGCTAATAGATAGCTTTGGCAGTACCAATATCGTAATATATCTGTGAGCATAAAGTTAACTAAAAACGCTAACAGATAGCGTTGGCAGTACTAATATCGTAATATATCTATAAGTTTAAAGTTAACTAAAAACGCTAATAGATAGCGTTGGCAGTACTAATATCGTAATATATCTATAAGCATAAAGTTTACTAAAACACTAATAGATAGCGTTGGCAGTACTAATAACGTAATATATCTTTAAGTATAAAGTTACCTAAAAACGCTAATAGATAGCGTTGGCAGTACTAATATCGTAATATATCCATGAGCATAAATTTACTAAAACACTAATAGATAACGTTGGCAGTACTAATAACGTAATATATGTATAAGCTTAAAGTTAACTAAAAACGCTAATAGATAGCGTTGGCAGCACTTATATCGTAATGTATCTATGAGCATAAAGTTAACTAAAACCGCTAATAGATAGCTTTGGCAGTACCAATATCGTAATATATCTGTGAGCATAAAGTTAACTAAAAACGCTAACAGATAGCGTTGGCAGTACTAATATCGTAATATATCTATAAGTTTAAAGTTAACTAAAAACGCTAATAGATAGCGTTGGCAGTACTAATGACGTAATATATCTATAAGCATAAAGTTAACTAAAAACGCTAATACATAGCATTGACAGTACTAATATCATAATATATCTATAAGCATAACGTTAACTAAAAACGCTAATAGATAACGTTGGCAGTACTAATAACGTAATATATCTATAAGCATAAAGTTAACTAAAAACGCTAATAGATAGCGTTGGCAGTACTAATATCGTAATATATCCATGAGCATAAATTTACTAAAACACTAATAGATAAAGTTGGGAGTACTAATATCGCAATATATCTTTAATCATAAAGTTAACTAAAAACGCTAATAGATAGCGTTGGTAGTACTAATATCGTAATATATCTATGAGCATAAAATTAACTAAAACACTAACAGATAGCGTTGGCAGTACTAATATCGTAATATATATATAAGCATAAAGTTAACTAAAAACGCTAATAGATAGCGTTAGCAGTACTAACATCGTAATATATCTATGAGCATAAAGTTAACTAAAAACGCTAATAGATAACTTTGGCAGTACTAATATCCTAATATATCTATGAGCATAAAATTAATTAAAAACGCTAATAGATAGCATTGGCAGTACTAATATCGTAATATATCTATGAGCATAAAGTTAATTAAAAACGCTAATAGATAGCATGGGCAGTACTAATATCGTAATATATCTATAAGCATAAAATTTAATAAAACACTAATAGATGGCGTTGGTAGTATTAATATCGTAATATATCTATGAGCATAAAGATAACTAAAATGCTTATAGATAGCGTTGGCAGTACTATATCGCAATATATCTATAAACATAAAGTTAACTAAAAACGCTAATAGATAGCGTTGGCAGTACTATATCGCAATATATCTTTAATCATAAAGTTAACTAAAAACGCTAATAGATAGCGTTGGTAGTACTAATATCGTAATATATCTATGAGCATAAAGTTAACTAAAACACTAACAGATAGCGTTGGCAGTACTAATATCGTAATATATATATAAGCATAAAGTTAACTAAAAACGCTAATAGATAGCGTTAGCAGTACTAACATCGTAATATATCTATGAGCATAAAGTTAACTAAAAACGCTAATAGATAACTTTGGCAGTACTAATATCCTAATATATCTATGAGCATAAAATTAATTAAAAACGCTAATAGATAGCATTGGCAGTACTAATATCGTAATATATCTATGAGCATAAAGTTAATTAAAAACGCTAATAGATAGCATGGGCAGTACTAATATCGTAATATATCTATAAGCATAAAATTTAATAAAACACTAATAGATGGCGTTGGTAGTATTAATATCGTAATATTCACCAAGTTAGTTCTTTTTGTAATATAAAAAATATCCTAGATGTTGCTCGAGGGTATACACTATCACTATACCAAAAGTCATAAAAATCCGTCTAGTAGATTCCGCGTGATTGAAGAACAAATTAATAGATAGAGAGACAGGTCAAATCCTAAAAACAGATTTCCTGGAGCTATTTTTACCAAAACTAAACGGTAAATAATTGTTTACTTTTAAAATAACTTTGATATTTATAGTTTGAATAATACATAACAAATTCAGAGAATTTTACACGACAACTACCTCAACGTTGTACGCTGAAACGATGAAACATATACGAAACCCATTTGCGGTCTGCCTTTTCCTTCATGCGCTCAAGGCTGCGTTCGACCGCAATTCAACTTTGAACATTCATTCATTCCACTTCAATTTAGTTTTATTCCATAAACGACAGACACTTCTGAACTTGACAATGACCAATCACTTCCTTGAATTAAATGCTCATTCGTGCGATACGCATTCGTGGATGAATTTCCTTCTAACAGTCATGTGTTAATGTCTAATGTCAGGGGGAATCCTCTGAAGATACTGTTAAATGTCCATTAAAGCATAATTAGAGCGAACGTGCTAACGCGGTTATATTATATTGTTATTAGTGAATCACTGGAGCTTCAATTAAAAGTTAATAGTGACAATATTATAAAGAAGCGATAGATAATAGTGTTCGGATATCAAATAGATAGTTTGGACATCGACAAAAACATGCGGGTGTAGATCACGCTTATTTGAATGTCAAATTTC
Source organism: Druceiella hillmani (assembly GCA_039881145.1). Lineage (NCBI taxonomy): Eukaryota > Metazoa > Arthropoda > Insecta > Lepidoptera > Hepialidae > Druceiella > Druceiella hillmani. The sequence goes on from JAYKKI010000013.1 coordinate 5,066,741, forward strand.
TTAAACTCGACACAACATGGCGCTTCCTTATGGTCATCCATCTGAGCACTGACCGCGCTCCACGTTGCTGAACTTTGATGGTCGTACGATGATCGGTTGATTGTGATGTAATTCGCGACGAAGGCTTGATTTAACACTCACGTCTGCAGCGCATATAGAAGTTTCGCTTACAAGGTTCTCAAAGCCTACCTATATCTTGTTTTATGTGGTCTGTGAATCCTCTTGATGAACTTATAAACAAAAACCGACCAAATTCGTGTCAAAATACGCACAAAGGGTTCCACAGTTGTCTCTATCATCTATAATTTAAGGTGACATTTCACTTGGATGCTTAATATTTCGCAAAGGGAGCTTAAGAATAAATTTGCAATTTATTACATTATAATTTAATCAAATTATAATATATAAATTTATAATTTATCGAGCTGGTGAGGAGTGAAATAAATTTTGAGAAATCTTAAAAGCTGATCGAATTACAAAGGTTTAAACTTAACCTTTAGACCAGGACGGCATTTTGATATTGTGACATCATATTTAATAATATCCGCTGTATACCGCACCATAAATTTGGAACCTTACCTTATCCCTTAAATTAGGAAAGTCATAATTTACTCATGAAATTCTAATTAAAACCTGTCAAGTACGAGTACAACTTGCACTGTGACGATTCCGTACAAATTCGGGTACTTATAAAAATTAAAGGGTATATACTATTTCTACTAATCTATTAACAAAACGTTAATATATTGCCTACTACATCTTTCGCGGGCGTATAAACATGGCGCATGTTTAAATAATATTATTTCTCACCATGTAAATATATTAATATATTGCCTACTACATCTTTCACATGCGTATAAACATGGTGCATATTTAAATAATATTATTTCTCACCATGTAAATATATTAATATATTGCCTACTACATCTTTCAAAGGTGTATAAACATGGTGCATGGTTAAATAATATTATTTCTCATCATGTAAATACACTAATATATTCCCTAGTATATCTTTCACAAGCGTATAAACGTGGTGCATGTTTAAATAATATTATTTCTCATCGTGTAAATATATTAATACATTGGCTAGTATATCTTTCACAGGCGTATAAACATGGTGCATGTTTAAATAATATTATTTCTCACCATGTAAATATATTAATATATTGCCTACTATATCTTTCACATGCGTATAAACATGGGGCATATTTAAATAATATTATTTCTCACCGTGTAAATATATTAATATATTGCCTACTACATCTTTCACAGGCGTATAAACATGGTGCATGTTTAATATTATTTCTCACCATGTAAATATATTTATATATTGCCTAGTATATCTTTCAAAGGCGTATAAACATGGTGCATGTTTAAATAATATTATTTCTCACCATGTAACTATATTAATATATTGCCTACTATATCTTTCAAAGGCGTATAAACATGGGGCATGTTTCAATAATATTATTTCTCACCATGTAAATATATTTATATATTGCCTAGTATATCTTTCAAAGGCGTATAAACATGGTGCATGTTTAAATAATATTATTTCTCACCATGTAACTATATTAATATATTGCCTACTATATCTTTCAAAGGCGTATAAACATGGGGCATGTTTCAATAATATTATTTCTCACCATGTAAATATATTTATATATTGCCTAGTATATCTTTCAAAGGCGTATAAACATGGGGCATGTTTCAATAATATTATTTCTCACCATGTAAATATATTTATATATTGCCTAGTATATCTTTCAAAGGCGTATAAACATGGGGCATGTTTCAATAATATTATTTCTCACCATGTAAATATATTTATATATTGCCTAGTATATCTTTCAAAGGCGTATAAACATGGGGCATGTTTCAATAATATTATTTCTCACCATGTAAATATATTTATATATTGCCTAGTATATCTTCCACAGGCGTATAAACATGATGCATGTTTAAATAATATTATTTCTCACCATGTAAATATATTAATATATTGCCTAGTATATCTTTCAAAGGTGTATAAACATGATGCATGTTTAAATAATATTATTTCTCACCATGTAACTATATTAATATATTGCCTAGTATATCTTTCAAAGGTGTATAAACATGATGCATGTTTAAATAATATTATTTCTCACCATGTAACTATATTAATATATTGCCTACTATATCTTTCAAAGGCGTATAAACATGGGGCATGTTTCAATAATATTATTTCTCACCATGTAAATATATTAATATATTGCCTACTACATCGTTCACAGGCGTATAAACATGGTGCATATTTAAATAATATTATTTCTCACCATGTAACTATATTAATATATTGCCTAGTATATCTTTCAAAGGTGTATAAACATGATGCATGTTTAAATAATATTATTTCTCACCATGTAACTATATTAATATATTGCCTACTATATCTTTCAAAGGCGTATAAACATGGGGCATGTTTCAATAATATTATTTCTCACCATGTAAATATATTAATATATTGCCTACTACATCGTTCACAGGCGTATAAACATGGTGCATGTTTAAATAATATTATTTCTCACCATGTAAATATTTATATATTTGTATGCTGCCTATAGTATATCTTTCACTTACATAATAGATATACATTTTAAAATACAAAGTTACTTTTGCAGTAGATTTAAGTAGACTAGTGTGGAGTTTCCATGAACTCTTTACAGCCCCAATTACATAGCATAAGTTGGTCGACTATTACTCGTAAACTAGCAAAGTATAATTAACTGTGTCTATTTTCCTTTCAATTACATTGTATATACTAACATTGCGGATACTTCTCAGATATTTAAGAATAGCAATTGCAGGGTAGGAACGCGTAACTATGTAATAAGTTATTCACAATTAAATGAAATCCGTGTAAAAAAGAAAAAAAGTAGAAATAATACTATATAGTATTATTTCTACTTTCTTTAAGTTCTTTACCACGACCTAGGTTTCGTTATATTACAACATCTTCAGGTGGCCTATAAGCAAAGATCTTTTCTAATAGCCCACCTGAAGATGTTGTAATACAACGAAACCTAGGTCGCGGTAAAGAACTTAAAGAAAGTAGAAATAATACTACATCACGTAGTTTCATTGTGAATAATGAATTTCTACAAAATTAACGCCAAATATATTCAATAAGAAGTTATTATTTAAAACTTAATATTTCGTAAACGGAACCCTGTATCGAAAACGTGCTTGTGATAAACCCCAATATTACGACCTAACCTTATTTTTAAAACCTATTCAACGATACTCTACACAAAGGGGTACAAACTGAAAACGAAGAAAAAATTCATCCCTATTTTTTACAAAGGGGAGGTAGTTACCCTAAAAATATTTTTTAAAAGATTTTATTCCATAACTTTATTCATAAATATGTAAAACCATACCAAATTTCAGTTTTATAGCACTAATACTCTGCGACTATAACAGCTATGACATACACACGGACAAACATAAAGATCGACATGTAACGGAACTATACAAATTCTTAGTTTAGTTACATAACTCTAAAAATTAATTTCATATGAGTAATGAAAAAAGGCGTTCAAGTGCGCGGCACATTCAAGTAATAATATATTACGTTCCGTATCACAACTGAAATTTGGTAGATATACCTACATGCCCCTGATAATTTCCAGCATTTAGGAATCCGCCCCCTAACATATCTTCCCATTTTTTAAGATATTCATTGCCAACAAGGGTTTTTTCGTGAAAATTTGATTTAATACATTTTTCGATATATAAATGATTTCACATTTTAATAAATTCCATTCGCCCGATGGGGTTGAAAAGAAAAATTTGACGTCTCATATGATTTCACCTACCCTCGCCACCACCACCTAAGTTACGCTTAAAATTGCAAATTAAATGTCTCTGAGAAAATAACCTGTTGCAGAAAGACAGGCAGATGGACCAATAGACACCGAGTTGATACTAAAAACATTACGTCTTTCCACGCTTGGCACAGAAAAAGGGAAAATATGGAAATTCGATATTTTTCGAAAAGTTCTCCCAATAAGTCTTACATTTCTCGTTCGGAAAAATACAGAAAAAAACAAGGCAACAGAAACAATATATCGTTAAAACCGCATTACGAAATAAATTTTTAAAAAAAACCGTGCGCGGCTAAGTACTTGAATAAGTGACATAATGGAAAATCTGTGACTGCTTTTAAAAATACTTGTCTTAAATCAGCGCACTCTGTAGACACGATTTTTTTAAATCTTCTGTAAGAAACCTTCAAGAACGTTTACAGCCTTAACTTTTGGTCAATTTCTTGCGTCTCGCGCCATAAACACGAATATGTCGTCAGCTAATTACATTACATTGTTTCTCCAACTATATACGAAGGCTACACAAATGACGCACCAAAACCATATTACGCATCTAACCGAATCGAAGGTCCCTCATTTCGGTAATTACAAAAATATTTCGATTTCTTGCACCTCGGGCTACGGACGAGGCCAATCTGTGAGGTCGATCCGTAAATCGGTTGATTGATCTGATCTAGTTTTGGACACCGTTTGAAAGACAACTATCAAATTTCGTCAGCTAAACAAACAACTGAACCATGGACAGAAATACGGTTCGCAAATTGCGTAATTCTTTTTTATTCAAAGAATGCGGATAAAGAACAACGCCAATTATCGATATCTACAAACGGAAGTAACTCAATAATTAACCGACTCAACCTAAAGAATATAACTTTAAGAATGTCATGTCGTAATCAACGCATCATATCATGTCAGGATTAAGTCTTTAAAGAAAAGATTTGAGTTGATTTAAAGAAAGTCATATCGATATCTAAAAAATTGAAAACCCTATACTATGGAATACCCTACTCAAGCTTAAGAACATAACTTTAAGAATGTCATGTCGTAATCAACACGTCATATTATGCCTGGATTAAGTCTATAAAGTAAAGATTTGAGTTATTTTAAAACAAGTCATATCGATATCTACAAATGGAAGCTCCTATACTATGAAATACCTTACTCAAATGTAAGAACTTAACTTTAAGAATGTCATGTCGTAATCGCCACATCATCTCATGCCAGGTTTAAGTCTATTAAGAACATTTTTGAGACAATTTTAAAGAAATCAACAAATATTTAATGTACAGTAAAAAATAAGCAATACTATGCCATATTTAACAATTATAAAAAGCACTTGATGTAATATCTTTTTATTATAGAGGTTTTATTCGTAAATTATTTAATTACATATAAACTTACGATAAACTCTGTATAAAATAATTGTTATTATAATACTAAGTTTAATAATAAATACACAAAAATTATTATTAATTCAAGTTAATAGTCAGAGAAACTCAAAATTTTAAAGATTTAGCTTACATATGTAGTAATATATATATTTAATAATATAATATTTATACAAATGTGTCAACAGATGGCGTTAGTATAACATTATGTGTCGACGAAACGCTACGAAATTACACCATCAGCGTTTCATTCATAAGGAAAGAAGCTTAACTCCAAAAAAATGGAAATACTAAAACAAAGTAGTAAAATGAAGCAAACTCTGCTCGCTGCTCAACTCCAAAATCGTTTCAACGATTTGACATTTTTTGACATTTTTTTTTAATTATTTTCTTTAGCAGCAAATATTCAAGAATTTAGTGCTTTTTAAATCGCTACTAAGAAAAAAAATATTTTTTTACAAATTCATTCATTCGTGACATTCATCCGTCCATTTTGCTCATATACAATTAATGAAACTGTAAAAACAAAACGTCACTACGCGTAACGTAGTCCGCTATCCCCACCCCTACCTCATCACTTTCGTCACACAATTTCGTGACCTGGCCATACCGCTTTATACTCTACAACTCGACAAGAAATTTCAATTTGAAGCTTAAAACACCAACATTTCAGCAGAATACCGCAAGGGAGCTGGGGTAAGTGTGGGCAAACATCAATTTATGCGAATTTTCCTTCATCTGCTAGAAATTTTCTTGATATTATTAATATATTAACTAATATGGCTTCGACAGCTTTAAAAATATCGTGAATATCAAACGTCCAATATTCGCATTCATCAGCTATTAATTTTCCGGAAAATTTTTGGTATACTTCTAGGAACGCTGTTTTTTCATAATTTCATTTTAGCTGTTTCGAAGATTGAGCGGGGAAAATATTTGTTGTAGACATTATCAATAAACCTCTAGAAGGACTGAAAAGGTTAAAAGTTTCCAAAGTAAAAATTTTAAAAACATATATATAAACATTTTTTCCAAAACTCTTATGTCTTTTAAATAGAATTAGCTATCAAATCTGGAGCTAGATCCAATCTGGAATGTGGACGTACCTAGCATTCTAAAGTTTATAAACTCAAAAAAAATGTGATTGTAGTAGCTTAAACCAAATATTAAAGATTATTTAAAGTATTAAGCAAACTACTAACTGTGTAATGCAATAAATGCCATAAGCAATGACTTGTCGACATTCATGAGTTTTTATGTAAAATTTGAAATCATTAGTATTTCTACAGAAAATACATTGATCAGCATCTTCTGAGAAGTCGCATACGCTCTGCATTCCCAAAGACAGCATCTGCTTTTACGAATCGTTGTTTACTTTATATATTTTTTTCAATACAATCAGATGGTGCAATAAACTAGATCCTGACATCAGGAATTCCTCATCGGTATATTAGGTATGCATTCAAGCTGTGTTAAAAATGTATACCTCTCTTAAACCTATTTATTCACCTCCACCTAATCTTGCATTTTTTTTAATTGTTTTTACATATTGAATATATTTGGCGTTAATTTGTAACTATGTAGTATTATTTCTACTTTCTTTAAGTTCTTTACCACGACCTAGGTTTCGTTGTATTACAACATCTTCAGGTGGGCTATTAGCAAAGATTATTATTAGCAAGCTTTGCTAACAGCCCTCCTCAAATTTTATTCAATATTATACTTAAGATCAAACTACAGGACTGACCATAATGGCTTTCAGTTGTATTCTATCCCAATATCAGCTGAAAATAACATAAAAAGGACCAAGAGACTCATTCAAAAACGTGACCAGCAAAAGTTCATGTAATATTGGGTCAAGATATTACAAGAAAAAAATGTCACTGTTATACACCGGAAATTAATTAGCCTTAAAAACTTTTATTTAAATAGTCAATCGGACAAATGAAAAATCTTGGACGTTTTATAAAAAGTTAAATTATATTTCATAATAATTCCTAAAATTTTTACGAAATTCTCAAAGCCATTACAATAAAATGAACTTCAAATTGTGTCCCATTGTACCCTCTGTAGACAGATGTAACGTATTAACCTATGCAACTGGCAGGCTTGACACGGTCGGCAAAAAAGGCACGTAAAACTCCAAAAAAAACGATCAACACAGTAATTTGCACAAACACATAGAATTAATGTCACTGTCAGTTAAATTAATTAGGTAATGGCTATTTAATTATTTAATTTAGGTAATGGCTATGACGTGTGGTCATAGCCATTACCTAAATTAATTTAAATTTAAAAAGCTATAGAAATTAATGATTTCTAAAGGTTTTTATTGTTTTTATTGCTCTTTTTATTCCTTATTAACAATTTTTGAAATATTGAAAAACAAAACATTAACGCATTATAAAATACATTTATAAAGACAGCTTTTTTGTTTCGTGTTGCAATCACAAACTATGTTTTATTTTTTGCTCTTTCCCAGTTGTAAACCGCCGAATTGTTTGGTTTTTTATATTTAAAAACAACAAATTTGTAAAAATTACTTTCCATTTTTCTATCGCCACGCCCGGTTTACTCGGCCTGCTCCTCGAACTTCCGCGTATATTTCTCACACATGCATACATAGATGAGTCCTTTCAAAGCACGTAAGGAGCACCAAAGGACAACAACTATGGCGAAATTGGAATTCAGTTTTTACATTACTGTCTTTATATAAATTTCTCTCAATTCTAAAATAGTTCCGCATTATAGAATAAAACATTAGTAAGTTAACTTTTAGTTTCTATGTGTCTCCACAATTTCCATTCTAAATGTTTCCTAATGTTTTTTTACGACAATATTGACTCGAGAACAATTTGTTAATAATTTTAATATAAAAGGTTGATTAGCGCAATAAAATACAACGTATAGATAACGATTACTTTTTATAAATTTTATTAATAACAATTAATTATAACAATAAACAATAATAATAACAAAGAAATATAAGCTTAAGGTAGTTGTTGCTTTACAGTAAATTGCAAAATATATTGTAAAAAGAAATAATTGTTTTTTCCCAAAAAGTTAATATAACATTATTTTGCACTGACTTAGTATTATAGACTAATTGCCTGAAGCGTTTTTTAAATAAAATTAAAAATGTGATGAAATTACTGCTTTTAAATAAAAATTAATTTCATATAAAAATGTAACTAAATCACTTAACAAATTTTTAGCAAAAGATAACTTTAACTTTTTCAAAATCAATAGACAATAATCAGTAGACAAGGAAGATTTAACTCACATTCAATGAATTTAAAAGTTAATAATTAATTTTAAACCCACAATTGAAAAACAAAGAAAAACTTTGTAGAAATTTAATTTTATAGAGCATGTTTCACATTTTACTGCTCCTAGATCCTCATAGTTATGCTATATCTGTCTGTATGTAACAGCTGTTTTGCTAGTAGATTATTAGTGTTATAAATCTAAAAATAAGCATAGTTATATAGTAGATTATTAGTGTTATAAAGCTAAAAATAAGCATAGTTATATAGTAGATTATTAGTGTTATAAAGCTAAAAATAAGCATAGTTATATAGTAGATTATTAGCGTTATAAATCTAAAAATAAGCATAGTTATATAGTAGATTATTAGTGTTATAAATCTAAAAATAAACATAGTTATATAGTGGATTATTAGTGTTATAAATCTAAAAATAAGCATAGTTATATAGTAGATTATTAGTGTTATAAAGCTAAAAATAAGCATAGTTATATAGTAGATTATTAGTGTTATAAAGCTAAAAATAAGCATAGTTATATAGTAGATTATTAGCGTTATAAATCTAAAAATAAGCATAGTTATATAGTAGATTATTAGTGTTATAAATCTAAAAATAAACATAGTTATATAGTGGATTATTAGTGTTATAAATCTAAAAATAAGCATAGTTATATAGTAGATTATTAGTGTTATAAAGCTAAAAATAAGCATAGTTATATAGTAGACTATTAGTGTTACAAAGCTGAAAATGAGCATATTACAAAGTTATGAAACTAAACCTGGGTTTGTTTTTTTCGGAGGGTATCGTCGAATAGCTCTTTCAAAAATATTGAGGTGTGTCATGAAACCTTTATCGATACAGGAATTCGTTTACAAAATACTAAACATTAATGTGATCATTTATTCATTACAGTTACGTGTCCCAACCCTACTAGTTAATGTGATCATTTACTCATTACAGTTACGTGTCCCAACCCTACTAGTTAATGTGATCATTTACTCATTACAGTTACGTGTCCCAACCCTACTAGTTAATGTGATCATTTACTCATTACAGTTACGTGTCCCAACCCTACTAGTTAATGTGATCATTTACTCATTACAGTTACGTGTCCCAACCCTACTAGTTAAATCTCTATTTTTCCGAAAAATATTAACACAATATCGAAATTAATATACATACCGCATACACTTAGGCTCTCATTAGTACCCTTAAATGAGAGCATAAATGTATGCGGAACCCTCGCAGTGCGAGTTCTATTTGTACTTAACAGGCTTTTCTACTAAAGACCCAACTTGACTGATATAACTAATGTTGACACAACCCTAGTACGCAAACAACACACTTTACGAAAATATGATAATTAATTTCCAAGGTATTACATTCTAACATTATCCGTACCCTGTTAATCCCCGCCGCCGCGGGCCCACTTATGGCGGGAAATCCCCCGAATTAAACGTCGCGCCGCTTTCGTTTACCGCTTGATTCATTTCAAACGTATTTCCTTTTCCGCCTTTATTATTCGCACTTATCATGTTTCCCGAGGTGACAACCATTTTTAAGAAACAACGATTACGTTTACAAGAGTTTCGTGTGTTTCCAATTATTGTAGTTAATATATTAAATATAATGGTCATAACCCGTAACAACTAATGGCATTCATTACCTATCTATTATTCTACATATGATTTGATACCATCGTATTTGCGTGCCCACCATACCACAAGGGTCCGACTAATTTTGGATCATTTCATAGAGGGTGACCAACCTTTCCCCATCGCAATCAATTTCTTTATTATTTCAACATTAAATAATGATGTTAGTTTAAGTAAACAAAATAAATGAACCCGACATTAAGTGACAGATTAACATCGTTTTTTTCGCTACTATGCATCGCGCGGATACGTGAGAGGGATAGCCTTCATGGTAGGGATGTCTAAAATGCCAAAAAGTATCGATGTATAAAACATCGATATCGTTAGCGACATATCGAAAAAGGAATATCGAAGTATAGGTATGACCTTAAAGATAATATTGACGTTCTAAAAAAATCTAGTATATTTGATCTAGTTTAGCTCAGTAAAATATCTGATTACTAAATAAATACCAATCAAAGAACATTATTTCTAATAAATCGAGTAATGTAAAATCTAAAATAAAAAACATGGACAAGAATAATTTTCTTGTTTATTAATCAAATAGGTACTTAGCCTAGGTAAATAATATTTTTTATTCAAATACTTAGTTTGTGTAATAATTAATATTATTCAAACAATCACTGGGACAAACCAATTCAAACAATCACTGAGACAAAACTTCTGACGGAGACAAAATGAAAACACTTAGCTTGATGTGCTCTGCTGTAAGACGACTTCTGTTATTGGTTACGTAAGATTTACAGCAGATGTAGACCACTCTTAGATTTAGACCACTCTCTCCGATGAAACCTAGGACGCAGTAAATATAAAATATTTTAGAGCTATTTCTGAAAGGAGCGGGCTAAAATGACGACTATCAAACCAGAACTTTATTGGATTCTCTTTTCTGGGTATTATGGGCTAGTCTAGACATGTATATCCTTCTGGTTGAGCTTGAAATTGAATTGTTGCTTGCTGCAGACAACAGTGGTGAGTGTCGCCACTGGAAAAAAATATCGATTTTGAGACGTTTCCAATATTTGATATTTTATATCGATATATCGAAATATTAAATATCGCCAAATAATATGAATATTATCGATACATCGATATATTTTCTACTAATCTACTTCATGCGTTGAAAGAGTTATATAATCAAATGTAAAGGACATTTGAATATCTAATAGATTCCAAACCTTTCGCGTATAATGTTATAATGATGTAGGTATAACTTTTCTGTAATTGACTTAGCAGACCACTTTTTAATTCGCTTCCATCAATTAATGTCAAAAATATACTTACAACGTCACTATACACACTCGCTCACAACACCAGTTTGCCACTAGTAGCACAATAACGTAGCATGACAGGTGTCACGAGTCAAATTCTACGTATAATGTCTACGTATAATATACTCTATAATCTACGTATAATATAATGTCTCCCTATTAAACATATTATTTACTAGGGCTTTTACTTATATTCAACTAATATTCTTATCTATAATATTTATAAAAGGGTTTTGAAAATAAAATTCTGCCCTTAACGTGATGTCCCAACTTACAATGGTTTATTCCCATTTTTGTAAACTTAACTTGTAATTTTCTGCAAGTTGCAAGCGCCAACCCTATGCTCGCTTGCATAATAGGTCCTAGATACCCATCATTGCATTGTACTTAGCTACTATAGAATGATTAGAAACGAACGGGCCATGACACATATAAAAATATGTTTTTGAAGTGAAACTTCTTTAGACGCGATGAGAATAAATTGTCACGTTCGCAACATTTAGTTGTAACGCCTAGATGTAACGAATCCATCGCAAGAAGGACAGGAAATAGGTAGCTAGCTAACAACCTCGAGAGATAGATGAACACAATAGAATAAGACAAGAAGTGTACGCATGCGCGAAAATAAACAAAAATGGCGCTCGAGACTGCTATCAGCTATTTTGTACGTTGTACGCACTAAAAGAAAACTCAAAATTTTGTTGAGTTCTTTATCTATTTATAATTAATTTATAAATAGATAAAGAACTAATTTAATTTTGCACGTACTTCATCCATTACAACTCTTACAAAATATGGACTTAATTTATTTATAAATCCGTAATGAATCCACAAATATAGTTGTCGTAAATATATAATTGTGAAGCGGAGTGGGATGGAAAGGGGAAGGGGAGGGTAGGGAGGAGGTGAGGGAGGAGGTTGGGGGAAAGGCAAAGAGGAAGGGGAAAGGGACGGGGAAGGGGTAGAAAATCTAATACAATGAAACAAGTAATAACATCATATGGAAAACTCGAAATGCACCGAGTAACGCTCGGTCAGTCGGTACTATAAATTTATATGATAATATTAAATGACATTTTATTAATTTTTCTAAATGTATAGTATTGAATTCTTCTTATATGAATTGAATAAATCTACGCACTTACACTTAGCATATGTTTTATACACTTAGTATATGGTATTTAACTCAACGTATTTATCCTGCCCTTAAGTACGTTTGCAAATTTAAAATGTACGCATGGGCATGTGCTGTATGTATTTCAACATTCAGTAATATTTATAGTTAATTAATATTTATTTCTGTTTCTATCTCTGCCTTTTTAGCCCTTAATATGTAGTTACAAAACGAGCTTTAATTGCCATAAAAGTTTCACTTCTGCCACATGTACTCAGTTGTGCGGAATTTTTTTCTATTATGCCTCTCGAAAATATAAGACCAAAATTAATATAATTACTTTTTTATTTGGAGGTTATAAACCCAAAGAAATCACTTATTTTCCAATAAAAAAATATTTTTCATTTTCAAAAGTGTTTTAAATCGTTATTACGTTTCACCATAATAAACAGAATGTCAGTCATCAAAAAACTTAAAAAAATACTGAATTGCCAGTGTAATAATTTTGTTTTTAATATTTGAATCGCTCAATATTCAAAGTCGATTAAGTGATCACCGCGTCTCGTCTTATCACTTTAATGATACAGCGTGGCGCGCAGTGTGCCTTTGCAACAGGGCGCTCAATCCTTGCGTTAACATTGAAATAGTGTATCGAGAGAAAAGGATACGAAAAAAAAATTATAAATTATAACCTTATTTTTTACACAGGGAATCCTAGAAACCGGTTGAAATAAATAAGTTATTAACTATAATGACGAAATCAAACTTACGTCTTGATTAATCAACATGCAAACCTATTCGTAGATAAAACGTTCTAAAACCAAATTATATCCTTTTAACAGTAAAGAACTTCTCCATAAATCAAATACTAAAAACACCATTCACGCAGACATCTTCTTTCATAAGATTTAAATATACATGAAACATATACACTGATACTAATAGAAACATGCTGAAACTAGAGTTATACTATTCTTATTCTGAGAATACTTATATCTTTCAAGACGTTGGTATAACGTAGGTATTAATTACCAATAATAAAATCAAGAAAACAATAGAATAACTACTCCGAAGTTATTTCCTAAATCCAACGTGGCAACGTCGCGTTGAAATCCGATGTGGCAACCTCGCGTTGAAATCCAACGTGGCAACGTCGCGTGAAAATGTTATAATTCCCCTTGTAATATTTTAACAGTAAATATTACAAGGGGAATATTACATAAATTTTATTTCATTTAAAAATTGTCTTCAATTTATAGTTTTCTTGCTACAGTTCCACGTAATAAATTAAACAATACTTCTCCTCCATAGTTTCGATTTCAGGAACCTAATTTTATGTAGCCATTTTCTTTAAAATAATTATAAACACAACTCAATTGCAACAAGCTGACGTGCTGTCAGACGTTTTTGTCCAAATGTCAACTTTTTTAGGTTATACCAAAGTTAAACTTAGATCGAGGTCGGAATAGGGTTTGACAGATAAAGTTATGACGAGCTTGTCGTATACTGAGTTTACTAGTAGCGTTTTTATATATTCTCTATTTGTGTAAAAGTATAACCTTCTATTCCAAGTGTATTAGTAATAATGTTAATGTTATATTTAATGTTTTAATTTTATAGCATACTCAATAAATTACCAGGATTAACTACTACTGAATTTACCAGAGTTCCGCAGCTAAACTAAGAAACCTTATAGTTTCACCATGTCCATCTGTCTATTTGTCCATCTTTATGTCACAGCCTTTTTACTCGTAGAGTGACAGTGCAATAGCGCTAGCATAATCGTTACTATTGGGCCGATATAGTTAATCAGTTGAAATTTCTTGTGCCAGGGAGAGCGACCCGTAACACCGCACTTTTCTATCTACCTACCGCTCGCACTAGTGCCGGTGCTGGTGCACTACGCAGGCTTTGTGATGATCGCGACGGGATATTTCATTCTCTGGACATTCGCTAGCTTATTACTTCAATACAAACAATCAGTTAAACGGATACTATACAACCATTAGTCCTTTGACAGCATTGACACTATATTTTCTTTTTATTCAAAGCGATGTGACGTGTCTTTTCTTTTTATTTAAATCGATATTATTATAAATAAGATGGTTATTACTATTAATTCTATCACTGATAACTATTATAGTGAACTTTAAATGGAAGGCTAATTTAAATAATTTTAATATTTAATATTTGTTTGTTTACCAATATTACTTTATTTATAATTTAATTTAATATTTTATAAAGTTTCTGATTATTTAATGTATTATAGAAATATTTACAAAAGATTGAGGATATTTGTACGTAGAATATTATTTTGATGCGCGAATGTTAGGATACAAGTTAACCTAATTCTTGAAAAACTCTCATTTTGTATATCGCTGTGACTTGTATCTGTTTCCTCCCTATAAGTGATAAATAAATAAAAAAAAACATTTGGAACGGTTGTATATATTTACAAAACTTAAAAATTGAATATATTTGGCGTTAATTTTGTAGAAATTCATTATTCACAATCAAATGAAACTACGTGGTGTAGTATTATTTCTACTTTTTTATCTTTGCCAATATCCCACCTGAAGATGTTGTAATACAACGAAATCTAGGTCGTCGTTAAAGAAATTTAAAGAAATTAGAAATAATACTACATCACGTAGTTTCATTTAATTGTGAAAACTTAAAAAGTTATGAAATAAAATCTGTAAAAAAATATTTAAAATACCTCCCGTACTTGTGAAGTTAGTGTGATTTCTAGCGTATACCGCATTGTGTAAGGTGTTGCTGAAAGGTCTTTCAATAGTGTTGTAAGATGTTATAGATACTTTTTCCACACAAGGATCCGTCTACGAAATACTAAGATTTAAATTGGTTAATTTATTATAATTACTTGTCCCACCCTCTACTAGCTAAACGACTGTTTTTGAATATCTGAAAAGTATTGACAATAGTAGTATAAATATATATATTAAAAAGAAAATTATCCCAACTAAGCACGCTCTGCTAATTTACGAGTAATAGTCGACCAACTTCCGACATGTAGTTGGGTCTGTAAAAACTTCATAGATATCCACACAACTTACTTAAATCAACTACAAAAATAACTTTGTATTTTAAAATGTTTATTTAGTATATTTCTGGAATATATATACGGCAATAAATTAATATATTTGCATGGTGAGAAAAAATATTAATTAAATAAGCACCATGTTTACAAGTCTGTGAAAAATATAATAGGAGAAATATATACGTTTAGTAAATAACTTAATAGAAATATTATATACCATTAAATGTTTATAAGTACCGGAATGTGTAAGGAATCGTTTCACTAGTACTTGACAAGTTTTAATTAGAATATCAAGAATGAGTTGAGCTTTCAAATTTAACAGAACGGATAATGTGCATCTCCCCGTCTCATTTGTTCCTGTGGAAAACAACGAGCAGTACTAAATGTGACATCAAATATCATATTGCCGTCCTGGTCTAAAGGTTAAGTTTAAACCTTTGCAACTCTATTGACAAAAGTTTGAACTATGAGTAGTTGAATTCACAACCTCCATATCACTTCTGCAAAATTCTCACATAATTATAATAATTCGTGTATAATTTGATAAAATTGATCAGGGCGCTTGGACTTCCCGATTCAACATGAGTACACAGACATACAAGTACATAAAAAGACTCAACCCTTATTTATATCTTCTTCTAGTCAGATAAAAAATTGGTGCTAAAGAATTTTCTCCTGACCAAAAAATAAATTGTCACGAAAAAAAATACGTTGTCACGTCCAAACATAAGGCATTAATTCACAAATAAGCCCTGCTCTTTTCAAATCCACTCAACCATCTTACTCCTTTGAAGTGCGTTAATCCTTGAAATAAGGGACAATATAACGTGGAAGCCATGAAAACCAGACTTTATTTAGTAATATACTAGCTTTTACCCGGGATTTCGCTCGCTTATTTTTACAACGGTTATAATTAGAGATTTATAGAGAGAAATTAAAACATGCAGCGGCATCTAGAAGTATTAAGGGAAATTAAATACTGTCCTAATTTCGTGACTCTATAATATAAATGACAATAAAAATTAAATACTGTCCTAATTTCGTGACTCTATAATATGACAATAAAAATGAAATACTGTCTTAATTTCGTGACTCTATAATACAAATGACAATAAAAATTAATACTGTCTTAATTTTGTGACTCTATAATACAAATGACAATAAAAATTAATATTGTCTTAATTTCGTGAACCTATAATACAAATGACAATAAAAATTAAATACTGTCTTAATTTCGTGACTCTTTAATACAAATGAGAATAAATATTAATACTGTCTTAATTTCGTGACTCTATAATACAAATGACAATAAAAATTAATACTGTCTTAATTTCGTGACTCTATAATACAAATGAAAGTAAAAATTAATACGGTCTTAATTTCGTGACTCTATAATACAAATGACAATAAAAATTAAATACTGTCGTAATTTCGTGACTCTATAATACAAATGACAATAAAAATTAAATACTGTCTTAATTTGTGACTCTTTAATACAAATGAGAATAAATATTAATATAGTCTTAATTTCGTGACTATAATACAAATGGCAATAAAAATTAATACTGTCTTAATTTCGTGACTCTATAATACAAATGAAAGTAAAAATTAATACTGTGTTAATTTCGTGACTTTATAATACAAATGAAAGTAAAAATTAATACGGTCTTAATTTCGTGACTCTATAATACAAATGACAATAAAAATTAAATACTGTCTTAATTTCGTGACTCTTTAATACAATTGACAATATATATTAATACAGTCTTAATTTCGTGACTCTATAATACAAATGACAATAAAAATTAATATTGTCTTAATTTCGTGACTCTATAATACAAATGACAATAAAAATTAATACTATCTTAATTTCGTGACTCTATAATACAAATGACAATAAAAATTAATATTGTCTTAATATCGTGACTCTATAATACAAATGACAATAAAAATTAATACGGTCTTAATTTCGTGACTCTATAATACAAATGACAATAAAAATTAATACTGTGTTAATTTCGTGACTTTATAATACAAATGAAAGTAAAAATTAATACGGTCTTAATTTCGTGACTCTATAATACAAATGACAATAAAAATTAAATACTGTCTTAATTTTGTGACTCTTTAATACAAATGACAATATATATTAATACAGTCTTAATTTCGTGACTCTATAATACAAATGACAATAAAAATTAATATTGTCTTAATTTCGTGACTCTATAATACAAATGACAATAAAAATTAATACTATCTTAATTTCGTGACTCTATAATACAAATGACAATAAAAATTAATATTGTCTTAATATCGTGACTCTATAATACAAATGACAATAAAAATTAATATTGTCTTAATTTCGTGACTGTATAATACAAATGAAAATAAAAATTAATACTGTCTTAATTTCGTGACTCTATAATACAAATGACAATAAAAAACAATAATATTTCCGTAAAAAATATGGATTAAAGGGAGTGAGTCCTTTGTTCCTTGATACCGCGTATGTAGCGTTTCAAAAAATCAAGGTTGATCCTTTGTGACGTTGCTTCATTATTCCATACGTGTACTTTTCCAGTTTCAAATAAGAATTTTCCCGAAGAAGTGACCTATGTCAAACTTATAAATTTAGTGAAACTTATAAATTTTTTAATGAAAACTGTTGATAGCAACTCGGGGTTAAAAACTTATTAGCCAACCCAATATTTTAAAAGGAATTTCGTGAAATACAGGCAGGTATTTCAGGAAACACCTTTTAAATATTTGATTTAAATTTTTGTAAAACGATGGTTGTAAGAAATATTAATTGTCAATATGTATACAGAACAAGTAGACGGGTTTCTTTATTTAGAAAGTTCATTTCCGAGAAATAAACAATCAAAGGACGATGTGAAATGAGGAAAACACACGGCTGATAACGTGAATGATCTTTTTCTCAAACTAGTGCAAAGCAAAATTATAGTATTCAAAGAAAGCCGGATTAGCTACACATAATGGTGTAACAATGTTACCAATTTTATACGGAAATGAGTTTTTGTTTCACAATTTAAAATTATGTTGAAATCAATTGAATGCGTTTGAAATGAGATAACTACGCAAATCAAGTTTAACTGAAAGAATTAAAATGCAGATATTCAACAAAAATGCAATGTGGAAGAAAGAGTGATCGTAAAGATAATGACAAAAGTATTGAAATTATTTTGCCATATTGAAACTACGGATAGAGAAAAATTAGCAGCTTCTAACTTAATGTATAAGTTACAAGTCAAACATGCAAGATAGTTTCATGTCACTAAACATTAAATTTAATAAAATAAATTTGACTTGCGACGCCACGTTGTTGGCGATCCCTATTCTTTCATCATCTTAAACTATTCTTCATCAATTACTCCCTTAGGTAAATTTTCGGAACATCCCGGCCCAAGAAGAGCAGTACTTAGCAGTTTACAGCAATGCCATCATCAAATAAATGGCCCCAAGTATAACTACATATATTTCCTCCTGAGTAATACCGCCAATGCATATATTAGCAAAATACTTCCAACAAATAGACATAGAGAATTTCCATCCAATGGCTAGCAAACAGTTAAGTATAAAGTTTCAGTTAACCCCATCGGACGCCGCTCCAACCGCGTAAGATATCCGTTACTCTAACTTCAAACGGCTCGAGTACTCGGCTAACGGGATCGAGTACCGCATTAAGGCTAAGTGAAAGGCGGCAAGATATCAGCTTACTCACAAATCCAATTAGTATCAATTCCATCAAATATCAAGGAGTCTCTGCAAAATGCCATAGTCAGTCCGATAACAAGAGGTTTCAGCAACCCATAATCTAGATAACACGGTTTTAAATCCAAAATAAGTCCTCACGTTGAGATACTGTCACAGGCTGAGGCACTGTCATATGAAATCAAGTAATAAAATAATAAATATAGAAATAGCAAAAATAGATAGAAATAGAATGAGTGAACGTGGTTAAACCACAAAACTTTGTTGAATAAGTCAAGTAATAAAATAATGAACGTGGTTAAACCACAAAACTTTGTTGAAGAAATCAAGTAATAAAATAATAAACGTGGTTAAACCACAAAACTTTGTTGAAGAAATCAAGTAATAAAATAATAAATATAGAAATAGCAAAAATAGATAGAAATAGAATGAGTGAACGTGGTTAAACCACAAAACTTTGTTGAATAAGTCAAGTAATAAAATAATGAACGTGGTTAAACCACAAAACTTTGTTGAAGAAATCTAGTAATAAAATAATAAACGTGGTTAAACCACAAAACTTTGTTGAAGAAATCAAGTAATCAAATAATGAATATAAAATAGCAAAAATAGATAGAAATAGAATGAGTGAACGTGGTAAAACCACAAAACTTTGTTGAATAAGTTTATAGTACTAAAAGAACAAAGGACAAGTAATCGACGAAATAAATAACAAATATTATAAAATTATAAGACAAATATCTCGATGTAAATTGAAGATATTTTTTAAAATTAAAAGTCGATTATTTAGAGGTCTCCACACATTAAAAAAAAACTTTTTTAACTTTCAAATCTGTTTCCTCTGGTTCTCTCTTTATTCCAGCAGGTCCAACTTTAAAAGTGTGAAAGTGAATTATAACAAAAAGCCTGCGCAGACCATTAAATTGAGAAAAAGAATCACTGAAAGTTTCAATTGATTTATCATAAAAATATATTGTACAAATCGAATTTCTAGTCTCATTTCTTACAAACTAACAGAAGTATGTTAACGTTTTAATAACGAGAGGCAGATCAGAAGATTTAGATTCACTGAAAATATTAATATTAGTTTCTTAATATCACTAATAGATGGCGATAGGTATAGGCTATATGGCTATATAATTTATTTGCGTAACGCATCGCTTGCCTCCTAATTTATGCACGTCCGAAGTTGCTAATTAAATGAGAATGCCTTAAAAGGAAACATCAAGACCCATAACAGCAATGCACTCGATTACAAACATCTTGATAGCCTACAAACATTACAAAACACCTGTTGATGAGCTTCAAAGTATTTTACTTCTTAACTTTACATTAAACACGATAGCTTAGCCTACATATACCCGAAAAGTAAAAACAAAATTTAATAAGTACAATTTTAAAAATAACACTTAACTAAAATAAGCAGGTTATAAATTATTTTTAATTTAACAGAATAGCTTGCCCTACTTATACTGGGAAAGTATAAATAAAATGTTTTAAGTACGATTTAAAACAAACACTTAACTAAATCAAGCAGGACGTAAATTCTTCTTAATTTAACAGAATAGCTTAGCCTAAATATACCAGAATATTACAAACAAAACGTTATAAGTACGTTTAAAAAAAAAACTCATAAATAAAACAAGAAGACCATAAATTAGTTTTGATTTAACAGAATAGCTTAGCTTTCTTATACTGGAAAAGTATAAACAACATTTTGTAAGTATGTTTTAAAAGAACGCATGAATAAATAAAGCAGGACATAATTTCTTTTTAATTTAACAGAATAGCTTAGTCTACTTATACTGGAAAATTATAAACAAAATTTTCTAAATCAAGCAGGCCATAAATTCTTAGTTAATCTTAGATAAACAGGATAGCATAGTCTACATATACCGGAAAATTATAAAGAAAATTTTATAAGTACGATTTTAAAAGGAACACATAAAGCAAGCAGTCCATAAATTCTTTTTAATTTAACAGAATAGCTTAGCCTACTTGCATCGGATAAGTATAAACAAAATTGTATAGGTACGATTAGAGAAAGAATACATAACTAAATCAAACAGGTCGTAAATTCTTCTCAATTCAACAGGATAGGTTAGCCTACTTATAACAGAAAAGCATAAACAAAATGTTATAAGCATGATTTTAAAAAGAACACGTAAATAAAACCAACAGGCCATAAATTATTTTTAATTTAAAAGAATGGCTTAGCCTACTAATATAGGAAAAGTATAAACAAAATTGTATAAGTACGATATTAAAAGGGACACATAAATAAATCAAGCAGGCCAAAAAATATTTTTAATTCAACAGTATAGCTTAGCCTATTTATACCGAAAAGTATAAACCAATTTTTATAAGCATAATTTTTAAAAGAACACATAAATCAACCAGGCCATAAATTATTTTTAATTTAACACGATAGATTAGCCTACTTATACCGGAAAAGTATAAACAAAATGTTATAAATATTATTTTAACAAGAACACGTAAATAAATCAAGCAGGCCAAAAATTTTACGAAATTGGTTTTATCTCCAAAACGTGTCTTAGTTTATCTGAACACGAAAATTCTGACTAATAATGGAAATCATTTTTAAGCAGTTGTCATAAAAACGGAGATAATTTTTATATGGGCAAGTTTTTTTTTATTATTATATATAACTGCTCAATAAAAAACTAAGCATTGTGTCAATCGAAAAAGTGCTTATTGTTTTGTATCGTACAACATTGCATAATATTCGTATATATTAAAAAAGTTAGACATAAAGATATAGAACCACTGAAGCTATGGCAGATGACTGGATGAACAGACATTACGAAATTGTAGACTCCTATTTTCACTACGGAACCCTAAAAACCGAAAATAAAAACGGAGTATCAAATACGAGTAGAACTCGCGCTACTAGGGCTCCGTACATATTTATGCACTTAAAAACATTTAAGGATACGTATTATTTCTAATTAAACTATTTACATACATTAATTTTTCACAACGTAAATAATATATAGTCTGCTATATCTTTCAAAAACGTAAAGGAAACAAATTTTAAAAATCCACGTAGAATGAAAAATCATAGATTTTTGGATTTTCCACTTTACTTATGCTATAAGATCCTCTATTAAGACTTTCAATATGGTAGGTCGACCGAAAGTACCCGATAGGTTGCTATAATCAGTGGGTAAAACTATTCTGTGAATAAAAAATGCGCTCTAAGAGACCATATCATTGTATATAATGGCAATATATATCCGAGTAAAAGGTTTTGATAGACAGACGAACGGACCGACGGACAACCAAGTGATCCGATCCAATAAGGTACCGTTTATTTCACTTCGAGGACAGAACCTTAAAAACAAAAAACAAATTTTCAGCATTTCCCACATAAAATTAATCTCGAATCAAATTTCTCAATGAGTACAAAAGATGAACGCAAATACAATTACTTGATAAAAGCAACATTACCAAATGAATAATTTTTCATTACTATTGCGACAATATATTTCTAATACGAATAGCACAATAGTTTTCTTGTTTCTGATTTATTTAATAGTCAAGTTTTATGAAGCCTGCAACCACGATTGAACTCAAATGTCTATAACACTAACGAAATGATCTAAGCCGATCTCCGCAAGAGATACGGGTGTGAAATCCACCTAAAAGCAGAAAAATATTAAGGAAACTTATAAACTCTCTTATGTCTTTACCATTGTTACATACACACTTGCTTGATGTATTTATATCATGACAAATATTATTATTTAACAAGTAAAATCAGCCAATCGCTGGTAAAGATGCAAAAATTTCAAAAGGAATTTTTATTCGACAGACACATTAGAATCAAAACAATACGTGAAACATCAAAAGCTGGACACCCTACAAGAATTCATAAAAGGTATACCTGTATAAGCATAGTGAATTCGCCTTCAGAGCCAAATGTTATGAATATTATATTGATAGATACGTTGTTAAATTACATTTATTTTTATACGTCTTTTAACCGTCGTTCTTTAACCTTTTTTGAGAAAAAATGTCCTGAAAATGACGGATTTTTTAAACATAATTTTCTCTGAAACTTATAAAACTAGGATGATGATTATACATACGCTGTAATGCTTTTTTCATATAACGTATTTTTTATTTATAATTTTTTTAGTTCCCTTTAAGTGACCGTCTTGGGAAATTGTCAAATAAAGCTCACAACATGCATATTAACTTGTACAAGTTTAATCAAAATTTCGTTTGGCTCTGGAGCCGAATTCACTATTCTTATACTGATATACCCTTTAGCACTATCAGAAAATGAACATAATATTCGGCGTATATCTGTTCTATAAATGTAATAAAAATTATATTTAAACATCATTTAAATCCGCCAAACCGCCTTTGCCTATAGAGTGTGCATAAAATATGGACAAGACAGCGAACTTACTATATAAAGAACAAAAAATAAAACCAAAGATGGTTTAGGTTGAACTCTTCCACTCCACAAAAAGATAATTACCGAGATAAGTCAAATAACAGCATTCAGATCAAAGCCTGTTACACAAGATTGAGTACTCGAGTTTATAATTAACAATGCACCGTGTTGTCTTATCGTCATCACATTTTATTTCGAAACATCATAAAAGTCCGCCAAACCGTCTTTCATGTATTGTCAAAATATGGGTAAAACAACGAATTTAACACATAAAGAACAAAAAATTAAGATAAAAGGTGGTTTCCGCTGAACTTTTCAACTCCACAGACAAGATAATCACAAATAGTCAAAAAAACGTCATTTAAATCAAAGCCTGTTGCACAAGATTGAGTAATTGACTTTATATTTAACTATGCAACGTGTTATCTTATCGTCATTACATTTTATTTCGAAATATCATTAAAGTTCGCCAAACCGTTTTTACATGCATTGTAAACTTACGAGTAAAACAGCGAATTTAACACATAAAGAATAAAAAATAAGATTAAAGATGGTTTGCGCTGAACTTTTCCATTCCATAAACAAGACCATCACCAACATTCAAATAACGGCATTCCCATTACAACCTGTTACACAACATTGACCAATCGATTGCATAATTAATAACGCAACGTGATATGTTAGTATCATCATAACTCGTTTTTTTACTGAAGCAAATTTATATTCATCACCCGATCTGTTGCCGGGCAGGCACAACGCCTTATTATATTTATTTAATACTAGCAGAAATAGCCCGACATTCAGCGGGTTATCTTCTTCTATTTCTTTGTCATAAATTCGTCCTTAAAATAGATAAAGAAATCTTTTACTCGCAAAACTTTCACCATCGTATATATGGCATAAGTGTTTATTAAGACCATGACTTGACAGTCTCTGAATACAAACAGGACTCTAGAGTGTGTAGAGTGAATGAGTATTCTCTTTTCATATAAAGAGTTTTCGCTTTATTGAGTGTTTACATAAAATACATATTATACGATGCAAGACGATAAATTTCCGCTTCCTTCTTACAGAAATTTTCTTCCATTTCAACCTTTAGTGTCTTCTCCTCCCTCATCCAAATGGTAGAGGCACCAAGTTCAAAACGAGGCAGTTGAGGCACTAAGTCCAAAATGTCTCCCAACACCACTTTTCTCCTTGCTCTATTGCACGTATTTAAGCCACTTTCTGATCTACACACGAATTTTTCTCTTTGCAGCCAAGTTTGCTCCTTAAAATCCAGTGATTATATGAAAGCGGTAATGTGTTAAGGGTCAACTTTACCCAGTAAACACGTGTAACTAACGAAAACAGCAGTGATGACTGTACACTATAACATCACACACAATAAAACCGTATCTATTCATTATTAGAATTATCGGCATTCGTTAATATAATTTCCGAGTCTATGTGAACCTATAGGTAATAAATATATGTACTAGTAATAATAAACAATGAACAATTTTTGCCGTCTTCTCTTATATATATACACACACACATATATATATATATATATATATATATATATGTGTGTGTGTGTATGTGTGTATGTGTGTATATGTGTATATGTGTATATATGTGTATGTATATATATATATATATATATATATATATATATATATACACATTATATTGTCTACAATTAAATGAAACTACGTTATGTAGTATTATTTCTACTTTCTTTAATTTTTTTACCACGACCTAGGTTTCGTTGTATTACAACATCTTCAGGTGGGCTATTAGCAAAGATCTTTGCTTATATCCCACCTGAAGATGTTGTAATACGATGTTTATCCGTCTATGTTGTAATAACGAAACCTAGGTCGTGGTAAAGAGCTTAAAGAAAGTAGAATACTACATCACGTAGTTTCATTTAAATGTGAATAATGAATTTCTACAAAATTGACGTCAAATATATTCAACATTAGATTGTCTTTCTTTTTTATATCTTGTGATGTGAATGGTAGTAACCTCAAGTTTCCCATAGTGCACTACGGTGGTTGAAAATGGCCGGTTTTGAGAATTTTCCATTATCGACATAAACCGTCTAGACCTACAAACTACAGTCATTAAATGAACTAGAATGAGTGAGAATATACTTAGAATATAATCGAATATATTGTACTAGAATGAACAAGGAAGGATCGCAAATATTCTGGAATATTCCGAAGTATTAAGTGTAAATTTAAAAATTACTAACAATATAAAAAAAATATAAAAATTACTAACAATAATCATGAGAATCTACTAGAATATCCATGTGCTAGAATGAACTAGACAGGAAGGATCACGAAGTTTCTAGAATGTTCGAGGAGCATTATGTGTAAATCAACAAGACGCCAAATTTAAATGAAGAAAGCCATAGTGTGCTGGATGCAAACCAATATAGCTCCTAATATATAGCTCCAATACGATGAGCTATATAACCAATATAGCTCTTATTATATATAGCTCCAATACGATGAACTATATAACCAATATAGCTCATAATATATAGCTCCAATACGATGACCTATATAACCAATATAGCTCGTCATTGTATACAAAATGAAGTGTATGTAATAATGAGCTATATTGGTTATATGGCTCATCATGTGTGAAGATATTGTATGCAAAATTAAAATCAGCAAAAAGGTCCTATGGTGTAAAATGCTATTTATAACAAACAAGCAACCCCGCCCGGCTTCACACGGGTTGATGGTGGAAAGGAAAATTCTCAGATGTGTGGAATTTTTCAGACTTAATCCGTATTTATCGCCATAGATAGGCCAATTTACACAAAACCTATATCAGTCATCTACATTTGGGGTAACATTAAGTATCTATATCCGAATCATTTGTCTGACGTAATAAAGCAATAAATGTATATATTGGACTGTTGCATAGAGCTTGTAGGTTAGATCAAAACACGACTAATGGGAAGTTTTTTCTGACTCATTTTATTCATAAAATAACGTAATGATAACTAAACGTTAACTACAAATTTTAGTGAAGTGTGATACGAATTAGAAAATAATTATTCCATGACAATTAACAATCAGAAGACGTATCTTTATAGACTAACCTAAAACATTTCTTTATTTACTACATTTTTTAGTTCCACCGGATTAGGTGTAGAAACAAACGTATTATATTTTTGATGTGACACGTACAATTGGCCGTGTAGAAAACATTGAACGCTGAGATCTATTCCAGCAAAGCTTAAAGTCTAACCCTGTGCTTTATCTATTGTTATTCCAAATGCTAGCCGCTAAAAACATGACAGATCACACTGTCATAGAAAACAAATAACGATTTACGCTGCCCATAAATGTCAAGCCTTAAGATGTCATGATTGTTTACGACTTACTCGAGAATTTTTGTAATAGTTCAGCCATATTACATAAAAACTTCATAAATTATATAAAGAAACCTTCCTCGTGAATAACTCTATCTAGTGGTGAAAATCGCAAAAAATCCGTATAGTAATTTTTGAGATTATCCCTTTCAGACCGACAGATAGAGACTTAGTTTTATACTATGTAGTGATTGGCTATTATGACCAATTTTTTACCGTATAATCAAAATATTTTCAAGTTAAACGAAGTAAACTGTTAAAGCTACAAAAAATAATGTTCAGAAATGTTATTTAGGACAATGAAATCCACAAAATTTTCTAGAATGTATACCAGTTAACTAAGACAAATTGTTTATTAAAAGGAATTTTATGTAATATGACTGGTCCAGACTGTTCTCTGCACGACTAGATCACAGAATAAGTAACTATTGCGAAAATCGTAAAAAATAGTTATTTGGAAAAAACTTATCAAGCACGAGCAGGACTCGCACTGCGAGGGTTCCGCACAGATTTAGGCACTTATAAATATTTAAAGGTACATAGCTATTTCTCACCACTTAAATATATTCCTGCTACACTTTCATGTGCTTAAAACATGGTGCGTGCTTAAATAATTATTACTAGAATTATCTGGAACCTTCTAAAATCTCTGTTTTTTTTTTCATAATTTTAGGTTTAATAATCTCGTAAAAAAGGAAGAAAGAACATATAGATAAAATACCTAAAATTAAAAAAAAATATTTTGGGTTCCTTATAATTAGCCCTTCAAACGACACCCTGTACTATACATCAAATTGTTAATTCGTTTACAACCATATAATTGCCCGCCCTCCCCCACCTTAAATTTTTACATCAATATAATTGAGTGTATTTATTGTAATATATAAGTTAATTTATTGTAACAGATTTCAGGTTTCTACGGCAAGCTATTTCAGAGAAAAACGCTGGACAGACGGACAAACAGACAGGTGAGTGATGTTACAAGGTCCGTTTTTCCTATTAAGGTAAAGAACAGTAAAAAGCTATTAAAACTAATGCAGTAAGATGCGTTTATAGATATGTAATGTATGTGGTATTCAATTCATATCACTCTTATAAGCTGATTACATCGCGTGGGTTTTTTGGACAATCATCACTTCTCTCTTTTTTTATTAACAGCAAGGAATTCAGTTACATTAAAAATAAAGAAGTTTAATTGTTTTATTGCGAATTAAATGCTCGAGTGTCATCCACACAAGCTCGCGGACGAAGTTTAACTTCTCGGTTCTATTTGTTCATTAATTATAATTAACTTTTTGACATTCTCCCCCGCCAAGTAATTATTTTCTCAAGCGTTACATAATTTTAAAGTGACAAAATGACTCAGACATAGCTAAAGAAATCTCACTTCAGAAACACACGATGTAACTTTTTTACGCCAAATCACACGTGTAATTATTAACTCAAACATGTCGAAAGACACGCGCGGCCCGCTCGCACTAGATATGCCATATGTACAAAACCCAGCGTGTCATTTGGGTGTACGCATACTAAGCAATATAAACAGTACACTCACGTTTAACCTACTCACACAAAGACCTGACACATGTTCGTGTGCGTAAAAATCCAATGCAAGTGCACTCACTCTTTCTCGCTTGAAGTGTGCATTTGCACAATTCCGTGACACGATGTTTGAACAGACATGGCATATCTAGTAGAGAGCGGGCCGCGCGTGTCTTCCAACATCTTTGGATTAACTCAATCGAGTGGCGGAAACGCCACCTGTCGGACGCGTTCAACATTTATTTTCCCAAGCGTTACATAATTTTAAAGTGACAAAATGACTCAGACTTAGCTAAAGAAATCTCACTTCAAAAACACACGACATAACCTTTTTACGCCACATCACAAGTTTAATGATTAACGCCCAACTGTTACCTTAATATTTAAACTCGTACATGGAAACATAGTAAACTAACTCAACTCACGTTACTCCTGCTACATTTTCCTGGCACCGCTTGAAAAGAAATGTGAATAACTGCATCAACAGACAAGAAAAGCTTTGAATTCCATGTAAACAAAGATTCACCATTACGACTGTATCTTTACATATAGGCTGTATCAAACTACAAGTTTGTTGTAATCCATAATTAAAATAATGACGTGCAGTAACAAATAGAAGATAAATACGTAAAAAAAATCACGCCAGAAAAAATTAAAAAACCTCTTCTATATAAACTTTACCCTCCCAATTGTTAGCAAAAATATATAAAAGCTCCATAATAAGAATTGTCTGGTTGAATGAATATCCTAGTCCTTAGAATCACTGAACTGAAGACAACTCATGTCACACCTCATTACTCGAGACCAGACGAAAATTGCTTTTAGATTACAAAGAACTCAATGTGAAAATATAACTGAGTAACTCTCAGAAAAATAGATAGCATTTACATCATACCGAACAGGTGAATTCTATCAATATATAAAAAACAAGAATAATACACAGGAAAAACAAAACTTAAAATAACAAATTTATGAAAAACCGTCATATTTCTCAAAAACTACAAAATTTTAAAAGCAACTATTCTCTCTTAACTCAGTTTTGTGTAGTGCACATCCCTAATTTTCTACAATAATTTTATCAATCGGTAATTAATATAAAGTGTGTGAAAGTTTTCAATACATTTAATCGATTTCCAGTTCGGTTAGTATCATCATTTTTTTAAACAACAACAATACTGAAACCGTCTCACTAAGGTAATTCTTTGGGCACTTCTCTTTGTTTTTAAATGAAATATTTTGTATATTTTGACTCTATTATAGCAATTATTTTGAAAAATCTTTCGGGTAAACATTATTTGATTGATAATGAAAATTTGCGACTAAATATAGGTACAGTATCTCACAAAATAATCATAACAAGGTCATTAAAAAGGAAAATATTTTTATATTAAACATTTTTGTTAATCAAACGATAAAAAAATTTGATTAGAAGAAACTGTCACAATCATTATTTAACTGTACAAATTATTTCATACTATACCTTACAAATTTATCAGTAATTTTAAAGACAAAATTTCTGCTAAAATTGCTGCGTAAACACATACAATATTTAAAACATATAACCAACTCTCTAAAACTGTCTTACATAAACACGTACAATATTTAAAAGAAACATATAACCAACTCTCTAAAACTGTCTTACATAAACACGTACAATATTTAAAAGAAACATATAATCAACTCTCTAAAACTGTCTTACATAAACACGTACAATATTTAAAAGAAACATATAATCAACTCTCTAAAACTGTCTTACATAAACACGTACAATATTTAAAAGAAACATATAATCAACTCTCTAAAACTGTCTTACATAAACACGTACAATATTTAAAAGAAACATATAATCAACTCTCTAAAACTGTCTTACATAAACACGTACAATATTTAAAAGAAACATATAATCAACTCTCTAAAACTGTCTTACATAAACACGTACAATATTTAAAAGAAACATATAATCAACTCTCTAAAACTGTCTTACATAAACACGTACAATATTTAAAAGAAACATATAATCAACTCTCTAAAACTGTCTTACATAAACACGTACAATATTTAAAAGAAACATATAATCAACTCTCTAAAACTGTCTTACATAAACACGTACAATATTTAAAAGAAACATATAATCAACTCTCTAAAACTGTCTTACATAAACACGTACAATATTTAAAAGAAACATAACCAACTCTCTAAAACTGTCTTACATAAACACGTACAATATTTAAAAGAAACATATAATCAACTCTCTAAAACTGTCTTACATAAAATTGCTCGCCTTTATATCAATATGCATATAAGACATGAAATTTACAAATAAAAATTAATTCAATGGGGAGTCACCGCATCCAGCGGATTCTAAAAAACGACTACAAAACGTAAGTGATCCAATAAATATTCTTTTTTTCTTTTAAGACAATGAATGCTAAAAATTCAAAATGGTGACAGATTATAGAAGCAATAATTAACGATTTTTAGATAAAAATTGTTCTCTGAAGAAAAGCCGATAGTCGGCGCTGTGCCTAAAAGCGTTTTATACGATCATATAAAAATATTCAATTGTTTTTCATCACATTTTTTCATTTCAAGATTATCAGTGTTTTTACTGTTTTTAATAAATATAATTTGTTGTATAATTTAAAACAAACAAAATGTTGACTGGCCAAACCTAGGGGACAATTCAGAATTAACGATTTCAAAGCTTTGAGGTGTGTATATATATATTTATATATATATATATATATATATATATATATATATATATATATATATATATATATATATATATATATATGTATATATACCATTTTATCACTGACAGCTCAAAGTACAACTCTTTACTCTTTCCTCATTTAATAAGGCAAAATAGTACACGATAGAGTAGTCTATATACTAAAAATATTAATATAAGTTGCATCTTAGTAGCAATTTAATATGCAACAACATTGTAGTTTTTGAGTGAATCAGAAACAAACA
This sequence comes from Druceiella hillmani, assembly GCA_039881145.1. Lineage (NCBI taxonomy): Eukaryota > Metazoa > Arthropoda > Insecta > Lepidoptera > Hepialidae > Druceiella > Druceiella hillmani. The sequence continues at coordinate 5,098,420 of JAYKKI010000013.1, forward strand.
AACAAACCTGTTTTCTTTATAACAGAACTTTTACAGGCTAAATACGATAATTAGCCAAAACAAAATTTAAAACATAACATATACAGCAAGGGATAAATGGGAATTTTTTCATAATTTACTAAAAAATCTCACTCTTAATAAAGTTACGAAACGGTGTCCTGAATGCATTTTAATAAAATTTTATAGTTTTATATAGCAATATAAATTAAACAGTTGCAATTATACTGCAATAGAAATCATAAAAATTGTAACTCTATCCACTGCTACTTAATTAATTAACAGCGACATCTATTCCACTTACATATAACCATCATAAATGTGTAATTTTGTAATTCTCCCCAAGATGTCACTATTAATTTTATATTTATTAAAGATTTTTAATTTGATGACTCAACGGTATAATCACGTAATAACGGTATAATCACTTTGTCAGACTTTAGTAAACTAAAGTTTGAAGATCTAGAAATAGGTAGCATAGCACAAATTTTCCTGCGCGATAAGTGGGCGAAGTTGCAAATATTGCATATTGTAGAAAATTAGACCGTACACACCAGACAAGCAGACGAAATCTCCCAATTAAACTGGTGACAGCAAAACCAATGTTACCATTATCAAATTTATTACACAACGTGAAATAATAAAACTGGACAGATAACGAGGCGACAGTCGGCACGTACGCGTTCAGGGTCGCATCGGATGATTTTTTGCGACAATCTTTCAGCTGAGTCACTCCCGAGCGACATTGAAACGATATTAAAAACGATAGTGGTGAAGACAGGTCGACGAAAATTTTCCGAGCATAAACGTTGATGAACAGTCGTGCATGGTAGTGAAGAATCTGTAGTTGTTTATACTATCTGGCAATGAATTAAAATATGGCGTACGTAAGTTGCGCTAATTAAAATAAAATTTGGAACTCTTTCGTTAGGTTGGTACGATCTAGAATACAAGTATAATTTTTAAAATTACAAAACGGTGAATTCACGTGAAATTCAGCTATTTTCAATAAGAGGAACACACGTACGCACAAATGAATAAATTTTGAAATGCAGATTAAATTCAAATATCTAATAGGCTTCTAATAAATTATATGACTAATACGAGCAAGAAGTTTTAAAAATAGAAGAAATTTGAATTGAATTCGAATAGGGAGTAAAGCAAAATACATTTATCGATTTATTTTATATCGATAATTTAATAACATATCAATACGACCACATCACTGACGATAATATTTTGCCCCAATAAAACTATTGTCGTTTCGCAACAAGCAGCCGACCTTCACCCGGGTCGCCAGCAAGTTTGCCGAACTTGTCTACGACATTGTCTCGTCGTTTTCTGGTCACATGTCAATCAGAAATATATATTTAAATATAATTCTGGCTGCGGGGCTTAAAGGATTTATTTGTTTACCATTTGTTAGTCGTACATACCTCACATCGCTACTTTTTCCACATTCAACCATTATTTGGGCTAACAGAAAAATGATGCAAAAAGAACCAATTTAAAAACGAAATCATGCACTTTAAATGTATGATATAAACAAATTTTTTTATATTTTTCTGTATAATAACAGCGATCACCATCTGAAAAAACGAATCGAATACCTTTTGCGTATTCCGACACGCTCTTGTCCAGTTTATTTGATAATGAAATCTTAACTTTGCTAAAATAAATTGTTAAGTTTAACTTCGCTTATAAATTTTAATGAACCGTGTTTAACTTTGGGTTAATGAGCGTAACAAGTTTACTGTAGATGGAAATGATGTAATAATTAGTTATAGATTTTGTTTTAAAACATCATTACGTATACTTGTTAAGAGTAATAAACAATAAGTTTAATCTAATAACGATTTATGATCTGTTAGCTACAGCATAAACTCTCTGAATCGATTTCGGCGCGATGATGCTGGAAAGTGGACCGAAAATTTAATGTGCTTCAGTGAATCTTAGAGTACCAGCGTATGAAGAGGAATATGCTTAAAAATTGGGAAGCTCTTCCATTTCTGAATGAGGTTAACAAAAGCCTTCATCTAAACCAATAACACAATACCATTCTTTATTATTTTTCAACCCAAAAAACCCCATCACTAAATTAAATCTTAATATATTTTTAAATTAACAGGAAATGTATATAGGGAGAAATCAAGCAAGTACTCGATTAACTTTATGAACACCAAGTATACAAAACACTTATCAAGTCTATTATATTAATACTTGCAAAAAATAGGCAGTTATGGAGACTGCTGACAGAAATGAAAATTTAAAACTGTGAAATAACAGTGTTTTTTTAATTTCCAAATTAATTATAGTATCGAAAATTAAAATTTCATAATTTATAAATGAAAATTATTAACATCAGTCTGGTTATATACATTATTATATGATTTATTTATTAGTCAAAACTTATGATGGACTACGCAAACCCAGTACAAAATATAAATACAACTAAAATGAAATACTCGTAATAATTAATGTACACTTATATTATTTATACATAGTATTTAATAAATTTCAGTATCTTAGTATTCACTATTAAGATAACTCCTAAGCCCTATAAAATACCCATTGCAGAGGTTAAATGTTAGAAAAATAAAAAACAATAATATCAGATTTTTAAAAGCAAATATTGAAACGAATATTGGAAATATTTAAAAATAAATGCTTTGTTTTGTTTTTCATTTTTCTATATAAAAATATTAACGTATTCAGTATTGCACAGTGACCCTACAATTAAACAATTAAAATAATAACCAAACTAAAACACAATTTAAACAATACACAGTATTTACACACTGATCTTTCCACGTGGTCAATTTAACTTTACTTGTCTGGATATACACAACATTAATGTTGCACAATCCCTTATAGCTACAGAATAATGATATTACAGCATGTCGGTGACGTGAAGTCACAAAATTTTACTCATCCAAAAAGCGTTCAACGCGTCTAAAGGAATCGTTACTTGATATTTAGGATATGTTAAAGATATTTAGGATCACAATAATAGAGAGCTCAAATGAAGTGTACACACAATATTTTGCTAATAATTAAGAAAAAAGGAATTATGTTTCTTCGTATAGACAGGTACACCAGCTATACTAAATACTTAGATAACGTCATACAACTAAATTAACTACTAACACTAGATAGCGCTGTATTTGCAGCTTCTTAAGCCCCATATTTAACATTCGAAACGTCCATTATATGTACTAATATTTTATAAATTATGGAATAACGCCCACATATTTATTGAATAGCTTCCAAAAAATACATTTCATGATTTTCTTAACTAGGTTCCAACGAGACAGGATTTATATGGTTTATTTTAGTTTAAAAAACAAAGATTGATTCCCGTACTTCAGTTGGAGTTCAGAAATCAATACTTTACGTCTGCACCGATGACTGGTTTGAAGATGCGGAGAAATAGAGGTATAACAAAGATTTTCAACACAAGCCGTAGATAATGTCTATCCAAGTGTCGAATTTTTTTAAAATTTCAAGTTCTTAACTCAAGTGGAAGTGATCGAATAAAATGTTTACATAATCACGCAAAATGTTCCCAAAAACGTTTCTAACTTGAAAGTATTAAGTAGTCGATGTCGAAATTAAACATGTTTGGTGTTTTGTCACATTTGTACCTAGACGCTCTGTATGCGAGCACTGAAATTGTATTAAAAGTGATATAAACAACCAGTGAAGTACCGAACTTCCCAAATATAAATACGAGTTCATGTACTACCCGAGTATCAAATTTCAAGTTCTTACCTCAACTGGAAGTGATCGAATAAAATGTTTATATAATCACGCAAAATTAACCCAAAAACGTTTCTAGCTTGAAAGTATTAAGTTGTCGATGTTGAGATTAAACACGTTTAGGGTTCCTAGATGATCTGTATGCGAGCACTGAAGTTATATTAATAGTTATATAAACAACCAGTGACGTACCGAACTTCCGGAATGCAAATACTAGTTATATACTCGCCAATATCCTTCGTTACATCACTAGGCATAACTTATCAACGGATACTTAACGTCACGACAAATCTCTGATAACAACTACTCGCAGAAAATCAACTTTTGCACGCGAAAGAAAAAGAAACTTACAAAAATTTCAAAACATTCGTCATTTTGCACTCAGATACGGCTAAACCACATATTTTACCTCTATGCATATAAATGACATTGGAGTGTCTTTCTGTGATTTTGTCTGTGAAATAAATTCCTGTTTTTGAAGTGATTAGTTTCATTACAGTCTGTCCCTCTTTCTGCCTATCTCACAATACATATGTTATATCCAAATTCGCATAACAAAGAAAGTGTATATTATTTATACAGTGACTCTATGTATCAAACTGAATATATCAAACTTTTTCTTTGAAAATATGACATATTTTTCCTTGGAATCGTAATTTTGACAGCGATAATTTTTAAAAAATGGTTCAGAATTTTCGTATAGTTCCATAATATTTTTTACATAATTTAATGCACAGAATCACTTGTATTAATAGCTGACACGTTTTTGTTGTACTCTCTATGTATGTAAAAAGAACATATCTGTTATTCATATAGGTGATTATGTAACAAAGAAAGTGTCTATTATTTACACAGCGACTCTATGCATCAAACTGAATCTATTCCAAACCTTTTTCTTTAACAAAAGAGTATTTTTTTATTTGGAATCGCAATTTTGACAGCGATTCTTTTTAAAAAATGGTTGGGAATTTTTGTATAGTCCCATAATATTTTTTACATAATTTAATGCACAGAATCACTTGTATTAATAGCTGACACGTTTTTGTTGTACTCTCTATGTATGTAAAAAGAACATATCTGTTATTCATATAGGTGATTATGTAACAAAGAAAGTGTCTATTATTTACACAGCGACTCTATGCATCAAACTGAATCTATTCCAAACCTTTTTCTTTAACAAAAGAGTATTTTTTTATTTGGAATCGCAATTTTGACAGCGATTCTTTTTAAAAAATGGTTGGGAATTTTTGTATAGTCCCATAATATTTTTTACATAATTTAATGCACAGAATCACTTGTATTAATAGCTGACATGTTTTTGTTGTACTCTCTATGCACGTAAAAAAAACATGTCTGTTATTCATATAGGTGATTATGTAACAAAGAAAGTGTCTATTATTTACACAGCGACTCTATGCATCAAACTGAATCTATTCCAAACCTTTTTCTTTAACAAAAGAGTATTTTTTTATTTGGAATCGCAATTTTGACAGCGATTCTTTTTAAAAAATGGTTGGGAATTTTTGTATAGTCCCATAATATTTTTTACATAATTTAATGCACAGAATCACTTGTATTAATAGCTGACACGTTTTTGTTGTACTCTCTATGTATGTAAAAAGAACATATCTGTTATTCATATAGGTGATTATGTAACAAAGAAAGTGTCTATTATTTACACAGCGACTCTATGCATCAAACTGAATCTATTCCAAACCTTTTTCTTTAACAAAAGAGTATTTTTTTATTTGGAATCGCAATTTTGACAGCGATTCTTTTTAAAAAATGGTTGGGAATTTTTGTATAGTCCCATAATATTTTTTACATAATTTAATGCACAGAATCACTTGTATTAATAGCTGACATGTTTTTGTTGTACTCTCTATGTACGTAAAAAAAACATGTCTGTTATTCATATAGGTGATTATGTAAGAAAGAAAGTGTCTATTACTTACACAGCGTCTCTATGCATCAAACTGAATCTATTCCAAACCTTTTTCTTCAACAAAAGTGTATTTTCTTCTTTGGAATCGCAATTTTGACAGTGGTTCTTTTTAAAAAATAGTTGAGATTTTTCGCATAATTCCGCAAATTCTACATAGTTTAATGCACAGAATCACTTATATTAATAGTAGATGCATTTATATTACACTCTGTATGTATACGTACGTAAAAAAAATTGTAACAAAGGACGTGTCTATACTTGAAACTGAGTATATATCAAGTATATATCAGGCGTGTGGAAAAAATAGTATACATGTTTGATAGTAGACACGTTTTTCTTACACGCTGTATGCATGCATACGTAAAAAAGAACGTGTCTATTATTCGCTTAGGTGATTCTGTAACAAAAAACATGTCTATTAATCATACAGATGATTCTATACCTCAAACTGAATGTGTATTTAAAGCGTGTTTCTGACAAAAAATATGTAATTTTTTTCATTGAAAACGCGACTTTGACAGTTACTTTTTCAGAAACGGCTGAGAATTTTCATATAATTCCTTTCCATTTTCTATTCAATTTGATGCAGAAAATCACCTGTTTTATTAACAAATACTGGCAATAATATTTTTTAGGGTTCTGTATCTAAAAAAAACGAAACCCTTATAAGATCTGACTGAACTGACGCATCTGTCACTTTGTTCGTCACAGCCCTTTTTTCTCAGAAACAGCTTAACGTAGCAAGTTCCTACGCTAATTTGGTATAGTAATAAAACACATTAAACAGCTTATATCTCAATAACAAAGACTCAAAAACATTAGATTTTTTTAAATTCCATATATAGCGTGGATATCGTTTGAAAAAGCTATTAATAAGCCCCCTCCCCCTTGTTTTAAACTACTGAACATAAAATAGACTTTTTAGAAGCCAACGCAAAGGTTATAGGAAAACTTTTTATTTTTATTTATTTATTGGAACGACGTTCTTTTACGCGGCTTATAGTAGAGCGAACTGGCAGAAATCGTCACGTAAAGAAAAAGCGTTATGCCTCCTCCAGGCGACCTTTCCCTCTCTTTCTGTCTGTCTCTTTCTATTATATACGGTTATATGCATGTGTGTTCGTGTGAGTATCGACATTATGCCCGGTTAGCTGTATAATCTCAATTCAAAAGACGTGTAAATATTATCTAAACTTATTTCTTTTATTCTACTTTCTATTGTAAGCCAATCATCTGCCAGACCGTTTCCAATTCGGTATGTATTTATTTGCATTATAAATTATTGCCATATAATTTACTTGATATTAAAAATTTATAAATTACAAAAGTTTTCGGCAAATTCATTCATTTTCATTATCACTTTATTATTGATGAAATAAATAAAATTAATAAATTGTCACCATATTCATTTATTTTCATCCAATAATTAAACTTTATTTAGATATTTTCAGTAAATTTAACAATTCATTATATTAATTTAAATTTTATTCATGCATATAATACATAAATTTATAGTTAAAAATTAAAGATTTTTAAATATTGAATATATTTGGCGTTAATTTTGTAGAACTTCATTATTCACACTTAAATGAAACTACGTGATGTAGTGTTATTTTGTACTTTCTTTAATTTCTTTACCACGACCTAGGTTTCGTTGTTATTTTAATATCCCACCTGAAGATGTTGTAATACAACGAAACCTAGGTCGTGGTAAAGAAATTAAAGTAGAAATAACACTACATCACGTAGTTTAATTTAAGTGTGATTAAAGATTTTTATAAAATTGACAGAAATTCCTTTAGAAATTAAAGGAATTTCTGTCAATTTTACAAAAATACATATTATATAGCGAAAGGGACTGCGTTCCAACTTGGCGTGCCCCCTCTGATTCATTTTTTTATCATATAAGGGGAAAAATCAAATACAAATCATAGTTATATACAATGAGTGAGATTTTTAGGTATTAGCTTAACTTGTATCCTTACATCCCACATTAAATAACATTCTACGCATATAGACCTTTAAACTTACGTAAAACTTAGTATAATATACCAAACACCAAAAACGGTAATACATTAAGTTAAATTATATAACACGTAATATTGATAAACAATCATAGAAATCAATCATTCATTAAAATTCACGAATCATCATCAATGATAAATAAAATAATAATAATAGAACAATAATAACAACTACAAAAACAACAGCAGACACAACAGAAAATAAATAAACCTGCAAAATTTGAGTTGCGAAAATGGGAGAATGATTGAAAATTTTATAAAAATAAAAAAAAATAAAAAATATAACGTCACATGATTTCAAAGGACTAATGGTTGTAGAGTATCCGGATAACTGACTGCCTGTACCTGCTGGAAGCTAGCGAGTGAGCTAGCGAATATGTCGACAGAAAGAAATGCTCTGTCGCGATTGTCACAAAGCATGGGGAATGGTGCATGATCACTAGTAGCGGTGCGAGCGGAAGGTAGTTAGAAAAGCACACACGACTGCTACTGAAGCTGAGGCACTACGATATTCGTGAGAGAAAACTTCGACTTCGGCCTACGATGAATGTGCATCCTTGTGATGTTCTATCGCGACAACCAAACGCAAAAACAAGATGAGACACTTTATATTTTATGGCGGCAAATAAATTATATGTTGCATATTTAGTTTTATCTACAAAATAAGAAAAAAATAAGGAAAAGGCGATGGTGAATGATACTATCCATAAATTATAAAACACATCATATATGAGATCCTTACGCTTGTGGCCCGGTTCTTTCGGTTTCCATAATTTCTCGTTACTCGAATCTATATCGAAATTATACGCCATCTAACTTAATTTACGCCGACACGTCCGCTACGCTCCATATTTGCGCACGGAATAACAGAAAAGTACAAAAATCCTTTGATGTGCTCATGTGCTCATTCAAGCAAACAAACTTTCTTAAAATGAAAAGTTTTATCGGATATTAAATCATAACAACTATGAAAAAAACTTAAAGTCATAAAGGAACAAAAAAAACAATAAGTTTATAAAGTGATTTCAAAAATAATTGAACTAAAACAAAAAAGATGAAAATAAAAAGAAATTTGTTAATAACACTATCCATTTGTTTTTAAATGAAAGATAATTATTGTGAATATCGTGATTCATTTTTTAAATACGTTATACGTAATATAATTTAGAAATTATTATGTAAAACGCATCATTTAGTTGTCAGTAAATACAAGTGTATGCTATTAGGAAACTAGTATGGAACACTGTATTTTATTAAAAATATCTCCTTTAGAAATTATAGAAATTTCTGTAAATTTTAGCTGGAAAAAATAAAGAATGTGAGTGCGGAATCCTTCATTATACGTAGCAATTAAGACTTATTGCACATCTCTAGGGATGTAAGCCGATATCGATTTGTAATCTACTCCTCTCACAACGGAACTATGCCGCCCATATTTGTCAAGTATTTTTTCATCGATGTCTGTCACTGATATTTTATAATAATCTTACTCGATGTACTCAGTATATAAAAATACTCGTATCGCCAAAGTCTACTACCGAACTACCATATGGGCGCAATCGGAACAACTGTGACATATGTTATAAAGCACAATTGCCATTTCAAGAGTACGGTAATTAAATGGGTACATTACATTACAACAATCTTTTTTGACCGCATTGAAACGATATTGCAATGTGCGTATAAATCGTTTCTACGCCCGTTCAATCATATCAGAATATGTGACATGGTATGCATTCCAGACTACTACGCATATTCAAGTTGAGACCGCACAAGAGTTACGTAAAGAGTTCGATACGTTCTCATTTGCTTAAAGACTTTGATAGTTCTTAATACAAACCCAACAAAGCGTAAGCCAGTGGGATAATCTGTTTGATGTGAGAATTAAAATGTAAGTTACGATCAACCATCACGCCAAATATGGGGAATATAACATCCACTATATTTTAACGCCTGCGAAAGATGTAGTAGAGGATATATATATATATATATATATATATATATATATATATATATATATATATATATATATACGGTATCCGGGAATAAGTATCGGATAATAAAACGCTATTCGTTGACTATAAAGGAATAAGCCTAAATGAGTGCAAAAAAATATTACACATAACTCTTCTTAACACACCCAATACTTGCTTGGAGCGCGGTGCTTGCCCGGGCACCTAGATGTCTTCATTATTTTTGTGTTGTTTCTTGCTGGTTATTCCCCTGTGCGGCACTGAATAATGTGCGTAAGTATCGTGTGTATAAAAAATGACAAATACTTGTGAATATTATTTTGAATTTTCTGAAAAAAAAAGTCATCATCAATCAGTTTTTCAATCAACGAATAACGTCAAGGGAATCGAAATGTTCCAAGAGTATTTTACAGTTAAACTTTTAAACCATTTAGTTACATTAAAATGTATAAAATTCTGATTGACAATTAAACGCAATAAGACGAAAATGATAGTTGTTGACCGTGCTAACGAAAACTCGCTCGATGTCACAAAATTCACGAATTTCGAGGTGATTCAATCATACGTCTATTTGGGGGCATTGAGTTCTAATAATGACGGATGTAGAGACGAAATCGAAAGGCGTATGACAATTATTGGACCTGCTATGAACGAAGCTAAGTCAGATATGGAAGACCAGTGACATCATAAAAACAACAAAAATCCAACTCGTTCGAGAATTATTTTACACCATTTTCCTCTACGTCGCAGAGAGGTGGACACTAAGTAAAAGTAAGAGAAAGAATATAGATGCCCTAGAAACATGATATTGTTCCATAATAATGCATCCATATTCCAAGAACATGATATCAGGCAGAATTTGTCTTCTGCCATGTGTCGCAGCTTAGCAACGACAGTATTGAACAGGGAGAAGTAAAAAGATGGGGAGCTTGGATAAGATGGACAGATCAGGCTAAGGTAGCCATGAATATTATGATGGAGAACAGCTGACATTCCTCGAAAAATAGCTGACATAGTGGAATGACGACTTGACACGTGGACCACGGCCACTCTGTCCTGAGTATAACGACTAAGTAGAAGAAAATAATATATCAAAATACTGCACACAACATAAAAGCACCAGGATGTTTATGACTAATTAATACAGGTTATTTCTTAAAAGTGTCCTTGTGTTTTAAGAATGGACCGTGCAGTTCCGTACTCGAATAAAGGATATAATAAATAACTCAACCGTTAAGAATAATGCCGTCAATAAATTTAACAGTAAATAAAAAAACTACATAAAAAAGACAATAAAAAAAACAGTCATGGTTTCCTCTTTTTACTAGCGAAGCTAATACAGCATTCAAGATAAACACATTATCACCCAACGCAGACGGCTGACAATAATCGGAGAAAAACAAAACATATGATAGTTAATACTCCAACGCACACCTCCTACAAAAATCGGCCCTATAAAGATTCAGAGCAACTCTCACCGACGTTCGTCGATCCAAACGTTACGTGTTAAAACGCGCAAATGGAGAGGAGGATAGAACATAGACTGAACACGCGCTGACGGAGACGGCAGACGTTTAGTCGACGATTTACGCTCCTTAATTTGTGCATTAAGACGGTGGAAATTCGGCCATCAACCTTTTTCCACAAAAATAGGTAATTGTCGGCCGCTGACGCACCACCTACGAAGGTCTTCGTCTGCATTTCGCAAAAAATTAATTTATCGTTCTGGCCACACCGGCACTATTAAATTACCATCGAAAATGTTATAATTTAACTTATACTTATTACGTTTAACTCCACTAATTATTACCTAACTTACATTTGATACTTTTAACGAGCATGCGTAATGATATTATCAACAGCAGCTGACAAAGAACACGGTAATTATTACATCACTTCCGCCTACAGCAAACTCATCACACTCATTAACCAAACGTTTAAAGCCACGAATTAGCTTCATTAAAATTTCTTAGCATAGTTCTGTCAAGTTAGCCTCAATAAGTTCGATCCACATTAAGATATCTATACCAGATAATACGCATCATTTTATTTCAAGCAAATCATTTTGTTCCTGTAAACGTACCGCAAAAAACTATAAGAAAACGTTTTAATTTATATTACATAAGAATGATCTAATAAATTAAAGCAATGGCTTTTCGTAGGTAGGTCTGTTTATTTGAAAATTGCTCAGCAAATAGTACACCTGTTTTTATAACAATTTTCTAACTCATCATTATATTTAACACCAAAATTAGTCAACGTTTTGTAACTTTTCAGGATTTCTAAGGAAACAATTTTTTTAGTTAGGCATTTGTTTTCCAAAATGGTTCCAACAAATTTAATGTTTTTTTTTCTTATATCATTAGTTTTATTTTCAGACTATCATAAATTATATTTGTGCAAAATTTTAAATATCTAGATTAGGTAAAAACACGTTTATATGAAAAAAATCTCGTTTTACAGTCGAAAAGTCTAAACGTTCCATACGTTAACTAAGACCCGATACAGAAACACGATACATAAAAAACACGTAATAGAACTGAGATAGCAGTAGAATATATGGAAAATCACTGTATACAAGTAAATACATTTTCAAGGAGAACTGGAACACATTTCCGACTTACACCGGTGGCGGCAAGAACCTTTGCTTCCTAGAATCCCGTTATTTTACATTTTTTGTAAATCCAACCGGCCTTCCAAGAAAAACATCTTATAAATCATAATCAACTATAACATGAATATAAAATTAATTACATAAAATAAATTATTTAGATTAAATACTGCATTATTTTGAGACGGTGCTAAAATATAAAATTCCATTTTTCCCACTTCTTGGATGTTGGTGGTAAAAAAATAACCTAAAACCCAATGTGAAATATTTTTCCAAAATGTGATGATACAAATGTTTTTCTTGCTGCTCAACACACATTTTAAAAATACTCTTTTTTTTACTCCAGATCTGTATTTGAGTTCACAAAACTAAAGTGCTTATGAAAATTAATCAGATAAGTAGAAAATCTTGGAGGCTAAGATATAGTATTTAAAAAGGTATCTTGAAACACACAATTAATTCAGTACGCTGATGATAAATATTCGAAATAAATTATTTACCACTAGTACATTCTAATAACTTTATCAAATTTGGCATAGCTGAAACTGTCACAAGGGATATTAAGAAATATGTCACTGAGACATATTCATTAAAAAATTCAAATAAAAAATTGATGATCCTCAAAATTCTAGTTAATATAACTCAATAAAAAATATATTTCATGTGAAATAAATTCGCAAAAGCAACAAATTATAAAAATAATTTACTAAAAACTAAAAAAATTTAAAGTCAAATAAGAAGACAACCGCATATCACCCGATCACATGTTGATATGACACAATAATGCTTTACTTCGTCTCGAAAGACCTGCGCGCATGCGTCGTAAAGCCCCCACCACCCTTGTTGCTTGTACAGTCGAGCAAATTCAACACAATATTTTAAGAATATGCAATGTGATGAGAAGTTTTATAACAAAATAGAATTTACTTACCTAATCCTTGCAAAATTTGTGACTCATGTTTGTAAGGAGAAATGAACCTACTAAAATATAAACTGTAGAAGCCCGTAGATATACGATGAAATAAAACCGGCAGTAGTTATAGACCCCTCTCAAACTACGGCTGAGTTAACAACGAGGTTTGACGTCGCTGTCAAATCAGGAAAATATAGAAGATATAGAAATGTGTATCTTAATAGAAGGACTGAACTTATATCAATGGGGAAAACGCGCCAAGGTCTCGCTCTATTGAACCGACAAAGAATTAAAATTCTATCAACCGAACACAGATAACCTATTGGGAAAAGGTATATATGTCCAACAACTGTAAAATTTGCTCACAATCGTTGTGTCAAACATCCTGTGCCGAAGTTATCTACTGTTGCTTCAAACGACATTATTCTTAGAGCAACTGAAAATAGTTTAAAAATTGCAAAAGATTATGCAGAATTCCACAGTTAAGCAATTGTTTTTCCACTCGGCTAACGCCCAAACACACAAGGCACAATATACCACCTTAAAAAATGCATGAGCTACAGGCTGACACTATTCATCACTTAACCTACTTGTCGGATGTTGCGCTATCTCATTGCATGCGTATATTTTATCAAAGTTAAAGCATTTGTTAGAAAGTAAAACTTTAATTTTTAACAGTCGTAACGGTGGAAACTGTCCAAAACTTCTCGACATCCATTCAACTAAAATTTGAATTGATTTTTCGGCAAGTTTCATTTCACGGCTCATTTCACAGTAGAATACAACGCTTATTCACAGTACAATACAACGCTTATTCACAGTACAATACAACCCAATTTCACAGTACAAATAAAGAAATAAGGACACGCCGTCACTATTACTGCTACTCTAATTGAGTCACGTTGATATTATTGAAAGAAGGTCCTTTCATTAGAATCAGAGTTGCTACACTCTCCAAAAATTAAATACCATGATTTTCCTAGGATTTTCAAGAGAAAAATCGTAAATTTTTATGTGGAATGAAATTTAAAACACAAATCTTTGCATTAATAATAGTAAAAATTAGAATTTTCATATGGTACAGCACCTATTATACAAAGTTTTCTTATAGTACAGCGTCTATTGGACAGAATTTTCATAAAGTATATCATCTATTACACAGAGTTTTCGTATAGTATAACATCTATTAGATAGAACTTTCATATATTATAGCGTCTATTACACAGAGTTTTCGTATAGTGTAACATATATTACATAGAGTTTTCGTATAGTATAACATCTATTAGATAGAACTTTCATATATTATACAGTATTACGCAGAGTTTTCGTATAGTGTAGCATTCATTACATAGAGTTTACGTATAGTATAACATCTATTAGATAGAACTTTCATATATTATAGCGTCTATTACACAGAGTTTTTGTATAGTGTAGCATATATTACAAAGAGTTTTCGTATAGTATAACATCTATTAGCTAGACCTTTCATATATTATAGCATCTATTACACAGAGTTTTCGTATAGTGTAACATATATTACATAGAGTTTTCGTATAGTATAACATCTATTAGATAGAACTTTCATATATTATACAGTATTACACAGAGTTTTCGTATAGTGTAGCATATATTACAAAGAGTTTTCGTATAGTATAACATCTATTAGCTAGACCTTTCATATATTATAGCATCTATTACACAGAGTTTTCGTATAGTGTAACATATATTACATAGAGTTTTCGTATAGTATAACATCTATTAGATAGAACTTTCATATATTATACAGTATTACGCAGAGTTTTCGTATAGTGTAGCATTCATTACATAGAGTTTACGTATAGTATAACATCTATTAGATAGAACTTTCATATATTATAGCGTCTATTACACAGAGTTTTCGTATAGTGTAGCATATATTACAAAGAGTTTTCGTATAGTATAACATCTATTAGCTAGACCTTTCATATATTATAGCATCTATTACACAGAGTTTTCGTATAGTGTAACATATATTACATAGAGTTTTCGTATAGTATAACATCTATTAGATAGAACTTTCATATATTATACAGTATTACGCAGAGTTTTCGTATAGTGTAGCATTCATTACATAGAGTTTACGTATAGTATAACATCTATTAGATAGAACTTTCATATATTATAGCGTCTATTACACAGAGTTTTTGTATAGTGTAGTATATATTACATAGAGTTTTCGTATAGTATAACATCTATTGGATAGAACTTTCATATATTATAGCGTCTATTACATAGAGTTTTCGTATAGTATAGCATCTATTACACAGAGTTTTCGTATAGAAAAGCGTCTATTGCACAGAGTTTTCCTATAATACATACAGCTATTAAGAGCTTAAGACCAATTGTCATCATTGTACATCTACATTTGTTCCAATTGTAACGAAATCTAATAATATTCCAGTACAAATGACGGATCATTAAAAAAAACACCAAAAGGAAAAGAAGAGATATGTCCTCGTGTTTACGTTTCTCAACTCGGCGTGCTGAGGTACCAAAGTAGATTTTAAAATTTTCTTTGTATGCTTTAAGCTTCCTGGGCCATTCTAAACCATTAGATTAAATTCAGAATAAAATAAAAATATTAATTTTTTTTTAATTGTGCATTTATAATTATGCGTTTTGTGATACGGTTCACGTAAATAGACAAAATATCCTGACTGATACTATAAATAAATTTGTTTGTCTTGGCTTTGACGCCTCGATTATTCAACTAATCTCCATTTAGGGTACTTTATATCCTCGGATAGAATTTTTAGTACATGTATGTAGTGGGTACTACGGCTTGTAGTAGGTACTAGTCGACTTCGCACATACAAAACAAACGTAAAGAATACTCAAAAGTATATTTGCTTCGTGACAACACCCGGCCGGACGTAGCTAGGTGGTCCGATTTTCATTGCGAAATTATACCACATCCATCTAATTCCCCTAATTTAGCAACAAAAGATTCCGGTCTTGAAATATCCACATTCAGGGTAAAAAGTGTTATGATAAAGCAGTGTTGTCAGGTTTCCTTATTTAGTTTTTTGAGTTACAGCCCCGAAGTGTTTACGCTGAAGGAATCCACGCTTTACCTGCACGCTGGCAATGGGTCATAGGTAAAAACGGTACCTACTACGCACAAGAGTAACTAACAATGAACTATGATTTTTCAAAAAAAAATGTTTGCAATTATAACACTCAATACTTTCCACCAACCCAATAATACTTTTATCGGAAACCGCAACGACTTGGAAGCAAACGTTACTTCGATCGGAATCCTTGGTATAAGCGGTGTGTGTGTTTTACTGTCGCAACCGAGGATAACGACGGCGGAAGCAAGTGGATCGAGGGTGTAGATGGAGACAAAAGAAGAGTAGACTAGTCGACGTAAATTATTAGTTGACATAACCGAACCGTTATTTTAGTTTACACAACAGATAACTATTTCTTGAGACACATAAAATTACTTCCCAAAAAGAGCTACCTTTTGAAACGATTGACCTTATTTCTTAAAACTACACCTAAATTTAGAATAATTATTCACATGTTACCTTTCAGATGAGTTGCCTCTTAAAATAACTGTGCAAACTGAAACTTGTTATGCTGCATAATCCACAAGTTTTCCCGTGAAATACGGGCGTATTTTTTCGACTTTTACGGTTGCAACCTCTTTTTTTTTTTCAGCAACTGCTCTGTATAAAATCGGGTAAAATGTAGCCTATGCTAAAACAAAGCATATCACCTATCCACGAGTAAAAGAATTTTTTTTAATTGATTGGGCACTTTCACTATTACTAGCAAACAAACAAATTGTTTACTGTTTTAATGTATCATTACAGCTTTGATCCTCTACTCCGTTCGCGTGAAAAAGAAAAAAAAATGTTCTTGTGAAAACATTGAAGCTTAGCAATATAAATGGCCGAGTAATTTGATACGTACTTCTTCGCGCGTACAGACTTACATATAACTTGTGTACGCGCTCTTATGCCTACCGAGTTATTACTTTTAATTATGAAAACAATTTTATTACATGATAAAAGTCTAGCCATTATAAAGTTTATCTCTTTGATACGAGTTGCTTGTATGCAAAATTTTATGGACATTAGTTTTGTAATTTAGGACAGAAAGCGAGGTTCGTATTTATAATATCATATCCACGTTAGAATCATCTACATACGATTTTTCCGAATACTACACAAAATTAGCAAAATACATTATTTACAGATTGTATGTGCACAAAATTTTATAGATATCAGTTGAGTAGTGAGTGAGACAATCAAATAAACAGACGAATTCAATTTCGCGTTTATAATATTATATGTATGTTGGGATCAGCTACCTAATGTTTTCCCGAATAATACATAAAATTACCAAAATACATGATTTATAGGTTGCATGTGTACAAAATATTATAAACATCACTTGAGTAGTTGGGGACTAAAAGCGAGACAACCAAATAAACAGACAAACTCAATTTCGTATTTATATAATATTATATGTATGTTAGGATCATCTATGTAAGTATTTTTCGAATGCTACACAAAATTATCAAAATACATGATTTCCAGGTTGCATGTGTACAAAATTTTATGAATATCACTTGAGTAGTTGAGGAGTCAAAGCGAGACAACCAAATAAACAGACAACTCAATTTCGTATTTATATAATGTTATATGTATGTTAGGATCATCTACATAAGTATTTCCCGAATACTACACAAAATTATCAAAATACATGGTTTACAGGTTGTATGTATACAAAATTTTATAAATATCACTTGAGTAGTTGGGAACTGAAAGCGAGACAACCAAATAAACAGAAACTCAATTTCGTATTTATATAATATTATATGTATATTGAGATCATCTACATAAGTATTTCTCGAATACTACACAAAATTATCAAAATACATGATTCACAGGTTGTATGTGTAAATAAACAGACAAACTCAATTTCGTATTTACATAATATTATATGCATGTTAGGATCACCTACATAAGTATTTCCCGAATACTATACAAAATTATCAAAATACATGATTTACAGGTTGTATGTGTATAAAATTGTATAAATATCACTTGAGTAGTTGAGGACTAAAAGCGAGACAACCAAATAAACAGACAAAGTCAATTTTGTATTCATATAATATTAATTGTATGTTAGGATCACCTACATAAGTATTTCCCGAATACTATACAAAATTATCAAAATACATTATTTACAGGTTGCATGTGTGCAAAATTTTATGGATCATCTACGTAATTTTTTCCCGAATACTACACAAACACGTGACTTCAATTTGACCTTTTTAATTGGCAAAAAACAAGCGCCGCCCAATAAAACTTTACAACATTTCGCAAGCTCGCGTCCATTGTTATTTAGTTCATTCTGCCTCCTTTCCTTTGAAGTCTGAATGGCATTCTACTGTTTTTGTGCAACTTTTGACGCGGCGGCGACTGCGTCAGACTGTTCGAAACACGTTCGTTCAGCACGTGCCGCATCTAACCCTGAAAAGTTGACATTGAAATAACTTTGGAAATTGGGTCGGCCAATCTAACTTCATGCCTCGGCTGACATGCAGACACGCAAAATGACGTCATTCGTGTTACTTATCTATATAACAGTTATACCAATATGAAGCCTTGTCGCCGTTACATACACGTATCAAGGTATTAATCCAAACGGGGAATATATATACACACACACACACACACACACACACACACACACATATATATATATATATATATATATATATATATATATATATATATATATCGTTTTGAATTACTATTTTTGAATATAGCTTTTGAAAATTAAAATTGTTTGAATTTGTTTCGACTTTTTTTTAAAAGTTTAACATAAATGACAAAAACAGATCAAGGCCGAGTCGAATAGTTTCCAGATTTTTCTCGTTATACATTTTACTAGTTACAGTAGACGTTTCTTTTGACGTCGTGAAAAATCGGATCCCTTATGACCACTCATGTATGGATGCCTTATGACCACTCATGTACGTTTTATTACTGTGCCTTTAAATTTCACATAGTAATAAGACATATAAAAACACTCAAAAATATATTTTTCATATTTTTGAGTATTATATCTTCAGAGATATATAGAAAAATTTAAAATACAGACAACATAAATATTGTTGACACGAATATGTACATTGACTGTATACAAGACACAGTCAACACATACATTTTTATACGAATGTATATGTTGACTGTACTTGACATAGTAAATATATACATTTTTGATACGAATGTATGTTAACAGTGCAGGAGATTGAAAATCAGTTCGAAGAGCTATATATATATATATATATATATATATATATATATATATATATATATATATATATATATATATATATATATATATGTATATATATATATATATATATATATATATATATAAATACGTATATATATATATATATATATATATATATATATCATAAATTTTAAAATATTATAACACGTGTTTAGTTACTCTATTTGAACTGAATCTTCTTTTGTATTAGTAACGAAACTATAGCCTTTCAGATATAACACTATCCTAACGCCATCTGTTGATCAATAGATATGACTATTGAGAGTAATATCTGCTAAGGGCGAAACAGTATCGAGCTTCGTACAGTATCATGTTTGTTATTAAAACCTCAAATGACAACGACAATTTGTGGCATCTTTTTAAACGTCATGAGGATATAACAATTATTAAAAAAATATTAAATACCAATCGCAAATTAATAAAATTATAGTCGATTGTTATTACATATTAATTATTCAAGGTAATAAACTCCGCGATACAGCTATAAAGGTGTTATTCCCAGTGGAGCGTACGCGACCACTATCAGGACAAGTGCAAGTTATTGTATTAGATCTAAACTTTTTATTTGCCTCAAAAGAAGTTTCACTTCTACTGGTCTACAGAACAGAGGCTGTTAATTTATAAGATTCCGTACGTGAATATGAAGAAATTAAACCCTAAAGCTTAACTCCCGCGTACCACGACACAACCACAAACCAGTGGTTATGCTGTGGTTACACAGTCACAGAAATGAATTATTTTACAACCACTGTTTCATCGGCGTGCAGATGTACGTGTGAGTAGATGAACCACACAACAACAATACAAAAAAAACAATGTAATACCAAAATCCATTGTAGTACTGGCTGACCTAGTCATCCAGTGATGTAATGGATTTCAAAGAGGATGCACAGTTATGGCATTTCTTACGCTGTAGAAGGCAGTGTTCGTCAATAGAATTTATTGCGTTCTTCATCCCATTATCACAAATAGGAATAAAAACCAATTTCAACAACATTAATGTGGTATGAATACATAATGAGAAGTTTTTTTAATTATGTTTACATAAGTAATATATATTCGATTATTTGTTAATCCAGTTAAAGGGCAATTTGGAATGAGAGGAGACGCCCATTTATATGGAATGAGAGGAGACGCCCTATTATATATTCTCTCGATGAACGCCTCGCAATCGCTATAAGGTAAATAAAACGATTTCTCTAGTTATCGTTAAGTTATTAAAAAAATCAGTATATCTGAAAATTAGGTACTTATCTATAACCAATTTAAATAAAATTTCCGATGAAAAGGAATTATGGTCGGCCTGTCGTCAGTGTGTCGCATGATCGTTATATAAGTGGCGTTCTATTACTGTCTGCCACAATTTTGTGGGTGATATCTACCATCCCTTGCGACTGTCGCCAAAACCGACTTCAATGTGTCGCACGTGTGTATGCTATGATGCGTTTGCATACTAATTTGGTAATCTTAACAGACGACGTTTCTTTTGTGGTTTTGATGTAGTTGGAAAGTGGTACGTGTGAGGTAAGTCCTACGGGATCACTTTGTTTTCCGTCTATCTATCTGCGTATCGGTCTGCTAAAATCCTTTTCCTCAACAGCCCGACCAGGGGTATCAAGTTATTTTGCAATTGATATCTAAACTAAGGTCTATGTCTGTAAAAAAGAATGTTCTTACTCAATCCAATCTTCTACTGAATACAACAAACTGACACGACCGTTCAAATATCACGCACATTGGTGCAGACTCACTCATCAAAATCCATTGATATAGGATCTCGACATTCGATACGAAGAAAAGTCTCATAGGACAAGTAAAAGAAAATATTAAAAAAAAATTTAGTTTATAATTCTACGTGGAATATGAAATATAAATGTAATTTAAATTTGGTTCAAATATTTTTTTCCAATTATTTATCAACTAGACATCAAAATTATTGTTTTCTTAATTTCTTTTTAATTGCATAGATTAATAAATAAAAAGTGCAAATTATGCGAGCTAAATTCAAATTGTCGAAACACAAAACTATCAGTTAGAACGAAACGTGACGTCAGAGTTTATGTAAAGAAGCTTGTATTGTTAACAATTTGTGTGGCATTTGTTGTATTTGATAGAGAAAAACAGTGTTCTTGCAATATTTTACGTATATGGTGTATTTTTGACATCCTAGTGAGATTCGATTTTCAAACTCACTAGAATGTCAGAAATACACCCAGATCTAGAGCGATGACTGAAAGTACTTTCGTGAAAGCACTTAAACATTAAATTTTGCTTCAAATCCAGATTTTACGTTCGCTCATGTCAAAGGAGTGAAATCAGCAAGATAATTATTTTAATATATGATTTATAATCACGCATTATGTAGGTTTTTTATTCATAAATACAATCATAAACAGTAAACACTCAGAGCAGAAAACAACCTATGATCTTTCAAAAACATGGCTGCGTACTGTCTATATTTTATTAGTTTATATACAACGTTATTTACATACGATAATTAATTTATATACGATAATATTTAAAACGCATAGATGTTCCTAACATGAGTATATAGATATGCGACAAACGGTAACGTTATATAACTTGCATTGACAGTTTTTACTCCATTATCTTCAAACAATGATATGATTTAATATATATCCATGGATTTAGACAAATATATTATGTTTAACGTATAGATATTGTTCTTAACATACATAACTATTTTTCCGTCAATAGACATGTCTACGCACAGATGGTGTTCAACATTAAAAAAATGTGGTATTTAGCACATATGCATAGTGTTTAACCACCGACGTGCGGTGTCAAGAGATCGAGGATAATGTGCTATTTTGACACGGAAAATAGTAACTATATAAAATTTCATTCTAAATATATAAAATACTAAACAATGGATTAAGAATGCCGTGATGTTAATGTAAGCTTCAATGGACTGCGCACAATTCAGTAACAATTATCTAACGCCACTATTTTAATCTCTGCAAAATAATTTAAGTAATTTTTTAAAATTATATTTAAAAAAGCTCTTACAAAATGTTAAAATATGCAATAATTTATTAAGCCTTTCAAAAATCGATAAAATTTAAATAAAAATAAAAACCCTGATAGAAGAAGCCACCCAAAACTTCTGAATTATTTGTTGTAAATTGTAATATGGAAAAAATGGCTTTAATTGAAAGTCACTTTGTAACAAAAATAAAAAAAAATTGTAAACAAAAAACCACCTAAATATCTCACTCATTCCCTTCATCCAACTTTATCCAACGCTCGCTCCCTCCATTATCGATTTGTTTAACAATTCGTTAGGGTCTCGTATTTTAACATAATAACTTATATATTGCTAAAATATATATATACATAAATAATACTGTATAAACTTAAAAAAACCTAGGAAAGCTTTTTTCCGTAAATTGTAAATTATAAAATAGTACTAAATATACAAGTACATAACTTAGTCTTTTAGACTAACTGCCTCCCGTGACAACTATTTTCAGAAAACACTGAACGTTAAAAAAACTTGGGCACTGTTTCCCAAAAGTTATGATTTTTTAATTAAATAAATTTCGTTTTAAGGTGTGCGATACACTCAAACATTATTCCATAGTATGCAGACCTAATTCAAAACACGCTTTGAAGACAAGTGCGTCTTTTCCAAAAAATACATGGTTATGGTATCCCCGGTGCAAAATAATGCGTACTTAAAAATTCACGATAAAAATGATGTCATTGTTACATGAAAAATGCATCAAAATTTATTATCTATCTATTATACTATAGTACTATAGTTTTGGGGGAATTCACCAAGAAGTCACTTAATACAAAAACTTCGCTTTAATCCAGTGAAATAGTGTCTAAAAAGCTGACTAAAATCCGAACAGACGGTTTTTGCACTGAAATTGTACTAAGCCTAATTACTACATTCCTGAAGTAAAAACGTCCCACCTTTTCAGACAGAGTTGAAAATACACCTTAAAAACTTGGCTCTGGCGCCGAATAACTATAAAAACTATCAAAATACAAGAAAAAGTTTTAAGCCCTTCAGTCCTGAATTAATTCCGCTAACGTCCTTTCGTTTTATGTTGAAAAGTTTCGTAGAAACTCACTATGATTATCACACACATTAATTAAAATTAAAAAAAAATCATTTATCAACTTAATTCAAATAAGCAGTAAATGCCTGGAAATATTCTGCACATTATACTAAACACCAGATCTGTATGAGAGTTGTGGAACATAACATTTTAAATAAAAATTCTCCTGTCAGTTAAACAGGTATCTATTGTAGTTTTGGACACAAAATGTTAAAAGAATTATCAAAAATAACGACAATATTCAAATAATTTTTCCAACTATGTTTTTCGGAAAATCTTTGTCAATAACATCACGTATCATTTTTTAAATTGATTTTACGTACATTTTCATAATTACGCTTTTTGCCTAATAGACAAGAAAAAATTGGTCTTCTTCCATTGTTTTTTTTTCGTCTATATACATTTTTTTTCTCTGTTTTCGTTTACTGGTATCTCTCTGTTTTCGTAACTTATATTGTACAGAAATTTGAATGAAAATGCTGCGAGTAAACAAGAAATGATAAGTGTAAACAAGAATAGTAAACAAGAATAAGTATTCATATTTATAAAAATAGATATTTACCTATTTATGCGTATTATAGGTGTATAACAAATTATAATTAATATTACCAATTTAGAAACAGTTTCCATTTCTTCTAAAACGCACTAACGAAATGTACAATAATTATTAATATTATATACACATAAGTTGGCGTTGGAGACCTGCGGATCCGTCGGTTCTGGTGTAAGATTGCTATGCGTTCTTCCTTCGGTTATTAATGTTAATTAACCCATGTTTAACGAATTTTTAAATGTTTTTTAGTGATTTAAATTTTGTTGTTGAAGAATAAAATCAGTGTATTATTTTTCATTTAAAATTAGTGCCATGAACTTTTGCATCATTTAACTCTAACTTCGGCCAACATATCCATATATATAAATGATTTTTCCATGTTGGTTTAGAAAAGTCCGTATGTGCGTATATTATAAATACTGAAGTCTAAGGTCACTGTTTATGAAACCATAGTTTAACTATAACTTATAAAACTATGTTAATTATTAAATTATTTTTTCAAATATTTATTGTTCGATTTTAACAAAGTCCAAAAAATCTGTTTGAAAATCAATGCAGTAGATTTTCCAGGGATTCAGGGTTTAAAAATGGATCAACCAAAAGCCACGGTCACTTGGAGGTTTCCTAAACATTCACTCAACTTTTTATGAGATGGTCCTATGGTATAGCAAAAACAGAAAAACGTGGCAGGCCGCTTATAGAACAAGATGTTTGACAATATCATACGGCTGGAATTTTTTTTTAAACATTACTTTCGGTAATCAAGGAAAGAACACAAAAACTTACACGTTAAGCACATAAAACCCTAAATAACTTCCACTACACATTAAAAACCAGCACAACTAACCTTTTATAAGGAAACACTAAACCGCAAGACCTCTTAATCGTGGCATATTTCACACTAAACGGAGCAAACCGCATTATAGTCGATAAACCAGTTTAATTAATTCTGATAAACCATATTCACATCTAGAATTACAAGTAAACAAAGCAGCATATCTGGATAAACAGAAAATATATCCTTACAATAGTAGTTTGATGACATGCATCCTTGAGAAGAGAATTACAATATTGTCGCTTAAATAGAAAAGTGACATTATTAAAAATTTTCCGAAAATAAGATTTTTGGCTAAAACGAGTCTATTATCTACAATATTTTATACAGAAAAGAGAAACTTTATAAAATTACACATTAAGCTCGCGAGATGTCGCAAGTGTCATTTTTGCACTCTCTAATCATCGGTCATTTTGATTACAGAAAAACGTCACTCTGCCATTTGCAACGCATCCAGAAAACGAAGCACATGTGCGTTCTTATACAAAAGTAACATTTCACAAAATAGTGTGTGCACATGTTTAAAAAAAGTAGAAATATTTAAAGAAAAACGTCTTTTTTCAAGCAAGTACATTTATTATTTAAAATAGAACTTAATTTGTTTGTATATTGTTTATAGAAAAATGTCATTTTTTTTAATATGACCACTCGTTAAGAAATTAAGCTATTGAGACATGACTCATCTCCAGACGACATTTTTCAACATCTTTCTTATACATTTAGTTTAGTAGTATGTAGTTCATCAGAAAAATATCACAATTTTAAATGTGACTGTAAACTAAATTAAATTATGTTACAAATTGCGTGAAATTA
This sequence comes from Druceiella hillmani, assembly GCA_039881145.1. Lineage (NCBI taxonomy): Eukaryota > Metazoa > Arthropoda > Insecta > Lepidoptera > Hepialidae > Druceiella > Druceiella hillmani. The sequence goes on from JAYKKI010000013.1 coordinate 5,124,294, forward strand.
TTTTATAATATTCACTTTTTCCTAAAGGACAATGACTAATATCACACGAATACTAAGTATGGTTTATCAATTAAACAATACTTGATCGCAGTTATATACGTTCGCAAAAGACATGGATGTCGAACTAATAAAATAAATCTTTAATTTTTTTTAATTTTAGTATGAAGCGCGGTGAGAAAATTTAAAAAATAATTTTGTCAAAGAAACGAGATAAAGAGAATTCAGTGGAATTCTTCCATTTAAGTCCAACAAAAATCCACTTGTCACACCTTAAATATCGAGTGTCTGAACACATAAAAGCGAATAATTCAGAGCCAGAACTGGTCAATCAAGTCCATAACTCAGCTATAGAGAATACAGATCTGACAAACGAAGCATCCACATCTAAACTATGTGAGACTATCAACTTCGATCCACCGCCAAATAAATGAAATTCCATGCGCACTGACTCCTTTGATTAATTTAAATAACGTTTATCCTATTAGTCTTTTTTGGATTTACATCAACCAGGACCGAGTAGAACGACTGAATTTGCGGTGAGTGATTCAGAATCAGAAAAAATTACTAACGTTCAACATCCTGACGGTCCAAAGACTGCGCAATTTAATAATATCGGAGTCCGATATTTCCTCAGAGGTTGACGACGATAATTCTTCCAATTCTACACCTGACAGTCAAAAGGACTTTTCATCTGACGACGTAGGTAATGACCCCGAGTTTTTGCTCCACGAAGATCTTGCAATATCATGGTCTTCAGAAGAACATACAGCAGCAGTAAATGAAAACCAAGTAGATACAATTGAAGACAACAAAGAGAAAATAAAAACAGGGAGAAAAAGAAAAGCTATGCGGAAAGAATGGAGAAAAAACAAAGCAAAACTATTAAGAAATTCTGGTAAAGCGTATGTATCGACATATAAGTCACGAAAAGAAATGAAAGAAAGATTAGATAAAACCTAGATGTACCGATAAATGTGAACTGTAATGTTATAACAAGATTAGTAGGAAAGCGTCAAATTATTTTTACGAATTACTGGAAGATAGCAGATTTAGAGAAGCGACGTCAATTTATCGATACCCATGTAACTGCAATAAAACCTAAGTATCGATATATTCACGAAGGATGTAGAAGAAAAGACTATAACCATGCATTACATTTTGAAGTAGAAAGAGAAAATATTAGAGTGTATAAGACATTTTTTTTTAAAATAACCTGGGCATATCCAACAGATAAACAAGTAGAGTAATTTCAATGAAAAATTTTATATTTGGATTATTCTATATTTGGACTATGTTACAAAATGTCAGTCGGAAACGGTCCTCACGCTAGTTATCGAGTATACATACTATAACTTATTTAACAGAAAGTACAATATTTCTTTTTGGACTCCGAAAAAGGACCAATGTGAAGTTTGCGAAACTTATAGCAACGCAGAAGAAAAATATTTAGTAAGAAAAAGAGGTGGATAAAGAAAATGCAAATGAAAAACTCCCATTCATGGTTTGGAAGCCGTAATATTGTGCCCAAAAGGTGATGTTTCCAATTTTTATTATATATCGAAACTTAATGTTCTGAACTTACATACTAAATGTTCTGAACTTAACACTATTTATGTACGTGGATCCAAAGACGTAAACTGCTACGTCTGGTATTAAGGCGAAGGTTTAAGAGGACTCAATGAAATAGGATAGTGCGTTTTAAGTTATTTAAGAAGTTCACAAGCAAAAATTAAAGAAGATTTTGAAGTAATATTTTACATCGAAAACTGCTGTGGTCAGCAAAAAGAAAACAAATATATAATTGCGACTTATATCTATGCTGTAACAAATTTAGAAAATTTAAAGTCTACCACCCACAATTTTCTTATAGAGAGTCACTCACAAAATGAGGAAGACTCAGCCCATTCCATTATTGAGTGTAATATATCAATATCCTTCCCAAAATCTGCACCTACTTACGTACATTCCATTGATAAGAACGGCCAAAAAAAGGAAATCCATATAGAGTTCATAAACAAGATCATAAGAGCTTTTCATTCATGAGAGCGGGTGACATTGGAGGAAACTACACCGCGAATGAAGATAAAAAAAAGGTTAAGATAGGAGATATCAAAATTATCAGAGTGGAAAAAACGTTTAATGATCATTTTTATGAAGAAGATAGATTCAAAACTGTTATAATCAAAGCTCGAACCACCAAGAAAAAATGAAATTGTGTACTGAATTACAACTGCTTGACTAATTAAAATTGGGTGTGTCTAACTGTAAGAAAGCAGGTAAACTTAGACTTGTGGATAAAAATATTATTGCCTTTCCTAAAACTTTTATGCAAATCTATAAATAATTTTTTTTATTGAATTTTTCTAGTATTTTGTGTTTGGAACGTTACTATGATACTTTTATAAGATTTTACTATTTAAAGATACTGTTAAATTTTTTTAATGTCTATTGAGTTTGAAGTTTATAGTACTTTTTAATATTAAAATATTCCAAAAGGAAATTGTTTATAGAAGAATTCTTGTTTATTTTTTTATATAAATGGCAATATTCTCTTTTTAGAAATAAGTTTAATCAAAAAGAGGCTAACATTTTAGTTCTGGACGTACTGATTTGTAAAATTATTCATATTAAAAATGTGATAACCAGACAGTGTCCTTTTACCTACGGAAAGAGAGGTCTTCAATTTCTGTTAAAATTTTGTAGTTTTATGTTCTTATTCAAATATAATGAGTAGATTTAAGTTTGATATCATTAACTCAATATTGTTGCCATTAATTTATAAAATAAATATTTACTAGTTAGGATAGAGGTTTGATAACGATAATGATGTAAATTTAAGTAGAAATTCTTTACTTTAAATGCCTCAATGTTTAAAAACAATTTATTGAAATAAAACTATTTTTTTTCCATAATCATGTATAATTTTTTTTAAATATCCGTGTCGCAATATTTTTTTATTTATGTCGAAAAATGACATTTCTTTAAAAAAATTTATTTTAATAAAATTAAAAACTTTAAATGCACGTACTGTAAAATGTTTACATTTTCAATAATGCCACTTTTCTAATTAAGTCACGATATGTGTAACCTAATAATATACATAACATTATTCTTAACCAGACTTGGGTAGGTATTTGAAATAGCCTAATAATATTCTTCAAATAGACTTGGGTAGTTATTTGAAATAGCCTAATAATATTCTTCAAATATACTTGGGTAGGTATTTGAAATAGCCTAATAATATTCTTCAAATAGACTTGGGTAGTTATTTAAATAGCCTAATAATATTCTGCAAATAAACTTGGGTAGGTATTTGAAATAGCCTAATAATATTCTTCAAATATACTTGGGTAGGTATTTCAAATAGCCTAATAATATTCTACAAATATACTTGCGTAGGTATTTGAAATAACCTAATAATATTCTTCGAATAGACTTGGGTAGGTATTTGAAATAGCCTAATAATATTCTTCAAATAGATTTGGGTAGATATTTGAAAGAGCCTAATAATATTCTTCAATTATACTTGGGTAGGTATTTGAAGTAGCCTAATAATATTCTTCAAATAGACTTGGGTAGTTATTTGAAATAACCTAATAATATTCTTCAAATAGACTTGGGTAGGTATTTGAAATAGGCTAGTAATATTCTTCAAATAGACTTGGATAGGTATTTGAAATAGCCTAATAATATTCTTCAAATAGACTTGGGTAGTTATTTGAAATAACCTAATAATATTCTTCAAATATACTTGGGTAGGTGTTTGAAGTAGCCTAATAATATTCTTCAAATAGACTTGGGTAGTTATTTGAAAGAGCCTAATAATATTCTTCAAATATACTTGGATAGGTATTTAAAATAGCCTAATAATATTCTTCAAATATACTTGGGTAGGTATTTGAAATAGCCTAATAATATTCTTCAAGTAGACTTGGGTAGGTATTAGAAAAGCGCCATAACTAAAAAAACCAATCGCGCAAGGAACAAACCAGTTCTGCTAACGCTGCCAAAATGTCTTGAAGCACTCATTTGCGAGATCCCATTGAGAGTAATAAATCGATATAAACCGACGTTTGATTGTGAGTTCTTGCCTGCAAACCATTGTTGGTAAAACTTGTTTTTCATTCTTTGCGCAGTCTGATTTTTTTATAAATAACAATCATTATACAATCAATAGTGATTCATCTACCAGTAAAATTAAATTGATTAATGATTATACATTGAGAAATCGTAAATAAAAGATCTTATAATAAATCCATCATCTCTTTAAGATTGGCTCTGATACACACCTAAACTCGGACATAATGAAATAAAAGCAAAACGGGCAAATTATTTATATGTTCAAGAATTATCAGGAGTCAGGCAAAAACGGTAATGACGATTTTATCTAAGTTACGACGTTTTATCATATAACATCACTCAGTTCATTTACGCAAAAATGTCTTTCAAATGACGTAGTTCATTACTGTTATCCGATCAGACCACTATTTAGTTTTGGCATAAACATAGGTCGTTGGATGTCAATGCGGTATCATCGTCGACTTAAAAGAAAATAAAATATTTAAAAAACGATTTTATTTTCATGAAAGTCCTGCACTAAATCTACTACTAATTTAACACACCTCTACCACTTACGAAAAATCCTTCACTGTCCAAGCAACAAAATTTTGGAATCACCTGGATCCTGACATCAGGAAAATAACGTCTCTAAATATTTTCAAAGATAGAGAGAAAATGTCCTGCCTCTCCTGAAACCTTTTCCTTTGTGTCCTTGTCCTTTCCTGTCTTTCCCATCCCAAATCATGTCAATAGTTTTTTTTACTTACACCTTTGTATGTTTGGATTTTTTTTACTTATACTTTTTATAAAGAATTTTCATTGTAAAATCTCTTAGTCTACCAAATAAATTTCAATACAAATTGTCATGGTTGACTGGAAGAGATTGCTCATGTAGCAATAAGTTCGCCATATGTACTATACATAAAAGTTTATAAAATAAATAAATAAATAGTATAAAATAATTTTCTAACTATTCCACGCTATATAATCATATTATAAGCTGTAAAAATTATAGTATATTATGTCAATCAATATAAAAATATGGTTAAAAATATATGAAAAATGGTTATTTACAATAGATTTATATTTTAGATTACTAGTGTGATAATTTATTAAATAACAAAATTTCGAAAGAATTGGGATGAGGGTAACGTATCAAAGGCACAAAGTTAAAACATCTACCTACCGTCTAAAAACTGAGTAACTGTATAAAGGCAGAAAAATTAAGAATTTAAAAAAATCCCATTAAGAAGTTGTATATAAAAACATGTCGTAAAGCGTCTATAAATGCAAATTAATTTAAAAGTGGCTAAAATATACCTAAATGTTTATTTAAAAGCATGGATAAAGTGGAATAATTCACGATTACCTGCCGCCGCAGCGTGAATGTAGCTACAGAAAATTATTTCGCGCGGGTATACATTAGCTATGGGAAGGAACTAAAATAAAAATATCGGTCAGTCGTTCTTAGTTCCTTCACGTAGTGAACTACTTCACTGAAATACTACAATGGTAGTAAAGTAGTAAATTTAACTAAAAATGAACTAAAAGCGCCGAGCACTCGATTTGATACATTCAATACGTATACTATTCAACATATTAAATAAATACTAACTATTTAGAAACAACGGAGTATTTAAATGTTTAAAAATGGCGTCGCCATAAGCCAGATAGACACAATACACGCCATGTTACGCCGAGTGTAAGAGAAAAGAGTATCTTTAAATGGGTAGGTAAATGATAACTCAACAGAAAATATATTTTGTCGTTTTGAATGCTCGGGGCCTATCTATATTAATTAATTTATATCAATTTGTATCATAATATCTGCAATCGTATACAAATGTCATTTATCACCTTATAAAATGGTAATAGGTACTTTAAGTAATTTAAAAAATATAACAAACGCTCTATATATGGACGCGTCCCACAGCCCTCCCACTTGAGTGGTAATCTATAATGCTTTGCACAGATCGTCACTAATTAAATAGACGACCAACTTGAGCTTTTGTATGATAAAGATAGTAAAATCTGAAATATACTAGAAAATGTTCTACTACCCCCATCATTGATTAATTATTCAAATCTTTGTCTTTCCCAATACATAGATAAATAAAGTTGCCGCAGGAGACCAGGAACTTGACAGATGAACTTTTATCTTTCAAAAACGTTCGCCTGTAGTATTTATGCCAGTAATGAGAAATAAAGTTTACAACAATGGTAATAAACTTGCTAGCTATTGAAGTATTCGTTAAGTATAGTACAATGTACACATGGTAATCACATAGCTAGTGAAGACAAATAAAGCACAATTCTAAAAAAACGCAAGTTCCACCAATTATCTTAATCATATTTTAGACATTTTTTTAATTTTCACCAAAATCAAACTATTAAAAAAAACAATACAGCAAATAATTTGGGATTCGATTTAAAAACATACTATTTGAATCCGGGGAAGGAGAGTAGAACAAGATAAAGGGTCATTTTACCATGTATTATTTTCACACCGCGGGTTTTTCACTATTAACGCTGAAAAATTACTTTTGGAACCAAGATATGCAAGGATGGCAAGTGAAAATAATAATTTAAGGATAGTTGGGAAGTTCACTATTTCCATCTCTTATTTCACGAAACTGTTTTTTATAAAATAAAAAAATGAATACCGTTACTAATAAAATAATTAACTATGTAAAGATGTGAAGCGGAACACGATATCGCCATCTTGATTTTGTTTTTGATCGCCATTTTGTTTTTATTTAAAATAAATGGAATTGCTACCTGTATTTAAAATAAATAAATGTACGTTATAAATGTAACTGCCTGAACCTACCCGGTCCGGGACTGGCAGATATTTTAATTTTTTAGGTTTAATTTTTTTTATTTCCTTTTAAAATCCCGTTTGCACTCACTTTTACTTGTTTTAGCTAATAGATTTTTGTTTTTTTTAAATAGAAATTGGTCTTTGTATTTACAATCCTTTTTACGTATTTCAAATTTTATCTTTTTCGGGTTTATTTTCTTACTTATGTCAGCTTTTCGATTTTTTCGGATTTACATATTTCTATTTTAATTATATTTTTTGCGTTATGCGCTATGTTGTGTCATGTGATTTGTTAGGTTTACTTCTGTTATTAATCACAATGTTTTTATAAAACATAACATTGTTATTTAACCAAATATGAAATTATTTTTTTTAATTACGCATTTCCGCGCGCAATAGTTTGTACTACAGGGGAATATTCCTTTCATTCCCTCCTCCCCGCCCAGCTCTCCCCTCGGATACCAGGTAACACGTTCTTTCATTTTTGCCATATTTGGTACCACATCTTTCTAAGAATATTAATATTCCTACGTAAAAAAACTCGAAGATTTAAATTTTTTGTCACAAAACAATTTATTTTGAAGAAAATTTATACCGGTGGGTAAATATGATTGCTGTTTTCAAATTATTTTACTCCTTAACCCCCCTTAAAATAAATTTAACCATTCGATCAATAAACATATATAACTTAGATAACCACACTATAAACGCATGTGCGGACCCAAACGCACACATGTTTCTCGTAAGCTATCGAACTAACGCCGTAGTCAACAAAAATAAGTGGATAATATGAATTTTCGAATTACCTTCAAACCAGCCATTAAACATCTTTAAAAATAACCATAGCGCGACCAAAAATAATTTGTTAATAAATGCAATGCCGAACTTATAACTCTCAATTTAACGCCAACCAGATAAACCTTTAATTTATAAAATGAAATATATTCTGTTGTGTCGGTTTCATTTACCCTCATTTGCTTCCATCATTACTATAATTTCACGTATAAATATCATATCTAAAAAACCACATTATAAAAAAACTTATAGAAATAAAACGTTATAATAAAAATATCTTAAGCGATATTTATCTATAACTAATTAAAATGCTTGAACCTCAAAATGTTATTTACACGTACAAAATTTAAGCATAAGTCATAAAATTAAATTTTCAGTTTTTAATGAAAATAATAATTAAATCTGAAACAAACTTTTGCCTAAATCTGCAAAACACGAAATAAAACAAAAGTTAACAATGTTATTCATTATAAACAAGCAATAAAAAATAATACTCACCATTTTTATTTTCCCGCTTCTTTTTTCCGTTAATGGAAATTTGATTCAAATCGTTTGATTCTACAGCGCCGTTACTGCATCCATTTTGAATCTCCTTCATGGTGACTTTTTAAAATATATTCAACGAAATATTTAATCAAGTTAATGACTAAGCGATCAGTACGCTTAATATACTTGCTTTACCAAATGATTATTTAAATCACTTATTTAAACAAACGATATACAGTTCGAAAGTTTGTTTCAGAGAATTAATGTCACGTTATGAAATAGAACTCAATGACCCATTCACAGAGGCGATCCCGCGGCAACTGTCAAATTGACAGTACTTGACGTATGTAGATACTTATTATTTACTTTTTTTTCACGTTATCGGCCGCGGACTTGAAAACTAATGTGCGAACTATACGGCTAGCAACTGGTTAATATTGGATGTAGGTTTTTGTAACGTTTACCTTTCAAGGCTACACTCGGAGGCAACGTAAAGAAGTATACAGAAACTAGAGCAAATTTAATTCTCTAATTATTTGCCGAGTGGAGGTGGGTCGGCACTGTTGCACGGGCGCGAATATTTCTGTGCAATTATATTATTTACACTGCTGCGGCTGGTTGCTTTACAGCATAATGAAAAAATTATTTTTATCTTTAAGGCCGTTTTAGATGGTTTACTCGTTATTGTTCAAATGTTCAAAGCAAAAAAAAAACAAATTTACATGTAATACGCGTTTACACAGACCATTAAGATTAGTTTCACCGGGTTTTGCGCTAATTTTAATGCTTTATATTGCTATTTATTGTGTTTATGCAATTATGATTTATTGTTTTCCGTAAAATGGATAATATTGTATTGATAAACTTTTCTCACATTTAATGTACAGGAAATTTATATTCAAATTTACTGTGGATGAGACATTAATTTAAAAAGAAAAAAAAAAAAAGGAAATGTATATATATTTCATTAAGCACAGCTTTAGGAATTTTTTCAGTGCTTTTATTGCATCCTTCGGTAAATTACAGGATGTGATAAACAAAATAAACCAATTCTTATTTATAATAAATTAAGTACACATAATAAAATACTACATTGAAAGCTCACTTAATAAAATTTCTATATTGATGAAGGTAATATAAATGTCTTCATTATCGTCAATTAATACGCCTTTTAATTTGAAATCTCCTAGACAGTTGTCCTCTAAGCAAAATTTTATCTGATAAGGTAACATATCAGAATGTTCGAAAAATTCGTTTTCAGATTTTGACTACTAATGATATTTCAAAGTTTCAAAAATAAAATAACATAAGCACAATTCTATGAAGCAAACCTTAGTTACAGCTTGTCCAGTTTTATATCAATAATGAGAAGAACATTTTAAACTCATTTTTCCCGAAATCAAATTTTTCTAATTGGCTTACTTGGGTAAAAATGTTTGAGTTATACTCAAAAATGTTTCATCCAATTCATTTCAAATTTTAAACAAAGTTTCAAAAATATACTTCCCACAAAATACGCAAGATTTTATCGATAAATGGATTTTTTATTTCTGAGAAAAATCGCAAAAAATTCGAGCTAAAAAGTAAATTTTCTATTTCAATACAGTTCAATAATCTGAAAATTCACTATATATTTCTGCACCGATTATCAAGCTGATTTTTAAAACAATTGTTATTCTGTTCACGGTTAAGCGGGTAAGGCTTATTAGTTGAAATTACTATTTTTAAAAAAATTATATTCTTTTTTATTATAATTTGTCACATCTAGACAAAATATTGTATTCAATTTCGTTTATGATCCTAATTTCAAATGATTTCGGCCTGGAAGAATTTAACAACAAAAAAATTTGTCAAATTTACGTGACATAAGATGGCTGTAGTGTTGTATTTTGACAGGTTGCGTTGTAAGTGTAATATAATTGTTTTATTGCTTTAGAGTCGTGTTTTAATTTGATTCGATCGGTTCTTCTTAATATCGTTGTTAAAAAATGTAGTTGTTGTTATATTATTCTTATAATTGTTTTATTGCTTTAGAGTCGTGTTTTAATTTGATTCGATCGGTTCTTCCTAATATCGTTGTTAAAAAATGTAGTTGTTGTTATATTATTCTTATAATTGTTTTATTGCTTTAGAGTCGTGTTTTAATTTGATTCGATCGGTTCTTCCTAATATAGTTGTTAAAAAATGTAGTTTTTGTTATATTATTCTTATAATTGTTTTATTGCTTTAGAGTTGTGTTTTAATTTGATTCGATCGGTTCTTCCTAATATCGTTGTTAAAAAATGTAATTGTTTTTATATTATTCTTATAATTGTTTTATTGCTTTAGAGTCGTGTTTTAATTTGATTCGATCGGTTCTTCCTAATATCGTTGTTAAAAAATGTAGTTGTTGTTATATTATTCTTATAATTGTTTTATTGCTTTAGAGTCGTGTTTTAATTTGATTCGAGCGGTTCTTCCTAATATCATTGTTCAAAAATGTAGTTGTTGTTATATTATTCTTATAATTGTTTTATTGCTTTAGAGTCGTGTTTTAATTTGATTCGATCGGTTCTTCCTAATATCATTGTTAAAAAATGTAGTTGTTTTTATATTATTCTTATAATTTTTTTATTGCTTTAGAGTTGTGTTTTAATTTGATTCGATCAGTTCTTCCTAATATCATTGTTAAAAAATGTAGTTGTTTTTATATTATTCTTATAATTGTTTTATTGCTTTAGATTCGTGTTTTAATTTGATTCGACCGGTTCTTCCTAATATCATTGTTAAAAAATGTAGTTGTTGTTATACTATTCTTATAATTGTTTTATTGCTTTAGAGTTGTGTTTTAATTTGATTCGGTCGGTTCTTCCTTATATCATTGTTAAAAAATGTAGTTGTTGTTATATTATTCTTATAATTGTTTTATTGCTTTAGGGTTGTGTTTTAATTTGATTCGATCGGTTCTTCCTAATATAATTGTTAAAAAATGTAGTTGTTGTTATATTATTCTTATAATTGTTTTATTGCTTTAGAGTTGTGTTTTAATTTGATTCGGTCAGTTCGTCCTAATATCGTTGTTAAAAAATTTAATTGTTTTTATATTATTCTTATAATTGTTTTATTGCTTTAGAGTTGTGTTTTAATTTGATTCGATCGGTTCTTCCTAATATCGTTGTTAAAAAATGTAGTTTTTGTTATATTATTCTTATAATTGTTTTATTGCTTTAGAGTTGTGTTTTAATTTGATTCGATCGGATCTTCCTAATATCATTGTTAAAAAATGTAGTTGTTTTTATATTATTCTTATAATTGTTTTATTGCTTTAGATTCGTGTTTTAATTTGATTCGACCGGTTCTTCCTAATATCATTGTTCAAAAATGTAGTTGTTGTTATATTATTCTTATAATTGTTTTATTGCTTTAGAGTTGTGTTTTAATTTGATTCCATCGGTTCTTCCTAACATAGTTGTTAAAAAATGTAGTTGTTGTTATATTATTCTTATAATTGTTTTATTGCTTTAGAGTTGTGTTTTAATTTGATTCGATCGGTTCTTCCTAATATCGTTGTTAAAAAATTTAATTGTTTTTATATTATTCTTATAATTGTTTTATTGCTTTAGAGTTGTGTTTTAATTTGATTCGATCAGTTCTTCCTAATATCATTGTTAAAAAATGTAGTTGTTTTTATATTATTCTTATAATTGTTTTATTGCTTTAGAGTCGTGTTTTAATTTGATTCGATCGGTTCTTCCTAATATCGTTGTTAAAAAATGTAGTTGTTGTTATATTATTCTTATAATTGTTTTATTGCTTTAGAGTCGTGTTTTAATTTGATTCGAGCGGTTCTTCCTAATATCATTGTTCAAAAATGTAGTTGTTGTTATATTATTCTTATAATTGTTTTATTGCTTTAGAGTCGTGTTTTAATTTGATTCGATCGGTTCTTCCTAATATCATTGTTAAAAAATGCAGTTGTTTTTATATTATTCTTATAATTTTTTTATTGCTTTAGAGTTGTGTTTTAATTTGATTCGATCAGTTCTTCCTAATATCATTGTTAAAAAATGTAGTTGTTTTTATATTATTCTTATAATTGTTTTATTGCTTTAGATTCGTGTTTTAATTTGATTCGACCGGTTCTTCCTAATATCATTGTTAAAAAATGTAGTTGTTGTTATACTATTCTTATAATTGTTTTATTGCTTTAGAGTTGTGTTTTAATTTGATTCGGTCGGTTCTTCCTTATATCATTGTTAAAAAATGTAGTTGTTGTTATATTATTCTTATAATTGTTTTATTGCTTTAGGGTTGTGTTTTAATTTGATTCGATCGGTTCTTCCTAATATAATTGTTAAAAAATGTAGTTGTTGTTATATTATTCTTATAATTGTTTTATTGCTTTAGAGTTGTGTTTTAATTTGATTCGGTCAGTTCGTCCTAATATCGTTGTTAAAAAATTTAATTGTTGTTATATTATTCTTATAATTGTTTTATTGCTTTAGAGTTGTGTTTTAATTTGATTCGATCGGTTCTTCCTAATATCGTTGTTAAAAAATGTAGTTTTTGTTATATTATTCTTATAATTGTTTTATTGCTTTAGAGTTGTGTTTTAATTTGATTCGATCGGATCTTCCTAATATCATTGTTAAAAAATGTAGTTGTTTTTATATTATTCTTATAATTGTTTTATTGCTTTAGATTCGTGTTTTAATTTGATTCGACCGGTTCTTCCTAATATCATTGTTCAAAAATGTAGTTGTTGTTATATTATTCTTATAATTGTTTTATTGCTTTAGAGTTGTGTTTTAATTTGATTCCATCGGTTCTTCCTAATATAGTTGTTAAAAAATGTAGTTGTTGTTATATTATTCTTATAATTGTTTTATTGCTTTAGAGTCGTGTTTTAATTTGATTCGATCGGTTCTTCCTAATATCGTTGTTAAAAAATTTAATTGTTTTTATATTATTCTTATAATTGTTTTATTGCTTTAGAGTTGTGTTTTAATTTGATTCGATCAGTTCTTCCTAATATCATTGTTAAAAAATGTAGTTGTTTTTATATTATTCTTATAATTGTTTTATTGCTTTAGATTCGTGTTTTAATTTGATTCGACCGGTTCTTCCTAATATCATTGTTAAAAAATGTAGTTGTTGTTATATTATTCTTATAATTGTTTTATTGCTTTAGAGTTGTGTTTTAATTTGATTCGATCAGTTCTTCCTAATATCATTGTTAAAAAATGTAGTTGTTGTTATATTATTCTTATAATTGTTTTATTGCTTTAGAGTTGTGTTTTATTTTGATTCGGTCGGTTCTTCCTTATATCATTGTTAAAAAATGTAGTTGTTGTTATATTATTCTTATAATTGTTTTATTGCTTTAGGGTTGTGTTTTAATTTGATTCGATCGGTTCTTCCTAATATAATTGTTAAAAAATGTAGTTGTTGTTATATTATTCTTATAATTGTTTTATTGCTTTAGAGTTGTGTTTTAATTTGATTCGGTCAGTTCTTCCTAATATCGTTGTTAAAAAATTTAATTGTTTTTATATTATTCTTATAATTGTTTTATTGCGTTAGAGTCGTGTTTTAATTTGATTCCATCGGTTCTTCCCAATATAGTTGTTAAAAAATGTAGTTGTTGTTATATTATTCTTATAATTGTTTTATTGCTTTAGAGTTGTGTTTTAATTTGATTCGATCGGTTCTTCCTAATATCATTGTTAAAAAATGTAGTTGTTGTTATATTATTCTTATAATTGTTTTATTGCTTTAGAGTTGTGTTTTAATTTGATTCGATCGGTTCTTCCTAATATCGTTGTTAAAAAATGTAATTGTATTTATATTATTCTTATAATTGTGTTATTGCTTTAGAGTTGTGTTTTAATTTGATTCGGTCAGTTCTTCCTAATATCGTTGTTAAAAAATTTAATTGTTTTTATATTATTCTTATAATTGTTTTATTGCGTTAGAGTCGTGTTTTAATTTGATTCGATCGGTTCTTCCTAATATCGTTGTTAAAAAATGTAATTGTTGTTATATTATTCTTATAATTGTTTTATTGCTTTAGAGTCGTGTTTTAATTTGATTCGATCGGTTCTTCCTAATATCATTGTTAAAAAATGTAGTTGTTTTTATATTATTCTTATAATTGTTTTATTGCTTTAGAGTTGTGTTTTAATTTGATTCGATCGGTTCTTCCTAATATCATTGTTAAAAAATGTAGTTGTTGTTATATTATTCTTATAATTGTTTTATTGCTTTAGAGTTGTGTTTTAATTTGATTCGATCAGTTCTTCCTAATATCATTGTTAAAAAATGTAGTTGTTGTTATATTATTCTTATAATTGTTTTATTGCTTTAGAGTTGTGTTTTAATTTGATTCGGTCGGTTCTTCCTTATATCATTGTTAAAAAATGTAGTTGTTGTTATATTATTCTTAGAATTGTTTTATTGCTTTAGGGTTGTGTTTTAATTTGATTCGATCGGTTCTTCCTAATATAATTGTTAAAAAATGTAGTTGTTGTTATATTATTCTTATAATTGTTTTATTGCTTTAGAGTTGTGTTTTAATTTGATTCGATCAGTTCTTCCTAATATCGTTGTTAAAAAATTTAATTGTTTTTATATTATTCTTATAATTGTTTTATTGCGTTAGGGTCGTGTTTTAATTTGATTCGATCGGTTCTTCCTAATATCGTTGTTAAAAAATGTAGTTGTTGTTATATTATTCTTATAATTGTTTTATTGCTTTAGAGTCGTGTTTTAATTTGATTCGAGCGGTTCTTCCTAATATCATTGTTCAAAAATGTAGTTGTTGTTATATTATTCTTATAATTGTTTTATTGCTTTAGAGTCGTGTTTTAATTTGATTCGATCGGTTCTTCCTAATATCATTGTTAAAAAATGTAGTTGTTTTTATATTATTCTTATAATTTTTTTATTGCTTTAGAGTTGTGTTTTAATTTGATTCGATCGGTTCTTCCTAATATCATTGTTAAAAAATGCAGTTGTTTTTATATTATTCTTATAATTTTTTTATTGCTTTAGAGTTGTGTTTTAATTTGATTCGATCAGTTCTTCCTAATATCATTGTTAAAAAATGTAGTTGTTTTTATATTATTCTTATAATTGTTTTATTGCTTTAGATTCGTGTTTTAATTTGATTCGACCGGTTCTTCCTAATATCATTGTTAAAAAATGTAGTTGTTGTTATACTATTCTTATAATTGTTTTATTGCTTTAGAGTTGTGTTTTAATTTGATTCGGTCGGTTCTTCCTTATATCATTGTTAAAAAATGTAGTTGTTGTTATATTATTCTTATAATTGTTTTATTGCTTTAGGGTTGTGTTTTAATTTGATTCGATCGGTTCTTCCTAATATAATTGTTAAAAAATGTAGTTGTTGTTATATTATTCTTATAATTGTTTTATTGCTTTAGAGTTGTGTTTTAATTTGATTCGGTCAGTTCGTCCTAATATCGTTGTTAAAAAATTTAATTGTTGTTATATTATTCTTATAATTGTTTTATTGCTTTAGAGTTGTGTTTTAATTTGATTCGATCGGTTCTTCCTAATATCGTTGTTAAAAAATGTAGTTTTTGTTATATTATTCTTATAATTGTTTTATTGCTTTAGAGTTGTGTTTTAATTTGATTCGATCGGATCTTCCTAATATCATTGTTAAAAAATGTAGTTGTTTTTATATTATTCTTATAATTGTTTTATTGCTTTAGATTCGTGTTTTAATTTGATTCGACCGGTTCTTCCTAATATCATTGTTCAAAAATGTAGTTGTTGTTATATTATTCTTATAATTGTTTTATTGCTTTAGAGTTGTGTTTTAATTTGATTCCATCGGTTCTTCCTAATATAGTTGTTAAAAAATGTAGTTGTTGTTATATTATTCTTATAATTGTTTTATTGCTTTAGAGTCGTGTTTTAATTTGATTCGATCGGTTCTTCCTAATATCGTTGTTAAAAAATTTAATTGTTTTTATATTATTCTTATAATTGTTTTATTGCTTTAGAGTTGTGTTTTAATTTGATTCGATCAGTTCTTCCTAATATCATTGTTAAAAAATGTAGTTGTTTTTATATTATTCTTATAATTGTTTTATTGCTTTAGATTCGTGTTTTAATTTGATTCGACCGGTTCTTCCTAATATCATTGTTAAAAAATGTAGTTGTTGTTATATTATTCTTATAATTGTTTTATTGCTTTAGAGTTGTGTTTTAATTTGATTCGATCAGTTCTTCCTAATATCATTGTTAAAAAATGTAGTTGTTGTTATATTATTCTTATAATTGTTTTATTGCTTTAGAGTTGTGTTTTATTTTGATTCGGTCGGTTCTTCCTTATATCATTGTTAAAAAATGTAGTTGTTGTTATATTATTCTTATAATTGTTTTATTGCTTTAGGGTTGTGTTTTAATTTGATTCGATCGGTTCTTCCTAATATAATTGTTAAAAAATGTAGTTGTTGTTATATTATTCTTATAATTGTTTTATTGCTTTAGAGTTGTGTTTTAATTTGATTCGGTCAGTTCTTCCTAATATCGTTGTTAAAAAATTTAATTGTTTTTATATTATTCTTATAATTGTTTTATTGCGTTAGAGTCGTGTTTTAATTTGATTCCATCGGTTCTTCCCAATATAGTTGTTAAAAAATGTAGTTGTTGTTATATTATTCTTATAATTGTTTTATTGCTTTAGAGTTGTGTTTTAATTTGATTCGATCGGTTCTTCCTAATATCATTGTTAAAAAATGTAGTTGTTGTTATATTATTCTTATAATTGTTTTATTGCTTTAGAGTTGTGTTTTAATTTGATTCGATCGGTTCTTCCTAATATCGTTGTTAAAAAATGTAATTGTATTTATATTATTCTTATAATTGTGTTATTGCTTTAGAGTTGTGTTTTAATTTGATTCGGTCAGTTCTTCCTAATATCGTTGTTAAAAAATTTAATTGTTTTTATATTATTCTTATAATTGTTTTATTGCGTTAGAGTCGTGTTTTAATTTGATTCGATCGGTTCTTCCTAATATCGTTGTTAAAAAATGTAATTGTTGTTATATTATTCTTATAATTGTTTTATTGCTTTAGAGTCGTGTTTTAATTTGATTCGATCGGTTCTTCCTAATATCATTGTTAAAAAATGTAGTTGTTTTTATATTATTCTTATAATTGTTTTATTGCTTTAGAGTTGTGTTTTAATTTGATTCGATCGGTTCTTCCTAATATCATTGTTAAAAAATGTAGTTGTTGTTATATTATTCTTATAATTGTTTTATTGCTTTAGAGTTGTGTTTTAATTTGATTCGATCAGTTCTTCCTAATATCATTGTTAAAAAATGTAGTTGTTGTTATATTATTCTTATAATTGTTTTATTGCTTTAGAGTTGTGTTTTAATTTGATTCGGTCGGTTCTTCCTTATATCATTGTTAAAAAATGTAGTTGTTGTTATATTATTCTTAGAATTGTTTTATTGCTTTAGGGTTGTGTTTTAATTTGATTCGATCGGTTCTTCCTAATATAATTGTTAAAAAATGTAGTTGTTGTTATATTATTCTTATAATTGTTTTATTGCTTTAGAGTTGTGTTTTAATTTGATTCGATCAGTTCTTCCTAATATCGTTGTTAAAAAATTTAATTGTTTTTATATTATTCTTATAATTGTTTTATTGCGTTAGGGTCGTGTTTTAATTTGATTCGATCGGTTCTTCCTAATATCGTTGTTAAAAAATGTAGTTGTTGTTATATTATTCTTATAATTGTTTTATTGCTTTAGAGTCGTGTTTTAATTTGATTCGAGCGGTTCTTCCTAATATCATTGTTCAAAAATGTAGTTGTTGTTATATTATTCTTATAATTGTTTTATTGCTTTAGAGTCGTGTTTTAATTTGATTCGATCGGTTCTTCCTAATATCATTGTTAAAAAATGTAGTTGTTTTTATATTATTCTTATAATTTTTTTATTGCTTTAGAGTTGTGTTTTAATTTGATTCGATCAGTTCTTCCTAATATCATTGTTAAAAAATGTAGTTGTTTTTATATTATTCTTATAATTGTTTTATTGCTTTAGATTCGTGTTTTAATTTGATTCGACCGGTTCTTCCTAATATCATTGTTAAAAAATGTAGTTGTTGTTATACTATTCTTATAATTGTTTTATTGCTTTAGAGTTGTGTTTTAATTTGATTCGGTCGGTTCTTCCTTATATCATTGTTAAAAAATGTAGTTGTTGTTATATTATTCTTATAATTGTTTTATTGCTTTAGGGTTGTGTTTTAATTTGATTCGATCGGTTCTTCCTAATATAATTGTTAAAAAATGTAGTTGTTGTTATATTATTCTTATAATTGTTTTATTGCTTTAGAGTCGTGTTTTAATTTGATTCGATCGGTTCTTCCTAATATCGTTGTTAAAAAATGTAGTTGTTGTTATATTATTCTTATAATTGTTTTATTGCTTTAGAGTCGTGTTTTAATTTGATTCGAGCGGTTCTTCCTAATATAGTTGTTAAAAAATGTAGTTTTTGTTATATTATTCTTATAATTGTTTTATTGCTTTAGAGTTGTGTTTTAATTTGATTCGATCGGTTCTTCCTAATATCGTTGTTAAAAAATGTAATTGTTTTTATATTATTCTTATAATTGTTTTATTGCTTTAGAGTCGTGTTTTAATTTGATTCCATCGGTTCTTCCTAATATCGTTGTTAAAAAATGTAGTTGTTGTTATATTATTCTTATAATTGTTTTATTGCTTTAGAGTCGTGTTTTAATTTGATTCGAGCGGTTCTTCCTAATATCATTGTTCAAAAATGTAGTTGTTGTTATATTATTCTTATAATTGTTTTATTGCTTTAGAGTCGTGTTTTAATTTGATTCGATCGGTTCTTCCTAATATCATTGTTAAAAAATGTAGTTGTTTTTATATTATTCTTATAATTTTTTTATTGCTTTAGAGTTGTGTTTTAATTTGATTCGATCAGTTCTTCCTAATATCATTGTTAAAAAATGTAGTTGTTTTTATATTATTCTTATAATTGTTTTATTGCTTTAGATTCGTGTTTTAATTTGATTCGACCGGTTCTTCCTAATATCATTGTTAAAAAATGTAGTTGTTGTTATACTATTCTTATAATTGTTTTATTGCTTTAGAGTTGTGTTTTAATTTGATTCGGTCGGTTCTTCCTTATATCATTGTTAAAAAATGTAGTTGTTGTTATATTATTCTTATAATTGTTTTATTGCTTTAGGGTTGTGTTTTAATTTGATTCGATCGGTTCTTCCTAATATAATTGTTAAAAAATGTAGTTGTTGTTATATTATTCTTATAATTGTTTTATTGCTTTAGAGTTGTGTTTTAATTTGATTCGGTCAGTTCGTCCTAATATCGTTGTTAAAAAATTTAATTGTTTTTATATTATTCTTATAATTGTTTTATTGCTTTAGAGTTGTGTTTTAATTTGATTCGATCGGTTCTTCCTAATATCGTTGTTAAAAAATGTAGTTTTTGTTATATTATTCTTATAATTGTTTTATTGCTTTAGAGTTGTGTTTTAATTTGATTCGATCGGATCTTCCTAATATCATTGTTAAAAAATGTAGTTGTTTTTATATTATTCTTATAATTGTTTTATTGCTTTAGATTCGTGTTTTAATTTGATTCGACCGGTTCTTCCTAATATCATTGTTCAAAAATGTAGTTGTTGTTATATTATTCTTATAATTGTTTTATTGCTTTAGAGTTGTGTTTTAATTTGATTCCATCGGTTCTTCCTAACATAGTTGTTAAAAAATGTAGTTGTTGTTATATTATTCTTATAATTGTTTTATTGCTTTAGAGTTGTGTTTTAATTTGATTCGATCGGTTCTTCCTAATATCGTTGTTGAAAAATTTAATTGTTTTTATATTATTCTTATAATTGTTTTATTGCTTTAGAGTTGTGTTTTAATTTGATTCGATCAGTTCTTCCTAATATCATTGTTAAAAAATGTAGTTGTTTTTATATTATTCTTATAATTGTTTTATTGCTTTAGAGTCGTGTTTTAATTTGATTCGATCGGTTCTTCCTAATATCGTTGTTAAAAAATGTAGTTGTTGTTATATTATTCTTATAATTGTTTTATTGCTTTAGAGTCGTGTTTTAATTTGATTCGAGCGGTTCTTCCTAATATCATTGTTCAAAAATGTAGTTGTTGTTATATTATTCTTATAATTGTTTTATTGCTTTAGAGTCGTGTTTTAATTTGATTCGATCGGTTCTTCCTAATATCATTGTTAAAAAATGTAGTTGTTTTTATATTATTCTTATAATTTTTTTATTGCTTTAGAGTTGTGTTTTAATTTGATTCGATCAGTTCTTCCTAATATCATTGTTAAAAAATGTAGTTGTTTTTATATTATTCTTATAATTGTTTTATTGCTTTAGATTCGTGTTTTAATTTGATTCGACCGGTTCTTCCTAATATCATTGTTAAAAAATGTAGTTGTTGTTATACTATTCTTATAATTGTTTTATTGCTTTAGAGTTGTGTTTTAATTTGATTCGGTCGGTTCTTCCTTATATCATTGTTAAAAAATGTAGTTGTTGTTATATTATTCTTATAATTGTTTTATTGCTTTAGGGTTGTGTTTTAATTTGATTCGATCGGTTCTTCCTAATATAATTGTTAAAAAATGTAGTTGTTGTTATATTATTCTTATAATTGTTTTATTGCTTTAGAGTTGTGTTTTAATTTGATTCGGTCAGTTCGTCCTAATATCGTTGTTAAAAAATTTAATTGTTGTTATATTATTCTTATAATTGTTTTATTGCTTTAGAGTTGTGTTTTAATTTGATTCGATCGGTTCTTCCTAATATCGTTGTTAAAAAATGTAGTTTTTGTTATATTATTCTTATAATTGTTTTATTGCTTTAGAGTTGTGTTTTAATTTGATTCGATCGGATCTTCCTAATATCATTGTTAAAAAATGTAGTTGTTTTTATATTATTCTTATAATTGTTTTATTGCTTTAGATTCGTGTTTTAATTTGATTCGACCGGTTCTTCCTAATATCATTGTTCAAAAATGTAGTTGTTGTTATATTATTCTTATAATTGTTTTATTGCTTTAGAGTTGTGTTTTAATTTGATTCCATCGGTTCTTCCTAATATAGTTGTTAAAAAATGTAGTTGTTGTTATATTATTCTTATAATTGTTTTATTGCTTTAGAGTTGTGTTTTAATTTGATTCGATCGGTTCTTCCTAATATCGTTGTTAAAAAATTTAATTGTTTTTATATTATTCTTATAATTGTTTTATTGCTTTAGAGTTGTGTTTTAATTTGATTCGATCAGTTCTTCCTAATATCATTGTTAAAAAATGTAGTTGTTTTTATATTATTCTTATAATTGTTTTATTGCTTTAGATTCGTGTTTTAATTTGATTCGACCGGTTCTTCCTAATATCATTGTTAAAAAATGTAGTTGTTGTTATATTATTCTTATAATTGTTTTATTGCTTTAGAGTTGTGTTTTAATTTGATTCGATCAGTTCTTCCTAATATCATTGTTAAAAAATGTAGTTGTTGTTATATTATTCTTATAATTGTTTTATTGCTTTAGAGTTGTGTTTTATTTTGATTCGGTCGGTTCTTCCTTATATCATTGTTAAAAAATGTAGTTGTTGTTATATTATTCTTATAATTGTTTTATTGCTTTAGGGTTGTGTTTTAATTTGATTCGATCGGTTCTTCCTAATATAATTGTTAAAAAATGTAGTTGTTGTTATATTATTCTTATAATTGTTTTATTGCTTTAGAGTTGTGTTTTAATTTGATTCGGTCAGTTCTTCCTAATATCGTTGTTAAAAAATTTAATTGTTTTTATATTATTCTTATAATTGTTTTATTGCGTTAGAGTCGTGTTTTAATTTGATTCCATCGGTTCTTCCCAATATAGTTGTTAAAAAATGTAGTTGTTGTTATATTATTCTTATAATTGTTTTATTGCTTTAGAGTTGTGTTTTAATTTGATTCGATCGGTTCTTCCTAATATCATTGTTAAAAAATGTAGTTGTTGTTATATTATTCTTATAATTGTTTTATTGCTTTAGAGTTGTGTTTTAATTTGATTCGATCGGTTCTTCCTAATATCGTTGTTAAAAAATGTAATTGTATTTACATTATTCTTATAATTGTGTTATTGCTTTAGAGTTGTGTTTTAATTTGATTCGGTCAGTTCTTCCTAATATCGTTGTTAAAAAATTTAATTGTTTTTATATTATTCTTATAATTGTTTTATTGCGTTAGAGTCGTGTTTTAATTTGATTCGATCGGTTCTTCCTAATATCGTTGTTAAAAAATGTAATTGTTGTTATATTATTCTTATAATTGTTTTATTGCTTTAGAGTCGTGTTTTAATTTGATTCGATCGGTTCTTCCTAATATCATTGTTAAAAAATGTAGTTGTTTTTATATTATTCTTATAATTGTTTTATTGCTTTAGAGTTGTGTTTTAATTTGATTCGATCGGTTCTTCCTAATATCATTGTTAAAAAATGTAGTTGTTGTTATATTATTCTTATAATTGTTTTATTGCTTTAGAGTTGTGTTTTAATTTGATTCGATCAGTTCTTCCTAATATCATTGTTAAAAAATGTAGTTGTTGTTATATTATTCTTATAATTGTTTTATTGCTTTAGAGTTGTGTTTTAATTTGATTCGGTCGGTTCTTCCTTATATCATTGTTAAAAAATGTAGTTGTTGTTATATTATTCTTAGAATTGTTTTATTGCTTTAGGGTTGTGTTTTAATTTGATTCGATCGGTTCTTCCTAATATAATTGTTAAAAAATGTAGTTGTTGTTATATTATTCTTATAATTGTTTTATTGCTTTAGAGTTGTGTTTTAATTTGATTCGATCAGTTCTTCCTAATATCGTTGTTAAAAAATTTAATTGTTTTTATATTATTCTTATAATTGTTTTATTGCGTTAGGGTCGTGTTTTAATTTGATTCGATCGGTTCTTCCTAATATCGTTGTTAAAAAATGTAGTTGTTGTTATATTATTCTTATAATTGTTTTATTGCTTTAGAGTCGTGTTTTAATTTGATTCGAGCGGTTCTTCCTAATATCATTGTTCAAAAATGTAGTTGTTGTTATATTATTCTTATAATTGTTTTATTGCTTTAGAGTTGTGTTTTATTTTGATTCGGTCGGTTCTTCCTTATATCATTGTTAAAAAATGTAGTTGTTGTTATATTATTCTTATAATTGTTTTATTGCTTTAGGGTTGTGTTTTAATTTGATTCGATCGGTTCTTCCTAATATAATTGTTAAAAAATGTAGTTGTTGTTATATTATTCTTATAATTGTTTTATTGCTTTAGAGTTGTGTTTTAATTTGATTCGGTCAGTTCTTCCTAATATCGTTGTTAAAAAATTTAATTGTTTTTATATTATTCTTATAATTGTTTTATTGCGTTAGAGTCGTGTTTTAATTTGATTCCATCGGTTCTTCCCAATATAGTTGTTAAAAAATGTAGTTGTTGTTATATTATTCTTATAATTGTTTTATTGCTTTAGAGTTGTGTTTTAATTTGATTCGATCGGTTCTTCCTAATATCATTGTTAAAAAATGTAGTTGTTGTTATATTATTCTTATAATTGTTTTATTGCTTTAGAGTTGTGTTTTAATTTGATTCGATCGGTTCTTCCTAATATCGTTGTTAAAAAATGTAATTGTATTTACATTATTCTTATAATTGTGTTATTGCTTTAGAGTTGTGTTTTAATTTGATTCGGTCAGTTCTTCCTAATATCGTTGTTAAAAAATTTAATTGTTTTTATATTATTCTTATAATTGTTTTATTGCGTTAGAGTCGTGTTTTAATTTGATTCGATCGGTTCTTCCTAATATCGTTGTTAAAAAATGTAATTGTTGTTATATTATTCTTATAATTGTTTTATTGCTTTAGAGTCGTGTTTTAATTTGATTCGATCGGTTCTTCCTAATATCATTGTTAAAAAATGTAGTTGTTTTTATATTATTCTTATAATTGTTTTATTGCTTTAGAGTTGTGTTTTAATTTGATTCGATCGGTTCTTCCTAATATCATTGTTAAAAAATGTAGTTGTTGTTATATTATTCTTATAATTGTTTTATTGCTTTAGAGTTGTGTTTTAATTTGATTCGATCAGTTCTTCCTAATATCATTGTTAAAAAATGTAGTTGTTGTTATATTATTCTTATAATTGTTTTATTGCTTTAGAGTTGTGTTTTAATTTGATTCGGTCGGTTCTTCCTTATATCATTGTTCAAAAATGTAGTTGTTGTTATATTATTCTTAGAATTGTTTTATTGCTTTAGGGTTGTGTTTTAATTTGATTCGATCGGTTCTTCCTAATATAATTGTTAAAAAATGTAGTTGTTGTTATATTATTCTTATAATTGTTTTATTGCTTTAGAGTTGTGTTTTAATTTGATTCGATCAGTTCTTCCTAATATCGTTGTTAAAAAATTTAATTGTTTTTATATTATTCTTATAATTGTTTTATTGCGTTAGGGTCGTGTTTTAATTTGATTCGATCGGTTCTTCCTAATATCGTTGTTAAAAAATGTAGTTGTTGTTATATTATTCTTATAATTGTTTTATTGCTTTAGAGTCGTGTTTTAATTTGATTCGAGCGGTTCTTCCTAATATCATTGTTCAAAAATGTAGTTGTTGTTATATTATTCTTATAATTGTTTTATTGCTTTAGAGTCGTGTTTTAATTTGATTCGATCGGTTCTTCCTAATATCATTGTTAAAAAATGTAGTTGTTTTTATATTATTCTTATAATTTTTTTATTGCTTTAGAGTTGTGTTTTAATTTGATTCGATCAGTTCTTCCTAATATCATTGTTAAAAAATGTAGTTGTTTTTATATTATTCTTATAATTGTTTTATTGCTTTAGATTCGTGTTTTAATTTGATTCGACCGGTTCTTCCTAATATCATTGTTAAAAAATGTAGTTGTTGTTATACTATTCTTATAATTGTTTTATTGCTTTAGAGTTGTGTTTTAATTTGATTCGGTCGGTTCTTCCTTATATCATTGTTAAAAAATGTAGTTGTTGTTATATTATTCTTATAATTGTTTTATTGCTTTAGGGTTGTGTTTTAATTTGATTCGATCGGTTCTTCCTAATATAATTGTTAAAAAATGTAGTTGTTGTTATATTATTCTTATAATTGTTTTATTGCTTTAGAGTTGTGTTTTAATTTGATTCGGTCAGTTCGTCCTAATATCGTTGTTAAAAAATTTAATTGTTTTTATATTATTCTTATAATTGTTTTATTGCGTTAGAGTCGTGTTTTAATTTGATTCCATTGGTTCTTCCTTATATCATTGTTAAAAAATGTAGTTGTTGTTATATTATTCTTATAATTGTTTTATTGCTTTAGGGTTGTGTTTTAATTTGATTCGATCGGTTCTTCCTAATATAATTGTTAAAAAATGTAGTTGTTGTTATATTATTCTTATAATTGTTTTATTGCTTTAGAGTTGTGTTTTAATTTGATTCGATCGGTTCTTCCTAATATAATTGTTAAAAAATTTAATTGTTTTTATATTATTCTTATAATTGTTTTATTGCGTTAGGGTCGTGTTTTAATTTGATTCGATCGGTTCTTCCTAATATCGTTGTTAAAAAATGTAGTTGTTGTTATATTATTCTTATAATTGTTTTATTGCTTTAGAGTCGTGTTTTAATTTGATTCGAGCGGTTCTTCCTAATATCATTGTTCAAAAATGTAGTTGTTGTTGTATTATTCTTATAATTGTTTTATTGCTTTAGAGTCGTGTTTTAATTTGATTCGATCGGTTCTTCCTAATATCATTGTTAAAAAATGTAGTTGTTTTTATATTATTCTTATAATTTTTTTATTGCTTTAGAGTTGTGTTTTAATTTGATTCGATCAGTTCTTCCTAATATCATTGTTAAAAAATGTAGTTGTTTTTATATTATTCTTATAATTGTTTTATTGCTTTAGATTCGTGTTTTAATTTGATTCGACCGGTTCTTCCTAATATCATTGTTAAAAAATGTAGTTGTTGTTATACTATTCTTATAATTGTTTTATTGCTTTAGAGTTGTGTTTTAATTTGATTCGGTCGGTTCTTCCTTATATCATTGTTAAAAAATGTAGTTGTTGTTATATTATTCTTATAATTGTTTTATTGCTTTAGGGTTGTGTTTTAATTTGATTCGATCGGTTCTTCCTAATATAATTGTTAAAAAATGTAGTTGTTGTTATATTATTCTTATAATTGTTTTATTGCTTTAGAGTTGTGTTTTAATTTGATTCGATCGGTTCTTCCTAATATCGTTGTTAAAAAATGTAGTTGTTTTTATATTATTCTTATAATTGTTTTATTGCGTTAGAGTCGTGTTTTAATTTGATTCCATCGGTTCTTCCTAATATAGTTGTTAAAAAATGTAGTTGTTGTTATATTATTCTTATAATTGTTTTATTGCTTTAGAGTTGTGTTTTAATTTGATTCGATCGGATCTTCCTAATATCATTGTTAAAAAATGTAGTTGTTTTTATATTATTCTTATAATTGTTTTATTGCTTTATATTCGTGTTTTAATTTGATTCGACCGGTTCTTCCTAATATCATTGTTCAAAAATGTAGTTGTTGTTATATTATTCTTATAATTGTTTTATTGCTTTAGAGTTGTGTTTTAATTTGATTCGATCAGTTCTTCCTAATATCATTGTTAAAAAATTTAATTGTTTTTATATTATTTTTATAATTGTTTTATTGCGTTAGAGTCGTGTTTTAATTTGATTCCATCGGTTCTTCCTAATATAGTTGTTAAAAAATGTAGTTGTTGTTATATTATTCTTATAATTGTTTTATTGCTTTAGAGTTGTGTTTTAATTTGATTCGATCGGTTCTTCCTAATATCATTGTTAAAAAATGTAGTTGTTTTTATATTATTCTTATAATTGTTTTATTGCTTTAGATTCGTGTTTTAATTTGATTCGACCGGTTCTTCCTAATATCATTGTTAAAAAATGTAGTTGTTGTTATACTATTCTTATAATTGTTTTATTGCTTTAGAGTTGTGTTTTAATTTGATTCGGTCGGTTCTTCCTTATATCATTGTTAAAAAATGTAGTTGTTGTTATATTATTCTTATAATTGTTTTATTGCTTTAGGGTTGTGTTTTAATTTGATTCGATCGGTTCTTCCTAATATAATTGTTAAAAAATGTAGTTGTTGTTATATTATTCTTATAATTGTTTTATTGCTTTAGAGTTGTGTTTTAATTTGATTCGATCGGTTCTTCCTAATATCGTTGTTAAAAAATTTAATTGTTTTATATTATTCTTATAATTGTTTTATTGCGTTAGAGTCGTGTTTTAATTTGATTCCATCGCTTCTTCCTAATATAGTTGTTAAAAAATGTAGTTGTTGTTATATTATTCTTATAATTGTTTTATTGCTTTAGAGTTGTGTTTTAATTTGATTCGATCGGTTCTTCCTAATATCATTGTTAAAAAATGTAGTTGTTGTTATATTATTCTTATAATTGTTTTATTGCTTTAGAGTTGTGTTTTAATTTGATTCGATCGGTTCTTCCTAATATCATTGTTAAAAAATGTAGTTGTTGTTATATTATTCTTATAATTGTTTTATTGCTTTAGAGTCGTGTTTAAATTTGATTCGAGCGGTTCTTCCTAATATCATTGTTCAAAAATGTAGTTGTTGTTATATTATTCTTATAATTGTTTTATTGCTTTAGAGTCGTGTTTTAATTTGATTCGATCGGTTCTTCCTAATATCATTGTTAAAAAATGTAGTTGTTTTTATATTATTCTTATAATTTTTTTATTGCTTTAGAGTTGTGTTTTAATTTGATTCGATCAGTTCTTCCTAATATCATTGTTAAAAAATGTAGTTGTTTTTATATTATTCTTATAATTGTTTTATTGCTTTAGATTCGTGTTTTAATTTGATTCGACCGGTTCTTCCTAATATCATTGTTAAAAAATGTAGTTGTTGTTATACTATTCTTATAATTGTTTTATTGCTTTAGAGTTGTGTTTTAATTTGATTCGGTCGGTTCTTCCTTATATCATTGTTAAAAAATGTAGTTGTTGTTATATTATTCTTATAATTGTTTTATTGCTTTAGGGTTGTGTTTTAATTTGATTCGATCGGTTCTTCCTAATATAATTGTTAAAAAATGTAGTTGTTGTTATATTATTCTTATAATTGTTTTATTGCTTTAGAGTTGTGTTTTAATTTGATTCGGTCAGTTCGTCCTAATATCGTTGTTAAAAAATGTAATTGTTGTTATATTATTCTTATAATTGTTTTATTGCTTTAGAGTTGTGTTTTAATTTGATTCGATCGGATCTTCCTAATATCATTGTTAAAAAATGTAGTTGTTTTTATATTATTCTTATAATTGTTTTATTGCTTTAGATTCGTGTTTTAATTTGATTCGACCGGTTCTTCCTAATATCATTGTTCAAAAATGTAGTTGTTGTTATATTATTCTTATAATTGTTTTATTGCTTTAGAGTTGTGTTTTAATTTGATTCCATCGGTTCTTCCTAATATAGTTGTTAAAAAATGTAGTTGTTGTTATATTATTCTTATAATTGTTTTATTGCTTTAGAGTTGTGTTTTAATTTGATTCGATCGGTTCTTCCTAATATCGTTGTTAAAAAATTTAATTGTTTTTATATTATTCTTATAATTGTTTTATTGCTTTAGAGTTGTGTTTTAATTTGATTCGATCAGTTCTTCCTAATATCATTGTTAAAAAATGTAGTTGTTTTTATATTATTCTTATAATTGTTTTATTGCTTTAGATTCGTGTTTTAATTTGATTCGACCGGTTCTTCCTAATATCGTTGTTAAAAAATGTAGTTGTTGTTATATTATTCTTATAATTGTTTTATTGCTTTAGAGTTGTGTTTTAATTTGATTCGATCAGTTCTTCCTAATATCATTGTTAAAAAATGTAGTTGTTGTTATATTATTCTTATAATTGTTTTATTGCTTTAGAGTTGTGTTTTATTTTGATTCGGTCGGTTCTTCCTTATATCATTGTTAAAAAATGTAGTTGTTGTTATATTATTCTTATAATTGTTTTATTGCTTTAGGGTTGTGTTTTAATTTGATTCGATCGGTTCTTCCTAATATAATTGTTAAAAAATGTAGTTGTTGTTATATTATTCTTATAATTGTTTTATTGCTTTAGAGTTGTGTTTTAATTTGATTCGATCGGTTCTTCCTAATATCGTTGTTAAAAAATTTAATTGTTTTTATATTATTCTTATAATTGTTTTATTGCGTTAGAGTCGTGTTTTAATTTGATTCCATCGGTTCTTCCTAATATAGTTGTTAAAAAATGTAGTTGTTGTTATATTATTCTTATAATTGTTTTATTGCTTTAGAGTTGTGTTTTAATTTGATTCGATCGGATCTTCCTAATATCATTGTTAAAAAATGTAGTTGTTTTTATATTATTCTTATAATTGTTTTATTGCTTTATATTCGTGTTTTAATTTGATTCGACCGGTTCTTCCTAATATCATTGTTCAAAAATGTAGTTGTTGTTATATTATTCTTATAATTGTTTTATTGCTTTAGAGTTGTGTTTTAATTTGATTCGATCAGTTCTTCCTAATATCATTGTTAAAAAATTTAATTGTTTTTATATTATTTTTATAATTGTTTTATTGCGTTAGAGTCGTGTTTTAATTTGATTCCATCGGTTCTTCCTAATATAGTTGTTAAAAAATGTAGTTGTTGTTATATTATTCTTATAATTGTTTTATTGCTTTAGAGTTGTGTTTTAATTTGATTCGATCGGTTCTTCCTAATATCATTGTTAAAAAATGTAGTTGTTGTTATATTATTCTTATAATTGTTTTATTGCTTTAGAGTTGTGTTTTAATTTGATTCGATCGGTTCTTCCTAATATCATTGTTAAAAAATGTAGTTGTTGTTATATTATTCTTATAATTGTTTTATTGCTTTAGAGTCGTGTTTAAATTTGATTCGAGCGGTTCTTCCTAATATCATTGTTCAAAAATGTAGTTGTTGTTATATTATTCTTATAATTGTTTTATTGCTTTAGAGTCGTGTTTTAATTTGATTCGATCGGTTCTTCCTAATATCATTGTTAAAAAATGTAGTTGTTTTTATATTATTCTTATAATTTTTTTATTGCTTTAGAGTTGTGTTTTAATTTGATTCGATCAGTTCTTCCTAATATCATTGTTAAAAAATGTAGTTGTTTTTATATTATTCTTATAATTGTTTTATTGCTTTAGATTCGTGTTTTAATTTGATTCGACCGGTTCTTCCTAATATCATTGTTAAAAAATGTAGTTGTTGTTATACTATTCTTATAATTGTTTTATTGCTTTAGAGTTGTGTTTTAATTTGATTCGGTCGGTTCTTCCTTATATCATTGTTAAAAAATGTAGTTGTTGTTATATTATTCTTATAATTGTTTTATTGCTTTAGGGTTGTGTTTTAATTTGATTCGATCGGTTCTTCCTAATATAATTGTTAAAAAATGTAGTTGTTGTTATATTATTCTTATAATTGTTTTATTGCTTTAGAGTTGTGTTTTAATTTGATTCGGTCAGTTCGTCCTAATATCGTTGTTAAAAAATTTAATTGTTGTTATATTATTCTTATAATTGTTTTATTGCTTTAGAGTTGTGTTTTAATTTGATTCGATCGGTTCTTCCTAATATCGTTGTTAAAAAATGTAGTTTTTGTTATATTATTCTTATAATTGTTTTATTGCTTTAGAGTTGTGTTTTAATTTGATTCGATCGGATCTTCCTAATATCATTGTTAAAAAATGTAGTTGTTTTTATATTATTCTTATAATTGTTTTATTGCTTTAGATTCGTGTTTTAATTTGATTCGACCGGTTCTTCCTAATATCATTGTTCAAAAATGTAGTTGTTGTTATATTATTCTTATAATTGTTTTATTGCTTTAGAGTTGTGTTTTAATTTGATTCCATCGGTTCTTCCTAATATAGTTGTTAAAAAATGTAGTTGTTGTTATATTATTCTTATAATTGTTTTATTGCTTTAGAGTTGTGTTTTAATTTGATTCGATCGGTTCTTCCTAATATCGTTGTTAAAAAATTTAATTGTTTTTATATTATTCTTATAATTGTTTTATTGCTTTAGAGTTGTGTTTTAATTTGATTCGATCAGTTCTTCCTAATATCATTGTTAAAAAATGTAGTTGTTTTTATATTATTCTTATAATTGTTTTATTGCTTTAGATTCGTGTTTTAATTTGATTCGACCGGTTCTTCCTAATATCATTGTTAAAAAATGTAGTTGTTGTTATATTATTCTTATAATTGTTTTATTGCTTTAGAGTTGTGTTTTAATTTGATTCGATCAGTTCTTCCTAATATCATTGTTAAAAAATGTAGTTGTTGTTATATTATTCTTTTAATTGTTTTATTGCTTTAGAGTTGTGTTTTATTTTGATTCGGTCGGTTCTTCCTTATATCATTGTTAAAAAATGTAGTTGTTGTTATATTATTCTTATAATTGTTTTATTGCTTTAGGGTTGTGTTTTAATTTGATTCGATCGGTTCTTCCTAATATAATTGTTAAAAAATGTAGTTGTTGTTATATTATTCTTATAATTGTTTTATTGCTTTAGAGTTGTGTTTTAATTTGATTCGGTCAGTTCTTCCTAATATCGTTGTTAAAAAATTTAATTGTTTTTATATTATTCTTATAATTGTTTTATTGCGTTAGAGTCGTGTTTTAATTTGATTCCATCGGTTCTTCCTAATATAGTTGTTAAAAAATGTAGTTGTTGTTATATTATTCTTATAATTGTTTTATTGCTTTAGAGTTGTGTTTTAATTTGATTCGATCAGTTCTTCCTAATATCATTGTTAAAAAATGTAGTTGTTGTTATATTATTCTTATAATTGTTTTATTGCTTTAGAGTTGTGTTTTAATTTGATTCGATCGGTTCTTCCTAATATCGTTGTTAAAAAATGTAATTGTATTTATATTATTCTTATAATTGTGTTATTGCTTTAGAGTTGTGTTTTAATTTGATTCGGTCAGTTCTTCCTAATATCGTTGTTAAAAAATTTAATTGTTTTTATATTATTCTTATAATTGTTTTATTGCGTTAGAGTCGTGTTTTAATTTGATTCGATCGGTTCTTCCTAATATCGTTGTTAAAAAATGTAATTGTTGTTATATTATTCTTATAATTGTTTTATTGCTTTAGAGTCGTGTTTTAATTTGATTCGATCGGTTCTTCCTAATATCATTGTTAAAAAATGTAGTTGTTTTTATATTATTCTTATAATTGTTTTATTGCTTTAGAGTTGTGTTTTAATTTGATTCGATCGGTTCTTCCTAATATCATTGTTAAAAAATGTAGTTGTTGTTATATTATTCTTATAATTGTTTTATTGCTTTAGAGTTGTGTTTTAATTTGATTCGATCAGTTCTTCCTAATATCATTGTTAAAAAATGTAGTTGTTGTTATATTATTCTTATAATTGTTTTATTGCTTTAGAGTTGTGTTTTAATTTGATTCGGTCGGTTCTTCCTTATATCATTGTTAAAAAATGTAGTTGTTGTTATATTATTCTTAGAATTGTTTTATTGCTTTAGGGTTGTGTTTTAATTTGATTCGATCGGTTCTTCCTAATATAATTGTTAAAAAATGTAGTTGTTGTTATATTATTCTTATAATTGTTTTATTGCTTTAGAGTTGTGTTTTAATTTGATTCGATCAGTTCTTCCTAATATCGTTGTTAAAAAATTTAATTGTTTTTATATTATTCTTATAATTGTTTTATTGCGTTAGGGTCGTGTTTTAATTTGATTCGATCGGTTCTTCCTAATATCGTTGTTAAAAAATGTAGTTGTTGTTATATTATTCTTATAATTGTTTTATTGCTTTAGAGTCGTGTTTTAATTTGATTCGAGCGGTTCTTCCTAATATCATTGTTCAAAAATGTAGTTGTTGTTATATTATTCTTATAATTGTTTTATTGCTTTAGAGTCGTGTTTTAATTTGATTCGATCGGTTCTTCCTAATATCATTGTTAAAAAATGTAGTTGTTTTTATATTATTCTTATAATTTTTTTATTGCTTTAGAGTTGTGTTTTAATTTGATTCGATCAGTTCTTCCTAATATCATTGTTAAAAAATGTAGTTGTTTTTATATTATTCTTATAATTGTTTTATTGCTTTAGATTCGTGTTTTAATTTGATTCGACCGGTTCTTCCTAATATCATTGTTAAAAAATGTAGTTGTTGTTATACTATTCTTATAATTGTTTTATTGCTTTAGAGTTGTGTTTTAATTTGATTCGATCAGTTCTTCCTAATATCATTGTTAAAAAATGTAGTTGTTTTTATATTATTCTTATAATTGTTTTATTGCTTTAGATTCGTGTTTTAATTTGATTCGACCGGTTCTTCCTAATATCATTGTTAAAAAATGTAGTTGTTGTTATACTATTCTTATAATTGTTTTATTGCTTTAGAGTTGTGTTTTAATTTGATTCGGTCGGTTCTTCCTTATATCATTGTTAAAAAATGTAGTTGTTGTTATATTATTCTTATAATTGTTTTATTGCTTTAGGGTTGTGTTTTAATTTGATTCGATCGGTTCTTCCTAATATAATTGTTAAAAAATGTAGTTGTTGTTATATTATTCTTATAATTGTTTTATTGCTTTAGAGTTGTGTTTTAATTTGATTCGGTCAGTTCGTCCTAATATCGTTGTTAAAAAATTTAATTGTTGTTATATTATTCTTATAATTGTTTTATTGCTTTAGAGTTGTGTTTTAATTTGATTCGATCGGTTCTTCCTAATATCGTTGTTAAAAAATGTAGTTTTTGTTATATTATTCTTATAATTGTTTTATTGCTTTAGAGTTGTGTTTTAATTTGATTCGATCGGATCTTCCTAATATCATTGTTAAAAAATGTAGTTGTTTTTATATTATTCTTATAATTGTTTTATTGCTTTAGATTCGTGTTTTAATTTGATTCGACCGGTTCTTCCTAATATCATTGTTCAAAAATGTAGTTGTTGTTATATTATTCTTATAATTGTTTTATTGCTTTAGAGTTGTGTTTTAATTTGATTCCATCGGTTCTTCCTAATATAGTTGTTAAAAAATGTAGTTGTTGTTATATTATTCTTATAATTGTTTTATTGCTTTAGAGTTGTGTTTTAATTTGATTCGATCGGTTCTTCCTAATATCGTTGTTAAAAAATTTTATTGTTTTTATATTATTCTTATAATTGTTTTATTGCTTTAGAGTTGTGTTTTAATTTGATTCGATCAGTTCTTCCTAATATCATTGTTAAAAAATGTAGTTGTTTTTATATTATTCTTATAATTGTTTTATTGCTTTAGATTCGTGTTTTAATTTGATTCGACCGGTTCTTCCTAATATCATTGTTAAAAAATGTAGTTGTTGTTATATTATTCTTATAATTGTTTTATTGCTTTAGAGTTGTGTTTTAATTTGATTCGAACAGTTCTTCCTAATATCATTGTTAAAAAATGTAGTTGTTGTTATATTATTCTTATAATTGTTTTATTGCTTTAGAGTTGTGTTTTATTTTGATTCGGTCGGTTCTTCCTTATATCATTGTTAAAAAATGTAGTTGTTGTTATATTATTCTTATAATTGTTTTATTGCTTTAGGGTTGTGTTTTAATTTGATTCGATCGGTTCTTCCTAATATAATTGTTAAAAAATGTAGTTGTTGTTATATTATTCTTATAATTGTTTTATTGCTTTAGAGTTGTGTTTTAATTTGATTCGGTCAGTTCTTCCTAATATCGTTGTTAAAAAATTTAATTGTTTTTATATTATTCTTATAATTGTTTTATTGCGTTAGAGTCGTGTTTTAATTTGATTCCATCGGTTCTTCCTAATATAGTTGTTAAAAAATGTAGTTGTTGTTATATTATTCTTATAATTGTTTTATTGCTTTAGAGTTGTGTTTTAATTTGATTCGATCGGTTCTTCCTAATATCATTGTTAAAAAATGTAGTTGTTGTTATATTATTCTTATAATTGTTTTATTGCTTTAGAGTTGTGTTTTAATTTGATTCGATCGGTTCTTCCTAATATCGTTGTTAAAAAATGTAATTGTATTTATATTATTCTTATAATTGTGTTATTGCTTTAGAGTTGTGTTTTAATTTGATTCGGTCAGTTCTTCCTAATATCGTTGTTAAAAAATTTAATTGTTTTTATATTATTCTTATAATTGTTTTATTGCGTTAGAGTCGTGTTTTAATTTGATTCGATCGGTTCTTCCTAATATCGTTGTTAAAAAATGTAATTGTTGTTATATTATTCTTATAATTGTTTTATTGCTTTAGAGTCGTGTTTTAATTTGATTCGATCGGTTCTTCCTAATATCATTGTTAAAAAATGTAGTTGTTTTTATATTATTCTTATAATTGTTTTATTGCTTTAGAGTTGTGTTTTAATTTGATTCGATCGGTTCTTCCTAATATCATTGTTAAAAAATGTAGTTGTTGTTATATTATTCTTATAATTGTTTTATTGCTTTAGAGTTGTGTTTTAATTTGATTCGATCAGTTCTTCCTAATATCATTGTTAAAAAATGTAGTTGTTGTTATATTATTCTTATAATTGTTTTATTGCTTTAGAGTTGTGTTTTAATTTGATTCGGTCGGTTCTTCCTTATATCATTGTTAAAAAATGTAGTTGTTGTTATATTATTCTTAGAATTGTTTTATTGCTTTAGGGTTGTGTTTTAATTTGATTCGATCGGTTCTTCCTAATATAATTGTTAAAAAATGTAGTTGTTGTTATATTATTCTTATAATTGTTTTATTGCTTTAGAGTTGTGTTTTAATTTGATTCGATCAGTTCTTCCTAATATCGTTGTTAAAAAATTTAATTGTTTTTATATTATTCTTATAATTGTTTTATTGCGTTAGGGTCGTGTTTTAATTTGATTCGATCGGTTCTTCCTAATATCGTTGTTAAAAAATGTAGTTGTTGTTATATTATTCTTATAATTGTTTTATTGCTTTAGAGTCGTGTTTTAATTTGATTCGAGCGGTTCTTCCTAATATCATTGTTCAAAAATGTAGTTGTTGTTATATTATTCTTATAATTGTTTTATTGCTTTAGAGTCGTGTTTTAATTTGATTCGATCGGTTCTTCCTAATATCATTGTTAAAAAATGTAGTTGTTTTTATATTATTCTTATAATTTTTTTATTGCTTTAGAGTTGTGTTTTAATTTGATTCGATCAGTTCTTCCTAATATCATTGTTAAAAAATGTAGTTGTTTTTATATTATTCTTATAATTGTTTTATTGCTTTAGATTCGTGTTTTAATTTGATTCGACCGGTTCTTCCTAATATCATTGTTAAAAAATGTAGTTGTTGTTATACTATTCTTATAATTGTTTTATTGCTTTAGAGTTGTGTTTTAATTTGATTCGGTCGGTTCTTCCTTATATCATTGTTAAAAAATGTAGTTGTTGTTATATTATTCTTATAATTGTTTTATTGCTTTAGGGTTGTGTTTTAATTTGATTCGATCGGTTCTTCCTAATATAATTGTTAAAAAATGTAGTTGTTGTTATATTATTCTTATAATTGTTTTATTGCTTTAGAGTTGTGTTTTAATTTGATTCGGTCAGTTCGTCCTAATATCGTTGTTAAAAAATTTAATTGTTTTTATATTATTCTTATAATTGTTTTATTGCGTTAGAGTCGTGTTTTAATTTGATTCCATCGGTTCTTCCTTATATCATTGTTAAAAAATGTAGTTGTTGTTATATTATTCTTATAATTGTTTTATTGCTTTAGGGTTGTGTTTTAATTTGATTCGATCGGTTCTTCCTAATATAATTGTTAAAAAATGTAGTTGTTGTTATATTATTCTTATAATTGTTTTATTGCTTTAGAGTTGTGTTTTAATTTGATTCGATCGGTTCTTCCTAATATAATTGTTAAAAAATTTAATTGTTTTTATATTATTCTTATAATTGTTTTATTGCGTTAGGGTCGTGTTTTAATTTGATTCGATCGGTTCTTCCTAATATCGTTGTTAAAAAATGTAGTTGTTGTTATATTATTCTTATAATTGTTTTATTGCTTTAGAGTCGTGTTTTAATTTGATTCGAGCGGTTCTTCCTAATATCATTGTTCAAAAATGTAGTTGTTGTTGTATTATTCTTATAATTGTTTTATTGCTTTAGAGTCGTGTTTTAATTTGATTCGATCGGTTCTTCCTAATATCATTGTTAAAAAATGTAATTGTTTTTATATTATTCTTATAATTTTTTTATTGCTTTAGAGTTGTGTTTTAATTTGATTCGATCAGTTCTTCCTAATATCATTGTTAAAAAATTTAATTGTTTTTATATTATTCTTATAATTGTTTTATTGCGTTAGAGTCGTGTTTTAATTTGATTCCATCGGTTCTTCCTAATATAGTTGTTAAAAAATGTAGTTGTTGTTATATTATTCTTATAATTGTTTTATTGCTTTAGAGTTGTGTTTTAATTTGATTCGATCGGATCTTCCTAATATCATTGTTAAAAAATGTAGTTGTTTTTATATTATTCTTATAATTGTTTTATTGCTTTATATTCGTGTTTTAATTTGATTCGACCGGTTCTTCCTAATATCATTGTTCAAAAATGTAGTTGTTGTTATATTATTCTTATAATTGTTTTATTGCTTTAGAGTTGTGTTTTAATTTGATTCGATCAGTTCTTCCTAATATCATTGTTAAAAAATTTAATTGTTTTTATATTATTTTTATAATTGTTTTATTGCGTTAGAGTCGTGTTTTAATTTGATTCCATCGGTTCTTCCTAATATAGTTGTTAAAAAATGTAGTTGTTGTTATATTATTCTTATAATTGTTTTATTGCTTTAGAGTTGTGTTTTAATTTGATTCGATCGGTTCTTCCTAATATCATTGTTAAAAAATGTAGTTGTTGTTATATTATTCTTATAATTGTTTTATTGCTTTAGAGTTGTGTTTTAATTTGATTCGATCGGTTCTTCCTAATATCATTGTTAAAAAATGTAGTTGTTGTTATATTATTCTTATAATTGTTTTATTGCTTTAGAGTCGTGTTTAAATTTGATTCGAGCGGTTCTTCCTAATATCATTGTTCAAAAATGTAGTTGTTGTTATATTATTCTTATAATTGTTTTATTGCTTTAGAGTCGTGTTTTAATTTGATTCGATCGGTTCTTCCTAATATCATTGTTAAAAAATGTAGTTGTTTTTATATTATTCTTATAATTTTTTTATTGCTTTAGAGTTGTGTTTTAATTTGATTCGATCAGTTCTTCCTAATATCATTGTTAAAAAATGTAGTTGTTTTTATATTATTCTTATAATTGTTTTATTGCTTTAGATTCGTGTTTTAATTTGATTCGACCGGTTCTTCCTAATATCATTGTTAAAAAATGTAGTTGTTGTTATACTATTCTTATAATTGTTTTATTGCTTTAGAGTTGTGTTTTAATTTGATTCGACCGGTTCTTCCTAATATCATTGTTAAAAAATGTAGTTGTTGTTATATTATTCTTATAATTGTTTTATTGCTTTAGAGTTGTGTTTTAATTTGATTCGATCAGTTCTTCCTAATATCATTGTTAAAAAATGTAGTTGTTGTTATATTATTCTTATAATTGTTTTATTGCTTTAGAGTTGTGTTTTATTTTGATTCGGTCGGTTCTTCCTTATATCATTGTTAAAAAATGTAGTTGTTGTTATATTATTCTTATAATTGTTTTATTGCTTTAGGGTTGTGTTTTAATTTGATTCGATCGGTTCTTCCTAATATAATTGTTAAAAAATGTAGTTGTTGTTATATTATTCTTATAATTGTTTTATTGCTTTAGAGTTGTGTTTTAATTTGATTCGGTCAGTTCTTCCTAATATCGTTGTTAAAAAATTTAATTGTTTTTATATTATTCTTATAATTGTTTTATTGCGTTAGAGTCGTGTTTTAATTTGATTCCATCGGTTCTTCCTAATATAGTTGTTAAAAAATGTAGTTGTTGTTATATTATTCTTATAATTGTTTTATTGCTTTAGAGTTGTGTTTTAATTTGATTCGATCGGTTCTTCCTAATATCATTGTTAAAAAATGTAGTTGTTGTTATATTATTCTTATAATTGTTTTATTGCTTTAGAGTTGTGTTTTAATTTGATTCGATCGGTTCTTCCTAATATCGTTGTTAAAAAATGTAATTGTATTTATATTATTCTTATAATTGTGTTATTGCTTTAGAGTTGTGTTTTAATTTGATTCGGTCAGTTCTTCCTAATATCGTTGTTAAAAAATTTAATTGTTTTTATATTATTCTTATAATTGTTTTATTGCGTTAGAGTCGTGTTTTAATTTGATTCGATCGGTTCTTCCTAATATCGTTGTTAAAAAATGTAATTGTTGTTATATTATTCTTATAATTGTTTTATTGCTTTAGAGTCGTGTTTTAATTTGATTCGATCGGTTCTTCCTAATATCATTGTTAAAAAATGTAGTTGTTTTTATATTATTCTTATAATTGTTTTATTGCTTTAGAGTTGTGTTTTAATTTGATTCGATCGGTTCTTCCTAATATCATTGTTAAAAAATGTAGTTGTTGTTATATTATTCTTATAATTGTTTTATTGCTTTAGAGTTGTGTTTTAATTTGATTCGATCAGTTCTTCCTAATATCATTGTTAAAAAATGTAGTTGTTGTTATATTATTCTTATAATTGTTTTATTGCTTTAGAGTTGTGTTTTAATTTGATTCGGTCGGTTCTTCCTTATATCATTGTTAAAAAATGTAGTTGTTGTTATATTATTCTTAGAATTGTTTTATTGCTTTAGGGTTGTGTTTTAATTTGATTCGATCGGTTCTTCCTAATATAATTGTTAAAAAATGTAGTTGTTGTTATATTATTCTTATAATTGTTTTATTGCTTTAGAGTTGTGTTTTAATTTGATTCGATCAGTTCTTCCTAATATCGTTGTTAAAAAATTTAATTGTTTTTATATTATTCTTATAATTGTTTTATTGCGTTAGGGTCGTGTTTTAATTTGATTCGGTCAGTTCGTCCTAATATCGTTGTTAAAAAATTTAATTGTTTTTATATTATTCTTATAATTGTTTTATTGCGTTAGAGTCGTGTTTTAATTTGATTCCATCGGTTCTTCCTTATATCATTGTTAAAAAATGTAGTTGTTGTTATATTATTCTTATAATTGTTTTATTGCTTTAGGGTTGTGTTTTAATTTGATTCGATCGGTTCTTCCTAATATAATTGTTAAAAAATGTAGTTGTTGTTATATTATTCTTATAATTGTTTTATTGCTTTAGAGTTGTGTTTTAATTTGATTCGATCGGTTCTTCCTAATATAATTGTTAAAAAATTTAATTGTTTTTATATTATTCCTATAATTGTTTTATTGCGTTAGGGTCGTGTTTTAATTTGATTCGATCGGTTCTTCCTAATATCGTTGTTAAAAAATGTAGTTGTTGTTATATTATTCTTATAATTGTTTTATTGCTTTAGAGTCGTGTTTTAATTTGATTCGAGCGGTTCTTCCTAATATCATTGTTCAAAAATGTAGTTGTTGTTGTATTATTCTTATAATTGTTTTATTGCTTTAGAGTCGTGTTTTAATTTGATTCGATCGGTTCTTCCTAATATCATTGTTAAAAAATGTAGTTGTTTTTATATTATTCTTATAATTTTTTTATTGCTTTAGAGTTGTGTTTTAATTTGATTCGATCAGTTCTTCCTAATATCATTGTTAAAAAATGTAGTTGTTTTTATATTATTCTTATAATTGTTTTATTGCTTTAGATTCGTGTTTTAATTTGATTCGACCGGTTCTTCCTAATATCATTGTTAAAAAATGTAGTTGTTGTTATACTATTCTTATAATTGTTTTATTGCTTTAGAGTTGTGTTTTAATTTGATTCGGTCGGTTCTTCCTTATATCATTGTTAAAAAATGTAGTTGTTGTTATATTATTCTTATAATTGTTTTATTGCTTTAGGGTTGTGTTTTAATTTGATTCGATCGGTTCTTCCTAATATAATTGTTAAAAAATGTAGTTGTTGTTATATTATTCTTATAATTGTTTTATTGCTTTAGAGTTGTGTTTTAATTTGATTCGATCGGTTCTTCCTAATATCGTTGTTAAAAAATTTAATTGTTTTTATATTATTCTTATAATTGTTTTATTGCGTTAGAGTCGTGTTTTAATTTGATTCCATCGGTTCTTCCTAATATAGTTGTTAAAAAATGTAGTTGTTGTTATATTATTCTTATAATTGTTTTATTGCTTTAGAGTTGTGTTTTAATTTGATTCGATCGGATCTTCCTAATATCATTGTTAAAAAATGTAGTTGTTTTTATATTATTCTTATAATTGTTTTATTGCTTTATATTCGTGTTTTAATTTGATTCGACCGGTTCTTCCTAATATCATTGTTCAAAAATGTAGTTGTTGTTATATTATTCTTATAATTGTTTTATTGCTTTAGAGTTGTGTTTTAATTTGATTCGATCAGTTCTTCCTAATATCATTGTTAAAAAATTTAATTGTTTTTATATTATTTTTATAATTGTTTTATTGCGTTAGAGTCGTGTTTTAATTTGATTCCATCGGTTCTTCCTAATATAGTTGTTAAAAAATGTAGTTGTTGTTATATTATTCTTATAATTGTTTTATTGCTTTAGAGTTGTGTTTTAATTTGATTCGATCGGTTCTTCCTAATATCATTGTTAAAAAATGTAGTTGTTGTTATATTATTCTTATAATTGTTTTATTGCTTTAGAGTTGTGTTTTAATTTGATTCTATCGGTTCTTCCTAATATCATTGTTAAAAAATGTAGTTGTTGTTATATTATTCTTATAATTGTTTTATTGCTTTAGAGTCGTGTTTAAATTTGATTCGAGCGGTTCTTCCTAATATCATTGTTCAAAAATGTAGTTGTTGTTATATTATTCTTATAATTGTTTTATTGCTTTAGAGTCGTGTTTTAATTTGATTCGATCGGTTCTTCCTAATATCATTGTTAAAAAATGTAGTTGTTTTTATATTATTCTTATAATTTTTTTATTGCTTTAGAGTTGTGTTTTAATTTGATTCGATCAGTTCTTCCTAATATCATTGTTAAAAAATGTAGTTGTTTTTATATTATTCTTATAATTGTTTTATTGCTTTAGATTCGTGTTTTAATTTGATTCGACCGGTTCTTCCTAATATCATTGTTAAAAAATGTAGTTGTTGTTATACTATTCTTATAATTGTTTTATTGCTTTAGAGTTGTGTTTTAATTTGATTCGGTCGGTTCTTCCTTATATTATTGTTAAAAAATGTAGTTGTTGTTATATTATTCTTATAATAGTTTTATTGCTTTAGGGTTGTGTTTTAATTTGATTCGATCGGTTCTTCCTAATATAATTGTTAAAAAATGTAGTTGTTGTTATATTATTCTTATAATTGTTTTATTGCTTTAGAGTTGTGTTTTAATTTGATTCGGTCAGTTCGTCCTAATATCGTTGTTAAAAAATTTAATTGTTTTTATATTATTCTTATAATTGTTTTATTGCTTTAGAGTTGTGTTTTAATTTGATTCGATCGGTTCTTCCTAATATCGTTGTTAAAAAATGTAGTTTTTGTTATATTATTCTTATAATTGTTTTATTGCTTTAGAGTTGTGTTTTAATTTGATTCGATCGGATCTTCCTAATACCATTGTTAAAAAATGTAGTTGTTTTTATATTATTCTTATAATTGTTTTATTGCTTTAGATTCGTGTTTTAATTTGATTCGACCGGTTCTTCCTAATATCATTGTTCAAAAATGTAGTTGTTGTTATATTATTCTTATAATTGTTTTATTGCTTTAGAGTTGTGTTTTAATTTGATTCCATCGGTTCTTCCTAATATAGTTGTTAAAAAATGTAGTTGTTGTTATATTATTCTTATAATTGTTTTATTGCTTTAGAGTTGTGTTTTAATTTGATTCGATCGGTTCTTCCTAATATCGTTGTTAAAAAATTTAATTGTTTTTATATTATTCTTATAATTGTTTTATTGCTTTAGAGTTGTGTTTTAATTTGATTCGATCAGTTCTTCCTAATATCATTGTTAAAAAATGTAGTTGTTTTTATATTATTCTTATAATTGTTTTATTGCTTTAGATTCGTGTTTTAATTTGATTCGACCGGTTCTTCCTAATATCATTGTTAAAAAATGTAGTTGTTGTTATATTATTCATATAATTGTTTTATTGCTTTAGAGTTGTGTTTTAATTTGATTCGATCAGTTCTTCCTAATATCATTGTTAAAAAATGTAGTTGTTGTTATATTATTCTTATAATTGTTTTATTGCTTTAGAGTTGTGTTTTATTTTGATTCGGTCGGTTCTTCCTTATATCATTGTTAAAAAATGTAGTTGTTGTTATATTATTCTTATAATTGTTTTATTGCTTTAGGGTTGTGTTTTAATTTGATTCGATCGGTTCTTCCTAATATAATTGTTAAAAAATGTAGTTGTTGTTATATTATTCTTATAATTGTTTTATTGCTTTAGAGTTGTGTTTTAATTTGATTCGGTCAGTTCTTCCTAATATCGTTGTTAAAAAATTTAATTGTTTTTATATTATTCTTATAATTGTTTTATTGCGTTAGAGTCGTGTTTTAATTTGATTCCATCGGTTCTTCCTAATATAGTTGTTAAAAAATGAAGTTGTTGTTATATTATTCTTATAATTGTTTTATTGCTTTAGAGTTGTGTTTTAATTTGATTCGATCGGTTCTTCCTAATATCATTGTTAAAAAATGTAGTTGTTGTTATATTATTCTTATAATTGTTTTATTGCTTTAGAGTTG
The DNA here is from genome assembly GCA_039881145.1 of Druceiella hillmani. NCBI lineage: Eukaryota > Metazoa > Arthropoda > Insecta > Lepidoptera > Hepialidae > Druceiella > Druceiella hillmani. Next base: position 5,168,401 of record JAYKKI010000013.1, read on the forward strand.
TGTTTTAATTTGATTCCATCGGTTCTTCCTAATATCGTTGTTAAAAAATGTAATTGTATTTATATTATTCTTATAATTGTGTTATTGCTTTAGAGTTGTGTTTTAATTTGATTCGGTCAGTTCTTCCTAATATCGTTGTTAAAAAATTTAATTGTTTTTATATTATTCTTATAATTGTTTTATTGCGTTAGAGTCGTGTTTTAATTTGATTCGATCGGTTCTTCCTAATATCGTTGTTAAAAAATGTAATTGTTGTTATATTATTCTTATAATTGTTTTATTGCTTTAGAGTCGTGTTTTAATTTGATTCGATCGGTTCTTCCTAATATCATTGTTAAAAAATGTAGTTGTTTTTATATTATTCTTATAATTGTTTTATTGCTTTAGAGTTGTGTTTTAATTTGATTCGATCGGTTCTTCCTAATATCATTGTTAAAAAATGTAGTTGTTGTTATATTATTCTTATAATTGTTTTATTGCTTTAGAGTTGTGTTTTAATTTGATTCGATCAGTTCTTCCTAATATCATTGTTAAAAAATGTAGTTGTTGTTATATTATTCTTATAATTGTTTTATTGCTTTAGAGTTGTGTTTTAATTTGATTCGGTCGGTTCTTCCTTATATCATTGTTAAAAAATGTAGTTGTTGTTATATTATTCTTAGAATTGTTTTATTGCTTTAGGGTTGTGTTTTAATTTGATTCGATCGGTTCTTCCTAATATAATTGTTAAAAAATGTAGTTGTTGTTATATTATTCTTATAATTGTTTTATTGCTTTAGAGTTGTGTTTTAATTTGATTCGATCAGTTCTTCCTAATATCGTTGTTAAAAAATTTAATTGTTTTTATATTATTCTTATAATTGTTTTATTGCGTTAGGGTCGTGTTTTAATTTGATTCGATCGGTTCTTCCTAATATCGTTGTTAAAAAATGTAGTTGTTGTTATATTATTCTTATAATTGTTTTATTGCTTTAGAGTCGTGTTTTAATTTGATTCGAGCGGTTCTTCCTAATATCATTGTTCAAAAATGTAGTTGTTGTTATATTATTCTTATAATTGTTTTATTGCTTTAGAGTCGTGTTTTAATTTGATTCGATCGGTTCTTCCTAATATCATTGTTAAAAAATGTAGTTGTTTTTATATTATTCTTATAATTTTTTTATTGCTTTAGAGTTGTGTTTTAATTTGATTCGATCAGTTCTTCCTAATATCATTGTTAAAAAATGTAGTTGTTTTTATATTATTCTTATAATTGTTTTATTGCTTTAGATTCGTGTTTTAATTTGATTCGACCGGTTCTTCCTAATATCATTGTTAAAAAATGTAGTTGTTGTTATACTATTCTTATAATTGTTTTATTGCTTTAGAGTTGTGTTTTAATTTGATTCGGTCGGTTCTTCCTTATATCATTGTTAAAAAATGTAGTTGTTGTTATATTATTCTTATAATTGTTTTATTGCTTTAGGGTTGTGTTTTAATTTGATTCGATCGGTTCTTCCTAATATAATTGTTAAAAAATGTAGTTGTTGTTATATTATTCTTATAATTGTTTTATTGCTTTAGAGTTGTGTTTTAATTTGATTCGATCGGTTCTTCCTAATATAATTGTTAAAAAATTTAATTGTTTTTATATTATTCTTATAATTGTTTTATTGCGTTAGGGTCGTGTTTTAATTTGATTCGATCGGTTCTTCCTAATATCGTTGTTAAAAAATGTAGTTGTTGTTATATTATTCTTATAATTGTTTTATTGCTTTAGAGTCGTGTTTTAATTTGATTCGAGCGGTTCTTCCTAATATCATTGTTCAAAAATGTAGTTGTTGTTGTATTATTCTTATAATTGTTTTATTGCTTTAGAGTCGTGTTTTAATTTGATTCGATCGGTTCTTCCTAATATCATTGTTAAAAAATGTAGTTGTTTTTATATTATTCTTATAATTTTTTTATTGCTTTAGAGTTGTGTTTTAATTTGATTCGATAAGTTCTTCCTAATATCATTGTTAAAAAATGTAGTTGTTTTTATATTATTCTTATAATTGTTTTATTGCTTTAGATTCGTGTTTTAATTTGATTCGACCGGTTCTTCCTAATATCATTGTTAAAAAATGTAGTTGTTGTTATACTATTCTTATAATTGTTTTATTGCTTTAGAGTTGTGTTTTAATTTGATTCGGTCGGTTCTTCCTTATATCATTGTTAAAAAATGTAGTTGTTGTTATATTATTCTTATAATTGTTTTATTGCTTTAGGGTTGTGTTTTAATTTGATTCGATCGGTTCTTCCTAATATAATTGTTAAAAAATGTAGTTGTTGTTATATTATTCTTATAATTGTTTTATTGCTTTAGAGTTGTGTTTTAATTTGATTCGATCGGTTCTTCCTAATATCGTTGTTAAAAAATTTAATTGTTTTTATATTATTCTTATAATTGTTTTATTGCGTTAGAGTCGTGTTTTAATTTGATTCCATCGGTTCTTCCTAATATAGTTGTTAAAAAATGTAGTTGTTGTTATATTATTCTTATAATTGTTTTATTGCTTTAGAGTTGTGTTTTAATTTGATTCGATCGGATCTTCCTAATATCATTGTTAAAAAATGTAGTTGTTTTTATATTATTCTTATAATTGTTTTATTGCTTTATATTCGTGTTTTAATTTGATTCGACCGGTTCTTCCTAATATCATTGTTCAAAAATGTAGTTGTTGTTATATTATTCTTATAATTGTTTTATTGCTTTAGAGTTGTGTTTTAATTTGATTCGATCAGTTCTTCCTAATATCATTGTTAAAAAATTTAATTGTTTTTATATTATTTTTATAATTGTTTTATTGCGTTAGAGTCGTGTTTTAATTTGATTCCATCGGTTCTTCCTAATATAGTTGTTAAAAAATGTAGTTGTTGTTATATTATTCTTATAATTGTTTTATTGCTTTAGAGTTGTGTTTTAATTTGATTCGATCGGTTCTTCCTAATATCATTGTTAAAAAATGTAGTTGTTGTTATATTATTCTTATAATTGTTTTATTGCTTTAGAGTTGTGTTTTAATTTGATTCGATCGGTTCTTCCTAATATCGTTGTTAAAAAATGTAATTGTTTTTATATTATTCTTATAATTGTGTTATTGCTTTAGAGTTGTGTTTTAATTTGATTCGATCGGTTCTTCCTAATATAATTGTTAAAAAATGTAGTTGTTGTTATATTATTCTTATAATTGTTTTATTGCTTTAGAGTTGTGTTTTAATTTGATTCGATCGGTTCTTCCTAATATCGTTGTTAAAAAATTTAATTGTTTTTATATTATTCTTATAATTGTTTTATTGCGTTAGAGTCGTGTTTTAATTTGATTCCATCGGTTCTTCCTAATATAGTTGTTAAAAAATGTAGTTGTTGTTATATTATTCTTATAATTGTTTTATTGCTTTAGAGTTGTGTTTTAATTTGATTCGATCGGATCTTCCTAATATCATTGTTAAAAAATGTAGTTGTTTTTATATTATTCTTATAATTGTTTTATTGCTTTATATTCGTGTTTTAATTTGATTCGACCGGTTCTTCCTAATATCATTGTTCAAAAATGTAGTTGTTGTTATATTATTCTTATAATTGTTTTATTGCTTTAGAGTTGTGTTTTAATTTGATTCGATCAGTTCTTCCTAATATCATTGTTAAAAAATTTAATTGTTTTTATATTATTTTTATAATTGTTTTATTGCGTTAGAGTCGTGTTTTAATTTGATTCCATCGGTTCTTCCTAATATAGTTGTTAAAAAATGTAGTTGTTGTTATATTATTCTTATAATTGTTTTATTGCTTTAGAGTTGTGTTTTAATTTGATTCGATCGGTTCTTCCTAATATCATTGTTAAAAAATGTAGTTGTTGTTATATTATTCTTATAATTGTTTTATTGCTTTAGAGTTGTGTTTTAATTTGATTCGATCGGTTCTTCCTAATATCGTTGTTAAAAAATGTAATTGTTTTTATATTATTCTTATAATTGTGTTATTGCTTTAGAGTTGTGTTTTAATTTGATTCGGTCAGTTCTTCCTAATATCGTTGTTAAAAAATTTAATTGTTTTTATATTATTCTTATAATTGTTTTATTGCGTTAGAGTCGTGTTTTAATTTGATTCCATCGGTTCTTCCTAATATAGTTGTTAAAAAATGTAGTTGTTGTTATATTATTCTTATAATTGTTTTATTGCTTTAGAGTTGTGTTTTAATTTGATTCCATCGGTTCTTCCTAATATAGTTGTTAAAAAATGTAGTTGTTGTTATATTATTCTTATAATTGTTTTATTGCTTTAGAGTTGTGTTTTAATTTGATTCGGTCAGTTCTTCCTAATATCGTTGTTAAAAAATTTAATTGTTTTTATATTATTTTTATAATTGTTTTATTGCGTTAGAGTCGTGTTTTAATTTGATTCCATCGGTTCTTCCTAATATAGTTGTTAAAAAATGTAGTTGTTGTTATATTATTCTTATAATTGTTTTATTGCTTTAGAGTTGTGTTTTAATTTGATTCGATCGGTTCTTCCTAATATCATTGTTAAAAAATGTAGTTGTTGTTATATTATTCTTATAATTGTTTTATTGCTTTAGAGTTGTGTTTTAATTTGATTCGATCGGTTCTTCCTAATATCGTTGTTAAAAAATGTAATTGTTTTTATATTATTCTTATAATTGTGTTATTGCTTTAGAGTTGTGTTTTAATTTGATTCGGTCAGTTCTTCCTAATATCGTTGTTAAAAAATTTAATTGTTTTTATATTATTCTTATAATTGTTTTATTGCGTTAGAGTCGTGTTTTAATTTGATTCGATCGGTTCTTCCTAATATCGTTGTTAAAAAATGTAATTGTTTTTATATTATTCTTATAATTGTTTTATTGCTTTAGAGTTGTGTTTTAATTTGATTCGATCAGTTCTTCCTAATATCATTGTTAAAAAATGTAGTTGTTGTTATATTATTCTTATAATTGTTTTATTGCTTTAGAGTCGTGTTTTAATTTAATTCGATCGGTTCTTCCTAATATCATTGTTAAAAAATGTAGTTGTTTTTATATTATTCTTATAATTGTTTTATTGCTTTAGAGTTGTGTTTTAATTTGATTCGATCGGTTCTTCCTAATATACTTGTTAAAAAATGTAGTTGTTGTTATATTATTCTTATAATTGTTTTATTGCTTTAGAGTTGTGTTTTAATTTGATTCGATCAGTTCTTCCTAATATCATTGTTAAAAAATGTAGTTGTTGTTATATTATTCTTATAATTGTTTTATTGCTTTAGAGTCGTGTTTTAATTTGATTCGAGCGGTTCTTCCTAATATCATTGTTCAAAAATGTAGTTGTTGTTATATTATTCTTATAATTGTTTTATTGCTTTAGAGTCGTGTTTTAATTTGATTCGATCGGTTCTTCCTAATATCATTGTTAAAAAATGTAGTTGTTTTTATATTATTCTTATAATTTTTTTATTGCTTTAGAGTTGTGTTTTAATTTGATTCGATCAGTTCTTCCTAATATCATTGTTAAAAAATCTAGTTGTTTTTATATTATTCTTATAATTGTTTTATTGCTTTAGATTCGTGTTTTAATTTGATTCGACCGGTTCTTCCTAATATCATTGTTGAAAAATGTAGTTGTTGTTATACTATTCTTATAATTGTTTTATTGCTTTAGAGTTGTGTTTTAATTTGATTCGGTCGGTTCTTCCTTATATCATTGTTAAAAAATGTAGTTGTTGTTATATTATTCTTATAATTGTTTTATTGCTTTAGGGTTGTGTTTTAATTTGATTCGATCGGTTCTTCCTAATATAATTGTTAAAAAATGTAGTTGTTGTTATATTATTCTTATAATTGTTTTATTGCTTTAGAGTTGTGTTTTAATTTGATTCGGTCAGTTCCTCCTAATATCGTTGTTAAAAAATTTAATTGTTTTTATATTATTCTTATAATTGTTTTATTGCGTTAGAGTCGTGTTTTAATTTGATTCCATCGGTTCTTCCTAATATAGTTGTTAAAAAATGTAGTTGTTGTTATATTATTCTTATAATTGTTTTATTGCTTTAGAGTTGTGTTTTAATTTGATTCGATCGGTTCTTCCTAATATCGTTGTTAAAAAATGTAGTTTTTGTTATATTATTCTTATAATTGTTTTATTGCTTTAGAGTTGTGTTTTAATTTGATTCGATCGGATCTTCCTAATATCATTGTTAAAAAATGTAGTTGTTTTTATATTATTCTTATAATTGTTTTATTGCTTTAGATTCGTGTTTTAATTTGATTCGACCGGTTCTTCCTAATATCATTGTTCAAAAATGTAGTTGTTGTTATATTATTCTTATAATTGTTTTATTGCTTTAGAGTTGTGTTTTAATTTGATTCCATCGGTTCTTCCTAATATAGTTGTTAAAAAATGTAGTTGTTGTTATATTATTCTTATAATTGTTTTATTGCTTTAGAGTTGTGTTTTAATTTGATTCGATCGGTTCTTCCTAATATCATTGTTAAAAAATGTAGTTGTTTTTATATTATTCTTATAATTTTTTTATTGCTTTAGAGTTGTGTTTTAATTTGATTCGATCAGTTCTTCCTAATATCATTGTTAAAAAATCTAGTTGTTTTTATATTATTCTTATAATTGTTTTATTGCTTTAGATTCGTGTTTTAATTTGATTCGACCGGTTCTTCCTAATATCATTGTTAAAAAATGTAGTTGTTGTTATACTATTCTTATAATTGTTTTATTGCTTTAGAGTTGTGTTTTAATTTGATTCGGTCGGTTCTTCCTTATATCATTGTTAAAAAATGTAGTTGTTGTTATATTATTCTTATAATTGTTTTATTGCTTTAGGGTTGTGTTTTAATTTGATTCGATCGGTTCTTCCTAATATAATTGTTAAAAAATGTAGTTGTTGTTATATTATTCTTATAATTGTTTTATTGCTTTAGAGTTGTGTTTTAATTTGATTCGGTCAGTTCGTCCTAATATCGTTGTTAAAAAATTTAATTGTTTTTATATTATTCTTATAATTGTTTTATTGCGTTAGAGTCGTGTTTTAATTTGATTCCATCGGTTCTTCCTAATATGGTTGTTAAAAAATGTAGTTGTTGTTATATTATTCTTATAATTGTTTTATTGCTTTAGAGTTGTGTTTTAATTTGATTCGATCGGTTCTTCCTAATATCGTTGTTAAAAAATGTAGTTTTTGTTATATTATTCTTATAATTGTTTTATTGCTTTAGAGTTGTGTTTTAATTTGATTCGATCGGATCTTCCTAATATCATTGTTAAAAAATGTAGTTGTTTTTATATTATTCTTATAATTGTTTTATTGCTTTAGATTCGTGTTTTAATTTGATTCGACCGGTTCTTCCTAATATCATTGTTCAAAAATGTAGTTGTTGTTATATTATTCTTATAATTGTTTTATTGCTTTAGAGTTGTGTTTTAATTTGATTCCATCGGTTCTTCCTAATATACTTGTTAAAAAATGTAGTTGTTGTTATATTATTCTTATAATTGTTTTATTGCTTTAGAGTTGTGTTTTAATTTGATTCGATCGGTTCTTCCTAATATAATTGTTAAAAAATGTAGTTGTTGTTATATTATTCTTATAATTGTTTTATTGCTTTAGAGTTGTGTTTTAATTTGATTTGGTCAGTTCTTCCTAATATCGTTGTTAAAAAATTTAATTGTTTTTATATTATTCTTATAATTGTTTTATTGCGTTAGAGTCGTGTTTTAACTTGATTCCATCGGTTCTTCCTAATATAGTTGTTAAAAAATGTAGTTGTTGTTATATTATTCTTATAATTATTTTACTGCTTTAGAGTTGTGTTTTAATTTGATTCGATCGGTTCTTCCTAATATCATTGTTAAAAAATGTAGTTGTTGTTATATTATTCTTATAATTGTTTTATTGCTTTAGAGTTGTGTTTTAATTTTATTCGATCGGTTCTTCCTAATATCGTTGTTAAAAAATGTAATTGTTTTTATATTATTCTTATAATTGTTTTATTGCTTTAGAGTTGTGTTTTAATTTGATTCGGTCAGTTCTTCCTAATATCGTTGTTAAAAAATTTAATTGTTTTTATATTACTCTTATAATTGTTTTATTGCGTTAGAGTCGTGTTTTAATTTGATTCGATCGGTTCTTCCTAATATCGTTGTTAAAAAATGTAATTGTTTTTATATTATTCTTATAATTGTTTGATTGCTTTAGAGTTGTGTTTTAATTTGATTCGATCAGTTCTTCCTAATATCATTGTTAAAAAATGTAGTTGTTGTTATATTATTCTTATAATTGTTTTATTGCTTTAGAGTCGTGTTTTAATTTGATTCGATCGGTTCTTCCTAATATCATTGTTAAAAAATGTAGTTGTTTTTATATTATTCTTATAATTGTTTTATTGCTTTAGAGTTGTGTTTTAATTTGATTCGATCGGTTCTTCCTAATATCATTGTTAAAAAATGTAGTTGTTGTTATATTATTCTTATAATTGTTTTATTGCTTTAGAGTTGTGTTTTAATTTGATTCGATCGGTTCTTCCTAATATAATTGTTAAAAAATGTAGTTGTTGTTATATTATTCTTATAATTGTTTTATTGCTTTAGAGTTGTGTTTTAATTTGATTCGATCAGTTCTTCCTAATATCGTTGTTAAAAAATTTAATTGTTTTTATATTATTCTTATAATTGTTTTATTGCGTTAGGGTCGTGTTTTAATTTGATTCCATCGGTTCTTCCTAATATAGTTGTTAAAAAATGTAGTTGTTGTTATATTATTCTTATAATTGTTTTATTGCTTTAGATTCGTGTTTTAATTTGATTCGACCGGTTCTTCCTAATGTCATTGTTAAAAAATGTAGTTGTTGTTATATTATTCTTATAATTGTTTTATTGCTTTAGAGTTGTGTTTTAATTTGATTCGACCGGTTCTTCCTAATGTCATTGTTAAAAAATGTAGTTGTTGTTATATTATTCTTATAATTGTTTTATTGCTTTAGAGTTGTGTTTTAATTTGATTCGATCAGTTCTTCCTAATATCATTGTTAAAAAATGTAGTTGTTTTTATATTATTCTTATAATTGTTTTATTGCTTTAGATTCGTGTTTTAATTTGATTCGACCGGTTCTTCCTAATATCATTGTTAAAAAATGTAGTTGTTGTTATATTATTCTTATAATTGTTTTATTGCTTTAGAGTTGTGTTTTAATTTGATTCGGTCAGTTCTTCCTAATATCGTTGTTAAAAAATTTAATTGTTTTTATATTATTCTTATAATTGTTTTATTGCGTTAGAGTCGTGTTTTAATTTGATTCCATCGGTTCTTCCTAATATAGTTGTTAAAAAATGTAATTGTTTTTATATTATTCTTATAATTGTTTTATTGCTTTAGAGTTGTGTTTTAATTTGATTCGGTCAGTTCTTCCTAATATCGTTGTTAAAAAATTTAATTGTTTTTATATTACTCTTATAATTGTTTTATTGCGTTAGAGTCGTGTTTTAATTTGATTCGATCGGTTCTTCCTAATATCGTTGTTAAAAAATGTAATTGTTTTTATATTATTCTTATAATTGTTTGATTGCTTTAGAGTTGTGTTTTAATTTGATTCGATCAGTTCTTCCTAATATCATTGTTAAAAAATGTAGTTGTTGTTATATTATTCTTATAATTGTTTTATTGCTTTAGAGTCGTGTTTTAATTTGATTCGATCGGTTCTTCCTAATATCATTGTTAAAAAATGTAGTTGTTTTTATATTATTCTTATAATTGTTTTATTGCTTTAGAGTTGTGTTTTAATTTGATTCGATCGGTTCTTCCTAATATCATTGTTAAAAAATGTAGTTGTTGTTATATTATTCTTATAATTGTTTTATTGCTTTAGAGTTGTGTTTTAATTTGATTCGATCGGTTCTTCCTAATATAATTGTTAAAAAATGTAGTTGTTGTTATATTATTCTTATAATTGTTTTATTGCTTTAGAGTTGTGTTTTAATTTGATTCGATCAGTTCTTCCTAATATCGTTGTTAAAAAATTTAATTGTTTTTATATTATTCTTATAATTGTTTTATTGCGTTAGGGTCGTGTTTTAATTTGATTCCATCGGTTCTTCCTAATATAGTTGTTAAAAAATGTAGTTGTTGTTATATTATTCTTATAATTGTTTTATTGCTTTAGATTCGTGTTTTAATTTGATTCGACCGGTTCTTCCTAATGTCATTGTTAAAAAATGTAGTTGTTGTTATATTATTCTTATAATTGTTTTATTGCTTTAGAGTTGTGTTTTAATTTGATTCGACCGGTTCTTCCTAATGTCATTGTTAAAAAATGTAGTTGTTGTTATATTATTCTTATAATTGTTTTATTGCTTTAGAGTTGTGTTTTAATTTGATTCGATCAGTTCTTCCTAATATCATTGTTAAAAAATGTAGTTGTTTTTATATTATTCTTATAATTGTTTTATTGCTTTAGATTCGTGTTTTAATTTGATTCGACCGGTTCTTCCTAATATCATTGTTAAAAAATGTAGTTGTTGTTATATTATTCTTATAATTGTTTTATTGCTTTAGAGTTGTGTTTTAATTTGATTCGGTCAGTTCTTCCTAATATCGTTGTTAAAAAATTTAATTGTTTTTATATTATTCTTATAATTGTTTTATTGCGTTAGAGTCGTGTTTTAATTTGATTCCATCGGTTCTTCCTAATATAGTTGTTAAAAAATGTAATTGTTTTTATATTATTCTTATAATTGTTTTATTGCTTTAGAGTTGTGTTTTAATTTGATTCGGTCAGTTCTTCCTAATATCGTTGTTAAAAAATTTAATTGTTTTTATATTATTCTTATAATTGTTTTATTGCGTTAGAGTCGTGTTTTAATTTGATTCGATCGGTTCTTCCTAATATCGTTGTTAAAAAATGTAATTGTTTTTATATTATTCTTATAATTGTTTTATTGCTTTAGAGTTGTGTTTTAATTTGATTCGATCAGTTCTTCCTAATATCATTGTTAAAAAATGTAGTTGTTGTTATATTATTCTTATAATTGTTTTATTGCTTTAGATTCGTGTTTTAATTTGAATCGACCGGTTCTTCCTAATATCATTGTTAAAAAATGTAGTTGTTGTTATATTATTCTTATAATTGTTTTATTGCTTTAGAGTTGTGTTTTAATTTGATTCGATCGGTTCTTCCTAATATCGTTTGCTAAAAAATGTAGTTTTTGTTATATTATTCTTATAATTGTTTTATTGCTTTAGAGTCGTGTTTTAATTTGATTCGATCGGTTCTTTCTAATATCGTTGTTAAAAAATGTAATTGTTTTTATATTATTCTTATAATTGTTTTATTGCTTTAAAGTCGTGTTTTAATTTAATTCGATCGGTTCTTCCTAATATCATTGTTAAAAAATGTAGTTGTTGTTATATAAACCCAATACGACATACTTAACAGTGCATTTTAAGAAATAGTTTCCATCAAGAATGCCATCAAAAACAAACCTCCAAAAATATAATATAGTTGTTGAATATTACATATGTTGTAACATTAGGTATTATTGTTTATTTAATTTATAAAAGAAATAAGGTTATGGCATATATTGTATATTTCTGTTTTCATATTAGTCACATCTTTAAAAGGACAAGAATCGTGAGTTGTTTGATATTTTAAATCTTATATTTATTACTTAGTGAGGTACGTAATATTGAATATAATTAGAGATACTAAGAATTACACTAGTTTATATATGAAGTAATAATTAAATAATAGTGATCGGGCGTAATAGTGTTAACGTGAGAAAAATTAAAATAATATCTTCACGTACGTTTACCGAAGTATCGACATGTTTTTTACAAAAATATTAGTTCTATTCCCTTCGTTTAAGAATAACACAAAATAAAAAGCAAACAGGAAAATATTTTTTTTAATTTAGAACATTTCGCGCAAATTACCGATTAAACAAGATAATAATCATTTTCGCGTGATTGGTATAAGAAAATTTGATCAAATCTTAACATCTAGTGAGAAAAATAGATTTATTTACTCGTATTATTTAAGCGAATCAATTTTAAACAAAATAATGTAAGTTATCCTTTCTCATTAAATAAACTGTATTGTTAAAAATCTAAATGTATTTAAAATTATTTGAAACGTTTACGTTCGCCTGAGTGATTAAATCTTAAAACGACTTAAAATGAATTTGGGACTTAAAACGAATTCGGTGTCTTCGAAATTCACAAAAATTAATATTGTATTCGAAAAAAGTACGCGAAAAAACTACAATATTGTATTCGACAAAAGTGCACGAAAAAACTACAATATTGTATTCCACAAAAGTACACGAAAAAACAATATATTGTATTCGACAAATGTACGCGAAAAAACTACAATATTGTATTCGACAAAAGTACATGAACAAAACTATTATATAGTATTCGGCAAAAGTACACAAAAAAACTACAATATTGTATTCGACAAAAGTACATAAAAAAAACTACAATAGTGTATTCGACAAAAACTACAATATTATATTCGACAACAGTACGCGAAAAACTACTATATTGTATTCGACAAAACTACACGAAAAAAACTACAACATTGTATTCGACAAAAGTACATGAAAAAAAATATAATATTGTATTCAACAAAAGTACACGAAAAAAACTACAATATTATATTTGACAAAAGTACACGTACGAACTGCCACCTTAAAAGGAATAATTATGGCGCCCTTATCTGATTTTCTAAATTTAAAAGTTCCTTTACTAAAATAAATGACCTTTAAATGTTATTAAAATCACAAATTAGCTATAAACATCCCTTGAAATCCAGTAAGGGTCTCCAAAAGAAAATAATATTAAAAGACAGGCACCGCAAACCAAAATTAGAAGAAAGAAAGAAATTTTACTAACCAGCCGATGCTGATTATGAAACCAGCTGTGCCGACAAAATTATACGCGCCCGTCACTAAAAAACATATCGATACCGTTGTTTATAAGTATGCTCCAACTTGGACCATGCTAGAAAAAGTGAAAAACAACAAAGACGTCAATGAAACTTCAATTAAATATAGTTTTCTTTCAATAATTAAATTCAAAATAAAACCTCGCACCACTCCACATCTCACCTGTGGCCACACCTATTTCAACAATGCATTAAATATCCAGGTGCAAAACTTCTTTGCGTGATTTGAAATTCACATAGCGCCATTTATATACATATGTGCAAAGGTGTACTATATATTTATGTACCCATCGAGCAGCAACACACTTCTTTGTTGTACTAATGTAATATCATCATCATCATCATCATCATCATCATATATATTAATACGCTAAGGTTAAGATGTTACACTCCCTTTTTAGAAGAAACCTCACAACTAATCCACATAAATTATATATCATTTTATAGATAATTGCTTGCTCTACCGGCATCCACAACTAAAAAATTTATTATTGCTATTGTTTTTGCAAATTAATTAATTATTAAAATTATATACACAAAACAGCAATGCTGCCATCTAACGGCTCAACGTCAATATGATTGACGGTCGGTAAAATTTTTGTTTAATTTCAAATCCACTCACGTATAAATAAAGTGGCGCTTTAGCTCAATGCTTTTGATACTTGCGCCTCTATATATCAATTTTAGTAAAATATTTGTTTGATCTGTCATCTGAGCTTCATAATGGAATAAATAATGCGAAGACTTCGCATGGGTCACGCTAGTAATAATAATATAAATCTATCTCCTGATTGAGCGAACCAAACAAAATGTTACTTCAAGTTGATCTTTATAATTTTTCTAAAACTCAATCCGAACTGGGGCAATAGTTTATACGTGATGCATACATAAAGAAATAAACAAAAATTGCAAAAATACATTCTGTCACTTCTTGAACTGCCCAATATTTTTTTTCAAATTTTTATCATTGTGTTTGTTACAAACACACTAAGTTTACAGTTTTATTATTGAAAAGTTTTTTTGCGTTTTGTTTTAAAATGTGTAAATTAAGTACTTTTCTCAAATACTTGCAGAATATATTTATGGAATAAATACTGTGGATATTATTAGGCTAGACATACAATTGCGAAACTCTGTATTCATACGCGTACGCCAATCAGCCACTGCGTGCCCGTGTGTGCTCAGGTCGATCGCAATCTCTACGAGTGCAATGTCCGCCAAGTTTTGATTCCAAGTGCCGTCATAAACTCTTTGGCACTCTTGATGCCAAGACAGATCCAACGACTCCTTGAACATACGTTAAGTCATTTGGGATACAGGAGGGAGTGACCTTTCCCTCTTTCGCACTTTGAGCATTCGTAAATCCTCAGAAACGTCGATGAAAACTGTCATAATTTCCACAAAAACCTAAATTATTAATTCGCTTTGAGTCTCAGTTAGTGGCGTGTAATTATGAAAGATATCGGGAAAATCATTCGATTAAAGAGATATCTTGATATACTTTCATAACCACGATTAATTTATTTTTAATTAATAAAACATGAACAAGAATCAAAACGACTTATTCCTATAACGACACCGTTAAAAACGAAGAACGATTCAAATTAATAACGAAAATCACTCGTTTTTTTATTATGATTCGTTCAATAGATTAACATACTAAGAACTGTGTTGTATTAAATAATTGGATGATATTATTTTTGAATATATATATATATATATATATATATATATATTTATATATATATATATATTTATATATATATATATATATATATATTTATATATATATATATATATATATATATATATATATATATATATACATATGTATATATACACGTGTCAAGCAAAGAAAGACGCTATTCTTTGGCTATAAAGGAATAAAGTGTCGTTGGCATAAAACGTAAAACACGCCCTTTTTCTAATTGAGTGCAAGAAATATAATATTACACATAACTCTTTTTAACACACCCGATACTTGTGTGGAGAGCGGTGTTTACCCGGGCAGTTAGATATCTTCGTTGCCTTTTACAGATTATTCCTCTAAGCGGCACTAAATACAAATAATTATGAATATTTTTTTCAATTTTCTTAAAAAGTAATGTTTTAAATTTTATTTTAATGATAATCAACTATTTTTCAGTCAAGCAATAATGTCTTTCGTTTTCCGACACTTACCACGGACACCGTGTAAATACTCTTACAATAAAAAAGACGGCATTATAATTTCAAAAGAATATCATAAAGTACAATTCCATTTTTAAAATTAAGATTTAACCTTTTAAAACTTCAACCACAAGTGGCCAGTTATAAGTATTTTCATTGTCAACTGGTAAGTATACAAATTTCTTCATAATTTTTTATCGTAAACGGAAAGTATCTTTTTTATTCGTGAGTTTTTTTAGGTTTTGGCAAAAATGGCTTATTCTATTCACACGAAACTCCCACCATAGACATAACATCTATATATATATAATGAAATTATAACAGAGTGAATTCTGGACATGGAAAATATTTTAAAAAGAGTAATTGATTTAACGTGTAGAATGATAACAGAAGCCAGAATTCTGCTTTTAGAATTTTTTTCTATTTTTCTGTCTTTTTGTTAATTTATTCGTCAATCACAAGAAATCTACTGGACGGATTTTGATGAAATTTAGTACTGTAATAATTTATACCCTCTAACAACATATTGGACTTTTTATCTGAATATTGTGATTTAAAAAAAAAAGCTTGACTTGGTGATTATTATGATTTTGGTACTGTTAACGTCATCTATTAGCGTTTTAGTAATAGTAATGATAATAATAATAATAGTAAAACTAGTTTCGACAGTGAAACCGTGGGGTACGACTAGTATATAATATTTTTAATAGAAAGTTTTGATAATGAGCAACAACGCTTTAAGTTAATGGCAGTTGAAGTGGATTTGGTGCATTTTTCAGTAAAACTGGTATACAACTATAGCTACATTAAAACAGCACACCAAGATAACGTTAGGTAATATGAAAATCTAAAAAAAATTCGGCAAAGCATATAAGAGATTATCTGTTAAGGCCCATATCCTTTTGCAAAATCGAAGCACTTTTGAGTTAAACAAACTAAGTAGGTACAACTGAATGAAAATAATATTCTCATGAATTATACACGGTAATAAAACCTACAACAAAGTTCCAGTGTATGAGATGGTAATCAGAACCTCTTTTGGAGTAATATTCTTTAATATGAATGCAAAATTTCCACTAACGTAATGCATTGAAGAAACGAAAGAACTATCGTGTTTTTAGTAATTCTTACAGTAATACAATAATGTACATTATTTCATATATAATATTGATAACATTCATACTATATGTAACAACATATTTATGACAAGTTTATATAAATAGATAGTACTTAATTGAGTGGAATTAACGACGCAAATACTTTTTTAAGATTCTGCAGGCAAGAAAAAAAACAAGATCTTATTTATATAAACGAAATGGCATAAGGTCTTCTTGTCTGTCAGTTCATCTGCATGCAGATCACGGCATCATAGCTCCTTCATTACCTGAATAAAAAAATATTTTTAATTTTTTTAAGTACACTTGCAACGAACTTGAGGATAAAACGTTTTTACTCGCGGACTTCTATAACTGGAGTGTCATTTAAGGGCATTTTGGAAATAAAATCAAAAATATGATTTTTACTACGGCGTTGTAAATAGCCATATCTATATATGTCTAATTTTATAGTATTTTTATAAGCGTTTTTAGGTCACGAGGCTGGGATTTAGAGTTATGTACACGACTAAAACACAAAGTAAAAAACTAAACCCGTAAGAATACAATTAAATAATTAACCATAAATAATTATTGAATAAAAATGCAAATAAAAACAAAAAAAAACAATCATTAGATAATGATTGTTTTTTTCTTTTTTGTACGAGCAATACTGGAAGGAGCAATCGATAACAACTAAACTATAACCTATATATCGTTAATATTAACACAATACTAATCTCAGAGACGGACGGGGTATATTATTTAGAAAAACAAGTAGCGTCTACAGGGATCATTTTATTTAGCGCTGCGCCATATTTGAATGTCTGGCCTCAATGAGATACAGTACAAAGTTAAAAACGTTACAACAGATAAAGGAATGTTTTTCTACTCATTTTTATCTCATTTATTTTTAATGATAACTTTGACCTTCTCTTCAAGATAATGCTGATTTTTTATAAGTGCGACTAGGAAGTGGAATCGATTTGAATGATAAACGAACGGGATATCACGGAGAGTTAGCGTTATAGTAGTAGTATTAATGTAAGATTTCGAATATAATGCTTTAAAACCTTCGTCCACAATTAAATACAACATAATTTTAATGTGTATTTATATTATTAATTATATTCATAAGAGCTTACGAATTCCAGCTACCACGTCCTAAACTCACGTCCCAAACTACCGTCTGCGCGTGTCTGATTACAAAATATTGTATTTGCAAAACTGTTACAGTGAATAATTTGAGTTAAAACTTGTCAAGACATTTTCGCATGTTTCAGTTTTGTTTGTTTTTAGAAATACAGAGTTCCTACCGCATTTATCTTTGCAGTTAATGCTCGCATAAAAATTGCATATAATAAACAGATAGTTTATGCTTATCAAATAAGATCGTGTTACCTTAAAAAGGCTTAGAGATGCCATAAAGTAATTTGCTGTCCGATAACCAACCTATATTGAAGAACTCCAGTGTGTTGTGGTATATGTTTTGTTACGAGAATGTTTAAACCAAAGATGTTAGAAGACACGTTTGGCCCGCTCTCACTAGATATACCATATATACGAAATCCTGCATGTCATTCGAGTGCACACACCTTAAGCAATATAAACAGTCCACCCGCTTTTAACCTACTCACACAAAGGCCTGACGCTCACACTTTCTCGCTTGAAGTGTGCATTTGCACATTTCCGTGACACGATGTTTAAACAGACATGGCATATCTAGTAGAGAGCAGGCCGCGCGAGTCTTCCCACATCTTTTGATCTAAACATACATTGCTAACTAGCTCTGCCCGCGAATTCCTACAAGCTGATCAATGAAAAACGTACCGATGCAATGTCTATTTGGCCAATGATATCAGGGTGAAAAACGTTATAGCGCGATTTAACACACACATAACGCCATTTTATTGATCACACACTAGACATTTGTGTAAGTTATACGCGTCAAGTAGGAGAGCACTTCTTTGTTGTATTAAGCTAGTTACCGTGAATAAGTGTAAAAGCTATTTTTGGAATTTTTTTAAAAATATGACAAGTATTACAAAATATACGTCAGTGATATCATTATAATAAGCTAGTCATTTACGTGATTCGACAAGAACACCACGCTTGCACTGACTAGGCATTCACGAACATCTTGACGATCGCTTTTGTGAGAGCAATATCCATAGTCTGTAAATATAATGGAACTGTAAGCTTTGCGTGTAGGTAGAAAATATTCAGATTTCAGAATGCGTTAAGAACATTTTTTAAATTTTTATTTGTTCGTGTGTTTATTTGTGCACGGATCACATAAAAACTACTTACCTAATTCGGATAGGGTTTTTAGAAAAAAATATAGAGTCAACTTAACGTAACATTTAGTTTTTATATTATTTATTGACTTATATATATATATATATATATATATATATATATATATATATATATATATATATATATAAACCGATTAGTTTAGTTAATCCGGATATATAAAATATGTCTTACGGTTCATTTGGTGGCAATATACAGACGAATCGCTATTGACCTGTTAGCAGTCTTACCCTAGGCATCCATTAATTGGATTTTTCAATAAAAAATTGTGCACGTGCAACTCAGTACACCTGACAGAAGTGAAACTCCTTTGGCGATCTAAACATCAATTTGTAAGTATATCGTAAGACAAAAAGAGAAAGAAAGAGAGAATGTGGAAAATATTCTAAATTACTTACAGTATTTATAGAATTTAAGTACATTATTTAAAGGATGAAGATGAGAATAGTATAGACAAAATATAAGTTACATTCCTTAATTTATTTCTTCAATATTTAGAGCAATATTGAATATATTTGGCATTAATTTTGTAGAAATTCATTATTCACAATTAAATGAAACTACGTGATGTAGTATTATTTCTACTTTCTTTAATTTCTTTACCACGACCTAAGTTTCGTTGTATTACAACATCTTCAGGTGGGTTGTTAGCAAAGATTGACACATCTTTGCTAATATCCCACCTGAAGATGTTGTAATACAACGAAACCTAGGTCGTGGTAAAGAAATTAAAGAAAGTAGAAATAATACTACATCACGTAGTTCCATTTAATTGTGGATTTACAGCAATATTTAGTAACGTTTGTGTTGGTAAAGTTGATACTATAGCGTTACGGTAACTAAAATACGAAATGGATGTTCTATAATTTCTAGATATCGTGTAAAAACAACATCTATTGTAGTTCCAAATTTTGTTGTTGTCTTCTTAGAATCATTATTCTTATTTAGATTAAAATTTTACCCAGAAAGTTAATTAATGGCATGGAATCATCAGATGTTAAATTCAAATTAAAATCATCACCCCAAGTAAGAGGCATTTCATTATATTCTGGGCCAAGAAGAGGAACTCCGTGGCGTTATGCAAGTAACGGGTTATTTAAAAAACGAATAAATCAACAAAATGTTGACAGTTTATTTTTGACACATATAACATACAAAACTGCTGATCTTAGACTACATACAAAATTTCATGGAGATTTATTATGTAGTTGAAACGTGATTTAGCACCATACAAAAAGTGAACTGATGACACTTTATACTCATATAAAATTAACAAAACGCGCAAAAAATATTAAACAGCACCACGGGCGAACTTTGATGAGTGATATAAAAAGTCATAAGGTTGGCCACTAAAAAAAACCACCATCTGAATTCATTAGTTACTTCGTATGTTAATCAAACAAAATATTTCCACTTTTTCTCCAAAGAATGAAGTTATTTTTCAATTCCATTGTAGGAGATGAAAGATACTATGCCAGCTAAAGCGAAATTAATCTGGAATCTCTTTCAACACGACTTTTTTAATTTTTTCATGTTTAATGTTGACCTAGACGACGAATATCGGAGAAATCAAAACTTAGCTTTTAAATCTTCGGAATCAATGTTTATCTATCACAACACACCTTAACCTATCGCTCTCAATATATTGAGGCTAGCTTTACTCGCTTTTATCACTAAACGGACTTCATAAACAAGATCACTCGATGTTCTTTTTGTAAAAATGTTATATTTTGTATGATCTTTACTCGCTCAAATGCAGTTGCGAACTGAACAAAAGATCAAACATCGCCTTCTTTATATACCCCACCAGGAATATTCGAAAAGTTTCTATGACACTTCAGAAATCGGCAAAAAAAGTGGTGAGTCTGTTAGACACAAATATAATAAAAGATATAGTTGTGTTGAAAACGAGACAATTACTTCGACTTTTGAGTTACCCTAACCTAACATTCGCAGTTTGACAAAAACAACAGGTTTAATATATCTATCATATGATTTAGTTATTTTAACCAATTTGTTGCCATCGGTATTACCTGACAGCAACTGCTTCGGAGCAGGAATTGTCGCTATTCATTCGAAATTGTTGATCCGGTCATTGATCAAGCTAATCAAACCGCAATGTGGCAACATCTCTATAGGTCCGCTACAAGGATACCAGTAAAGAAATACTGAATGAAATTCTTTTAAGAATTACCGCACTTGTTTACATTTTCACCATAAACTTATTACATTCCTGTGCGTGGGGCGACATCACAATTTCTGGGACAATCCCGCAAATCCTGGACACCTGGCAACCCTACTCAAGCCCCACTCAATGCGCTGCCGGGAATCGAACCCTGGGCGGACGCAATTTTTTTCATATATAAGGCTACACTGTCTAGGTGAGTTTTAGTTTAAATGTGGCAGTTACGAGGGATTAACTCATACGACACATTTGCGGTTAACTTCCATGGAAATAATTTGTACGAAAAAAATTTGTACGATGCATTTGCGATTAACTTGTACCAAGATTATAAGCGATTAACTTGTACTGAGATTACAGGCGTTTCATTTGTACGACATATTTGTGATTAACTTGTACCGAGTTTACAAGTCATTATCTAATATGATACATTTCAATTACACTTGTACTGAGATTACAAGCAATTAATTTGTGCGACACATTTGCGATTAACTTAAACCGCGATTACGAACGATTAACTCGTATGACATATTCCCGACTAACTTGTATTGAGATTACAAGCGATTAATTCTTATATTTGCGATTACCTGGTACCGAGTTTACAAGCGTTAAAATTGTACGATACATTTGCGATTAACCTGTACCGAGTTTACGATCCATTAACTTGTATGATATATTTAATATTAATTTCTATCGAGATTACATGCGATTATTTTCTACCACACATTTGACATTACAAAGTAATGTCAAATGTGCGATTAACTTGCACGACACATTTGCGATTTACTTGAACCGGATTTAATGGGTAAGTTTTTGTTGCATGTGTTACTATTTTAATTGAGTTTTCTTAAATAGGGGAATTATGACTAATGTCACAATTTATTTGTTATTACGACCGTTTTTTGTGCCATTTTCAATTTGTGCAATGCATAAAACTTAATAGAGCTTAAGGCGTGTAATTTAATT
Organism: Druceiella hillmani; assembly: GCA_039881145.1. Classification (NCBI taxonomy): domain Eukaryota; kingdom Metazoa; phylum Arthropoda; class Insecta; order Lepidoptera; family Hepialidae; genus Druceiella; species Druceiella hillmani. The sequence continues at coordinate 5,190,096 of JAYKKI010000013.1, forward strand.
TTTACTTTAATTTTGTCATTAGCACTAAGAACATTTTTGTGCAAGTCTTTTACGTTACCTGTTGTATTTTATATACACAAATAAATTATATTATATATATATATATATATATATATATATATACACATACATTTAGGTTTAAATACAAATTATAATTAAGTTAGATTTATGGCGTGCAATGCCACAAGCGCCTGTAGTAAATGTTAGTCAAAACACAAAGACAACTCAATGTTAAGGTAATTTATCATTTCATTGTAAGTATAAGATTAATGCAGAGTGTGGAAGCTTCAACTAAATGAGCGAACTAAAAATGTCTAGTATAGCCTTGAATCTGCACAGCTCAATGACGTTACATAGACATGTCATTAACGATCTAACATTGATTCTCAAAAGGTGAGTAATTTGACCCAATTTCAATATGGCTATCTCTTTCGTACTGCTATCGTGGACTCTATCACTTTCATTATAGCTCGCGCGTGATACTACTCGGGTGCCACTTTTTTTGTTCGTTTTATGTTGGTATTACGTATGGAGTTACGAACCCTCTCCAATGGAATAGCCAAAGCGATTTCACGTTGGGCAACGAAAGTGATACTTTTATCACTTCTCTATACTAAATATAAATAATTCGATATTTAAAATAATTCTTGTGTCGATTTTTCTCTCATTCGCGCATTTAAAAATAGAATGGTTGAGAGAGAAACGGACGATTATATTATCTATCTTTTCCGCTCCCGCTAATTGTATCTGCCCTCAAAGAAAGCGATGTGGGTGGAATATAAATTATTATCTCTTGGGTAAACCGGCTATGAACTGACGAAACGAGTCTTATCTCTATGGTGTAATATGTTGATTAAATATAACCAAATACTATAGATACGATCAGGTACAGTTTTGGCTTACAATTGGCAACAAGAACACTATGTAACGCGCGAGCGGCTTAAACCCTTCGATCGTGCTGGCCATTTTCACGTAATTTAGGCGCTCACACTATGTAGATAAGATAATGTGTAACGCTGAAAGTATTGATTTTATTACAGTTAGTGATAATATATTTTTTTAATATCTTCACTTAATCTTTATTTTTGTTTTCAGGTCTAACAATTACATTTAATGTAGCCATGATTCGTATATTTTATATATGATTATAATATTCCGATAGATTAAAAAATATTATGAGTCATCAGTTTCGTAAATGATAATATACATAAAGCAATTGATATTGTGAACAAGTATTTTAAAATTTATGACTTTAATGTTGACACTTCATTTATTTCGAATTTCAGTATAAAAATATGTGGCCAGTATGTATAATGATGGTTGAAAATTACTTTTAGATAAGTATTTAAACATATTCGTTACAGCATTCATAAACAATATGGAGGTGAAAACTGAAGAAAAGTAGGTAAAGAATTGTATTTAGAAAAATGCTAAATTAAAGGAAATTTCACATAATAAATAGGCATTTTTCTATTCCTTCTAATGTCACATATTTTATCAATCGCCAAATTATTAAGAAATAATAAAACGTTTAGTAACAACGTTAATCAATTTTACGATTATTGAATATATTTGGCGTTAATTTTGTAGAAATTCATTATCACTTTATTTTTATTCACAACTAAATGACACTACATGATGTATTATTTGCTGCTTTATATAAATTCCTAACCACGTCCTAGGTTTCGTTGTATGACATCTTCAGGTGGGCAATTTGTAAAGATAGACAAATAGTACACCTGTAGATGTTGTCATACACGAAACCTAGGTCGTGGTTAAGAATTTATATAAAGTAGCAAATAATACAACATCACATTGTGTCATTTAGTTGTGAATAAAAATTTTACGATTTTCAAGTATAACGTGAACAACTCAAGCCACTAGATGGCGCCATGTTTTTGACTGCCATTGAAGTATAATGAAGTGTATGTGAAATGTCAAGAACTGTACATATTGAGAATCCCTATTATTTTGTATAACATAGCGGTAGACTTGATGACATTGCTTGATGAGCGTAGAATTAGTTCAGTGGTGCGTAAACTTTCAATGAACGCGTTTTCTTATTCTGTTATAAGTATTTGCCTGTACATCCACTAGCGTTGAAGTTTGGAATGGGCATTTTAGTTTTATAGTAGTGTGGTGTTTACATTATTTATTTCTATTATTATCTAAAGAATTGAAATTGCAATAAACGTTTCAACTTTTTAAGCCTCCGTATCTGGAAAAAAAAAACGCAACACTTATAAAATCACACACGTAGTCGTCGGTCTGTCTGTCACAGTGATTTGACGTAGAAACTTTTAAACTGGTATATGGATAAAGCATGTAATTCATATGGAATATTTGAGGAGACTAATCAAGGACTCGAATTTTTTTTTATTTCGTGTGCTGCATATCAGGTATCATTTAAGAGGTCGAATTACAAGGATTATAAGACATGGAAAACAATTTTCAGCACCTCTTTACGGTTTCGCTCCACGAAACTACATATCATGTGTGAATTTCAAGTCTCTATCTTATTTCGTTTAGAGGTTATTACTTACGTTATTTCAAATTTTCGTCAAGACATTTATTGACAAATTCCAGACGAAAAATTTGCTTCATTATTCTAATATAAGATATGTATAGTGTATTAGATCTTTGTAGGAGAATAATAATAGAAAAAAAAGTTTTTATGAAACATTTGCCGCTATTGTAAACTAGCCAGGAACACCTTGATTTCATTTTTTCGGCAATTCGAGCTCGAGGTGATTACAACAGTAAAAAGGAAACTTCCTACATGGGTTTCTTTTAGCTAATTTATTATTTAAATGATTATAAATTGTCATGTATCTAATTAACCAATTATGTACAATAAATCGCGTGGTGATTGTGACTAATTAATACAATTTTGTAAGGCACCAGCGTTTAACGTAAAATTATAGTTTACGTTATCATATTTTAAAAATTATGAAAATTTAAATAAATTTACAAACACGTTATTAATTTTTCCATCCATTTACCAAACCGTGACATAAAAAAATTACGCTATACTAGCTGTGCTCGCCACTTCGCTTGATATCAAAAATTTAAAAAAAAATCTAAAACGCGATCGCAACGCTGCCCATCGAATCAATTCTAAATCATTCTCGAATCAACTTAATCACACACGCAACATTTCATAAAAATCAGTCCAACCGGTTGTGAGCAGTTCAGACATACACACGGACAGAAGAAATAAAAAAAATAAAAAAATTATATATATATATATATATATATATATATATATATATATGTATATATATATATGTATATATATATATATATGTATATATATATATATATATATATATAAACATTAAAGTCATTTAAATGTTATATTCAAACTAATTGAAAAACTCTTTCCTGTTATAAAAATATAGTAAAAACGTATTTTGTGGCGTCTATAACAGATATATGTTTTCAAATATTGAACATATTTGGCGTTAATTTTGTAGAAATTCATTATTCACAATTAAATGAAACTATGTAGTATTATTTAACTGACTGATGTAGTATTATTTCTACTTTCTTTAATTTCTTTACCACCACCTAGGTTTCGTTGTATTACAACATCTTCAGGTGCGCTATTATCAAAGATTATAGTATAAATAATAGCCCACCTGAAGATGTTGTAATACAACGAAACCTAAGTCGTGGTAAAGAAATTAAAGAAAGTAGAAATAATACTACATCACGTAGTTTTATTTAATTGTGAGATATATGTTTATTATCGATTACTAATGGTTTGTTTTTTAACAAACTAAACATATATTTTGGAACAGTATCCGGTATTGAATATAATCAAGCCGAAAAGAATAGCAGATACAATTAGTACTTGAACAGATTTTTAATATTGAGTATGATCTTACAATGATACGAAAATGAGAGTTTTTATTATTATAACTGATTACTTAAAATAATTTCATTCTATTTATCTGTATAATCGAAATAAGTGCATTGCATTTATTTCAGTACCAAGATCACTGACAAAAAAATGTCACAAGTGATTGAACATTTAATTCAGAATTAGCTCAGATGGGTTTGAATTAGAAATTATATTAACCACGAAGGCCATGCAGTTTAGAGTGGCCTATAAAATAATTTTGATTAGGGCACAAATGTGGAAACAAGGAGTCAATAACTGCATAAAATTGGATTACGTTAACATTTTAATAGGTTCCAGTAAAATCCATAACTTGATCAATTTTACCAAGTTTTTGTTGCTACAAGAGAAGAGTCGTTTAAAAAAGCAACTAGGTGGTGGACTGGAAAAGTTACAAAAAGTATAAGATAATACATTATTATAAAATAAAAAAAGAAAAATGTGTCTCTGTGTATAAATATGACAAGCCTGAAAGAAACGATAATGGATAATGCGAAATCAAAAGTGGTAGATTTTTTTATATAAAGTTGATTTGCATTTATTGACAGAGTTTTTGGTTCCGGATTTTGACTTATTTTATAATCCAGCTGTATTATACACAAGGTATAGAAGTATAGTAACTGCGTATTTGTTTAAATACAGACACGTGTCGACAAATCATTTATTGACAGAGAGTTTTTGGTTCCGGATTTTGACTTATTTTATAATTCAACTGTATTATACACAAGGTATAGAAGTATAGTAATTACGTATTTGTTTAAATGCAGACACGTGTGGACAAATCATTTATTGACAGAGTTTTTGGTTCCGGATTTTGACTTATTTCATAATTCAGCTGTATTATACACAAGGTATAGAAGTATAGTAATTACGTATTTGTTTAAATGCAGACACGTGTGGACAAATCATTTATTGACAGAGAGTTTTTGGTTCCGGATTTTGACTTATTTTATAATCCAGCTGCATTATACACAAGGTATAGAAGTATAGTAACTGCGTGTTTGTTTAAATGCAGACACGTGTCGACAAATAATTTATTGACAGAGAGTTTTTGGTTCCGGATTTTGACTTATTTTATAATTCAGCTGTATTATACACAAGGTATAGAAGTATAGTAATTACGTATTTGTTTAAATGCAGACACGTGTGGACAAATCATTTATTGACAGAGAGTTTTTGGTTCCGGATTTTGACTTATTTTATAATTCAGCTGTATTATACACAAGGTATAGAAGTATAGTAATTACGTATTTGTTTAAATGCAGACACGTGTGGACAAATCTTTTATTGACAGAGAGTTTTTGGTTCCGAATTTTGACTTATTTTATAATTCAGCTGTATTACACACAAGGTATAGAAGTATGGCAATTGCGTTTTTTTTTAAATGCAGACACGTGTGGACAAATTAGTTTTTAAATTTGAAAACAAAATAAGAGGTATAAGACAATTCCTCTGAGCAGGGAAAATAATTTTATAAAAAGGAGAAAGTAGTTAAACGAAGAATCGGTTATATGAGCAGATCCTGCAAAAAATATTAAGCCGGCATTTATCATGTTTTAGTCAGAGTTTTAATCTCATAAACGGATTACATTTTCTGAAGACGTAAATGGAAAATCAAATTTCGGGGTATCTAATACCTTACTTTACTCTAATACTTTTAAAATATTTACTCAAAAGGAATAAATCAATATTTTACTAAACCGACATCTAAATCTTATTTTTGAAGTTGTCGATGAAGTAATACAATGGAGTGTATTGCTCTCTTTCTGATAAGTACACAACATAAAAGCGCTCTGTCTAGCAGTCATTTTACCTGAACACATTTTGAGTGTGTTAAGGTTAATATACATTTGCGAATAATTTAGGTAAATCTGAGTTGAATCAATGCCTTTCTAAAAGAAACACATTCTGTTTTGCTAAAATTGCAATCATGGCATAAATCTCACATTTATTGATTTAGTGATATGATGTTAATTTCTGGACATGTTGTAATAGTTACATCACTACGATTTTTTATTTAGAATATCACCATATACTAAGGTAGTCTTTGAGATCATAACCAAATTCTAGTTGGACAGATTTTACAACAGTGATTTTTTTTAAATGCACGTTTTTCTTTTGAAAACCGATAAGAATCAACAAAGTTTCAAACAATTACAGAAGCTAACAATAAACACGAAAATCATTACATGCTTACTACATGATTACCCTACTTCCATACCAAAATTCAACGTGATTTAGTGAAGCAGTGTTCGAACAAAAGTGATTTGTGTGACGGGAGTAGAGATTTTTAAAAAAAATACAAAAAGAATCATGACTTCTAAATTATTAAATTTCGCGGAACGAATGGTTTATTAAATGACCTATGACGATATTCTCTATCTAAAAAAAATCTGTTTGGACCACTGTAAATTGTCCATTATATATTTAATGACAAAATCCGAAACAATACTAATTATAGAATTAAGAAAAACCAAGGCGTATACGACAGAAGAACCTTGCAGAATATTAATGGAAGAAGTAAAACGAAAACGCCTTTTTAACTAAATACTCGTATAAGTTCAAGGATTATAAAACAAAACTAATGTTAGTACCTAAGGATTTTCGGTGTAATTATTGAATAATTTTATGAAGTGCATGGTGATGACATTCTGGTTATAAGCAGCTCTCGCTTTATATACAAAATAATGTACATAAATGAGAAATCAATAAATGTATATATCGATAAATGTATACATCCATGGCTTTTTGAAGTGAAAACTTCATTAGACGCACCTGCGCACTTTGCGCACCAACGCCCTTTTTCTGAGCAGTGAACGAAACAGAGCCGTAAAGCTCGGGTCGGTGACGCTGATGCAGGTAAACTTGGCTCTCTTTGACATCAGCCCAGTGAACTGCTTTTTTAGGCGTACCAAGAGCAATTTTTTAAAGTATCAGTGAACTACTTTTTTAAGCGCATCAAGCGCAATATTTTAAAATATCAATTGTAATACTTTTTAAGACGCATCATGCCCACTTTTTAATTAATATTTTATTTGGAAGTAGTTTATATAAGCGTATGTTATTGTATTTTAAAATAATAATAACCTCGTGTTGTTCCTGAGTCGCCGAATTAATCAATGTAATTATATATATATATATATATATATATATATATATATATATATATATATATTTATATATATATATATATATATATATATAAATATTAAAAAATATAAGTTTTTACTTCTATCGCATGGTCATAAGCACACACCACAACAATTTTTTTTTAAACTTTACAACCTCTTTCCTCGAATTTCCTTGAACAAGATAATTGATAATTATACTATTAAGGAGACTAGATGAAAAGATTCGCTTGAATTTTACCCCCAAGGAGAGCACTGAATAATTTCTTTACAGTCAATGCTGTTAAAATGTCTTAAATACCTAATAATGAACTTAGTAAACTTATACACCTTTTGGGTGACATTTATTTTTATATATGGTAAGATTTGGTATAGATGAGATTCGAGGTAAAGCCAAATCAGAGCGCAACTAAGGTGATACTTGTGATCTTTACTTGCGATCATATATCCTTTATTGAATAAATCGGTGTACCTATTTTATCTTAAATACATAATAATGAACTTAATAAACTTATACGAATTTTGGGCGACATGCATATTATATATGGTAAGATTGGATATAGATGAAATTCGATGTAAAGCCAAATCAGAGCGCAACTAAGGTATTGTGATCTTTACTTGCGAGTATATATCATTTATTGAATAAATCGGTGTACAAATTTTATCTCAAATACATAATAATGAACTTAGTAAACTTATACGAATTTTGGGCGACATGTATATTATATATGGTAAGATTTGATATAGATGAGATTAGAGGTAAAGCCAAATCAGAGCGCAACTAAGGTGGAACTTGTGACCTTTACTTGCGTTTACATATCCTTTATAGAAAAAATTTTCTTACATGATAAATCATACCACATTTGCTCATGTTATAGTTTAGACTCCAGTTGTGCATACAATTCGTGTCACTTTCAAATAGTTCATCGTCATCATTACTGCACATTGTCAGTAATAAATAATTTAAATGCAAAAGTAATCTTCCATAAATAATTTCAATTACAAAAAATGTTTGTTATAAATATTTAATATATTTACATAATCTACACGTATAATAAAATTGTAACAGAGTAAATTCTGTATATGAAAAATATTTTAAAAAGGGTGATTGATTTAGCATAAAGTATGATTACGGAAGTCAGAAAATCTTTTTTAGAAGCTGTCTCTCTGTATATTAATTTATTCGATAATCACGCGAAATGTACTGGACGGATTTTGATGAAATTTGATATGTTAATAATTTATACCCAAGAGCAAGATACGAAAAGAAAATCCTAATAACTTTTATTATGAATTTCACGCGAACAGAGTCGTAGGCACAGCCAGTATTTAAATAAGCACAGATATTAAAATAAATAAGTAATTTTAAGCGTTTTCAAGGATAAACATTGACCCTCCGCACTTCATAACTTGGGTAAGTAGTTTAGGATAAAAGAGAATGTTTTTGAAAGTAAATAAAAGTAGAAATGTGCATTTTTATGACGTAAAGTGCGATGTTTTCACGCGTAAAAAGGGGAACGGGCCCAATGAATCATTTAGCGGTACATTATTACATTTAACAGTTTATTACAACTAGCTGACACGTGCGAAGTCTTCGCACTATATCGCTATCTAGCGTGTTCCAAGTATACAATTTGACTAAGATATTTGATGTGTCGCCCACAGATGGCGCTCATGCCAATTGTTATAAAAATTAAATTTTTTATTAACAAAAAGATTTTTTTCGAATTTTTTTATATTTTTCGCCCAAAGTAGAAAACATAAGCTTAAAGTGGGTATTTTTTTATTTTTTTTGGTGCAGTAGTTAAAGAGATCGAGCCGCTCGACCAAAAAACACCTTTTAGAAATAATATATTTAGATTAAAGTAAAACGCAGGAGTATGTTCAAAGACATCAAAAAGTCTTAATCATATAATTTAAATGCACCCGTACGAATTCTTTGTTTTAGTTGTTTTGGCACCATAATACACACCATAATATATATATATATATATATATATATATATATATATATATATATATATGTATACATATATATATATATATATATATATATATATATATATATATATATATATATATATATATATATATATATTACACGGTGTCCAGGAAGTGTCGGACAAAGAAAGACGTTTTTGGCTGAATAAAAATAATTATAATCGGGAAACTTGTGTCAAGTCTAAAATAAGGCACAAATTAAGTTTTCGAAAAAACGCTTTAAAATTCCATACATAGTTGTGTAACATTTTGAAAGGTCTCGTTATAAATTTTTTTTTTAATTTCAGACAGTATATTTCCAGAATTTTACTGAAAAATACGAAAAAAATATGTCCCCTCCCATCCAATACGGAGGGGAGGATGGGAGGGGACATCTGAACTGAATCCTGAATCCTTAATTATGGAAATAAAAATACCAGTTTTTAATAGCAATGTTTCTAATTGTCATAATTGCGAGGACATATAGATCTTTCCGCTTTTTAGTTATATTAGATATAATTAGGTCTATCTTAGTGATTACTTATAGTGAATAAAGCAATTTCGCTTCCAACGAGATATAGAACACGAAAAAGGAACTGTAGGCTCGCATAAGAGTACACATTTCTGTGACTATTACAACGATTTAACTTAAACTTCAAGTTTTAATTTAAATGAAAATAATGACATGAATACGTTATTACTGAAGAATAACTCGGCATGAAAAGTAAAAAATATACGTGAGCAAGGCCACGGAATAAAAGATAACTTACTGAAGAAGACATGGATAATGACATAGTTCTCAATGACGACCAATTCCTTTGGCAGTTTATACTATACTCTATGATGTAGTTAGATGAGTAATACAGATTTTGACTCAAAAATAGTTGATTGTCATTATAATAAAAGATGACTTGTTTTTTCAGAAAATTTAAAAAAATATTCATAATTATTTGTCATCTTTTTCATACTTATGATACTTGCGCACATTATTCAACGAAGACATCTAGCTGCCTTGATAAGTACCGCGCTCCAAGCAAGTATTGGGTGTGTTAAAAAGAGTTATGTGTGAAATTTTTTTGCAGAGGTCTCTTAATGTGGTGTATGAAAAAATATTTCATGAAATACAGCAGTATCGTGCAGTGCTTTTTGAGTAGGGCAAGTTGCTAATAGAGAGAGATTTATAAATGTATATATATATATATATATATATATATATATGTATATGTATACATTTTCAAGGGTTACTTGTGTTATTACAAAATGTATTAATCAATTATTAAAGTTAGTATTAACTTATCTAATACTGAGCATATTACACTTCTACGTACTGAACAAAACATTAATTCTATCGTAGCTGGTTTTAATTTGTAAATAATATATTTTGTATTTCCTTTTTAAATTATTTAAATATATATATCTTACCAATCTAATTCTTTCTAATTTTATAGAATAAAAAAGGGTAAAAACTACACCACATAAGCACATATATTAATGGAAATGATATTAAATTGTGAACCAAACAAACACATTGAGGATCACTACATCCACGTTTTGCACTAATATGTTATCAAAAATTTCTCTAAATATCCTGTTATAATGCTTTTATCATACTATATGCTTAGATCGATCAAGTTTAACGCCAAAATATTATTTTTTATTAGGTACTAAATTAAAGAATATACACTAAAAACGATATAAAAATAATTTTTGCTCGCGATTATTTTACAAATAGAAACTTGAGAAATATTTCTCATAGAAAATTGTATTTTTGCAAATTTCTTGTTGAAGTGGTTTCAATGTAATTGCCATGATGAGATGAGTGACGCTACATCCTTGATATGCAAATACAAAAAGGTATTACACGAAAAAAGTAATCAAACATTTAAATAAGCCAGAACGATCGGGACGACGCAAAGGAAGATAATATATTTTAATGGTGGAGGACTTTTTCATCATAGTAAATCATAGTAATCACAATTTCAAATCAATATTTCATTATCAAATCCACGAGTAGTATAATGTATATAATAAGTACGTTGTTTTTTTATAAATATTATTTTATTTATAGAAATAAAAAAGTGAAATGATTGTAAATGCCAGCACAATATTCTATTCAAAATTCAACTCTTAAAGTTTACCACAAATATTCATCGGTTACGAAAATGGTATTCAATAAATTGATTTAGAAAATATCATTTCGAAATTGGCTTCGGTCTGCCAGTTAGAATTATATTATTTTCTAATAACAGATAAAATCTAAAATCTTGCCTAATGTTATAATCTGCCGAGCAATATACATTATACCGTTTTAAACTGTCACGACAAAAATGCACATTCACAACAATAAACTAATAAACAGAATCAAATATGGCGTGAGTATCACAATAACTAATTTAGTAAATTAAATTAACTGACAATATATAATAACAATATTTATGACATCGAAAATTAGATATTTTTCTTTAAAATCAGATCTTTATAATAAGGCAGTGATTCAGCGTGTGTATGTGTGTGACAGTAAACAATAAATGTGATTTTTTCATTCTGAATAAAGCGAAAGTAAGCTTTACCGAAGCCAATTTCGAAATGTAGCTTATTTTCCCCCTACAAATCGACGCTTGAATGACGCAATACATTTTAGTTTCGTATAGAGCACTTGCGAAGCGATGTTACTTGTTGTAATCACAGGATAGGCGTGAAATTTATATGTTTCATCTAAAATTACACGCACTGGTAGCGTTCGATTTCTGCGTTCTGTTATAATGAATTCGTTGGATTGCTTTTTTAAAATAAAAACAATTTTGCGATTATCATTTAATTATTTAAGATTTATTTAAAATTACAACAAACTTTTAATTAGAAGATTAACAATTACTTCTTAAATATAATTAAGATTGAAATGACAACTGACGTGTACTGGGACTACGGACTTCTGAGCTGTGGGGGGCTGCTAGCCAGGGTTTATAACCTGTCAAAGGAAGACCTGTTAAGAATTGGTCGAACCATAATACCAAAAAAAAAATAGAAAATATTTTTTCCTGGCAAACTATCACGTTTAGACAAAAACTCGTAATGATAATTATTCATCAGAATGACCCTACCTATCGATGGGTATTTATTTAAAATGGAATTTAGAAAAAAAAGTTTGTTTATGTCCGCCGTATAGCAATTTTGTTAACAATGTGCGCTGGTATGCAAAAAAATTATGCACATCATAAAGTTGCTATAATTTTGATAAATTTGATTATTATTAAAAATAATTATTATTTTTAGTAATAAATAGTAATTATTATTGCAATGCTCGTTGACTGAAACAAATAGTGCCTAAACCATAAAATCTCCAATAGATGATGGTGACAATATGGTGAAACGTATATCATACGTTTACTTAGAACGCTGATAGATGGCACGGTGTATAACATGATGTTAAGGTGCTTGTCCCAAGTAGAGAAAAGTATGGCTAGAGAATCGACTTTTTAGCTAGAGTGCTCTACCATTGCCTGTACACTCCAGAGTATATTGCCCACAGAAACATTATATATATATATATATATATATATATATATGTTTTTGTTTGTGTGTGTGTGGTACTTCCTCTAGCAGAGAAGTGTTAGAGAACTGCTAGAGCGACTCCAATTAGATTATCAAGGAATATATTTACACTTGTGCACACTTCTGGTGCACACTTGTAGAGATTTATTAATCTAAGTTTTTTTTTCGCCGAAATAATTTTTTTTTTATTCTTCAGGTGAATGGAGTTCCCGGCGAAGAGAAGTTACTGCTCCTATGGTAGTTTTAATTTAAAATACAAAAAAGGAAAATAAAAAGGAAGTTGTGGGTTAGATAGTGGATATCCAAAAGAGACTAGAAGAGAGTACATGCAAAGTTATTAAAAGAACCCAAGACATAAGTTGTTATGAAAATTTCATACGAATGACACGTGAAGATTTACAGCAAATGTTGGAATTACACCAAGCATTGTAAAAGAAGACACTCGTCTTCGAAAATCAATATCACCGTCTAAAACCGCTTACACTTACATCAATATTTCTCGCTACTGATAAGTGGTGTTTCGTTAAAAAAACTCTGCAAAATAATAATTTGAAAAAATTACAAAATTTATTAACAAAAAGGGCCTCTACTAATCCAATTAATTTAAAAACTTTTTTCTTCCCCAAAGTAATTTTCCATCTTTATCTGCAAAAACTTCAATTTCATCTATTTTAAAACGAATTATTATTATTAAAAACTACTGAAAATAAAAACAAATTTGACTATGTAAAATACCTAGTAAAAAAAATGCCGTGTTTCTACACGGCAAAACACTACATAAGCAAAACACTACATAAAGAAAAGAATCTGTGAGCAACTTTGATAGTGCTAAGGAGATCTGCCTGGAGCGTATGTAATGGTAAAAATTCTGTATATTTCTAATGATCGGTCTAGCTAGACAGTTTCTGTAGAGTCTAGAGTGACACTAGCTGGAGAGCTTTGTTTGTTGTATACACTATACACTCAATAAATGGAGCTCTTTGCTGTATACACTATAGACTCAATTTATAGAGCTCTATTTGCTATGTATACTATAGACTCAATACAGAAAGCTCTATTTGCTGTGTACACTATACACTGAATTTATAGAGCTCTATTTGTGGTATACACTATAGATGCAATATAGAGAGCTCTATTTGCTGTGTACACTATACACTCAATAAACTTCAGTTCTAAAGTCCTATTGGCTGTGTACACTATAGACTCAATTTATAGAGCTCTATTTGCCACGTATACTATAGACTCAATACAGAGAGCTCTATTTGCTGTGTACACTATACACTGAATTTATAGAGCTCTATTTGTGGTATACACTATAGATGCAATATAGAGAGCTCTATTTGCTGTGTACACTACAGACTCAACATATAGTGCTCTATTTACTGTGTACACTATAGACTCAATATAGAGAGCTCCATTGAATATATTTGTCGTTAATTTTGTAGAAATTCATTATTCACAATTGAATGAAACTACGTGATATAGCATTATTTCTTATTACTTTAAGTTCTTTACCACGACTTAGGTTTCGTTGTATTACAACATCTTCAGGTGGGCTATTAGCAAAGATCTTTGCTGATCGCCCACCTCAAGATGTTGTAATACAACGAAACCTAGGTCGTGGTAAAGCACTTAAAGAAATAATATACATCACGTAGTTTCATTTAATTGTGAATAGAAAACTTTATTTGCTGTGTACACTATAGACTCAATATAGAAAGGTCTATTTGTTGTGTACACTATAGACTCAATATAGAAAGCTCTATTTGTTGTGTACACTATAGACTCAATATAGAAAGCTCGATTTGTTGTGTAGACTATAGACTCAATATAGAAAGCTCTATTTGTTGTGTAGACTATAGACTCAATATAGAAAGGTCTATTTGTTGTGTACACTATAGACTCAATATAGAAAGGTCTATTTGTTGTGTACACTATAGACTCAATATAGAAAGGTCTATGTGTTGTGTACACTATAGACTCAATATAGAAAACTCTATTTGTTGTGTACACTATAGACTCAATATAGAAAGGTCTATTTGTTGTCTATACTATAGATGCAATATAGAGCGCCCTATTTTCTGTGCACACTATAGACTCCATATATAAAGCTCTATTTGCTGTGTATATTATAAACGCAATATAGCTCTATTTGCTGTGTACACTATATACTCAGTATAGAAAGCTCTATTTATAATAAAACTATGCAAATTACTGCTTCGAAGGATATAAGCATTCAAAATAAAAATGTCTTTTTTTATATAAAATTTATCAGTTCGATCAAGAAAGATCGTGAAAGAATAAAAAAACGTATTCTTTGAAAAAAAAACAAGCTTCCAAATGATTTTATTTATTTACACTAATAAAACGTTTTCCAAAATAGCGTCAAAAGTCATAAAAATTAGGAATCCTTTTTCTAACTCGTCGCACGTTTGGTACAGAAATGTGAAAAGCAAAATAAAATGGTTTATTAAAAAACCAGAAATTAAAATCTGTAACATAACGTGTAAAAACAGATGCAAACGTAATCGTTTTTCTCAGAGACATAAATGTTTAAAAAAATTTTAAATTTTTATGATATTTTTCATACTTTAGACTTTTTTATTACAAAAATGAAACATTCACCTACATGTACAATTTACAAGGACACTCTAATAATTATAGGGTCTCGTGTCCAGAGATGAAATTTATGGCATTATAAATAGTAACCATAATGCATTCTGTGGTGTGTCATAAACAAATTGACTGAGCCTTTGTATATTTGTCAAGCATTTGTAATTACAAATGCTTGACAAATATACAAAGGCTCTCGATGATATTGCTATTAATTCTCTAGTACAACATAGCCATTGTCTTATTCTTAAAGAGCCCGACAGACCTCAAACCTACGGTACAATAACAAAGCGATAATTCTGGGCGGGTTAGGTTGGAAATGAACCTGGACAAAACCAAGATTATGGCTAACTGTTCAAATAGTACAGTGAGCATTAACATAAACAAAATCATTATAGAAGGAGTACAGAAAAGATCATGGTCAAGAGGTCGTCATGGGGAAATAAAGCCACCAAAATAGACCGGCGCATAAGACAAGCGTGGGCTGCCTAATCAAAATTGATTCACCTTCAATGTGAAAACTACAACAGGCAGTTCATATGCATAACAGTGTATCCTATTAATACTTAGTTATGGAGCTAAAACCTAAGAGCAGTTGAAAATGAACTGCTAGAGGTCACGTTGAGAGAAAGAGGAACGAGTGGTTCAGAGAGAAGAGCAAAGTCGTGGACATCATACATGTTGTGAAGCTTAAATGGCAAAGGGCTGACCACGTGTCCGGAAAGTAGGACTTGGTGCAAAGTGTTCGTGGAATACAGACCTTGGGACGAAAAGCGCCCACAATGGATGCCAAATATGCGTCAGTACGATGGTATCAAAAGAACAGCTGGAGTAAAATGGTTGGAAAAAGCACAAAATCGAGAGGAGGGGTATAGAATGAAATAAATCTACACCTATACGGTCGAACATGGCTAAAATATTTGTGATGTTTTAAAATATATGAGCATATTTAATAGCATAACTTTGACATGGAAACAGTAACGCTGCATGCACAGAAATTTGGCTGTTCTTGATAAACTAGAAATATGACAAATAAAAAAAAACTGTTCTATATTCTGATGCAACTTGTTAATACTTTTTATTAAGGTCTCATCTTAACTCAAGGCCTCATCTTAATCACTCCAAAACAAATACGCGATAATATAAACACTCCCAGTGAGAGTTCCGCGGGTTGAACACTTAGCGACACCAAAGAAATGGAAAGCGTATATACATTTAATAGATTCAATACCTAGTTTTGTTCGCAAGTATATAGGACAATAAGCATAAGTTATATTATCTATATACATATATTAAAATTGTAATGAAAATTATGAAAATTAATGTTTGTCTGAGATTTTAAAATAAATATCTGTACCAAAACCTCTTTGCTTATTTAATTTTTTGCTACAATACATGCAGCTGAATGACTGAACCCACACTTACGTCCGCATGCACCACACACGATCAGAACTCTCAGTCAGATTTACTGATAGTTAAAAACGTATTTTGTATGGATACTTTAAGAATTGGACGGTGTAATAGGGTACGGTCGATAAAGTGGACCCTTGTTCCAACTCGACTGGCAGTTCGAAACAGAAATACGTTTTTCACTGTAAGTAAGTCAGACTGACACTCTTGACTGTGTGTGGTGCAGCATATGGACGTTAGCCGCAATTTGGTTCATATCAATATTTCAATGAATTCTGGAAAAAAGCGAAAACTTGTACATATTTTCAATGCGACCAAAGATTTATCTATATTCGAATATGAAACAGCACAGGATATAGGCACACATATGAAATCGCTGGACAGGTGAACACTGCAGAAAGATAGTAAACAAGGGAAAGATTGATGATCACGCGAGTTCGTAACGCGTGAGCGAAACCTTGCTGTCGGATACATGTTTGCTAATAAATAATAACATAATAATAACTATGAAAATAATTTAACTGAATTAAAACAAGATAATTAAATCATGCGGGTGGGGGTGAGTCTGACCGCTAGTCTTTTTGTTTATTCATTTATTTATTTGTCAATAAATAATTCCACAACTAAATAAACATTTACAATCATAGGTGACCGACGAAAATTAGCCTAGCATTATAGAATCGAAAAATATTTTTTAATAAAAACTGGGTACGACAATACATAAACTTGAGACAGCGAAGCCCAATAGAGACGGAAGATCACCGGGCGAGACAGCGCATACACCGGAAGCCCCACGTTCCGCACCACAAGATCAGCAAAACGGCCCTCACCACTGACGCACTTTACAGGAGACTTGGAATCGTCCAATTTGTATTTTTAAATACTGAGTACAACGGGTATTGTGAGGTACTGAGTACGACGAGTATGAGTATTATACAATTTTGGTGAAAAAATACTCGACGAGTATTTACAATATTTACACTATAAAGTTATTACTTCGCTCGACTGTTCCAATAGAATAACGGAAAATCATTAGACGAAAAGAGAACGGTACAAAAAACTCTTATTTTAAAATACTCGTACTTGTCGTATTGAGTAAAATGTTTGTTTGCAAACTGCAAAGCGTGAAGCAATACTTAACATAATGAGTAAAACGAGTATACGAGTATGTCTAACATACTCGTATTAGATACTTTAAAAGTATTAGGATTTACGAGTATTTAGATATTCAGTTTGTCCTTTATTTCTTATACGTTTTAAAAATAAAAGAGAGAGAAAACGTGAGTACGATATGCGTGAGTGAAATAGCTATAGCTAACTAGACAAACAGTGGTAGGATTATGGCGCAGCCCGACCATAAAGTAAGCATTGTACGAACGTCCGGTCAGCCCCACTATACAAGTATTTACGATACCAAGTATTTTGTATTTTGCATACCAAGTACGTATTTTGATCTGAGATACCAAGTATTTTTACGGGTGACAATAAATACGTCTCACCTCTACTTCACAGTTCACCCATTGTCGCCGACCATCACGATCGAACCATCGTCCTGTTGGATCCGAGAAGGTGCAACGTGCGTGCTGCACCCGAGGAGTTGTGATGTACGGGCTGTAGTCATTGTTGACTATTATTTGGCATTATCTTGTATAATTATTTGAAATCATCTTCCACGCTTAACAATGTTTGACCGTTGCCGATTGATAGGTGCGGTAAGTACAGATACAATCTAATTAGACACATAATAACTTTTTAGAAACCATTATCATTTTTTTATATATGGCTATTGCCCAAATCAAATAAACTGTTAACTTTCATTCAGCCCTACGTTGTATCACGTTATTTTATGAATAACTTACGGATTTATTAGCTTTTAAGCAGATGTCTGCATATTATATCAGTGTAATACCTTTACTGTCGTAGCTGCGTATGTTAAAATGGCGCCTTATTTCATTTTACGTAAAGGTAGCTAAAGCAGTGAACGTTACAGCTGAGTTTATAGGTTATTTAAACATTTCATTCGATGATTTAGTAAATTTAGCCTTACTAATAAAATTAATAGGACAAACTGAATAGTAAGATAACTAATTTTATATTTAACTTACAAAAATTAAGTGATGTATTATATTAGATACCAACAAACATCGCTATATATTTCATCTCATAAAAATTATACCGCACTTGCGGAAATGTCAATAACGTCCGGACAAGAAAATTCAGGAATGTCTCAGATTCATAAAACTACGTTATCAAATAACATTTTCTATTATCTACATAAATAACTAAATATAAAATTGGCGATTTGAGACCGATGTCGAAAGTCACGCAACAAAACAAAATAACCTATAAAAACGCGTCTCCTATCATCAATAGAAAAAATACAGAACTGTCATCATCGACGAAATTGCTCCGTCTTTTTCTTTTTACTCGTAAAATTATATGATACTATTATTTTTTTTCCAGCCAACGAAAAACAGCGTTACTTTAACGAACAATAAAGGATAGAACATGGCCGGTGCTGTACAACATGCTAATTTTTAAAGTGAACGTTATCTAAAGTATACGTTAAGTAAAGCGAATGATACAATATAGGGCTGATTGACATAAGTTCTGTGCTGTCAAAGTGAACATGGCTAATTTTCGAGGACTATGTCGAGCCTGCGAGCTTCAGGGCATTATGTCATTTTTATTCTGGTGACCATTTGATCTCTTTAGCTTTCGTATGAACTAAAGGTCACCTTTAGCATGCATATGAGCAATGGATGGAGTAAAACATGAGGTAATACTATCAGATTCGCTGGAATACTAATGGCTTTAAAAATGTATTTGTATGTTTGTTACTCAGTCACGTCTAAATGGCTGGACGGATTTTCATGAAACTCTGCATAAATATAGTTTGTTATTCTAAATTATATACAATTTACTTTTTAATTCGAGAAATAGCTTAATTCCTTTTTTTTATTGAAAATCTATTATTTTCATTCAATGAAAAATTAAAATATTTTATTATTTGCGTATCAGTTAATTATCGACCCCACTTCATAACACTTATGGTGACTTATTTGCGCAAGATCTGAGCTTTATCCCACAAATATGAACAAAAGGTTCCCATTTTTTAAAAGAAGGTAGTCAGAAAAATCTTTGGGAGAGTAAGAGAGACGGATGGCACATGTCATATCGGAATGAACCACGAACTGGAAGTACGGACGGGCAAGAAACCATTGTTAAGTTCTGTAAGTCACAGCATCTGATAAATGCAAGACAACAGGGTGACAAAAGGTACAACCAGATGGAAGCTGTAACAAAAGAGACCAAAAGGCAGGCCAGGAAATAATGGATCATTTGTATGGAGGAAGATCTCAGCACGATGGAAAAGCTCACCAATTGGAGGAGAAAGGTGAATAATCGGGACAGGTGGAGAGGAATGGTGGAAGAGGTCAAGATCCGCATAGGGTTGTAGCACCGTTGGAAGAAAAAGAAGAACAATTATTTATGTATCTTGAGGACTCAAGATGTGCATGTAATTACCGTCTTGATCAAAATTCCACACAACCAAGATCGTGGGCAAAAATCAGTCATTTGTATTTCTAAATTTTTAACATCAGCTTTAGAAGAAGACATCAAAGGAGGTTGTACCATGAGCTTAATAAATATAAAACTTTAGAACTATCTAACAGATTCAATTAATATTTAGAGTAAAAAAAAATCAGAAAATATAGTTCGAGATACGATTGAAAAAATCCACAAAAAACAATTTCATCGACGATAAACCAAAGGTTTCTTTACGCATTTCGTAGATTGATATAATCGCAAGAATTCAATGCTATGTTACTATTATTAAACTTTTTTTTCAGAAAACTAACCACCTTTCCAATGACACTCGTGAAAAAGTACTGTAACCAACCAAACTTTGGTCTTAAAATGTTTGACAAATTTTAATTCTCCACAACTTATATGGAAACAATTGTTTAAACAATTTTTTGGAAAAGTTTTTGCCGCACTCCAGCATGAGTTAAATCTAATGGATATTAAGTGAATTGAGATATGTGTATACATATTTCATGAAAACGACCTCCAAAATCTCTCGGGTCGTAAGGAAAATTTATAACTACATGGGAAAAGAAACAATTTAAATACGTTGTTTCTCGACGCACGAAAATTATTTTCTTAACTTTAAACATTTCAGGATAATTTCCGTGAAATATATATTTACTCAAAACGTAAATGACATACATATATCGATTCTCTCCGTTTCGGAATAAAACGAAAAACGACAAATAATTTACCACGAAAATTATTTTTCACTCTGAAAGTTCTTTTACGTCATCCTAAGTGCTGATGAAAATAAATTGAATTCGACGAAAATTACTGTATTTTCTCATCCATGCGTCCGCTTTTGAACTTAACGAAACAGTCCTCGTTCCAATTTAACAGGCAACATTTCAAAATGTCTGAAATAATATCAGCATCTTGCGTAGATCAGTTTAATATAATTCAATATAATTGCAAGTGACCTGCTTCGCAGCGCGCAGCCTTCCTCGAAGGCTACGACGCCGGCCGGAAGTCGGACGTTGTGTCAGCGCGCGCCATTTCCGGTCTGCGCAATAAATGAACAATCGTAACCGACGTCTCTAAGACTGAAATGTGTGTGTTAAAGGACACTCTAATAATTATAGGGTCTCGTGTCCAGAGATGAAACCTATGGCATTAGAAATAGTAATCATAATGCATTCTGTGGTGTGTCATAAACAAATTGACTGGAGCGGCGGGAAACCTATAAATTGTTACAAGTTTTGTCGTTTACCATTGGTTAAATTGTTATAAGAATCTGTTATTTAGTGTAATATCGTTACGAGAAACTGTCGTTTACCATATATTAAATTGTTATAAGAATCTGTTATTTAGTGTAATATCGTTACAAGAAACTGTCGTTTACCATATATTAAATTGTTATAAGAATCTGTTATTTAGTGTAATATCGTTACGAGAAACTGTCGTTTACCATATATTAAATTGTTATAAGAATCTGTTATTTAGTGTAATATCGTTACAAGAAACTGTCGTTTACCATATATTAAATTGTTATAAGAATCTGTTATTTAGTGTAATATCGTTACAAGAAACTGTCGTTTACCATATATTAAATTGTTATAAGAATCTGTTATTTAGTGTAATATCGTTACGAGAAACTGTCGTTTACCATATATTAAATTGTTATAAGAATCTGTTATTTAGTGTAATATCGTTACAAGAAACTGTCGTTTACCATATATTAAATTGTTATAAGAATCTGTTATTTAGTGTAATATCGTTACGAGAAACTGTCGTTTACCATATATTAAATTGTTATAAGAATCTGTTATTTAGTGTAATATCGTTACAAGAAACTGTCGTTTACCATATATTAAATTGTTATAAGAATCTGTTATTTAGTGTAATATCGTTACGAGAAACTGTCGTTTACCATATATTAAATTGTTATAAGAATCTGTTATTTAGTGTAATATCGTTACGAGAAACTGTCGTTTACCATATATTAAATTGTTATAAGAATCTGTTATTTAGTGTAATATCGTTACAAGAAACTGTCGTTTACCATATATTAAATTGTTATAAGAATCTGTTATTTAGTGTAATATCGTTACGAGAAACTGTCGTTTACCATATATTAAATTGTTATAAGAATCTGTTATTTAGTGTAATATCGTTACAAGAAACTGTCGTTTACCATATATTAAATTGTTATAAGAATCTGTTATTTAGTGTAATATCGTTACGAGAAACTGTCGTTTACCATATATTAAATTGTTATAAGAATCTGTTATTTAGTGTAATATCGTTACAAGAAACTGTCGTTTACCATATATTAAATTGTTATAAGAATCTGTTATTTAGTGTAATATCGTTACGAGAAACTGTCGTTTACCATATATTAAATTGTTATAAGAATCTGTTATTTAGTGTAATATCGTTACGAGAAACTGTCGTTTACCATATATTAAATTGTTATAAGAATCTGTTATTTAGTGTAATATCGTTACGAGAAACTGTCGTTTACCATATATTAAATTGTTATAAGAATCTGTTATTTAGTGTAATATCGTTACGAGAAACTGTCGTTTACCATATATTAAATTGTTATAAGA
The DNA here is from genome assembly GCA_039881145.1 of Druceiella hillmani. Lineage (NCBI taxonomy): Eukaryota > Metazoa > Arthropoda > Insecta > Lepidoptera > Hepialidae > Druceiella > Druceiella hillmani. The sequence continues at coordinate 5,212,829 of JAYKKI010000013.1, forward strand.
ATCTGTTATTTAGTGTAATATCGTTACGAGAAACTGTCGTTTACCATATATTAAATTGTTATAAGAATCTGTTATTTAGTGTAATATCGTTACGAGAAACTGTCGTTTACCATATATTAAATTGTTATAAGAATCTGTTATTTAGTGTAATATCGTTACGAGAAACTGTCGTTTACCATATATTAAATTGTTATAAGAATCTGTTATTTAGTGTAATATCGTTACGAGAAACTGTCGTTTACCATATATTAAATTGTTATAAGAATCTGTTATTTAGTGTAATATCGTTACGAGAAACTGTCGTTTACCATATATTAAATTGTTATAAGAATCTGTTATTTAGTGTAATATCGTTACGAGAAACTGTCGTTTACCATATATTAAATTGTTATAAGAATCTGTTATTTAGTGTAATATCGTTACGAGAAACTGTCGTTTACCATATATTAAATTGTTATAAGAATCTGTTATTTAGTGTAATATCGTTACGAGAAACTGTCGTTTACCATATACAATATCGTTACAAGAATCTATCGTTTACCACGTGCAACACCGTTGCAAGAATATTTCTTTTACCACGTGTAACATCATTGCACGTATGTGTCGTTTACCATATCCGTTCCACAAATCTATTGTTCACCATATACGATATTGTTACCATAACCTGTCGTTGACCATGCTTCACATCGTTATAAGAATCAGTCGTTTGCCACGTTTGATATGTCAAAATAATTTGTTATTCACCTAGTGCAATATTGTTACGAGAATATATCGGTTACCATGATATTAATCTATACATTTTAATGCAACTTTAATGTACACAACAAATAATGTTAATATCTTCAAGTTAACAGAAACAATACTAGTTCAAAATATAGAATGCCGTGGCACACATATATCAGTTACATGAAATGAAAAAATCTGTCAAATACCAGTAGAACTCGCACTATGAGAGTTCCGTACACATTTAGGTATTTATAAACATTCAGTAGTACGTAATATTCCTATTAAACTATTTACAAAATTTTAATTTTTTAGAACTAAGATATACTGCCTATCATATCTTCACAGGCTTATATTTTAATTTTTTTTTATGTGATATAACTATAAATTAACGATTTTCGGATTCCGATAAATCCCTTAACTTGTGCTGTCAGACCTTGCTTCTTGCCAAGTTTCATGATTCCAGGTCAACGGGAAGTACGGGAAGCGAGTGTCAAAATATGCGGCATTAATGGCCGTATTTTTAGGGTTTTTCTTGATTGCATTAACTTAGAGGCTTATTTTTTTACAGCTCCAAGGGACCGTAGACCTACGTATTTAATATTAATTTCAACGAAATACTGTATACGAAAATGTCACCAAAAACACTTGTTCTGTATACGAAAATGTCACTAAAAACACTTGTTCTGTATACGAAAATGTCACCAAAAACACTTGTTCTGTATACGAAAATGTCACCAAAAACACTTGTTCTGTATATCAAAAAAAGGCCCCAAAAACACTTGTTCTGTATACAAAAATGTCACCAAAAGCACTTGTTCTGTATACAAAAATCTCACCAAAAACACTTGTTCTGTATACGAAAATGTCATCAAAAACACTTGTTCTGTATACGAAAATGTCACCAAAAACACTTGTTCTGTATACGAAAATGTCACCAAAAACACTTGTTCTGTATACGAAAATGTCACCAAAAACACTTGTTCTGTATACAAAAACGTCACCAAAAACACTTGTTCTGTATACGAAAATGTCACCAAAAACACTTGTTCTGTATACGAAAATGTCACCAAAAACACTTGTTCTGTATACGAAAATGTCACCAAAAACACTTGTTCTGTATACGAAAATGTCACCAAAAACACTTGTTCTGTATATCAAAATGTCACCAAAAACACTTGTTCTGTATACGAAAATGTCACCAAAAACACTTGTTCTGTATACGAAAATGTCACCAAAAACACTTGTTCTTTTTACGAAAATGTCACCAAAACACTTGTTCTGTATACGAAAATGTCACCAAAAACACTTGTTCTATATACGAAAATGTCACCAAAACACTTTTTCTGTATACGAAAATGTCAACTAAACAATGGCATTTTGTGTGGCCTGACGAAATGCTTTCTGTCTGGTGTTCACTGTCACGTGGCTGAATTCGTAATTTTACCGAATTTATTTCCTAAAAGTAAAAATAATCTTTACTTTTACTAATAAAAACATTGGTTTTTTGGTACCTCCATAACATGATTCATCACTACAAATTGCAATTCATACGATTTATTATCGGAAATTAGCCTATTGTAAAAATAGAAGAATACCACCTAGGGAATATGAAATTTGATCTATAAATAAATTTTTATGCCGACGGGATCGTGGGTGATAGTTGGTATAGCAATAAACTATATAGTTAAGTAATAACGTATTAGATTAAAATAAACCTTCGTATCTATTTCCAATTTATGCGTTACTAGTGCATCTTTTAATTACTCATTAAATGAAAACATGAAATCAATATTCCGTTAAATAATACATCGAGTTATAGCACAGAAATAACTTTTGACTATTCGAAACAAGTTACTTCATACGAAGAAGTTTAAGTTAAGTACATCCAGAAAAAAATTAATTAAAAATTATTAAATTACTTATTAAAAAAGACATTCTTGTTTAAATCTTTCGCAGCCAAAAGTTTGTTTATGACATTTCACTTTGCCATTTTAAATTTCATCAAATCTCTTTTCAAACTTTATAGCAGACAAAATATTTCATTGACCAATGGTTCACCACCTTATACTTAATTTCATATAGGTATTAGATAGTTAAATAAACTTGAATTGAACAGAAAGAAAAAAAGAATCAGTGGAGAAGTTTACCATCATCCAAACGAGGTGACAGGATATCCCCTGGATCTCTTCAGTTTCTTCTTTGGTATTGTAGCCAAGCAAAAATGTTCCCCCCGGCTTGCCGTATCTTGTCTGATCAATTACCCAAGGACTTCCGACGACTGATTCCATTTTCAGGTCTTTTTTGGAGCAATCATGTAGCATCAACAGAATATTTGAAAGTTCTTATATTTGTACCACGATGATACGTTTCGCATTCAGAAGTCGCTTTGAAGACTTCGTCCTACGTCATGAAGCATGCTCATGGAGACGGCATTGGAATGTTGTCTGCCTGTCTGGAAGTCGGTCTCTATCTTTAGTCGGTTGTCTGTAGGTCATATCGCTCGCCGGTGTAACAAGTGAAGGGATTCTCGACCATGGTCGCGCGTGGAGGTCGCATGACTAGACGCCGACAGTCTTTCACGAGAGAACTCTTTACAGGTCCAAGGTATTCGGCTACAAGTTCAAGTGACGAATGATTGTTAACTTCTGAAAATTAAGTTCTCAACTGACCGCGTGTCGTTGTTGCTTTTGATTCTTTCAGAGTGGTAAACTGATAGAGTTAAAGTAATTTATTCGAATTTTAAAGTTAAAATTCTTCGAGCACGATGAGATTAAAATGTCGCAACGTTCTTCGTGTAACGTTTAACAACTATTATTTGTAATGTCTGAATGTAACGAATTTGTCGCAAAAGGGACGGAAAATAGGTACTTAGCTAACAACCGATAGAGGTGAATGAATACAATAACATAAGACAAGAACTATCGCGTGCGCGAAAACAAACAAAAATGGCGCTCATTGCTGGTATCAGCTGTTTCATATGTATATCTGTCAAAAGAAATTGTCAAAAATGTTGTCAACTGTACGTAAGCACAAAAACAAACAATAATGGCGCTCACTACTGCTATCAGGTGTTTTGTACATTATTGTGTCAAAAGCAAACTATCAACATTTTGTCGATCTATTTATGATTGATTTGTTACTAGTTTTTCGCGCATATGGTTACCATAAATATATTTTTCTAATTGAAAATTGCCTAAGTAAATTTATGTGAAGATTAGGTTCACTCAATCAGAACACATGTGAACATTAGTGTTTTCAAAAATTGTTTTGTAGTATTATAACAATAAGAAGGGCTTAGCTACTCGGCAGTATAGTAATTACACAAATGTATAGTGTACCAATGTACATAAATAGATGGCGTTACGTTTATTTTAAATCGCGCAATGAAGTTTTCCAACCGGACATGCATTGGCGACATGGGCGTGGCCAGGGGTGGAGTGTGGAGTGGTACGGGAAGCGTTGTTATGTCGGTCGTCTTCTGCATATAAAATTTTTCAATGTTGTATTATTCGATACATAATTACGTTATTTCCACTAATAGTAATTTAGGAGAACATAACGAAAGGTAACAGACCACAAAAATATAATTTCTGGATTTTTTGTTTATCTGCGAGGCTGTTTGTTCGTTCGCACACACAAAACAAAATAGCTAAAGGGAGCTAAAGGGAAGTTTTATCGCAATCGGCCAACTAAAAAGATGATATGGTAATAGAAAGCACGCTTCCTTGAAAAATCGATAACTTTTATAACTATGATAATAGATGGCGTTACATGTATTAATATTACAGTTAATTTAATAAAATTTTCAAAAGGTCCATGTGAACGTAATCGCGGGCACAAATATAAAATAATTTTTATGAATAGTCATTTTCGTTTTAATAATTGTTAATTTCTTAGTGGGGAGCCCATATTAAGACAAACAAATAGATAAAATGTCGAAAAAACATATAGATAAAATGTCGCGTGAAACGCAATGTGGCGAAAAACCTTGACACCTTGACACGAAAATAATTGTGATTGCTGTTTGCTTTCCTAAAACCTAATTTCATTACGAGTTGTACTTACCTTTTAATGTTTAATCGAGAGCAACTGTGTCAACTTGACAACAATTTTTCTGTATACGAAAATGTCCCCAAAAACACTTGTTCTCTATACAAAAATGTCACCAATAACACTTGTTCTATATACGAAAAGTCACCAAAAATACTTGTTCTGTGTACGAAAATGACAACTAAAACAAATTTAAAAAAAAAGCATTTTGTGTGACTATTTTTTTAAAAAAAGAAGCATTTTGTGTGACGTGACGAAATTCTTTCTGATTGGTGTCCACTGTCACGTGGCTTAATCCGTAATGTTACCGAATTTATTTCCGAAAAGTAAAAATAATCTTTACTTCTAAAAATGTGGTTTTTTGGTACCTCCATAACATGATTCATCATTACAAATTACAGTCCATACTATACAATCCATAGTAATAATTGAAGAATACCACCTAGGGAATATGAAATTTGTTCAATAAATAAATTTTTACGCCGACGGGGTCGCTGGTGATAGTTGGTATAGCAATAAACTATATAGTTAAGTAATAACGTTAAAATAAACCTTCGTATCTATTTCCAATTTATGCGTTACTAGTGCGTCTTTTAAGTGATTTAATAATATAAAGATTTTATATGCCTTCCGTATTCGTGAATATTAAAAATATCAAGTCTATTTTGCGAATTGTTTTTTTTTATTTCCGCAAAAGATATTATTTAATAGTATTATAAGTTATGTTAAATTACATATCCAGGACTTCTTCTCTTGGAGATTTGCTAATAATTTAATTAAATACCCCGTTACTCTACTAAACTAAGAACATATTAAGGAGTCATGGCAAGAAGTTTATTTGCTCTGGTGCGATTTACTGTCTTTTGAATTCTCTCCAGAGGAGAAAAATAAGAGTCAGTGTAAGCCAACCTTTGATCCGGAATGAATCGAAACTACTACTGGCTCAAATAAAAGTTACTATTGTTTCTCTGGAACGTCGTCTAGAAAGTGCAAACAACTCTTGCAGGGACATTTAGTTTCTGGTGGTTCTAAAACTTAGGAACCTTCCTGTTTTTTTTCAAAAAGGAGCAGTCATTAATAGTGAGCTCATAGTTCAAACTTTGATATGGGATCAATGTGATGAAATGAAAGGTACTATTGTTTTTTTAAACATATTTTATACACTTTCTGGTAATTTGCAAAATTAGGAAGGTTTTTATTTTTCCAAAAAACACCGTCATCAATAGTGAACTCATAGTAAGATGAAATAACTTTGTATATCACATATATTGCTGGACCCTGTCCAGTCATCGCAAAACGATGATATTGTGATAAAGTAAGTCTTTAAAAATATGACTTGAGGAACACTACTGCAATACCTAATTTGTTCTATGAGAATATTATTTTAGATATCGCACACCTTCAATAAATACCAAAACTTATGGTGTCAGAAATAATTTTAAAATGTTTGAGAAATATTGCAGATGCGCAAACCCAATCAAAAACAACCAACCATCTATCATCAGCAAAATTTACGAAGAATTCCGATCATTAATGGCAAATAAATACCCAATTTTATGATTCTGACAGAAGAATATGTTTAATAGGTTTTGGAAATCCATTCAAACAATTTAGTTAAGCTAATTGTGAGTGAGCGTATAATTCAACAGATGGAAGATTATGGATTGGAGTGTGCACGGATGTCATTGTTATAGACTTTGCTTCCCATCGGATAGTATCTCGTATAATACTTAATAGTACTTTATTATACTAATTAATAGTACTTTTTTAAAGCAAGAATATAATTCAGATCAATTACCAAATATAAATTTTATCTTTGTGTATAAGTTGAGAGGAAAATCTCAGTAAAAGCAATTGGAATGTTCGATTTGTATCCATGTAATGACTATTATATGGTATTTGAGATATGTAAAACATATTAACAAGTCTTTTAAGTTGCTATCTGAACGAAGAGAAAAAAAATATTTGTAACATTTTACAGTTCTAATAAAAAATCCAACAACACATGAATTCAATGTTTTAACATCTGCATATCACAGCGCGAATAGCGAAAGCAGAAAAAAAAGAAAGCAGCCTACGTTATCATAATTTTGATAAATAAAAATGAAACAGAAATAAAAGAATTGAAGTTCAAGTGGGAAAAAGAAGTTCAATGGGAAAAAGAAAGAGGGAAAAAGAAAAAGGCATGAAACGGACGTGAACATATGGAAAGTGGCGCTGGTTAAATCGGGAGAGGTATAATTTTTTCAGACGACTTTTGGAAGCGCCTATGGTTGGTGAATTTCTGATGTTAAGATCCTTTAAATTCCATCACTAAGTAGCATAAACAGAAAAAGAATGTTCATAAAAGGACGAGCAATGTTTAGAAGTAAAAAGTGTGTATAAGTTTCTAAAACATAAATATCGCCCATTGTTAGACAATTCCGTAAATCTGTCACCGAGGTAACAAGGTCTTCGTGGATTGTATTAAAATATGAAGAAGTAATGAAAAAATATTATATTGCACCGATCACGAATCGACATCAATTTAAACCGAAATCTAAACTCAGATATTTGATCATACATTTGGAGCCAAATACGTAACGGGGCACATACATCTTGAAGTTTTTCTATTGTGTTAAATAATTGGTTAATAAAACCTGGATAACAAATATATATCTAGTGAAGTTAAGATATTTAAAAAGTTGATATAATAGGATTTTAGTTTTGATGATAATGAATCTTTGGAGATTTTTTAAAAATGTATCCGACAGATGAATGGATATTTGACATCGTTTAGCTGGGGCTGCCAAGAAAACCAAAGTCTTCACAGTATTGTAAAATGGTATTACAGAATTGTTTAATGAAAGCTGTGTAAATGATTAGTGTTGATTTCAGAAAGAAACCTTTTGCTGCCGATAATAATTATAATGTACTGGGATTTTATTAATATGGTATTACAAAGTTGTTTAATGAAAGCTGTGTAAATCATTAGTGTTGGTTTCAGAAACAAACCTTTTGCTACCGATAATAATTATAATGTACCGGGACTTTATTAATATGGTATCACAGAATTGTTTAACGATAGCTGCGTAAATCATTAGTGTCGGTTTCAGACACAAATCTTTTGCTGCCGATAATAATTACAATGTACTGGGACTTTATTAATATGGTATTACAAAATTGTGTAATGAAAGCTGTGTAAATCATTAGTGTTGGTTTCAGAAACAAACCTTTTGCTACCGATAATAATTATAATGTACTGCGACTTTATTAATATGGTATTACAGAATTGTTTAATGAAAGCTGCGTAAACCATTAGTGTTGATTTCAGAAACAAACAAATTCATGACCAGAGGTCTATCAACACAACACAGTATAAAACAAAGTCTCTGTCTGTCTGTCTGAACGCGATAATCTTAAAAACTGCCATACGGATTTGATGCAGTTTTCACCAGTAAATAGAGTGATTTATGAGGAAGATTCAGGTAGATAGCTTATAAAGCTTTGTGTAATTTAGCTGAACTATGATAAAAATTGTCGAGTGAGTCAGAAAAAATCAAGACATCTGAAAGCTTGACAGGTATGGGCAACGTAAATCATTCGAACATCGGAGGTAGGATATTTGTTTTGTATGACAGTGTGGTCTGTCATTTTTTTGGCGGCTAGCATTTGGAATAACAATAAATAAAGCACAGGGTTAGACTTTAAGCATTGCTGGAATAGATCTCAGCGTTCAGTGTTTTCCACACGGCCAATAGTAGGTTGCCCTGTCAAGTGTGACATCAAAACATAATATGTTTGTTTTTGCACCTAATCCGACGGAAGTAATAAATGTTTTGTAAAAATAAATATTTTAGGTTTGTCTATAAAGATATGTCTTTTAATTGTTAATTATCTTGGAATAATTATTTTACTAAAATTTTTAGTTAACATTTAGTAATCATTACGTTGTTTTATGAACAAAAATAATCAGAAAGAAAACTCCATATAAGTCGAGTTTTGATCTAACCTGCAAGGTCTAGGCAACAGTCCGATAGGTATACTTAATTACTTCATTACGTCAGACAAAGATACTTAATGCTACCCCAAATAATTGGTGTAAATTGGCTGATCTATGTCGATAAATGCGGATTAAATCGGATAAAAAAATCCACACATCTGAGAATGTTCCTTTCTATCACCTAATCGTAAAGATATAGAAGCGATATGATTTGATTTGAAATCACATTGAAAATTATTAAGAAACCTAGATATGGTCAATAAAAAATTTACTAATTGGCTATAATTTAGATAAAAAAAAAGTTTACGTAAAAATTATAAAATGAATATTGAACGAAAGTCTTTAATAATAACATAAGACCTTTCTTAATTAGAAGGAAAAGAAGAAGTTGTAATTTATGTATTAAATATATGCTAACAAGGGAGAGAAGAAACTACTATGAAAAGAGACTATATATGTATATATATAAATTTATATATATATATATATATATATATATATATATATATATATATAAATTATCATTCAAACTTTCTGGGGGCTCGTTCTATAACCGCAACCCCCGTTTATAGGTTATTGGTACAAATAATAAAACGGTAATAGTAATTCTGTACATGGAGGATATTTTAAAAAGAGTGATTGATTATCTATTGCTATAGAATGATAATAGAAGCCACAAAATTTGTTTTTAGAATTTTTGTCTATCTGTCAGTTAATTTGTTCTTCAATCAAGCAAAATTTACTGAACCAATTTTGATGAAATTTGATACAACCAACGCCATTCAATAACGTTTTAGTAAACTTTGTGCTCATAGATATATTACGATATGGTACAACCAACGCCATTTATTAATGTTTTTACTAAACTTTCTACCCATAGATGTATTACGATATGGTACAACCAACGCCAATTATTAACGTTTTTAGTAAACTATGTGCTCATAGATATATCACGATATGGTACAAACAAAGCTATTTATTAACGTTTTTAGTAAACTATGTGCTCATAGAGATATATCACGATATGGTACAATCAAAGCTATTTATTAACGTTTTTAGTAAACTTTGTGCTCATAGATATATTACGATATGGTACAATTAAAGCTATTTATTAACGTTTTTAGTAAACTATGTGCTCATAGATATATCACGATATGGTACAATCAAAGCTATTTATTAACGTTTTTAGTAAACTTTGTGCTCATAGATATATTACGATATGGTACAATCAAAGCTATTTATTAACGTTTTTAGTAAACTATGTGCTCATAGATATATCACGATATGGTACAATCAAAGCTATTTATTAACGTTTTTAGTAAACTTTGTGCTCATAGATATATTACGATATGGTACAATCAAAGCTATTTATTAACGTTTTTAGTAAACTTTGTGCTCATAGATATATTACGATATGGTACAACCAACGCCATTTATTAATGTTTTTACTAAACTTTCTACCCATAGATGTATTACGATATGGTACAACCAACGCCAATTATTAACGTTTTTAGTAAACTATGTGCTCATAGATATATCACGATATGGTACAATCAAAGCTATTTATTAACGTTTTTAGTAAACTTTGTGCTCATAGATATATTACGATATGGTACAATCAAAGCTATTTATTAACGTTTTTAGTAAACTATGTGCTCATAGATATATCACGATATGGTACAATCAAAGCTATTTATTAACGTTTTTAGTAAACTTTGTGCTCATAGATATATTACGATATGGTACAATTAAAGCTATTTATTAACGTTTTTAGTATACTATGTGCTCATAGATATATCACGATATGGTACAATCAAAGCTATTTATTAACGTTTTTAGTAAACTTTGTGCTCATAGATATATTACGATATGGTACAATCAAAGCTATTTATTAACGTTTTTAGTAAACTTTGTGCTCATAGATATATTACGATATGGTACAATCAAAGCTATTTATTAACGTTTTTAGTAAACTATGTGCTCATAGATATATCACGATATGGTACAATCAAAGCTATTTATTAACGTTTTTAGTAAACTTTGTGCTCATAGATATATTACGATATGGTACAATCAAAGCTATTTATTAACGTTTTTAGTAAACTATGTGCTCATAGATATATCACGATATGGTACAATCAAAGCTATTTATTAACGTTTTTAGTAAACTTTGTGCTCATAGATATATTACGATATGGTACAATCAAAGCTATTTATTAACGTTTTTAGTAAACTATGTGCTCATAGATATATCACGATATGGTACAATCAAAGCTATTTATTAACGTTTTTAGTAAACTTTGTGCTCATAGATATATTACGATATGGTACAATCAAAGCTATTTATTAACGTTTTTTGTAAACTATGTGCTCATAGATATATCACGATATGGTACAATCAAAGCTATTTATTAACGTTTTTAGTAAACTTTGTGCTCATAGATATATTACGATATGGTACAACTAACGCCATCTATTACATCCATTGTCAATATTTTTACGTATGGCGGTTATTCTAAACAATAATTATCAGTGAATTTCAAGCGAACGAAGTCGAGGGCACAATTGGTATATTATAAAAACGGCACAGACCTACTTTTTAACTATAGGCAATATTGTCGAAGTATGTCAAAGGCGGGTCAGTCTCCGCTTTTTCATCTTTTATTCAGGTGGTGTTGAAACATTTATAAGATTTTAAAATACAGCTGATTATTGCCGATGAGCTGAATTAAATTTATTTTGCTAAGTAAGCATGCCGTGTGAAATAAATACGGGAATATTTTAGGATATTACTATGTAAACACGGATAAAAAATAAATAAGACCTAAATTTTATTTAAAAAAGCGAACACATACATGACGCTTCCGAATGTTTTGCCTATTTTTATTTTGTACTTTTATCGAATATTTAAAATTTGACAAGTGCCCTGAGCTCCAACACTACTCTCTGGACTCGAAATTCGTTGGTCGTATTTTTCAATACAATTGCAAATAGCCAGAATAAATTAACCAGAGGTACTCACTTAATTCGGCTTTATGAATGGTTAACGATTAATCTGCGCTTTCTTTTCTATGGCTTTTTTATTGTTTTGTTTCTCTGGATGTAGAAGAGACAGCTACCATAATATGCAGTGGCATATTTATTTTCGATGCAATGTCGGCTTTTAACTGTAAAAAAATTGTCAACTTGTTTTTTCTAAAAATGATCGATCTTGTTTATCAAAAAAACAGTTGAATTTATCGATAATTCAAACAGCCACAATAAAGAAGGGACATGTCGTTCATAATAGCTAATTAAGTTCTACAACTCTTAGTAACATCTCGGCTGATTGTAATGAAGATTGGCAGGAAAAATTGTATTATATCTCGACTAAGCTTGTAAATGAGCGATCTTGGCTTTTAAAACAACAGTTTTGAATTTATCGATAATTCAAACAGCCACAATAAAGAAGGGACATATCGTTCATAATAGCTAATTAAGTTCTACAACTCTTAGTAACATCTCGGCTGATTGTAATGGAGATTGGCAGGAAAACTTTTTGTGTCATATCTCGACTAAGTATGTAAATGAGCGATCTTGGCTTTTAAAAAAACAGTTGAATTTATCGACAATTCAAACAGCCACAATAAAGAAGGGACATATCGTTCATAATAGCTAATTAAGTTCTACAACTCTTAGTAACATCTCGGCTGATTGTAATGGAGATTGGCAGGAAAACTTTTTTGTGTCATATCTCGACTAAGTTTGTAAATGAGCGATCTTGGCTTTTAAAAAAACAGTTGAATTTATCGACAATTCAAACAGCCACAATAAAGAAGGGACATATCGTTCATAATAGCTAATTAAGTTCTACAACTCTTAGTAACATCTCGGCTGATTGTAATGGAGATAGGCAGGAAAACTTTTTTGTGTCATATCTCGACTAAGTTTGTAAATGATCGATCTTGGCTTTTAAAAAAAACAGTTTTGAATTTATCGACAATTTAAACAGCCACAATAAAGAAGCGACATATCGTTAATAATAGCTAATTAAGTTTTATAACTCCTAGTAACACGTCTTCAATTTTAAAAAGCATGTAAAATAGAAGCAATTGTCGATAAATTTAATTTTTTACTACAATTTATTCATTGTAATATAAATCTAAATTGCACGTCTTAATGTCCAAAGTCAGTCTATTCATGCGACAGAGATTAAAGCTAGGTAATAATAAAAAGAGAAATTTATTATTGAACCGGTTTTTCGTATTATTTTTTGTTGCATTTTTTCTTTTTATTTTTATGGGGCAACCTCAGATACCGCGAAATTGTTTTGGAACCAGTTTTTATATTTACTTTCGTTCTATTAATGGGTAGGTGAAAAAAAATCTATCTCAAGTTTCCATGAATGAATAAATGCATGAACATGCAAAATACGTATAATCGCAAAATATGACACAACTGTGCTGTGATATATACATAGAAGACTGACGGATGGACATGATGCAATTATAAAGTTCTTTGTTACCTGCGGAACTCTAACCTTCTTTTGTTATAAAATTATATTCAACAATAGTAAACTCAATTTCATCGATAAAGTTATCGATAAATGGATCAACACTAGCTTTACAAAAAAACTCGCTAAAGCATGATATTTTAAGATATACCTTTAGTTTACGTCTAACTAGACATATTATTTTGTAAATTGGTATGTATTCAACAATAATATGTGTACGGATTTTGAAAATAAATGCAAAAAGTACGGTATCCATTCTTTACAAATTATCTGTGATACATTTACCATGTAGTGCCACAATCACAAATTTATTTTAAAAATATAATAACGGATAAATTCAAAATTGCCAAAGAACAGTGAATGCAATTTTCCGCATGGCACTAATGGCGACCTGTGTTAAAAAACGACGATCTACCAGTTTTGATGTGAAACATCTATAGGCGCAGGTATAAACCGGATCTTTGGCGTGGCGACGCTTGCCGTGGCGACGGGTCGTCACGCTATACTAAGGTGCATATATAGTAGAGTGTACGGTATGGCGACGTGTCGCCATGCCCAACCGACTACGCGACCCCCTCCTCACTCAGTTCGACGCCGTTGTTTAGTACGGTTCATATAACCTGTGCTTTATTATTTTATATTAATTGTAAATAAATGTTTATTAAATAAAGTCACCATTTTCTGTAAGAAATTCGTATACTTTATTTTTTCATTATGCTATATTTAGCTCTTGTAATAATCTTGTCTTTTATGCATATTACTTGTACGAACACGATGTTTCACATCTGCCAGGCGCCCGTGACGGCTCACTGTTTTTTATTCCACTATCTCTTCCTATCACACATCGTCACTTCTATTATCGCTACTGTATATCAATACGCACTGTAGGGATGTCGAAAATGCCAAAAAGTATCTATATGTATCGTATCGATATATATCGTTTTCGATATTTCGAAAAAATATCGATATATCGGTACAAGTTTAAAGATAATATTGGTGTTCTAAAAAAATCTAATGTATCTGGTCTACTTGAACTCAACATATTCTCAGATTACTAAATAAATACCAATCAATGAACATTATTCCTAATTAATAAAGTAATATAAAATCTGAAATCAAAAACATGGACAAGGATAATTTTCTTGTCTATACTTAGTTTAGGTAACAATTAATATTAATCAATCACTCAGGCAAACCAATATATTTCTAATGAAGACAAAATGAAAACACTTAGCTTGATGTGCTCTGCTATAAGGCGACTTCTGCTATTGGTTACATAAGATTTACAGCAGATGCCACTCTCTCCGATGAAAGTGAAAACGCATATATATATATATATATATATATATATATATACATATCAAATATTTTAGCGCTATTTCTGAAAGGAGCGGGGTAAAATGATGACTATCAAACCAGAACTTCATTGGATTCTCTTTTCTGGGTATTATGGGTTGGTCTATATATTGTTTCAGTTCGCTAGGCATACCACTTCCGGTCGAGCTTGAATTTAAATTGTTGCTTGCTGCGGACAACAGTGGTTAATGTCGCCACTGAAAAAAATATCGATTTTGATACGTTACCGATATATTGCTTCGAAATTTTAATTATCACCAAATAATATCTATATATCGATACATCGATATTTTTCAACACGCTAACGCACTCTCGCTTTGTTCGTCAATCTACGTATCTAGTATATGAATTCATATTGCTTGAAATGTCTTGTTTAATCAAATCATATCTCAATGGCGTTAGAATTACAGTTTACATTCCTTTACACTTAGAATTACAATTTACATTCCGTCAGTAGACCGATATTTTTTCATTATTTCTCAACTATCTTAAGGTATATTGACATACTTTTTATACGAAAAAAAGAAAATGGTAAACCCTCCACGTAAAAAGGGAAATACTGTACTCTCTTACTTTAAGTAAAATAAAACGGTCATAGGTGCATACAAACTCTCCAGCTGCAATCACAAATTGCCTACATGTAAAATTAACCGAAAGAGACAAAGCAATACATTGTGACTGTAGTGTGAGAGAATAAATAAATTGACAATTTGCACCGAACGCAGTGCTAGTACTATAGTTTCTCACGGTGCGGCGCTTACGCATGCGCTGTCATTCAAATATGACAGTAATAAAAGAAAATATTTTTTTTAAAACTTATAACATCTTTATATAATTACGCTTGAAAAGTAAATCCACGTGTCCTGTTTTTGTTTCGTGAATGGTTAATGCATGTGGTAAAAGCACTAAAAGGCATTTTTGGATCAAATTGACTGAAAATATTGGCAATTCTAATTTCAAAAACCCCGCGTCTATACGTACCGCCGGTCTTTGTACGACTGAATTGAACAAAATAAAACTAGGTATCATTGGACCTGGTTTACACGGACCGCGCATCGTTTAAGCGTACCATATCTTCCCTTTTTACATCGATGTGGTAAACAGACATTATTTCTTATTTTCCCATTTACTATGCGACGTGAATCAATAAGCTGTCTTAAATACTATCGAAGAAAGACGTATCTACCCGACAATACATACGGCTAAGCTTATGGCACATCGCTTATTCCCCTTTTCGGTATGAAAGGAGATTATGTATATTCACAGAGCATTTATTTTTGTGTTCTGTGATGTATATAATATATGCGCAGAGTATATATATGTATAAATATAATCTGAAATAAGAATGGGTGTGCGGAATCAATAGCGCATAAGAGAAAGCGACATCTTTTAGTTTCGTTATGTAATCATTGCGAGATTTTAAATGTGATTCTAAGAAGTATTTATGTTTATAACTCACAGATTGCACTATAAGAAAAATATTTATGTTTTAAAATTAAATTACAGATGTGTATTTTTAAGTACTACAACCACAGAGTACTACAACAACATACTACATACATTTTTTTTATTAAAAAAAATTATAACAGCAAATACTTTTTTCGTTTGGTGACTTAAAGAAAACTTTTATGGAAGAGTATGCTTTTATTTCATATTATTGACACTTTAAATATCCTATTCTTTTATTTAATTTATCAATAATATGTAACGTAATTTTTTTTACCTATCAGATAATATATAATTTAATATTACCCATCGCAATAATATGTTTTAACTCATTATTGCAAATTAAAAGTTAAGTTAGCCAAGGTGTTGATTTATAAAGGTATGTGTGAAAATATGTAATTCTCAAAATTAATTCCAGTTCGAGCTAATTTATTTCTATCTTGATGTTAACTTTATACTGTTATCAATTATTGTACTACTAACACAAAATCTCAAACAATTTGTCTTATTCGTCATTTTGTTTCTTAATAATTTTTTTATTAAGTTAAGTTATTGTGAAAATAAAATTTAAGAATGAAAAATACAATTTAACAAATTAAATATAATTGCTTTTATTATTATTATATTAATTTGTAGAATGTACCATTTTTTAAATGTTTTTTTATCACGCACGATTCAAATTAAGAAAAACATACATTTATGATTTAACAACAAAAAATTGTCTATTGTTAAATGTTTTATAATTTATGATACATATTATAATATTACCATTGAAATAAATTCAATAGCATTATAGTTATTAAATTAATTTATAATATCTTGACATCTACTTTGTTATGAAATAATATTAATTACAAAGAATTAGAATTTTTATTACTTTTCATTTCTTTACTAATACCAATATCGATTATTAAAAAACTATGGTTGAAAACATGGCTTGAATAAAAAACAAAATGCAATTCAGTATTCTTTTTCTTTTTTAATGAAGTAAATTGTAAATAATGGTTCGTTCGTAGCTATTAAATGACTATTACTGTGAACGACTATTACTGTGAACGACAATTACTGGATGAGCAATTACTCGCTGTAAACGTTTTTTTTGACGTGAAACGTCTTTCATTTCGGTTAGATATGGGGGTCACTTGCAAAAACCATATGTAACGAAATATGTTATGGTAAGATCGCTTACAACTTTGGAAGTATAGAACCTACCGGTAGAAGCCAATACTCGGTAGTCCACTAAGCTCGCTGGCGCTGCTGTCGCGTGCAACACAATTCATTCGGGAGTAAATTTATCATCGCACGCTGTATTTACTTAGTAATTACTGAGCAGTACATTGATCGATTCGAGCGGGAGTGGTCGCGTTTGACAGAGTTCACGACGTTATAATAGGTATGACACATAAAACTTATACTTGTGACCATTAGAATTTGTAGAATGTAAAAAAATATTGTTTTATACATGTATAAAACTGGTGTGCAAGAGCTCGGGTAGCAAGAGAGAGAGAGAGATTCCGGCCCTCGACAACTCGCTTTAACCTCGAAGGAACATGTCTCCATAGGGAACCTGTTATATTGAGCCAAACGTAGGAACCACAGCCATCTTCGAGTGCAGCGGGCACATTCAAACACCTATTTGATGTAACTGTGGCTGTAATGGTGGCAGAGAACGAGACAACCTCATCAACATCCACAAGAAGGAGCTAGGCTACACGCAACAATAAGAGTACAAGGAATAGTTAGAACAGATTATGTGTGCGCCCGGTTAGAGCCGATCGAGGAGAGGCTTCTTTCCCCAAGGTTGCCGTACATGCAGATACGACGGTTGTGCTATGCAGGACTATACGGCATTGTGAGACAAGTAATTAATATTCCGGTTGACGTAAACAACAGGGTGCAAACCCACAAGTACGCCCAAAACGTCTCACGTACTCCACTGCGACTGCGTCCCTGCTACAACCTACCCGATTTTATTCTAAACACAACAAAGTAAGTATTCATAATAATCAGACTGTAGTGTTTTTATTTTATCGGCCTTAGATCTTCGCAGTTTTTTTTCATTAAATGTGCCGTACTTAATGCCTGCCGATAACGTAACCTCAAAATGAATTGCAAATTAATAAAAGACACCAGATTTGAATATGTGGCCATGTTTTGAATACGATTCGAGAAAATGGCCATTTCTTCATTAAGATGACACCATTTATGAAACCATATGTATGCAAGTGCCCTGTGCGTATTTTTATATAAAAATGATAATCTGTTGTGATTCAATTTCAAAGTATGACAACATGACTGTTTATCACTGTTGGCATACGTAAAAGAGAAAATATAAGCAAAACATAGAATCCAAAGGCATATTAGGCCCTAGCTTCTTGACTAAATACATATAGTGCTAGAATAGTTCAGGGTTGAAAAAGAGCCAAACGAGTGGCTAGTTTACAAACAAATGAACCTTTAGTCGTGTGCCATCGTCTTATGTGCACATATCCAATCAATCAACCAGTGGCCACATTTTACTATTTAATTTGAATTTCATAAATAACTGTTTCCATAGTTTCAAAAGATCCAGTCTCCAAAGAAGATTAAATATGGTTTAATAAAAAGTTAAAGCGTTAATACACTTTTTTATTTTAAAGTCCAAAACAGCTTTCTAGAAACGTGGCTTGAATTAATGATGTTAGGGTAAGTATGGAGATTGGCTTGCACAATCAAAAAAAGTATCATGACAAATTATGATGCTAGTGGTACCTGAACATAATACGTCGTGAACCATAGACACAACCAGAATATTCTGCATCAGGCTTGCAACATTACATATAAAACACTTGTAATCAAAATATCGTACGTTTTTTCTCTTGTCAATGCGGCATAAAAATAATTTTTACGTTAGTCGGTTTGAGGCATTTTAAACTTTTATTTGGTTTTAGCATTGTAATTTCGAATAATAATTTATAAGACGATTTTCTAATAGTAAAAATGGAGGATGAAACGGGTAAGTCGATTTCTTTTCGTAATATTAATTTCATTATAACCTGTATTCCGCAGTATTCAGTGCTTTTGAAAGTTGTAAAACACACATTTATTATGGATAGTTATATTAGAAACATATGGTTGACTATATTGATATCAATAACAGATAAATTTGACAACATAAAATCTTAAATGTTTTAAGGTATAATATAAAGAATTCAAAGACATCAATCATACGATGTAATACATGACTTCATGTCTGCTGAAGAATTGGTTGAAAACTATATAATGTTGCAGGAAAGTGTACTGCAATGTGTGGTTTAATATTATATACAATTCCAATTTCATATATTGAAAGCATTAAAAATGAGATATTTACTGTAAATTACGACAGTTAATGATCTTGAAATTATTTGCTGAGAAATTGTAATTTTGAATTGAAGTTTTTTGCAGTACATTAAAATAAAAAAAATGATTTTATTAAAAATAATTATTTGCAAATATTAAATATAAATTCGTATTTAAAAGTGACACACAAAACCAATTTTTGAAATGTTTACTGATAACATTTTAAACTTATGTAATGCAACTTTGTTTGCATTGAAAGAATTTTAAGCAAAATGACAATTATTTTTTCTATACCTTTTATGCACATTTCGAGTCACCAAGGCTTTGCGCTCTTATGAAACTTATAAATTTGATTTATGATACTTTGATTACTTTGATTCTCTTAATATTCTGATTATAAATATTTCATTTAAATACCAGTCCGAATCAGAATTATAATATCAGTTTTACATTTAATATTTTTTATGCGCCAGTGTGTATAAGTCTCATATCAACCTTAAGGGTAATTGGTTATTATGCTTCACCTGCAATCAGTATTCAGTCTGCTCTATTGTATATAGGAGCACAAAAATATTTAGTCTGCCAGTTTGGTCAAGAATTGATGTTTAATTATTTTTGTTGCAAATACATCCCATCATCCTTGGCAACCCTAAGAACAAATTTGAAGATCTGCATCGATGTGTCTCCTCTTAAGTGAACTGGTGTTTTACAGCTTACTCCAAACAGCCGAATCATAGTTTAAAAATAGATAGGATTCGATTTCATATTTTTATTCTATTACTTCGCTTGCAATTTTCAAATAGTAATTGAGATGAAGCGATGGAACGTCAGATATGGCATAAACATGCCTTTATTTAGGTTTAACATAATCTTGTTCTTTGTTAATATTTGATATCTAATCTTCAATACCTTTAATTTGATACCACACTCTTTTCAAAACGATTTTTGATTATATCCAAAAATTGTTCACCAAAATGGCGGCAAAACTCAAAATTTTTTTAATTTACAAAAATGTTCACTAATATGATGGTCATAAATTTTACAGAATTTCTTGTATTGTAAACACCATATCCTACTCAAATGTAAGACCTCGCTTCTTTTAGTCTAATTACATTACAATTAAAAATATTAATATGGAAAATATTTTTCTGGTCTATGTGTGATTGGAACCAATTAAGAAATATTAGTTATGAGGTTGTTATTTAGAGGATCAGTATTGCCAGAGAAAAGAAACAAATATTTTTTGCATTTTACTTTGTTTTGTTGGTATTAAAATAAATCAACCATTTGCGCAATAAGTCTTTTGGTAAGAACGTTAAATACGATAAACAGTTCAGCTGTATATAAAATTTTATACTGGTACAGACATATTAAAGAAAAAAAGAACACACAAACCAACGTCAAGGCACATATAGGTACCGCAGAATGTTTTGAATAGAAGAGCGCACCAATCGGTATGCTGTTTATAGTATAGGGTTCCCGACCATCGTCTTCCCCAGACACTGTCTTCATTTGAAACTATCTTGGACCATCCAGGGTAATTTTTTAAGTGACTGGGGTTTTAAAGAGAGATATTTTCAATTATCAATGTA
The DNA here is from genome assembly GCA_039881145.1 of Druceiella hillmani. Taxonomy (NCBI): domain Eukaryota; kingdom Metazoa; phylum Arthropoda; class Insecta; order Lepidoptera; family Hepialidae; genus Druceiella; species Druceiella hillmani. The sequence continues at coordinate 5,233,794 of JAYKKI010000013.1, forward strand.
CCAATTGAAGCCACGGACTAACGAAATAAACGAACACAAACTGTATCTTAATTTGTTAAGACGTAATATAAATTTATAAATCACTTGCCAGGAATTTTAAAATTCATAGGAGATTTAAAACCAGTAATTTTAAAATCTTATTTAGTCCTATTATAGTAATATCTAAGATATGTGTCCAAAGAAAATTTTTTTACTGTTGGTTTCATTTTAAAGATTGTAGATCGGAATATAATTTTTTTTATTGTTTATGTAATAGTATAAACTTTATATTTATTTTATATATAATTGCTCTAACATTTTTTGTTTGTAACCGGGTTTATTAAGACTCAATCACATTTGAGACATCATAATAATTGAAATAAACCTGTACTGTTTCATTTTAATATAATATGGGCTTTTGCATTAATCAATTTGAATGTTCGGGGTTACAATCAAAATTGCCGGGATTTTTAGCTAACCTCTTCTAGTTTTCTAAAAGCTCGAACGTTATTCCTATCATAGTACTAACAACTTCATTACCGGTGTGTCCAGCGGGGTGCTAGTGGGGACTTAATCCCTGCCCGTACCTTCGCTGGGTCATGCCGCCGACCTCGCACGAGGACACACATATAGTGCTCACGTAGGTTACTTCAACGAGTTAGTTTGCGGTTGATACATCTACATATCTTCATGGGGTTTTAGGATATTATGCTACCCATTTAGAATAATATAAATTCTACTTGCTATAATAATAGCATTTACGTAAAATTTATTGTTAGAAATAAAAATAATTATTTTTATTTGGCATGGATAATTAAAAGCTAGCTATAAATGTACAAAAATACGTAAACCTATTAACTTATACGGAGCTTTGATTTTGAGTTCAAAATAGTTGTAATGTGATAGATGTCATAAGGTGCAATTTGTTTAAGTCGCCAGTTGATTGATTCGTTGTTTTTATTTATAGTAATGTAAGTTTGCCTATGCGAAAGTCTAAATTTGCATGAAAGTCTAATTTTAATTTCTGTTCTATAATTTGTGTGCAAAAGCACTGACAAGTCTGCTCAAATCAATATTCACATGCAAATATCAGGTAAGGTGAATGTTGGTTATAAATAGTGGTTCATCACATCACCACTATTTATTTTACTAAATATCGAATGTTGCGTACATTTTTGTCTTGATAAGAAATGTACAGGTGTAAACACGTTCATAGTTGTTGCTATGAGATAATGCAATACAAATAATAGATAAAAATCTGATTAATATGTCTAGGCTATTACTACTCTTACTTGATTATGGAGATGTATGCTATTTTGACCTCACTGACGATTGATTAAATAAATTAGAACACCTAGAAAATTTATGTATTCGTTATATATTTGGCATTTGGAAACAAGGCAACATTGAAAATATGATCATATTTCTAAGTTTGTCATGTCTGTTCCAGAAGGAAAGATATCTGGTCAATTTATGTAGTCTGTGCCTTCTCTTCTATGTTTTGCAGTGCACCTTAATTCTATATTCAAAGCACCAGTTGCTTATGGCTTTGGATTAAATTCCAAATATCTCCTCGCTTTTCTTGTTCTCAAACATTATACAACCTTCTATCAGTGCTCTTTATTTGCTGCTAAATTCTTCCGAGAGTTTGGCAGCAAATAAACTTTATTCTGACATCTGAAATGCATCATTGATTTATGTTTTAAAACTGGTTTGAAAGGGGTATTCTTATCTAGATTCATTGTCATTACTTTATTACTACCGCTCCTGTCATACCCAATCCTACCTCGCTTTACTAACACTAGTAATACTTAAATTATTTGTTCATACAAACATTTATTACATTTCTATTTTTCACTGAAAGTCTTAACCAATACTCTGTTCTCAATATATATTAATTTGGTCGACTGGAAGAGATAGCTCACGCAGTAATAAGTTTGCCTAACTTTTGTATGAATATATAGAACTTAACAATAATATTTGTATCTGTGCTTTATTTTATTGTTGTTATTATTGGAAGGAGGCACTTTTCCATCTGAAATTGGTGATGAAATGTCAGTCAATAAATAAGTGGTGAAGACATTAATTACAATTGATTTCTCTAGAAACTTTACTGACAGAAGCTGCATAGCTATTCTGTTCAATGTACCTGTTAAGAATATACTTGGAGTGAATGTTGTCGAATGATCTTCTTAACTGGATTAAGTATTCTTTTTGATTTCTTACCGATTTGGTCTTCAGCATGACCAGTTAAAATAATTCTTACTAATCCATTAGTGTTGTATGATGTTTCGTTTTTATACGTTTGGATCTAAAGTGCACATCAGAAACATTTATCGTTTTGTGTCTCACAAGTTCGTACCATCTTTTTGCGGTAACCTGCCGTCATAAACACTCTCATGTCTTTAATTTTTATATTGACTGCTGTCCCAAATTTGGATATTTTGTTACACTTAATTATTTTGGTATATGGGTTCATGTGTTTTGCAATATTTTAAATGAATAAAATAATATTTTTTTCCGTAATATTGCCTGTTTCGTATTGTTGTTCTATGTTAATGATTTGTAAATAAATTTTTCAATTACGGGTTCTTTTTGTTTGTTGACAATCACTTTTAAATAAATAAGTAAAACATATTCTGAATGAAGTATATTAATTTTTTGTTAAGAATTCAGTGGGATATTTCAGCACCATCAGTTCAATGTTATATTATTATTCAATCATGTCTCCTTTTATTAGGTGTTATACAAAATTATAAAGACTTTTATATTTTCAAAATCTTAACTGGGAGCTATTCTGGACATATTCGCTCATATTTGTTGAAGAATACAATGAATCTTTTCGTACTTACTAAATAAAGACGAGCACAATACGAGCTGAACTCACAACACTATAAATTCAAGTTACTGGATCATTTCAATGTCTGTGACATTTAAATTTTTCTGATCCTGGAGCAAACTCTGTCATCAGACAAAGTGTAATACTTCACCAAAAACACAAAAAATAAAATCATTAGTTTTCAAAGTATCTGTACCTAGGGGAACTTATAAAAAGGAATGCAACCATTTTTAAACTTGATAAAAATGGTATAAATTGCTAAATGTTTTAAATCTAGAAAAGAGTATGGTTTAGTGGAGCGAAGAATGTGGAGTGTGGCTTAAGCCATATAGGTGGTTTTGATACTTTGTTATGATGACCTTTTAGGGTTCCATACCTCAAAAGGAAAAAAGGAACCCTTATAGGATCACTTCGTTGTCTGTCTGTTAGTCTGTCAAGACCCTTTTTTGCAAGTATGTGTCAAGATAAAATAGGAGGTATCAAGATGAAATTAATCCCGAATACTTACGTCTATGTTCCCATTGAGTTGTAAAAAAATCAAGCTTCTAAGTCAACATAATCAAAAAGACGGCTCTAAAAATATGGCCATTTATGCCACATAATTTGACACATTCAAATAAATTAAAACCTATAGAGTACTTCCCTTTGACTTAAATTGTGAAATTTGGCAAGAAGTAAGGTCTCACAGCACAAGTAAAGGAAAAAAAATTCTTTAATCGTTAATTTCTAGTTATATCACATAAAAAAATATTCTTTTTTAAATATTCGCCTGTGAAAGATATAGTTTAGGAATATATTTTCATTCTAAAAAATTTAATTTGTGCAAATAGTTAAATAGGAATATTATGTAGCATTAAATGTTTTTAAATGCCTAAATGTGTACAGAATCCTTGTAGTGCGAGTCCCATTCATACTTGACATGTTTTTATCGTCATGGTTGCTCTACAATTCATTGTCGTCAGGTAAAAATGAAAGTCAACATTTATTCATTTTATATAAAGTAACTTATAATAATATAGATTGTGTTTGCCTCGTACAAATTTGGGCAAAGTAAAACTATGTTAGTCACAACGTTTGCTCACTGCTTTCATTCACACTTTAGTGACAGTCAAATATTTTTGACTTTCATTGTGCTTACTTGTGATTGATTCTACAAATTCGAAAAATACAGGAAGGTTGTCCCGGTGTCACTTAAAATATGGCTAAAAAATGAGACGTCCTGTGAAATATGGGACGTCTGGCAATGCTGTTGCTGGCTTGTCTCACTGTTTTATCTATACTATCATTTTGCTATTTAACTATCTGCAGCATAAGTTCTTGTTTTGCAGTAAAATAGTGTCACATGTATTATTTGGTGTCCTGGAGATCCTCATTTAAATGTTTGTAAAATTTCACTTAAAACAATAAAAAATTAATGCTTGGAAGCCCTCGCCTTTGCGGTGGTAACATTTAAGTGAAAATATTTAATAAAAAAGTTTGAATAATTAAATATCACGATAACAGATTGCCACATTTCATTCTATTTAGATGAAGTAAAAGAAACTCTTAATTTAATTATTAACTTACTATTTTAATAAAGATGCCGGGAATGAGGTGCATAACAAGTCTGTGTCGAGATCTAGATCACGGTCCCACTCCGCTGCATCTAGATCCGCATCTTCAACTTCTAGATCCAGGTCGAGGAGTGGCTCAGCATCCAGAAATGGTGAGACAGTAAATTTACTTTCATTACATTTTATCATAAGCTTTCAGTAAACATTTTGACCTCATGAGCATTGCTATTTTGTTTTCCACTACCTGACAAATAGTCTAGATGATGGCTGCTTTGATTTCTACAAATAAGTTCCTAAATAGTCTTTCAAGTTTTGTAAATTATCTGGTATCATACAAAGTTAAAAAAAACAGTAAGTTTGAGAGCGAAAGGGCTTTTGTTACATTTTTATTTGGAGATGTGAAGGGAGATGAAAACTTGAACAAATTCCTTAAATTATAAGCTTTCATTGATTTCGACCTCACTATGTTTGGGTCTTGATGAAAAGAAAGAGTTTAGTCAAGCTTTACCTATTCTAAAATAAACCTGAAAAATGTTATGTTTATTTGTGGCTCTAATTGTATTAAAAGTTTGTAATTATATTAAAGATCAACCTTTAATGGCACATTTTTTAATAAAATTTCAATTAACATGATTATTACAGTTTTCTAGGTCAAATTGTTACAGGACTCTTGCCGATAAATTGATAGACGCCTTGTCAATTATATGTATTCTGTTTATGACATCACTCATGTGTCTGTCTATTTGTCACAGCCGATTTTCTCAGAAACTATACGATGTAGAAATTTGACATTTGGCATAGTAATACATCTTGTTAGCCTACATGTTTTGATTAGCTAGCTTTTTTAAAATATTCATTTGAAAATTGAAGAGGTGGTGAATAAAGTACTCAAGAATATTTTTAAAATGTTATATATATTTGTTATGAGGAAAAGAAACAATTCTTTCATAAATTTAAGTTCGTTATTTAAAAAAAATCCAAAAAATATGCAAAATAAGGCCCTCTTTCCCTCAATACCGAAAATACTAAATCAAAAATCATAAAAAAAGGAGTTTGTAATATCATACTGGAAAATCTGTAGTGTCAAGATAATTTGAGGAAATCTACAATGATTTTCTTAGAGCTTATATTTTTTTAAAATATGCACCGTGTTTTTACTCCTGTGAAAGATATAGTAGACAATACATTTACATGATGAAAAATTAATGTTTGTAAATAGATTAATGGAAAAACTATTTCCATTTAAATGTTTATAAGCGCCTAAATGTAGACAACCCCCGTAATGCAAATTCTACTCGTACTTGACAGGTTCTTTTCTATTTGAGTAAGAAAGACTGGAAATTTTATTAGTTAAATATGGTTTTAGAGTCTATATTTTACATCAGTTTCATTTACAAAACTTTAAGAAGTTCTTCACGACCCTTCTTTCATATTTTCTTTTTCTACTATGTTTGTAAGCATTTTTTTTAATAGAGTTGGTATTGTGTCTCGGAGAAGTTATATTCTTCTAGCATTTCTAACTTAACATCATAAATGATCATATAAAAATTGAACAAATTTTTAATATATAACACAATCACATAAATATGACCAAAACAAATACCTTCTTGCTTTTCTGTTATGATATAAAGAAATACTAATTTCGTTGATAACAAAATACAAAGTTTTTATGCTTGTTAAAACTTAAACCAAAATTGTTGTCGCCGTTTTCTTGTTAAGTTGATAATTTATTTCTCGATTTCAGGTTCTGTTCGATCGGGAAGTGGAAAATCGTCACCCAGGTCTCGTTCAAGATCTGGCAGTGCTAGCACAAATAAATCTAGGTTTGTAAATTACCTCGTTTCCCTTTACCTTATTACCTCTGTACTGTGTATCCTGAAATATTCCGCCCTATGTTGTATTATGTTACTTTATGAATAACGTAAATATTACATAGTTATTAGCCTTTGACCAGTCATCCACATATTTTATCATCATAAAATCTTTATTTTGCACCCACATATGTTAAAAGTGTGTCTTAATTCACTTTACGTAAAGGCAACAGTGGACGTTACCGCTGACTTTATAGGTTGTTTAAATATTTCTTTGGAAAATTAAGTGGATTTAGCATTAATTCTACTAGAATTAATTGGGTGAACTGGAAAGTAAAACGATTAATTTTAATAGTTAAAATTATGTTATGTAGGTATTAAATTAGATATCAACAAACATCTTATAAAAATTATATTGCAATTACAGCAATACCAATAAATAAAGTCCATACTCGAGAATTTAAAAATGTCTCGGATCCATATAAATTATCAAATTATACTCTCTTAAAATACTAATCTCTAAAGAAATGACAAAATTTATAATCAACATTTCAAGACCGATGTTCAAAGTGACGCAACGAATAAACATTATTTGACACGCAACGAAACAAAATAACCTATAAAAACGCATCTCTATTCTTCCATAGATAAAGTACAGAACTGTCATCAATGAAATAGCTCCATCCTTTTCTCTCTGCTCATAAAATTATATGATGCCATACTTTTATCTCAAGCCAACGAAAGATAGCTTTACTTTAATGAACAATAAAGGTTAGAAGATGCTAGCGCTATACAATATGCAGATTTTTAAGCGAAAGTTAGTGCCATACAGCATGCCGATTTTTTAAGCGTTGTTATTGTCGTGTGTTAGCTAATGTATCTGTTAGTAAAGTGAATGATACAACATAGGACTGATTATCTCTGTACTCTATATTCTGAAACATGATCATTACTGGAGTCGACTACAAACATGCCCTCTTATGTGCTGTACTATTGTTATAGTCCTTGGTATTCATCATTTAAAATATTTTTCAATCCACAACCACTTATCGCAAATAAAATGTTTTTATAGATTTTTTTGGATTATCCAATTTGAGCTATTCATAATACAGTAGGGGCAATACCTGTAGCCAATAGCAACAATTTTTGAAACTGACAGTGTAATGAAGATGTTATTATTATTAGATATGAATTACTGATTGCTAAAATGTCAAGACGGTTTGTTTTAATGACATTCAGTCAATTTGTGATACTGAAGATAATACTGGACGAATATGAAGTTAAAATTAATAAACGAGTTTCCTTAATTTCAAACCAGCTTGTGCTGATATCATTGTTCAAGTTGAATTTGGAAGTTGATAGCCAGAGCATAGAATATTTCTATATTAAATATCGTTGAAAATGTATAAGTTTTTAGCGCATATTGAGTAATAAATATGCCAATAAATAAGTATCTAGACTTTGTGAATTATAATGTTATTTTTTTCATCTGTAGAAACCAAAAAAACTGACAATTTTGAGATATTATGTTTTTTGTAATATAATGATATAAATTTAAAAGCTATGTCTTTTGAAAATTAACTTTTAAAAAGTTTTAGATATATCTAAGGAAATACTATTTAGGCCACTCTAATGTTGGAAATGTTACATGTCTGCAACAATCATGCATACAGTACTTAGAAAATTTCGTGCAACCCGTATGAAATTATAACTCTTTGAAATAGTGTAGGATAAAATATGGAAAACATTTATTGATTCATATTATTATCTAAATGTATATACAGTAGTCATATTATTCTTACACTCAGAAACCCACAGAAACCAGCTTGCTTTACCAGTTTAATTACAGCCTGTATTACAAGATTTCCACCGACGGCAGAGATCATAATTTTTAAAAATTCTTTTTTCAACATGGCCGAAATATAGCTCTTTAGTAGTTGTGCCAGCAACGGGCAGATGAGCAAAATTGAATAATTTCAAGAGTGGATTTGCGCTGGAAATTTACAAAAAATTCGTAGCTTTTGTATATTTTTTCAGGCAAGTGAAGTAATACCCAAATTTTCAAATACTAAACCTATTGCCACACACCACCACAGTGGGTCCACAGTTTTTGGCTTACTTGTATGTGTTGTTTCATAGTTGGCGCACAGTGAACACAGAAATAGCTTAAGATACTCAAGGCGTCTACCGACTTATATGCTCCTCCCAAAAGCGTATCTATCAATAATCGAGTGTAATTTCTTACATGTGGAAGTATGATTGTGCAGAAAAATAGAAATTCCCTATGGTTCTAGAGCTTGCTGAATTTTTAATGTATAATATCTATATTATCACGTCTTATATACGTCAGATTTACGTACAGATTCGGTTAAATCGGTACAGCTAACTGGCCTCTGAGGGTTTCTGGATACAAAATTTCACACAATTGTCATTAATAAAATTAATTCGTATTTTGTTCCACCCTTGAGATACACTAACGCAAGGATTGAGCGTCCTACAGTGCGTGCACACCAAGATTCGGTACGGATAAATCCTTATTCAACTTTGAATATTGAACGATACTAGTATCATGTTGCAGAAAGAAAAATTTATTATGCCTAGTAATTCAATGTTTTTCTTACTTTTCCCTTATGGTGGTTCTGACGTATTAATAAAATATTTAAATGTGATTATAATTGAGAAAATGGAATCCCAATGAAATAATATAACTTTCAACTATTTTCAACAAATATTTTTGACAGAAATGTTACAAAAAATTCTTGCTGTAGCCATTAATCAACAGCTTGTATACGTATAAAATCCAAACTTATATAGGTGTGTGCGAGCGTGCGTGCGTGTGCGCGTGAGCGTGTGAATGCGTGCGTGCGCCTGCGTGCGTGCTTGTGTGTGTGTGTGTGTGTGTGTGTGTGTGTGTGTGTGTGTGTGTCTTCTCTTTATGAAGTTGGTTAAAAATTCTAGAAATCAAAATTTACAGTTTCTTTGTTTCAACAAATCAATTTCTCTGTTTCAGATCTCGTTCTAGGTCAAGATCTGGGTCTGCTCATTCTGCGAATAGATCTAGGAGTAGATCTCACCGTTCTGGCAGTCGATCCCAACATAGTGGCTCCAGACACAGCAGCCGTTCAAATAGATCCCGTTCTGGGAGTAATGTTTCAAAAAATAGTGAAAAATCAAGATCAAGTGTGCACATTGCTAGAAAATCCGGCTCTAGGCCCAATAGTAGATCTAGATCTGGGTCCGGATTAAAGATTGATGAGGACAAATTGGAAAAAAGAGGGTCTAATTCTCCCAAAAATAGAACGAGAGTTTTAAGGACAGAAGACAGAGAGGTTGATAAAGGAGTTGAAATAAATGATACTAAAAAAAGAACTAAAGTTCTTAAATCACCTTCCCGGTCCAGGTCTCGCTCAAGAAAATCACATTCCGCATCAAGGTCCAGGTCTGGTTCTAGGAAATCACACACAAGTTCTAAGAAATCCAGATCTGGTTCTAGAAAATCTAGATCTGGCTCTAGAAAATCTGGTTCCAGAAATTCAAGATCTGGTTCAAGAAAATCGAGATCTGGCTCTAGAAGGTCACGGTCTGGTTCTAGAAAGTCACGGTCTGGTTCTAGAAAATCAAGGTCTGGGTCCAGACATTCCCTTGTTAATGACAAGAAATCGAGGTCAGGATCTAGAAAATCTAGATTGAGTTCAGGATCAAGAAAATCACGTTCTGGATCAAGAAAATCTCGATCTGGGTCCAGGAAATCCAGGTCTAGATCTGGGTCTAGAAAATCTCGCTCGGGCTCTAGAAAATCGAGATCTGGATCACGACGGTCGCGATCTGGATCGCGTGCGTCTAAGAAATCCAGGTCTCGATCGAGTTCTGGATCAAGGAAGTCGAAGAAGTCAATATCGAGATCAAGAAGTCGTTCTCGGTCTAAAAGCCGCTCTCGTTCCCGCTCTAGAAGTGGATCAGCTAAAAGCAAGTATGTGTTATTTTCTTTAATCTAAAACAATATTTTTAATATGGTATTATTGATCACATATGAATATTTGATTATCAATTGATTTATGATATATGTGATGTTTTTGTTGGTAAAGTTGACACTATAGCGTTGTAACAAAAACATGAAACGTACATTCTTGACTTATATTTTCCAGATATCGTGTAAAAACAGCATCTATTGTAGTTCCATATTCATATTTAAATTAAATTCTTCACCCAGAAAATTAATTAATGGTATCGGATCATCAAATGCAAAATTCACATTAAAATCATCATCCAAAATGAATTTACAAAATTTTGACAGTTTACTTTTGACACATATAACATACAAAACAGCTGATAGCAGTAGTGAGTGCTACTTTTGTTTTCGCGCATGCGTACACTTCTTGTCTTATTGTTACTGTGTTTATCTACTTCTCTCAGTTTTTACCTAAGTACCTATTTTCCGTCCTTCTTGCGATAGATTTGTTACATCCAGATGTTGCACGAAATCCGGCCTTGAAACTACTCTCATTGCGCCAAAAAATGTTTCATTTCAAAAATGTACTTTATTTAATTTTGATAATCAATGTGTCCAAAAAATCCAAAAAATGTTAATCTTTAAAAACAACAAGGTTGTAATTTTAATATTTACGAAATTGAATGGTACTCTTCTGTTATAATCACCATACAAAATATATTTAAATTGCAACCAAATGGTCAGTTAATACATAACTTGGAGTCACCTTTTCGTCATAGTCTTCGTTCCAAAATAACTTCTAACCCCTTTTTTATAAGCGAACAAAGTGAAGTTACGAACTACTAGTTCCATATCTGCGGATTTAGGCATGATTTATTTATATTTGCAGACAGCTTTTGGATGATCAGAGCCACCATTAATCAGTATGACTTAAAGTTTATTTTACATCGATGATATTACCATGATATTTCTAATATAAACCGTTGTTTATTTCCAGATCAAGGTCTGTTAGCCGTTCGAAATCAAGGTAATTACCTATGTATTTAAGCATTTTCTTTAATAATTATATGACATATTAACAGAATAAGTATTGCAGGATACATAACATTCCTCCGATTTAAGTACATTATGTTGTATTAAAAAATAAGTGTCACTTTTTGTTCTAATGTATAAATCATAAGAGGGTTTGGGAAGTCCATACATTAATACATTCGTTGTAAACCAATAAAGCGTTTCCTAGACCTACAATAACATTGCACAATACTTTTATTGTGCATTAATACTGACATTTTGAAACCAAATGATCAATTAATTTATCACGCAATAATATTGATGGCCCATAACCGTCAAAGTTTTCACGTGAACAAGACCTCTCAAGTATAACGTTGAAAGATCTTAAACCTGTAATTAGTTCTTCAAGAATTAAATTTTTTGTTCACATCATCTTTCATTGTTTTTGAAAACACCTCTTTTTAATTTACGTAACAATGTTTCGTTTGCGGTATTTTTATCATCCTTGCTTTAAGAACTCCCTATCGTTAAATTTTTTCGCTATCTGTGACATTTTTTCGATGCAAACGCGTGAGAAGTCCTAGTCCTTCGATTGCTAAACATAGGCTAAAAAATATTTTGCAATATTAATCCTAATTCATAATATCATTATTCATCTAGGGCCTGTCTAAATTACTAAATAGTAAATTTGTTTGTTTACAAAGAAAGATGTGTATCGTGGACCAAGAAGTTGCTGTATTTAATGATTCAAAGCTTGATTTGATTTTTTTTTTTCAATGAATGTGTTAAAGATATTTTCAAAAATGTGGCTGCAAAATTTTGTTGAGACCTTTAGAAGTCAATACAAATCTTCCTGTATTTGCACATAGGTCACGCAAAAATTACGAATGACCAAAACCAATTATATATTGTATAGGAATAGAAATTCTGAAGAATAGAGTTCAGAATTTCTATCCATATTACTAGGGATAGAAATTCTGGCGTTTCAGTTTTGTGTCACAACAGATAGGAATTATGTCTATCTTCCAATGGGAGGGTGAATCATCCACTGGCAGTCCAATATTGCATAGAAGTGACAGACGTTGCTTGCCAGTAAATTTTTAATTGTTATCTCCGATAGGTTAGGTTATAAGCCTATCAACGGGTTTATGGTAACGGTTTTATGTAAAATTATCCAATTTTTTTATTGCAATAACTTATTGAAAATCAGTAAGTAACATGCATGTAATCCTCTAGTGATTGTGATGCAATCGTTATTATAGAGTATGTTCCACTAGCCGCTCGCAACGTTCGCACCCATGACTGCGACGATACCTATTCGACTAGCTTATCAAGTGGAACGAAATAGCTATGAGTAAATTGTGGGTATTGGAGGAAAATCAAGAGATTATATTTTTTTCTATATTATAGATTACATTTATTACGTTAGATAATAAGTTAGACTTACAGTAATTACAAAAGTGCAATTTAATTTCTATAAAAGTGATGATTGTACGTTTTGCGTCTTTTGGTGTCACCTTTATTTCTATTAGATACATCTCAAAACTGTATAAAGTGATTCTCGCCGTCACTATGTTTAATTTTCAAGGATTATATAAATTTATTTATGTAAATTTCATGTATCAATGTGTCAAAGTCAAATTGACAGAAAACGACGGCAACAATCTACCTCCATACGTGGGTCATCGTGGTCGTGAAAGAAGACGGCATCAATGATGCTTTGATCACGACCGCAACGGCTGCGACTGCCAAGTGGAACGATACAGTGAGCGTTGTGATCGCCTAGTGTGGAACGCACTCATAGTAGAATGATAATTCTGATAATGAATGTAGTAGGACACTGTGTCATTACACTGGGACATTATCCATTTATTATAATGATTCATTACGTCAACTATAAACGTTATATCTATACTGACTTTTGTCCGATTTAACACTAGACAAAATAGAACTCAGCGAATGATTGTGTTCCACAACTGCACACAAATTTAACTGCTTTCACTTATATTATTTTTGATTTTGAAATATAAAAATAAACATTCGCTAATTAAAAATTCCTGAAACGTTTGAATTACGTCTAATCGAGACAGTTAATGGCTACGTTCTAATAGCCATCCACAACGCTCGCCCCCATGACTGCGGTCATCCACTAGTTTATCAGCGTTGCAACTCTCAGTCCAAGACCAACGGGTTACGAACAATGCATATTGGTAATTATGAGAAAAAGTCGGGTATTAAATAAAAATAAAGAGATGATTGCATTGTATTTTTTTTGTTACGCATTAATCGTTAGATAATAATTTACACTTACAGTAATTGTGAAAGTGTAATTCTATAACGACTTAATGAACGTTTCCAAGTTTTGCGTCTTCTGGTGTAACCTTTACTTCTATCAGGTAGTTCTCAGAGCTGCATAAACTGATTTTCTCATCATCATGTTAAATTTTCGAAGATAATAAAAGCAGTCATGAACAATGACGCCATCAATGGTTTTGATCATGATCACAAGGACCGCGGTTGCCGAGTGGAAAAACACAGTGAGCGTTTTGAGCTTTACGATCGCCTAGCAAAACATATCTATCACCATTTCATTGTACTACCCTCATTATTTGAGAGATGGAAGTCACAACTTGTAATATTTCATTAACTGGTTTACTACTTAATTATTTAACAGCGATATTTGTTTCTTTTGTATCAACGTTGCCGTGGTGTATTGGGTTGATCACAAGGCATACGGCCTTTGGTGATGCGGCTCACTGCGGGGACCCGGGTCCGATTCCCGGCCGTTCGTCAAACGGGGCTGGACTAGTGTTACGGTTGGCTATAAGAGATTGCTCTTGTAGCAATAAGTCCGCCATATGTGTCAATTAGATACATTGAAGTAGATAAATAAATAAATATATACAAAATCTGAGTATAATTCTTTATTAAATGCCAGTATCTATATTATTTCTATTAAATATTTTAAATTTAATTTTGAATATATGTACACATTAGTAAATGCAGTGTTGTCGAAGTCTCGAGCTCACTTTGTACACCTCGAAGAGAAAAGTTGGAACACCTAAACTTTAGTAATTTAGCTTAACTTTGCCTGCGTGAGGAGCAGACATTTGTAAATTTATTTTGGGAAAATTAATTTTTTATTTTGGGAACAACGAAAATAACTAAATACTGGATGTGAAACTACGTTTGCATTTTGGCCATTGCTACGACATTGTGTAACATGCTAAAGTACAATTGAGTGTTATTGGGCAAAGTTTACAGTTTGTCAAGTGGTATCTTTAGTAGTGTATAAAGTGCAATGTCTCTGTGAAATTTCCCAGCGCCAAATGCAAATATTTAATTGATAGTTAAATTAAATTGTTTAATTCACTCGAGGTAGAGATTACGAAGACATTTTTATTATGATTTATACAACTTAAAAAAATTCAAGTTACAAAAATAATTGTGTTTAGAGTTCATTTAATAAGATTAACAACAGTTTAGTCATAATTTAGTAAGATCAGTGATAATTTAACATCATCGAAAGTTTAAACTCTGGGTAATTTTTACTGGGCGGTTTTAACTCCGCTTTGTAGATTAATCACGGCAATATGACTGGACGACTATCTGCTGTTTTGGGTTTCTGTTATTCTACCAAGCTGTTAATCATATTATTACAGTTGTTGTTTGGAAAAATCTTTACAAAAGTAATAGGTTATAATAAATTAATAGAGTTACATTATTCGTTTATATTCAAATATAAAGGAACACTTGAGTTACGATTCTGATGAAGAAATTGTATTATTGTTAAATTGTAAAAACAATAATTTCCAACACCCTTTTGAAATGACGGAAAAAAACTGCTTTAAAATTCTATCTCACTCAATAAAATAGGTCGCTCCTTTTTGTAAACCCTGACATTATAAAATTAAAAGTAGGTATATTTATAAAAAATACACTTGCTAATCAAACAATCACAGATTTTTAACAGTTTTGACATCTATTCGGTGTATTCCTATATAATAAAGCATTTAGTCTTTATTGACTAATCTTCAGTATTGCAAGTTATCACTTAAACAATACAATAAAGTTAAGTAAATTTAGCTAAATGGAGTTACTATAATATTGAAGTTACTATTTGGATGTAATCAACGGATTAAATGTAAACCATGATTTATTGTCTATTGGTTTAAACTGTGTCTTATCTTATGGCTCTAATATATAATTAAGAGAGGTGTAAACTATATTGAAATAAAGCTAGTAACCAATGAAAGAATATAATTTATATGGTTATCTCTGTTTTAGCATATAAAATTTTGCAAAGACACTTTTTTAGCAATTTTTTTAGCAATCAATATAAATAAAAGTGTTGTCTAATATTTTTGAACAAGGCTGTATATTACTGTTCAATAAATAGCATTAAATATTACTTTCAAATACGACTGTGAAATTATGTACTACATCAATGTTTTAGAGAATATGTGGATATGAAAAAAAGTAATAAAAACACAACGAATGTATTAACATTCGTTTATGCAACGGTTTTTCATAGGCAAATTAAAGTTTCAAAATTTTCCTTTATTTAGATGAGTTCACTGTGCTAGCTCTTAATTACGTTACATAAAAGTCTAAAAAATGAAACTTTCACAAGTTTCACATGTCTTCATGAGAATATTTAACAGAAAATTGAAAAATAAACTTGTTTTCAGATCTCACAGTGGCTCTCGATCCCGGTCTAGATCTGGTTCTGCCCAAAGGTTGAAGAAGCGTGGCAGGGATGTCCTCAGCGATTCAGAAAATGAAGGTCATCTAAGTGTTTCTTTTATAGCATTATTTTTTTTAGTTTAGCCCGATCCTTTTTTTTTCCATTGGTTGATTTAAATATCGTTGTGAAAATATCATACCATTCACACCAACTTGATGTATTGATTTGGACTTTAAGAAGTGAAGAGAATCATGGTTGATCTATTACAATTATAATTTCTCGGGAAGTGGTAACAAATCTCAAAAACCTGAAAAATATAAGGAATGTACTGCCTGAACGTTTTGAAATTTACTGCTTCCTTCAGAATGTTACCATTTCAAGTAGTATACTGCAGATTCCAGTCCAACTGCTGTAAGGTAATGAAAACGTCACTTTTCAGAAGGTGTAAAGAAAAAGAAGCCATCGAAGATAGTCGATACAGATGATGAGGAAGGAGAAAAGGATGTGGATATGGATGGCGGTAAAGAAGGAAAGGCAGCGGAGGGAGAACAGCAGGAGACGGAGCAAGCAGAGGCGGAGGGCGCTGAAAAGGTCGAAGATGATTCGGACGATGGGATTGAGCCCGAAAAAGATTCTAGAAGGTGAGTGAGGTTTTTTAATGTCCATTTTTCCCTGTATAGTGGTTGCACTTTTCGTACTATTCAGAAAACACTTCTTTCTAATCATAACGGCAAATAAAATTATACATCATAGACAAACATACATTAATTTCATTATTTCAGTCTCTAATGTATATGCACGGTGTCTGGGAATAAATGATGGACAAAAAAAGACGCCATTTGTTGGCTATAAAGGAATAAATGTCGTTTTTATAAAACGTAAAACGCACCCTTTTTCTAATAGAGTGAAAAAAAAATATTACACATAACTATTTTTAATGCACCTAATACCGCTAATGCACGCACCCAAGCTCACGCTAGTCGTACGCAACCACTACATATACTCTTTTATTCGATCTACGGAACAACTGACATTGTTATTTCACTATACCCGCACCATTACATACCTAATTTAATTTATTTGTTAAATGACATGACATATGGCTATTAAAAACATAATAAATTAAATACTAATGTACTCACTCATGTTGTAGTTGTGCGGAAATAATTTATGACGTGACTTAAGTAGTTTGTAAAATATTGCACATAAAAAATATTTCAATTAAATTTTATTCACTTAACGTACAATGAAAAATTACTTCACTTTAATTTTTGATTAGCCCTAAATATGTAATATGAACCGTCTTATTGTAAACACAATCGCACTCTCCTAATTATCGATGTTATTACCTGTTAATATTCAATTTCGTAACACTTTATTCATAAAAATTTTAATAAACGAATGTTTGTATGCAGGTCTTATTTTTGGACAGATTGCGACCGACCCCCTTTAATAATAAATGCAATCCTTTCGTTGGAAAAAGATTAAGTTTGGTGCATATTATATTAGTTTTATTTCCTGTGCATTTGTGACCAACAATCAGTCAAATGCCGTGCTTTGAATGTATTGTGTCGTTTTTAAATTTACATTTCTGGAGTATTAGCGTTTTTTTTGTTAATTATTGTTTTGATAATTGTTTAATGTCTACTATGCGCTATTCCAATTTGGAATATTATAATATAATGATGTGTTTAGATGCATCAGATTAAGAGAAATGCTCAAATGGTGAATAATGTTACTAATTCAAGTATAAGGAGAGCGTGATTGTGTGTAGAACAAAACGGAAACCATTTTGAACATCTCTTTTAAGACTTCTTAAAGAAATAAGTGAAATAATTGTTACTTAGTGAAAAGTCATGTATTGAGTGGTTTCCGTAGAACTACAATATGAGTGAGTACGTTAATAATATTATTAAGTTTTTAATAGTTATATTTCATGTTATTTAACCAATCAATTAAACTAAATACTTGCTATGTATAAATTAGTTATTATAATATACAATGTTTCATGCCGCAGGTTCGCGATCATTACCCCGAGCGGTGCTGATTGAAATACACAAGTATAGTGTATATGAAAAAATGACAAATAATTGTGAATATTATTTTGAATTTTCTCAAAAAAAGTCGACCATCAACTATTTTTCAGTCAACGAATAACGTCTTTTTTGTCCGAAATTTATTCCCGGACACCGTGTATAAATTACGGTGTAAATGTTTGTCTCATTTTAAGTGAAACGTGTACAGTTGAACAATGTAAATGCAAGCAGTGCTTATATGAAGCAACACACGCACTTAAATGATTGATACCCATCTATTTAATTGTTCTTAAACAGTAAAAAGTTTGAATATATTTTCTTTCTCTTTGTTCACTAATTAATATTTGAATTGACTGTTAAACATCCATATAATAAAACTTTGGAAATTATTTAGAATTTGGAAAATTATTTAGAAGAATATAACACAATAATATTGTTGTTGGAATTTTCATCTGTTTCCCTGTGAATGCTCATTTGCTTATGCATTACCCAAGAACAATTAAAGGGATATCGATGAAGCTTTCACTGGTGAGAGTCTGTTGGGTTTGAGGAAGATAAAGGTTTTATAGCAATTGACCAATCGTAAACAAGATATGACAATTCGAGATTTCAATGCAATTAAAAAGGTTTATTTTTATAATTATATTAGATGGTATTACGTGTATTAATTGAACATTTTATGTAATATTTCCTAAATGTCCACACAAAAAAAGTGGTATGCACAACTAGTTAACCATTAAGTTACCCTTTACTATGTTATAGAATGATTAATTCATTCTATAACACATAGTTAAGGATAATTTAATGAGGAGGTATTGCTTTGTTCACTGTTATTTAAAGCTTCTTATTATTAATATTATTAAAAAATTGAAAGTTAATTCAATAACATTCATAATCATTATATAAATAAATTATGAGAGCTATTTTTTATTAATATTGATCCTTCTGCTCAGCATGGAGGCAGGCATGTCAGACTTCGAGATAATGCTGGCACGGAAGAGGGAGGAGAAACGAGGACGACGGAAGAGGAGGGATATTGACATCATCAACGACAACGATGACCTCATCGCACATTTGCTTCAGAGCATGAGGCAGGCTGCTGAGGTGAGGAGAGATTTTTGTACAGTACTGAGTCGGCCATGGAAATATATAATTTGACACATTTCTTTAAAAGTCTGGACAATATTATTTGTATCCACGAGTCATTATTTACATATAATCCAAGAGTTGATTACGAATTCTGGACAGGTGTATTAGGCGCTTATAAAATTTGCACAGTAAAAACTCGCCTTTTGTTAACAAGAAATCGAAAGTCTGTCTGGGCGTTTACGGTATTTTTACTACAAAGTATTATGTAAAATTTGACAAAAATTAATTCCAAACAACTAGAGGTGGGCGTTTACGCTAATCATGATAAACATTAACACCTGTTAACGTTGACGACAATTAACTGTTGACCAAAACTGTAAATGTTAACAGTTAATGTGCACTTATTATATATATGATAATGGTATATGTCAAATGTTTATATTAACACAATAAATTAAACCTGATAATTATATGGAGCTTGAGTCATTCAACACGTAACGTATTAATATGGAAAGTAACACTATGCAGATTGTTACTGGACTCGCGATTCATTTTAAATTTTTCTTCTAATATTAAATCATATAAATCAAATTAAAATATTTTAAGCAAAATTAATTGTGTTTTATAAATATAGTGTTTAGAACTTCACACGATTGTAACATAAGAATAATTAGTAAATTTATTACTTTTATACCCATTATTTCTCTAACAAATTTCGTTATCTTACGTAAAATAATTCCAAGGATCTTATTGTTTACACCTTTCAGAAATGTTGAATAAATTTACAAAGTTTCTTGACCTAGACCCACACAAACACAAAAGAATATCCAGTAAATTAATGTTGATTATTAAGACTAAAAGTTAGTGTCTTTCTAACTCTTTAAAAAAATTTTAAAATGTAATTTGATATGAAAATTCTCATATGTAAATCTTTAAAAATTAATTAGTAATCAAATATAAAATATTTGCACTAAAAGGTCAGATATAATTAATTTCTTATTAATATTAATGGATATGTAAATTATTAACACTAAAAAGTTACATTCATTTCAAACTTTCATAAAAAATTTTAAAATATCTTTTGAAATAAAAATATCTTCTGAATATTAAATCTGTAAAAAGTGACTACTGTAATATAGTGTAAAATATTTGCTACTAGTGAAACTAGTAATATAGTGTAGAATATTTGCACTAAAGACCAAAAAGAATTTTTTATTAATATTAAAATGATATGGAAAACGACGAAATTATTAAACTATCTTACAAATCTTTAAACCTTTCTCTCATAACCTTCATTACGAAATAAGCGTCAACGAAAGACTGGCCGCTAGCCTGGTAATGCATAAAACGTTGATTATGATATATTCAATTGACGAGTGTCAACATTTAACAGTTAGCATTTAACGTTGATCAAGGTCAACACGCTAACAAAATAATGCTCCAACGTGCGTTAATATAAACAGCCATTGACTTCGACCGTTTACTAACTTAGTGTTCACCAACTGTTTTTTCGTGAACAGCGTTAATCATTGACGCATGTTAATGCTGAGCGTTAACTGTTAATCATTTTTTGACTCAGCTCTACAAACAATGTGTATAACGGCCGGTTTCTGAGAATACTAAGTAATCTTTTCATAGTAATTGATTTGTTAAAGTAATTGGTGTGATAAACAACAAATAAATATAAATGTTTTGAGCTCAATTTCGTCCCATTATTAACTGTTGATTT
The DNA here is from genome assembly GCA_039881145.1 of Druceiella hillmani. Taxonomy (NCBI): domain Eukaryota; kingdom Metazoa; phylum Arthropoda; class Insecta; order Lepidoptera; family Hepialidae; genus Druceiella; species Druceiella hillmani. Next base: position 5,254,477 of record JAYKKI010000013.1, read on the forward strand.
GACAAGCATTTCTTCTACGAACCACTAGATGACTCAAATAAATTTTTAAATCATCTAGACTCCAATAATATAAAGTGTTGAAAATAAAATATTACTTTGAGTGCTTTAAGGTTCATTATTAAAAATACAAATATATCTAAAAATCATTTAATTCACATGGACCGTATATACATAGTTTTGCTGCTGATTTTAAAATTATAATTTTGACATTTATCCTGTGATAGCAAAACTAATCAAGTCAAGAATTTAGCATCTGTTTGTGCGTGCTGTTAATGGAAAAAAAGTGGAAAAAGGAAGTGAGATTTATCACTAAATAATCGGTTATTATTTTCAAAACATTATAAAAAACTGTTAAAAACTATACGTAAAGGTTAGAGCCAATATCAGTGTCATTTATGACAGCTCTGGTTATGAAATAGATAAAAAGCCATTTTCGATGAGTTAACTTGACATGAACTTATTGTTAATAGATGATTAGATTAAGATTGATGAGAAAAGTTTTTTGGCAAGTTATAGATTTCATTGGAATATTGAATAGATAAATGTGGTCAAATGCACCTTAGAAACCGGTTATTAATTTGAGGCACTGTGAAATTTTAATAGGGCTAATTTAAACATGAAACCAAAAACGGCAGGTTCCTTGGGTGGTTTTAACCCTTTTAGTGCCATGGCTTTTTACTCATATATACTTAAAAATGCCAAAGAAATCTTTTGTTATTGATGATACTTATCCTTGTCTCGAAAAAAAAACTGCATCTCTTCCAAAAATTATCCAATCTTAATAATTTTTTCGGCGTTTTCTTAATAAAAACTTGAACAAGGATAATAAAATACAAAGAAAATTATGGAAATATGTATTGTGAACAAAAATTATAACAAAAACTCAAATCAAGTTCACATCGTATTTTCGCAGTCCGGTACATCCTCCGTATCAGCAAAATAATTGTTATCGTTATTATTATCACTATCACTCAAAATTTGTATTACGCCAAATTGAGAGCGCACCACAACGTCACTCCCACTATCACTTTCTCCCCAACTTGAAAAACGATAATTTTCACTCAAATTATTTTCGTATTCCGACATTATGGGCTAAAAATGTTCTTTTCCTGGATCCTTTTTATATTGCAATTACTAATAATATTATAATTTGAACTTTATGTAACACATAGAAAGATAAAAAATTAGCGATGCATGCGAGCGACCTACCCTACCGTGCGCTAAACAGCAACTGATTTTGTGAGCGTCATCGTGCTTCTGGCAAATTTAGTTAGTATGAGCGCGATAGCGCTCGTCGGCACTCTTAACGGTTAAAATATGGGCACTCTACTCCAAAATAGCTATTTTAGATATGCTGAAAATATATTTTAGGCATGTTAAAATTAAAAATGCTCGTTAAATATAGTTAAAAATAATTACAAAAGGGTAATCGGAAACAATAGTTTGGAATAATTGGTGAATATAAATGAAAATTTTACAAGAGTGTGTGTGAAAACCATTATGGGTAAGACTGAGGTAAGGAGAGTATTAATCGACAGCTGTCATGGTCCTTGTGTGATCTATCAGATTAAAATAAATAAAATTAACATAATAATTGAAAATTAAAGGAAAAATTTATGGAATGAAGGACCATTTTATTTCCTTTGTTCCGATGGATCGTTTCAACAATAAATTTGCTGCCATTTTTTTTGCTTATTTACAAAAAATTTAAACAGTTTTTCATATCTCACATTTTGGGTCTGTTAGTTTTTTGACAACATCACTTTAATATTTGTGTATTAGTGATAAATTTATTGAAAGAATCCGGAAAAGAAATTGGTACAAATTGGCAATTGCCCATTTGACAAATTAAATAAAACGAATATATTTTTCATTAAAAGTCTATCTCAGAATTCTTACAAGATTAATCATCTTAAATATCAGAAGGTCTTAAATATCAATGACTTTTTTCCACAGGAGGATCGTGACCTCAACAAACGAAATCTTCCAGCTGTACGTAAGGTTTCGATGTTAAAGCGAGCCATGTCGCAGCTGATAAAGAAGGACTTGCAGCTGGCCTTTCTGGAGCATAACGCGCTCAACGTTTTGTGCGATTGGCTTGCGCCTATGCCCAACAGGGCTCTACCTTGTCTGCTGATACGCGAGTCCATATTGAAGCTGTTGCAAGATGTGAGTCGGATTATGTGATACTTTGATAAAATATGCAAGTAAACATGACTTTCTTAATTTAAGTGAAAAGAAAATTAATTTTTTAAAATTACCTGGTTTTCTTGAGTTCACAGTATGACATATGTACAGTTACGACCCAAAATATGTATGGAGACAACCCGACATATATACGGGACAACCCGACATATATACGGGACAACCCGACATATATACGGGGACAACCCAACATACGTATAACCCATGAAAAAGCATTTTAATCTCTAAATTGATTCCAACCATCTTAAATGTTTGTCCCCGGGATTTGTTATGAGGACAAATGATAGTTTCATCGTAAACTTCAACCACTTGAAAGTAAATGATGCTTCGGTTAGAATCATTGGTATAAGTGGAACGTGTGCTTCTGTTATCTTTTGTTTAAGGCGTCTCGAAAAATGTGCAGGCTTCGACATGCTCTGCCCGATAATCCAGGAATCTTTTTGTCATAAATACAATTCTCGAACTGTCACCTTTTGCAGCTACTTGATTTTATAAAACTCAATAAAACGTAGCCAATATTAGGACGTTAGTTATCATTAAACTAACCGTGAGAGTATTTTTAAAATCGATTTAAACATGCAGATTTTACTTCTTTATCATTGCTTAGATTAAAATTGTTATATGATAAGGCAGATTTTAGATGATCAATTATATTGCACGAAATTACAAATTCTGCAACATTTTTTAAATTTAGGATTAATATTGAAGTTTGCTCAATGATTCAACAAGAGTTTGAGCGAGAATCAATTTTATTTTGTTATATTTTGTCACTGCACTGTATAGGATTAATGTTGCACAATATTTTTTAGTCTACGTTTAGCATTCGAAGGATAAGTACTTCTCATGGTTTTGCATTGAAAAAATTGTACAGAAACGGAAAAAACTTAAAGAAAGGCAGTTCATAGTTGAATACATACAGCTATATAGAGAATTATAGCCTCTGTGGAATGTCAAGAGCAAGGGTTATCATGATCGTGATAAAAAAATACCGTCAACGAAATATTGTTATCTAGGTATAAAGAGCTGTTTCAAACAATGAAAACAACGAAAGTTGATGTGAAGAAAAAATGTAATTCTTTAAGAACTAATTACAAGGACCTTCAAAAATACCTCCAGTTGGGGAAATCCAGATCTAGTATAGATATATATGAACCTACGTTATGGTATGGTATTATAAAGAAATGTTTTTTTACAAACCAATTTAAGTACGAACAAGATAGCTGCAGCCAATTCTTGGTTTGACATCTTTCAACACTATACTTGAGAGGTCTCACACAAAACATTTATACAGGCTGTCAATATTATTGCTTGATAAATAATTGATTGTTTGGATTTAAGATGTCATGTGATACTATTGCACAATAAAAGTATTGTGCTAGTTCATTGTAGGTCTAGGTTTATTATGGGCAATTATTTTGAAGGAATGACAAAACACTTTAGTAATAATAATTTGTGAAATAATAGCTGTATTATGAACAATTAATTAATTACTAGAAAAACATTCCTCAATAAAGTCTTACAAAGTAAACCTACAAATTCCATTACAAGTAAGTTACAAGCTAAGTTTACAAGTGCTAATTTTACGGAACTATTACAACTTGACATGATGAAACAAAGTAAATGTATTATCCACGAAATTCACAGTATCGAAAGAGCTGTCGAGAAAACTATGTAAAATTTGCAAAAAGCAAACGACATTCATTTTGACAACAGAACGAATGTGAATATCACTTGTCAATTTTTATTTCCTTTCGGCAATAAAGCTAAAGGTTATTTTTATTTGCTATTGGTTATTTTTATTTGCTATTGGTTATTTTTATTTGCTATTGGTTATTTTTATTTGCTATTGGTTATTTTTATTTGCTATTGGTTATTTTTATTTGCTATTGGTTATTTTTGTCATCATTTCCAAAAAGTTATTAAGGACTTTGTTTGATATTATTTTTTTACTTATTAACAATTCTTGATTTATTAAGTATATAACTTACATGCATTTACGAATATAGCTTTTTTGGTTTCGATTATGATCAGAAATTTATAATCACTGAATTATTTAATTTTTATGACGTTTAAAAAAGTTTTAGCTTTTTTAAATTATATTCTATTACTGTAAAGATTATTCTGTTTTGCCTTCTCCTTTACTACTAATTTTTGATAAATATTTCTTCTAGTATTGTCAGACACTTTAATTTTCACAGAGGATTTGAAATATGACTTAAAATTTTTTCAGTCATCTTCTGAATTTATTGCTTATGAGACATTACAAAATATTTTGCAATGAACGTAATTGTCTTTCAAGCGGCCGTGTTGTATTTTATAATGGCATAAATCTTACATAACATTTAAAGCGTATGACTATTTGAAGTATATTAAAAAATTCCTATTAGTCAATAAATCCCAATGTACGAGTATGGCAAAACAATGTAGACCTGTGGTCTTTTTGTCACTTTGCATGCAAACTATAACCAAAAAGTGATTCATTTGATACTGACAACACATGCAAAAAAAGAGATGGTATGTGTGAGGCATAAACTAATCTCGAGCCACTAGTAACTTAAGTTAGAAACTGTGTGCAATTGTAATGATATTTTGATAACATATTTATTAGTGGCATATTTGATGCGGTATAAAATCTTAAAACTTTCACAATATGCCAAGTATGCACAATACGCTAAGCATAGAGCCACTGCAAATTTAGTCATTAAAAGCAAAATGACTCCAGTCTGCAAGTGTGTGAGGATGGCACCTTGTGCTTTATCCCGCTCATTGCTCACATGTGGAGCTAGTAGCGAAAGAGCTATAGGTAAAAAGCCAGTTCTGATTGCGATTCCAGGTAATATTCAAGTTAAGACTTTTCAGTTTATATCAAACAAAACTTTGTATATTTTGGATTAAGTTATGCTAATGTGCCTCTTTTGAATCTGAGAAATGCTATGAGAGAATATACGCCTCAAGTATAGTGTTGCAAAATGATAAACTATGATGCTGTTTCCACTAGAAATAATGAACATTGAATGACCTGGTAAGTCTCTACATTTTTTAGAATTAGTTATCATAATCATATTTGACACAACAACCAAGGATTTACCTTTGAAAATTTTCGTATGACTGCCAGTTTCTCATCCATGATCTATTAATATTTTTGTCTCCAATTTTTCATAGAATTATTTATAATTAGTGTCACTAATATATTAATTTTTTAATATTTAACATAAGCCATTATATGCTGCCCATTTTGCAAAGCAAGCTTTCTCGTTGACTCAATTTTTTTATAGCCTAGTTGTACGTGGTATGACCATGGAATCTACACATAAATTTCTATTTTTGTACTATAGTTGGGTGAGATATCTACAATTTCATGCTCTTATGTAATAGGCAGAGACATGCCATATCACCAAATTCAAGAGTAAGGGATGGTTACTAATTGAAAATTATTCAGTATTTTTAAAGAATACGCATGATCAAAAGTAAACTCAATCATGATAAATACATTGTCTTGATAAAAATAATGTATAACCCCAAAAATATTGACTTTATTGTAATGAAATTTTTTACATAGAGAATAAATGTAGTTGCAACGTAGTCAAAATATTTGAGTGTTATTTATGTAGTTATCAATGTAAAAAATTCTCAATTTCCATAAGAATAAAGGATATTAAATGCAACTATCATTAAAAACTATAAACATAAATGTTAATTAAAAATCACTTATCCTAATAAAAATTTACTAGCGTGACCCGTGCGAAGTCTTCGCATTATTATTTATTCCATTATGAAGCTCAGATGACAGATCAAACAAATATTTCACTAAAATTGACATATAGAGGCGCAAGTATCAAAAGCATTGAGCTAAAGCGCCACTTTATTTATGCGTGAGTGGATTTGAAATTAAACAAAAATTTTACCGAGTCAATCATATTGACGCTGAGCCGTTAGATGGCAGCATTGCTGTTTTGTGTATATAATTTTAATAATTAATTAATTTGCAAAAACAATAGCAATAATAAATTTTTTAGTTGTGGATGCCGGTAGATCAAGCAATTACCTATAAAATGATATATAATTAATTGCTATAAAATGATATATAATTTATGTGGATTAGTTGTGAGGTTTTTTCTAAAAAGGGAGAGTAACATCTTAAAACCTTAGCGTATTAATATATATGATGATTAGTAAAGATTTATCAGTATTTAACAATAACAAATTCAATTTAACAATAACAAATTTTTTATGAGTCAAATACTTAACAATAGCCATCTCGCACAGAGTAAAAATAACTACACTACAGACAAGTGTATTACAATTAGATTCATTATTTATATAATTGTCGTCTTTTATTAAATATAATTGTCTATATGTTTATCTCATTTTAACCGAAATATATATGTTTGAATAGCACGAATACCAGCATTGGTTATAAGCAGCACTGCTTATAACCAATGCTGGTCTTCATGGTCGAAGGCATGGTCGTGCATGGACCATGCATGGTCGAAAGGTTAATAGTGTCAGAAAAGTTAACTCATCGCCATCATAACATGATCGTTTCTGTTGTAATTACATACATCTTACACCATTATATTTGTTATAGCAATGACAGCATTTTTGAATAACTAAATAAAAAGGAATTTATTAAAAAAAAATTAATGTGTAATCCTCAAATGACAAACAATTGCAAAGATCAATCAGTGTCACCAGAAAACAAAAATTCACACCAACTGTCAAAATGCAATGTCACCATTGCAATGACAGCTGTCTTTTACTGAATGTTTATGGCTTTATAAACCCTTATAAGCAGTCAGTATCTTTGCGATCATTTGAACTAATTATTATAGAATAAAAATGTTTGACATTCATGAAATGTCATTCACCGCCAATCTTTGCTTACACATTATTTTTACTGGTATTCTGCATTTTTATGTATATGTAAAATATTTCTTAAATATATTATTTTTGTAACAATTTTGCATGTGCTACATAACCATTATAACTTTATGAAAATGTACACATTCATTTTCATCCAATGTAAAGTCAAAAAAAACATTGTGTTAATTACCTTTATATCATGTAAAAAAGTAATCGAAATTTCTCATATTTAAGTAATAATTTAAAAATCATTTCACATTTTATAGAATAATAATTCCCAACTACAATCATGTTCATTGTGTATAAAAAAAAGGATTTTATAAAATATGACCTAAATTATCTTTATTGAAATAGTTTCTTTTAAAATTTCAATTAACATTTTGAAGATGAATATTAATTAATAATCCATTTAATTCCAGTTCCCGACAATAGACAAGTCGTACCTAAAGCAGTCGGGCATCGGCAAGGCGGTTATGTATCTTTATAAGCATCCAAAGGAAACGAAGAGCAACAAAGAAAAGGCCGGCAGGCTAATATCAGAATGGGCGAGACCAATTTTTAATTTGAGCGCCGATTTTAAAGGTAATTTGCTTTTTGTTTTCGATTTACCAGATGATGCTTAAAAACTTGAAAACTGGCCGGTTAGCTAGAAAATATTATATTGTAGTTTTCAAAATAGAACTCTTTGTTTATAGTATTCATTTAAATTCAAAAGGTTGTCATTGATCTCGTAATTTTGGCCACAATTTAAAAATTGTTCGTATGTAACAAAATAAAAGAAAATATTGTGTACAATGATTTTTGACAATGTTTGTGCGCTAATAGATTTTGAGTAGCATTTTATGATGGAAGTTTTTTGTTCTATCATTGTTTATAATTGATTTAATGAATTTAGCAACAAACGACTTTACTCACCTCAGTAAAAATATTTGAGAATGATATCCTGCAAAGAAAGCGACTGAAGATTGTGTCGATGACTTATAACTCAGAAGAATTCTGTGAGCATATATGGACCATTGATACGAGTAGTACAAACGTTTTCACAGGGAGATTTAGCAAGACGAAGAGAGCCTTTCGTTAAATACTTTTGTGCTTGATGGATAATTCGCAGTTTAATGAAGTTCAAAGACACTACTGCCAGGCACGATAATTCAGAAGATAATTGACATTTTATCACATACACAAATCTAGATATACTGTTATGAATCAGAAATAACTAAGCAATTTCAACTTCAAAGGCTTTTTCTCTATAATTTCATCATTGGGAGCTTGTGGCAGATTGGCTGTAGTACTGGCAACCGATCAAAAATAGAAAGCAAGAGACAAACCGTAGAACGTTTCTCTTTATGTCAGCAAGTTTGAAATGTATGAAGTTTTCTGTTTAACTGTCATTTTCCTATCAAGTTATTCATGTACCTCTTTTACCTATAATGATTCTTCTATAAATATAATAACTTCGCATGAAACTCTTTACATATAAGGAATTAATGATGGAAGTCCTTTAGAAGATAGGCTGTGTGAAAACCGGTTAAATACCATCACCAAAAAGCGAAAATGAATTATGTGAAAAAGTTTAATAGAAACGTCATTGAATATAGCAAACAATTATGGTATCAAGTATAAAAAAACAAAGGAAATGCAATGTCTTTCAGATCATAGTTTTTTTTCTTTATTTGCAAAATGTTATATGTTTTGTATTACCGTAAAATACATATGAAGATACCAAATGCCTATTTCACTGTTGCTAATTAACTAGGAATAGAAAGGTATACCTTGCATAAATAGAAAAGAGATAAAAAAGCTACTAAAAAGCTTGTTATTACTTCATCTGTCATGCACTATTCCGACCTCGACCTAAGTTTGACTTTGGTATAACCTAAAAAAGTTAACAATTTGGCAAGTACATACAGTATGTATATGAAGGAAACTTCGTCACTTCAAACACTTGTCTCATTAATCATGTGTAATCAGACAATATGTTATTTTTGTCAACTAGTCGCCTAGTTTATAAAATAATTAAAGTTAAATTTTGTATGAAATCATAATTAAGTTTAAATTAACACCCATAATCTTAACACTAAATATCAATTTGACAACGTGTACGCCTATTGCAAACTTTTCAAACTGTCAAGTGTCAAAATGAAATGTCACTTATCCGTTTCAAAAAACCTAGTTTTTTAAACGCATGTACATAGTAATTAAATACAAACAATTTTATGTGCCGTTTCCATGTTAGTTGCCTACCCCGTACTGCACTTTCGCAACGGATGACAATAATTTTGACTTAAATTATCTACGTTGTGCTCCTGGTATTTGAATTTTGCTTCTTTATAAAATGAGTTAGCACATTTTGTTCCATGTTTAACGATATTGTTGGAGAAGTATCTGATATCACGGAAATGACTAGTTATCCTCCTGTATTGAATTGATCGAAATAAGACTTGGTTGTCCGATAACGTTCGACGAACATTATTAGGGCTAGTATATTGCAATTGGCATATTAATACTATGTTCCATCAGCACTAAAAAACGACACATTCGTAATTTCACTCACTCTATATCACAAATAACAAATCATTTAACAAAATAAAATTGCATTAAAACAATCAACTTGTGTATCTAAACGACAAATGAAAAAAAAAGGGTGCGTGTACTTATGTACGCGCGTGAGAAGTTATACTTCTTTGGTGTCATTAAATAATACATACGGATAGATAACCTCAATTATATTGGAGCACTTGAAAAAGTCTATAAACACAATTTTTTCACTAATATTTACGAATAGTAAATATATTAATCAAAATATTGAATTTAAATCACTACTGAATATAATTTATCAGCACATATATAAATCGCACTTATATGAAACTAAAACACGTGTGTGAATGTAGACACTAGAAACATGTGGATAAATACTATGAATATGAAAACAGTGAACAGAGGCGACGATGGTGCCAATAGCTTTTGTTTCGAGACTGCAACCGCTGCAACTTCATACTGTAACTTTTGTGTGACGAATCTTAAAATTTCACTCTCATCATTTTTTCATAACGCGCCTGAAGAAGTATAACTTCAAAAATATCTTATTAATAGTTATTCCAACAAGTTTATTTTAAAAATCGATAATATTTTTATAACCTTTAATATTTGAGGGAATAATGAATGGATGTTAAAGTATTTTAAATGGCAGTAATTTTTATTTACGAAATGTAAACAAAGTTGGCCTTGAAATTAATTTTGATATCCTTTTCTTTTTTTATCCTTTTTGTGGTAAAACCACGCAAATCAAACCAAGCAAATGAAAGGGATTGTTAGACAAGTCAAATTCACTATGGATCGCTAAGAAGAGTAATCATGCAATATTGCCACATTTCTTACGTTTATCAAACTATAATATATATATCTGTTTTGTTCAAAATTGTAAATTTTTTTTTAAAGAAAGGATATTCAAGGAAATGAAATTCCAATTTTGAAAACAAATTTTTTTCTTTTTTTTAAATTAAGAGCTTTTACTACTTGTAATAGAGAGACCATGCAATGTTATCAATACCACATGGTGATGAATTAATTAACTTTGGCTTATGCTTAGTCACTGTTTCCTGGCAAGACTCAATAGTGTACATTTATAATGCCTAAATATGATGTATGTGTTGTATAAAAGTAGTTTGACACTTTGACTGCCATGTGGTATTTTTTAATTTACTGTCCACGTAAGCCAACCTTTTTTGTCCTCTTTCTTGAGGCCATCTATTCATATTTACACTGACATATTACGAATTTAATCATAGCTGCGCAAATTTGGCAAGTTAACAAACTATGAGTAGTCTCGTACACGGCATTCTAGGCAATAACGTTAATACGGTATTATAACTCCTAGTTGACAGTCAACATGTTAATGGTTCATAAAAACATTGAGAGTGTTTAGTTTTTCAAAAATCTCCTTATTTATGTCGTTTTCAAGCGACCTCTATGTTCGTTATAAGGTTACGTTGAATTAAAAAAATACTTGTGTATGTTTGAAAGTATTATAATTTGTATTTTAGAATTTATCATGATTGTCTTTGGTTTTGTTATCATTTTATATTTATATCTTCTCTATGCTAATTATGTGAATAACATATGAATGTCATCTTTTGCGTTACTATGATCCAATTAAATTTTATAGGAACCATGCAGGAAACATAAAAGTTGCTAATGAAATGTTCACACTGCAATAGTCGATAGGTCAACTTGAATATTTTTGTCGGTAAGAGATGCATAATGTTTGCAAAGCAAACATTAATCACTTGAAATTTAATAAATTGGTTTCAGTCTGAAATAGAACAGCTATATTACATAATATATGTGATTTTTATATAAGGCGGGCTCTGGACCTACAATAACATAATACTTCTATTGAAGAACAGAAGGATAGGTCTATGTGGTGTTGAATAGAAAATATTGTTATTTTCCACAGCAATGTCTCGAGAGGAACGGCAGGAACGAGACTTGGCTCAGATGTCAGGTCGGCGTCGGAACAGCTCCGATTCGGAACAACAACCCTCAGGCTCCAAACGGAAAGAACCAATCATTGCACCCGGAGTAGATGAGAAGTTAGTATATTTCCTTTCTCATTAAATTAGTTTCCAAACTCTGTAACTTCCCAACTTGTTCATAATGAGTATGGGACATCGTTTTTCCAATATATTGCAATTTTCTTCCACTATGAATGCAGACGGTATCGAAGGTTCAACCATAAATGGCAATTTTTAGAGTTCTATAATAAAATGACGAAGGAACTACTATAATTTCTTTATGTCTATCTGTCTGTCCGTCCATCTATCACAGCCTCACAATTTTTTGAAATATTGCAAACAGGTTCTTCATGTAGAAGGTTCCTTTAGTGTGAAGATCCATTTGTGAATTATTAAGTTTCAAGATGAAGTTCAATATATTACGACTCCGTATACTACAATCACAGTTAATTTACATTAGCAATTTCAAAGGATGTGGGCAACCATTTTATACATGTCCCAATTTTGTTATTATCTTACGGCGAACATTATCATTTACAATTACAAACGTTATATTGCTTACAAATATTTTAGCGATGGAACTTACTAGATGAGCTTTGGAAAATTAAAATATTTTACAGAGCACTACGCCCTGGCGACCCAGGTTGGGTAGCCAGAGCCCGTGTCCCCATGCCCTCCAACAAGGATTATGTCATACGGCCGAAGTCTACTAGCGATGTTGAGGTTTCTAGGGTGAGTATTATTTACACATTAATATATTATAAATAAAACCTTATAGCTATAGATATAAAGGACGGTGCTCGAAATGGGCCCACCATGAAGAAATTCAATTATTTTGGTATAATTTCTCATGATTAAAGAACATTGGGTTTAGATTCTGAATTGAATTAAAACATTTTATGATCAGAAAACAAAAAATGATATATTAGGGCCCATTACGAAATATTGAAAACAGGTGATCGCTGGTGCATCTACACCGGCTGCCAGTCGATTTCCATTTACGATATCTGACAGTGTAAAAATGAAAAAAATGAGATGTTAAAGTAGATCACTCGAAAATTGCACTAAATAATATAAGGCGGCACTAAATCTGTACAGCGACAATCTAGTTAAACATTTATCAAATTTTTTCAATTAATAATGAAATGTTTGTTATATATAACTACAATAATTTAATTCTTTCGAATAACATATTTATGAATTGTAGAAAATGTTGTTCAGTGATCTCTGACGGCATAAAACTAATAAACATGAAGGTAAAGCAGAACACTTGAAAGTTGGAACATTGCGCTAGGTGGCACTAATCTTCATAACCATGATCTTATCTTTATTGTATGGTCTTCATTCCCTAATAAGGAGTGTTTGTCAGCAACCATGGCCTATTTTTATAAATATTTAAAACTAATAGAAACAAAATTGTTATTGAGTATCGTCACAATAATTTGAAGCTTTAAAATTATGTAAGTTTCATTTGTGCACAATATTTTATTTGCTGGACCCAAGACCTCTTATAAAATGAGCATGGCTCCTTTATATTGTATGATTGGCAGACAGCAATTAATTATATGAAATAAAATATGGCTATAATAATAAAGCTAAAATATGTTTGTTTGTGTATAAATGTGTGAGAAATAAACCCAAAATCTAGTTTTATTCATTATTGACGATGTTTTTAGGCAATCGGACATATTGTCTGCTTTTATCAGCATAATAAAATTTTTTTCCCATTGCAATACGTAGAAAATTCAAATTTTTGCAATACTATATGATTTCAACCAAAGTGATAAATATTGGAAAAATTAGGATGATTAACAAAATTTAATAGAATCAATGATGCCATAATGAATTCCTATGCCGTTTTAAGTTTTAATAATTACATAAACCATTGTTTCTCAAAAAACTAATTTTCAGCCCCTAAATATAGGGATTCACAGTCCACGGTGGTATATCAGGAAGATTGTACAAAATAATATGTTTTAATAAAGAAAAAGTTTAGTAGAAAGTGACGTATTTTTTTCCCAATGATAAAACAATTAAAATGATTAAATATTTAATTAATAAAAACAGATGTCACTGTTAATTTTTAGTTAATTAACAGTGACATCTGTTTGTTTAATAAGCCACTGTCTTAAACTCAGTACATTAAAAAGTAGTTTTGGAATTCTCCACTAGATGGCAGTATCAATAGAAATTTTAATGAACATTTATAATTTAGTAATACATTTATATTTAAATAATATCGGTGCAAAACAATTAAAGATTTATTATTAATTAATTAATAGTGACATCTGTTTGTTTAATAAGCCAACTTAAACTCACTACATTAAAAAGTAGTTTTGTAATTCTCCACTAGATGGCAGTATCGATCGAAATTTTAATGAACATTTATAATTTAGTAATCCATTTATATTTAAATAATATCGGTGCAAAACAATTAAAGATTTATTATTTAATTAATTAATAGTGACATCTGTTTGTTTAATCAGGCAACTTAAGCTCTGTACATTAAAAAGTAGTTTAGCGACATTAAAGATTTATTATTTAATTAATTAATAGTGACATCTGTTAGTTTAATAAGCCAACTTAAACTCAGTGCATTAAAGAGTAGTTTTCTAATTCTCCACTAGATGGCAGTATCGATCGAAATTTTAATGAACATTTATATTTAAATAATATCGGTGCAAAACAATTAAAGATTTATTATTTAATTAATTAATAGTGACATCTGTTTGTTTAATAAGCCAACTTAAATTTGGTACATTAAAAAGTAGTTTAGCGACATCTGTTTGTTTAATAAGGCAACTTAAACTTAGTACATTAAAAAGTAGTTTTGTAATTCTCCACTAGATGGCAGTATTGATCGAAATTTTAATGAACATTTATAATTTAGTAATACATTTATATTTAAATAATATCGGTGCAAAACAATTAAAATGATTAAAGATTTATTATTTAATTAATTAATAGTGACATCTGTTTGTTTAATAAGGCAACTTAAACTCAGTACATTAAAAAGTAGTTTTGTAATTCTCCACTAGATGGCAGTATCGATCGAAATTTTAATGAACATTTATAATTTAGTAATACTTTTATGTATAATTAATATCAATACAATTTTGCCTTTAAGCTCTTAAAAAAGTTCTTAAAAAATAATAATTTATTAATTTTTCACTACTTCACCAGCAAGTGGCAAAAAAGAAGATGTCTCGATATGAGAAGCACATGAAACGGTTCATCGACCAGAAGAGACTCAAATCTTCCCGGAGAGCCGTAGAAATATCCATAGAAGGAAGGAAAATGGCGCTTTAAGACCCTGACTGATATTCAAACAAATAAACGGTCTGTAAAGTACGACTCTAGTTTCGGTATTTGGACTTACGATTAATATTGCCACGGTTTAAGGTAATCTTTCATCTCGCTCCAATCGGGGGTACAAGAGTGAGACGATGAATATCGTAAGGAGGTACGAAACAAGCAATATTGTGAGGGATTCGCCTATGAGCACATTCTGAATGGTTGGAAGGTATGTTATGTACTTGAAAGATGATGATTGAACACCCTATTGGCCTGAAATGTATAGAATAAAACATGTTTCAGTTGGCAAAGCATTACAGTCGTTTCTGAAACAGATTAATGTAATTGTTAATTTTGCATTATAAGCTGATATCCATTTTTGTTTATTTTGCATTTTCTAAAATGCATTTTTAATGTTCTTCACACTTTGAAAATAATTACTGATATAGTTCATCCCGCACATAGTAAATATATTGGTTTCCTAACAACTTAGCAAACATTTTTAATTGAGAATAACGACAAATTTAATTGTACACTATCAGTAAACATTTTTAGACCACTTTAATAATTTGTGTTATATTTCTAGACCACTTTAATAATTTGTGTTATATTAGAATTGAAATATTTAATAAAATGACAAATATAATAAATTTAAAAAATATATATATCTGTATACAATTACAGTGAAGATAATACTATCCTAAACTTCCATCGATCTTTGCGCAATCACTTTTACAGAAGAGGATGCATCCTTGCTATAAGTTTTTATATGGTTTCTGGTGAAATATTCTCCGCTGATTACCCTTTCACAGAGGAAGACCTCTGCATTTCCAAATTTTTAAATCATTTCCTCTTATAAAAGTTTAATGGATTGAAATTCATTGATTATTACGGTAATATTAATTATCCAAATTTCCGCCCTTAGGCCAGTAAGATCACAGTTTAAACCACTGGTGGCATTTAAAACAATGGTATAATCAAAATTTTGCAAGCCGGTGACGGTTTGACTTCATTGAAAGTTTAAACTGTAGATTATTTTTACAGGTGGGACTGGATGGATTAAACTCCTCTTTGCAGATTGCCAATATGGCCTCCCGGCAATCAGCTGTTACGTTTCTGTCATTGTACCGAACTGTCATTTAGTAGTCATATTATTTACGAGGTTGTTTTAAAAATTTTTAATAAGTTATAATATTATTAGAGATACATGATTAGTTAGTAGGTTTACATTATTGATTAATCAAAACCAAACAAATGGTGATTCTGATGAAGGATTTGTGTTATTATTGAATAGGTTAACAATCAGTTACAATTTTTGGAATAACAAATGCAAATTGCGTTAAAATTTCAGTCTAACTCCCACAAGTTTAAAACAGATATATTCGTAAAAAAATGTATTCACTAATGAAATAATCACTGACAATTAACTATTTTGAAATCTATTTCCTGTATTCCAATATAATAAAGCAGTTAATTAGTCAAAAAAAGTTAGTTTTGCAATTTAAAATTAAAAATAACTAAATTTAGCTAAATGAAATTACCTTTTGGACGTAATCGACAGATTAAATCTCGGATTTGGTTGACAGTCGCTTTAAACTATTATTGATCTTATAGCCCTAAGAAATGTTTGTAATTGTTACTTCGTTGCTTTACGAACCAATTGCTAATTAAACGTAGACCAGACGGAGATGCATTTTGTCAATTTTTATTAAGCTGCCCACATTATTGCTGGAGAAGCAATCCGAGATTGTAACACCTTTTATGGTGCTATGCTCATTTTGCTTTATATGGAAGATTGTCATGACAATAAACCTTCTCAAAATGATCAATAGTTCAATGTACACTTATTGCACAAAGATAATGAGATGGTCAATTTTATGGTTCTCAACCTATAAATGTATGTATGTCTTGCATGAATTTTATGGAAACAATAATATATTTTATAAGGAAATACATTTTAGTGTTTTTGCCGACGAATTAAACTTTTAGCTGACAAGATTTATCAAAAAACAATTGTTAATCGGACAATTTTAAATTCAGTGGTTTTTGTTTCAGTGCAAATGGGTTAACAAATAAAATTATGAAATTAGCTACTTACTACCACCAAACTATCTGCAAGACAATTTGCTTAATCTATATATGTGTGTGCGGATGTGTATGTGTATATATATATATATATATATATATGAATATATACACACACATACACCCACACGCATACATATATATATATATATATATATATATATATTTCTCTTCTAGCCTTTATAGTGCCATGGTTTTTTACTCATATATACTTAAAAATGCCAAAGAAATCGTTTGTTTTTCATGTCATTTACCCTTGTCTCGAAAAAAACTGCATCTCTTCCAAAAATTATCCAATTTTAATAATTTTTTTTGTGTTTTCTTAATAAAAACTTGTACAAGGATAGTAAAATACAAAAAAATTATGGAAATATACATTGTGAACAAAAATTATAACAAAAACTGAAATCAAGATCTTATTTTCGCAGTCCGGTACATCCTCCGTATCAGCAAAATAATTGTTATCGTGACTATTATCACTATCATTCAAAATTTGTATTACGCCAAATTGAGAGCGCACCACAACGTCACTCCCACTATCACTTTCTCCCCAACTTGAAAAACGATAATTTTCGAAAACTCGAATTATTTTCGTATTCCGACATTATGGGTTAAAAATGTTCTTTTCCTGGATCCTTTTTATATTGTAATTACTAATAATATTATAATTTGAACTTTACGTAACACGTAGAAAGATAAAAAATTAGCAATGCGTGCGAGCGACCTCCCCTACCGTGCGCTAAACAGCAACTGATTTTGTGAGCGTCATCGCGCTTCTGGCAAATTGTACAAGGACAATATAATACAAAGAAAATTATGGAAATATATATTGTCAACAAAAATTGTAACAAAAACTGAAATCAAGGTTACATAGTATTTTCGCAGTCCGGTACATCCTCCGAATCAGCAAAATAATTGTTATCGTCACAATTATCATTATCACTCAAAATTTGCATTACGCCGAATTGTGAGCACACCACAATGTCACTCCCACTATCACTTTCTTTACAACTTGAAAACGATCATTTTCACTCGAATTATTTTCATATTCCGACATTATGGGTTAAGTGCTATGCACATTTACTGGTGCGATTGGTACACTGCCAGGAAACAGGCACGCACTGATATCTGTGGTTCAAGCTTAATTAATATTCAGGTCATTGTAATTTTTCTCACGATGATCAATTATATTGATTGTAATTATATTTTAATGCTGTAGGTGTAGTTGTTATATATACATATAACATTAACTTTATGACAAAAAGTATCTGGTAGGAAGTTGAATGCAATGAATTTCAGATGATATCATTTCAAAGAACATATATAGATAACTTTTCAGCATGATGATGGTTGATTTTCCCTTTGAAATGGAAATAACGTTTGTTACTGAGAAGTCTAGTAAACAATATCGATATTCTCTGAAGAATGCTTGTTAATTGTTATACCTGTAGCGTGATGTCAAATAATAGTCAAACAATTAGACTTTCAGTTTGAACATCTAAAATTATTACGTAATTTATGACTACCGAAATGTAAATATTAAGAGACGTAATGGCTATGAAAGTGCAAGCAACGAAAAAAGTACGTAACAATTGGAAAGTGTAGCAAAAATTTATTTTGGTCAAAAACATAATTTTACGTTCTAATTTTTTTGCTACAAATAAAACAAATGGGTCAAAATGTAATATAATACTTCCTCCATATGTAGCAACATGAAAGATAATAAATTATTGAATTAAAAACGGCGTATTTTTTAGTAATAATTGTCATATAACTTCTCTATTGATTGACTATTTTCAATGTTTTTCTTGCGACAAAATAATTTATTATTTTAAAATTATTTGCTTTAAAAATATTTAAAGAGAATTTACAATCAATTTATTTCTTTTTTTATTTGTTTTGAAATTGTTGTACAGGACGTAAAGTCACTCAAGCGGACGTTTAATTTTTCAAATGGTCTTAATTTATTCCTATGCAGAATTTCTGCGCTTTTGTCTGCCGCCCTTCTGCGCTTTTGTCGTATTCAACTTTACACCGGCATAACAATATTATTCATAAAATTCTGTATTTTACAATGATATTGCTCGTTGTAAATAAAATATTCTTACGTAATCTGAGTTTTAGTCACAATAGATAAACGTAAGGTTGCTGCATGTTGAAAATTATATTGTTTTATATTGTTATTTAACAAAAATAGATTTTTCATAAAAAGCAACGCGTTGTATTCAGGCCAACAGGGACATGGAATATGATTATTGTACAGCAGAAAAGGATTTTGCAACATTTTTTAAAATATTTATTAGTTATCGGTAAATAACGATAAAATTTAGGACTTCAAAGGATTCAAATCAACAAAAAAAAAATTTCTAAACTATTTAAAATATTTTTATGGTCCACTATATTCATCACTTGACTATGGCGTGAAAAGTGTTAATTATAAATTATATAATTAATTTTTTACGCATTTATCGGTGCAATATCTTAATTCTGCATTGGACGATCTTGCCAAATTGTACTTGCTTTCTTTACTGATATATAGATTCTAAATCTAAAAGGCTTAAAAAACCTAATTGTATACTGCCTATTTGAGATATTACACGAGATACATTTAAAGCTATGTAAATTAAAAGACATTTTGATGAAATTCACTTTTGTTTTATCATTCACACTTTTGGTCATCATTAAAATACAACTTTTAAGTATTATTGACAGATCTAAAAATGTTGCCATATATATTTTAACATTTTCTTTTTTAGATGCTTCTGTCCAGTTCTTTTTAAATATGGAATTAAATTAATTATAATTTATATTATAGTTTGAAATGTGCAAATGGAATGTTTCCACTTTTTATTTTTTACTCTCTTCTTGATGTTGTCTATTTCACTACGTTCTTGCGTAACTCCTCATAATTTCAAAAATTATTGTTTAGGATTTTTTTAACACTTTAAGGATTGTTTAAATGTGTATATTAGTGAAAGATTTTGAAATTTTAGTTTTATGTGAATTCTGAAAGAATTTGAATTTTTAATGATAATTTAGGGAAGAAAAATTTGATTGTCTATATATATTGTATTTATAGTCTATTTGAGAAATCAAGACAACACTTGACTTTAAAATTTTTCTTACATAATGAAAAATTGCTACTATCGCAGTGCAACAATTTAAATCACAATCAATTTTAATTGTGGTACAGGCAATAATATTGACAGCTGTGAACGGTATTGCCATTGAAAAAAATGTTTTTGGATGGCCTTTATATTATAGTGACATTGGGAAATGGATGGTATTGCCGACAGATAAAAGGGTTCTTTTTTTAATGTAACCTTCAAACAGTTCACAAAATTTAAGTATGAAGCAAAAAAATTACATATAGACAATTTTTTTAAAAGGTAAATTTAAAAAATGATGTTTTTAACTTTTCTACAGTATTACTAGAATTTCATATTTTGATGTTTACTAATACATACTGTGCGATTAAGTGGCATATATGTGTTTTGACTGTGGGTTTGACATTGCCTGACATATTTTCTGCATAACACAATTTTTATTTTTAATGAAGGAATACAGCTAAATATTTTAATCCACCTATGTCTTGCTTATAAGCACCATTATCTTCTGGAATCACATTCACCATGACCGCAATCTATACAGAGGGGTAGGTGTGTCTTTTCTCGTAGAGTTTACTTTTAAGTACCATTTTGTTGTGATGTTTTGATCTTATGCGAGCCAGGAGTTATTGAATAGAAAAAAAAATACTTTGAAAAGCATAGCTTAACCAGGTAAAGTTTTAAAGTGATTTTTGTGAAATGAATATCTTGTTCCTAATTAGGCCTGATTTAATTTCCATATGTAATGTTCTTTGTTTTTAAATCAAACTATGTCGACGCTCAGAATGCACAGTAAGCAATGTAAGTCTAAACTAATTGTAAGTTTTTTTTATGAAAGCATACTTGGCAAGACGTGTAAACGTGCTGACAGTTTGAATTGTTTTGTGTACAGACAGAATGTGTTATATATAATTGTGATGTAAATTTTACAATTTAATTATAAATAATGAAATAAATATATAAAATAAAAAAGTGGTATTTTATTTACAAATATTTTTGTTATATTCATGCAAGATTGATATATTCTTTGTACCATGGGCAAATTGTAGTCGAAACAAATACAACGCAAATAAATTTACACAATATGCAGTATTCGTAATTTTCACAAAATTATTATTCTTATGAAAAATTAATTTCATTATGAAAAATTATTTTTATATAAAATTGTTTAGATTAATTAGTAAACTGCTTCGTAATAATTAGATGGCAAAACAGACTTGTCCAACTAGTATTTGACAGATTATAAATATTTTATCAAGGATCATGTCCAAAAGCAGAGGCTTGTTCACGCCTTATTTATCTGCATAACCACCTTCATGAGATTCAGTAGACAGTCTACTTTGTGTAGCGAACATAGACTTAATATACTACAAAGTATATTAAGTCTATGGTTACGATTTACTGATACATTCTCGACTTTTAATCACAAAGTACGGGTAAGTTTTTAATTTCGTAAGTTTTTAAATTTTCAAAACCTTTGAGATATCATGTCATGAAACAGCGCATGTTTTAAATTTTTAATATGTATAGGTTTAACCACTTTTGGGATTAGAGACAAAAATTTATAAACAGCTGTTTATGATTAAGTATTGTATAGATAAGAAAATGCACTATGGTATAAATATTTGTTTTAAAATTGCAGATAGACACTTCAATTTTAATTATATATGCAGGTTAAACAATCGCTTAAGAAACATTCCCATCAAGCACTAAATACAAGTCCTGTTAAATAATTTGTAAATGAAAAAATATGGGATAAATTTATGAAGAGTTATGATCTATACACATAAATATATATATTTGTATACAAATTGCATTGCAGGTTAGCATTCAATGGCTCTGATGATGTTGGTGGCGTGCGTTGCCTTAGCAATTAGAAGTAGCTTGCCCTGAACATCTGACATATAACATCACATATTTATGAATATTTAAATATATTTAATTTATGTTACTTAGGCGAAGTCCGCAACTAAAGCGTAATTAAAACGAAGAAATTGAATACTACCACTGCATGCAATTTTAAATTAGACTATGAAGTCACAAAAGTTTTCTATGAGAAACTAAAGTTGATTACATCATTTTTATGCAGCTGATTTGTAGCACGAAGGCAAACTGGCAGTTCTCAGTTCACGGTTATCTCAGAACTAAATAATCCTATGTATTGCTGTTACGAGTGCATCATATATTGGTTGACTGTAAGAGATTGCTCTTGTAGCATTAAGTTCGTTATGTGTATCAATTAGATGCATTAAAGTAGATAAATATATAAATATACTGCACACACGCGCAGAATCATTGTGATATATAATGATGATCTGTCCTCTCATTCTCTGATCATCATTCAGAGTAAAAAACTGAAAAGTGTAAAAATGGCTAATTTTCCATTTTATAAATATACCTATTTAGTCAATGAATTTAACTCACCGAATTAATTATTGTTTCTTTTTTGAGTTTATGTTATTTGTTTATTATGGTGAATGTGCATTTTCATACTGGTTTCTTTGTTGCTTCAGTATTTTTAAGCGAGATTTTCCAATTTATATTTTAATGAAAAAAAAATATAATTGTGAATGATAAGCTGAAGACAATTCCGAAACTAGAAGTTCCTAATAAATGTACTGAAGGCCATTTTCATGTGTGATAAGTACTTTTGCTTAGCCAGATGTATTTTAAACAAAATTTTGCAATGACCTTGGTGATAATTTCACTTTTTCTTTCTATCAGCAAAAGAATATGTATAAAAACAATGTACTTAACGAAAAGAATAAAAAAAATTGATGTAAAAGGGCTTTTACTGTGTAGAAAAGGCCATCAAACATCACATTTATAACCTCTGTTCACATAATCGAAAATATATTGTTTGAATGGAAAATAGTTATCAAGCAAAATTTTTTATTATAGAATAACGCGAACTTAAATTATTTTTGGAAAATATATTGTTAATATATTAATGTATATTTTTTCATTTAATAAGCAATAAACAGTGCGATTTCCATTGGCGTTAATCAGCATAAGTTCAAATTTATGTACTTCGACAAATTCTGATAAATAGCGTTATAGCAGGATGTCTAGAGAAATATTTAATAACGTATTAATGCAAAGCGTGGATGTAGTGTTTCTCATAGTGTTTTCGCGGTTCATTATTTAATACCATTCGCTTTCATATATGTGCCTATGCAGTTTTTTTACCAAAGGTCATTGACAATGTTGAATTAGTTAGGAAGTGAAGCAAGGAAGCATAAAATTGGTAAGAATCAGGTTGGTAAAAAGTTTTATAAAAAGACTTGATAACAATAAAATAAAAATATACATACATATGAATGTAAATATTTTCTTTATATGTGACTCTTTAGTCATTTGCCCTGCATGTTCCAAGCCCCAAAAAGCAATGGTTGACATTTGGTTTGTAATGTACATTCACACTACAGGTTAGCCGACAGTGTGACGAGAACAGAATTGCTTTAATAAATCTATTTCATATAAATTCAAGCGCATCAGCTGCGACACACTATTGTAACATAGCATCCCTTATTTGGCTTCACAAATGTAGCATGGTGTAAAATCAAGTGTTATAAATATAAGCAGTAGTAGGAAACATAAGAATTTTTAAAAATCTTTATGCATTCAAGTTACATAAAATAAATTAACTATTTTGTATAGAAAGATTCAGAGTTTTATGTTCATTATTTCTATATACACTTTTACATGGACCTTATAGTGGTTATTAGAGCTGTTATGAATGAAATTACAATTGGAATCAACGTACTTTAACATTTCTTTATATCTAAGTATTATTTTTTGCAAATAGATTTTACTTATATTGTACGGACCTTACTCACATATTGTTTTTCCACTACTTTATATAATACTTGCATCTTTCAAGCAATATGTTGTTTTAGAGCATTTGATATTTATATAACTCTTTCTATTACTAATATGTTGTTTTAGAGCATATTTCAAATTCGCTCAATCTACGGAATTTTAAAAAGATTAAAGAAAAACAAATGAAAACCATCTTTTTAAATAAGTCCCCATAATTACTTAAAAAAGTTAACTTATTCGTGGACATATTCAAATTATGCAGGCTGCTAACCCGAAAGCAGTTCCTAATAATCTGACATAGCTAACAAAAATTCATAACGTGGTACAATTCTGGGTAAAATGGCCAGTCCGATAAGGTGGACAACCGAAATATTTTAGGAATCTTTCACTACACACCTCTAGCCAATACCAGTAAACAATGAATACTAATACATACCAGCTACTGCAAACCACAGAATATGCTGCAAACGTTCTTTCTAAGGAATAAGTAAACATATTTTAACTTGAAATTTTCACCGATTTGACTTTTTAGTTACTCGTTATGACCAGGTTCAATTTTTTTATATTTTCGTTAAATATAATCGCATACTAGTAACGTAATGCCAAAATGAATAATAAATTAGTGATTGAAGCCAGATTTGATACTAATAACGTAACCTCAAAATCAGTACGAAATTAGTGAAAGCAGATTGATTTGAATTTTCTACGATTAAACAAAATTATTAAGGTGATATAACCATATTTATTTAGAATTTTATGCGTATTTTCACACAAAAATGATAAATTATGTGATTCTACGCCACGGTATGAAAATTTGAACGCTCACGGTAATTCCCACACAAATTGGTATACATTAGAGGACCGCTATGACCAAAATAAAAAATGACAGGAATATTAGGCTCAAGTTCTAGCAGAATAATTTAGTGTTATTAGAAAAAGAGCCAAACAAATGGTTACGTTTTGATAACGTATCCTTATTTAAGTGACCAACTTAAGTTTACATAGAATAAAGTGGTCAATGATAAAATTTTATTATTTAATGTAGATTTCATCAATATTATATTTACGTTAAGTATAATTTCAGTCACTTTTTTTTTAAATTTGAAGGACATAAATGGTTTTAGAAAAAAACATGTCAATATTACCCTGAGTTACCTTGAGTTCAGTATTTTAACATTACAACCGGATTGTAATACCAGCTACTAAGAAGCAATTACAGAAACAATTCCTAGCACTCAAGTTGTAGAAAAAGTAACTGTCAATTCCTCTAACGTCAAAACAGTATGTATTTTAAGTCTTAATCAATAGGTTGATTAATAATGTAAACAAATATTTCTGTAAATAAGTTTGTAATTATTACTTTCGAACTATAATTGACTATTCTGTAGATTAGTAGTTATATGGAATGTCTTGACATTAACTGGGTTATTGATTGACTAAAGCCGGCATTATATTCGAAATGTTATTGTAACCTGAAAACTTGTTATATAAATAATTTTTGTTTATTTTTACGGAAGCATGTGATATATTCTTGTTTTATGAATATGCTTAACATTGCTTAAAGTGAAAGTGTAAAGTGATACCAGTGCGAAAGAAGTTTATTCAATATGGAAAGACCTAGGTTTATGAAGCCGGGTAACTATAGTTTGTGCTATTTTTGTATATAGGAATGACTTTAATTATGATAGAATTTAATATGGAGTCTCCCAATAAAGGTGTTCTATTTTGGAAAATTTATTTCAGGCTTAGATGTGAAGCCTCACATGTTATAGTTTACCTAAATATTTTATTAATCTTGACTAATGACGGTATACATTTATGCTAAAGTTAGACGATTCCATGAAGTGCAAAAATTGTTAAGATGTTGCACGGTTACCGAAATGAATGTACCATTTGCCAGACACTGCGAGTTATATGAAATTTTTAATGTAGGTTCCAGTAAAGACTAAAGTTGCCACATTTGATGTAGTGCAAAATTTGTTAAGATGTTCCACGAAGTGCAAAAATTGTTAAGATGTTGCACGGTTACCAAAATGAATGTACCATTTGCCAGACACTTTGCGAGTTATATGAAATTTATAATGTAGGTTCCAGTAAAGACTAAAGTTGCCACATTTCATGTATTGAGTGTCCACTAAAGTATGAAAAATCTCAACTTCATCCCAAAAAGTTACTATTTTTTTTATTTTGATCCAGTGGAATGGTTGGCCTTTAATTTTTCAAAGATAAACGAGGAAAGTTTATGACTGACAGTGGCAAAAAGTATTGAGTAATGAAATTTTTTTTATTATTGAAGATTATTGGTAGCATCAATTGGAGACTTCCCTAATTGGTTTCAACGAGACAATTTCGTATCAGAATGTGCATGAAACAATTGATTTATCAAAAAAGACGTTTGAAAGTTTTGTCAATTTAGTATACTGGCTCTTAAAAGCTTTGGATTATTTTTATCGGGTTATGGATTATGTTTATGGGGTAATGTTGGGTTCATGCCAATAGCCAATACACCAGAAATATTAGAATATATAAAGGACATTTTGTTTATTTGTTTACATTGTTAATTAACCCATGAGCCTTTGTGACATTCAGGCATTTTTATGTGAAATTGTCACAAAATTGGAAATCGTGCACTATCAAAGTCACTGTGATAATTTGCCTGAAATATTTTTTAATGTACCTCAAATAATAATATACCTCTAAATAAAAATAAATTTAAGCCATTCACTGACTTAACTTCTTTTATTCAATTTAAAAAATAGGAGATCTTATTGG
Organism: Druceiella hillmani; assembly: GCA_039881145.1. Taxonomy (NCBI): domain Eukaryota; kingdom Metazoa; phylum Arthropoda; class Insecta; order Lepidoptera; family Hepialidae; genus Druceiella; species Druceiella hillmani. Next base: position 5,281,139 of record JAYKKI010000013.1, read on the forward strand.
AAAACCCTTCATAATTATTTATGCGGACACTAAGTCAGATTTAGAAACATGCCGTCATAATTCGGAGGCGGTGTGGTGGAAGAAGATTAGAAGTTCTTCCACCTGCCGAACGATGCTTCCCCCTTCAGAAATGCAAAGGTGTTGATAAATTTAAAGTTCCATAACCATACTGTGTTCGATAAAATATAATGCTCAAAAACTTATCGGAACCTATTGGGAAGACTCACAGAGTTGTTTATTAAAATAATTACTAAGTTATGTTACTTTAGGTTAGGTTAGGTTTTGCTGGGTTATGTTGGGTTAGGTTGAGGTAGGTTAGGTTAGATCAGATTCAATTAGATTAAGTTGGTAATCCAACAACTAATGTTGGGGTAACTTAGTTTGGGATATGTTATGTTAGGTTAAGTTAAGTTACGTTAGGTTATCTTAAGATGGGCTAAGATTTAACTGAAAATTTATCTTAACCCATTGCATTTGCAGGCTGGTCCAAATTTTCAAGCATAACATATAGTACTCCAAACAGATAATTTTTTTAGTTAATTATCCTAGAAGTTAAGAGCATTGCTCTAGAACTTCATGGATTTAAATCTTGTATAAAGGCAAATTTAAATTAAAAACATAAATTTTCCTATGATAGATGTATAATATATTAAGATTGAAAATTGGGAGCACTCTACTATGAAGTTTCTTAATCACAAGTCTACTGTAAATCCTTGTTTCTTTTAATTTGTTTGTTTTTTTATTTTATTCAAACACATTATTTTACCTCAGTAATGTCTAAGAAACAATAAGTAAGAAGTAGTGTCTAAGAAAAAATATTTATTTTGTAAGCATTAAATGTATATAATATAATATTATAATAAACACTTAACAAACAATATTATAATAAATAGTATAATAAACAGCATTGAATAAGCTGTAAACATGAATCTCCATATTGTCAGTAAGAATAACTCAATAGGAATCTTAATCTTTTATTAAATTATGCGGATGTGGCATCTTGTGTATAATTGGATGTGGCATCCAAACTAAATACGAAAGTGTTAATTTGAAATTCATATGAAATATTTGGATAAATTTCATATTACTGTCATATGTATCTTTTGTGATGAATAGATGGAATATATGAAATGAATGTCATATGTATCTTTTGTTTTGAATATTAAATTAGTGAATATTTCATTAGATATTCTTATAGTTATTATATCCATCTCAATTCCTTTTTAAATTTTTTTAACCGTTTTTTCTGCTGATTTTTTTTAATTGAAACTTATTTTTATTGAAAAAAAAGTGAGAATAAATCAATGGCATTTTACCAACATATTATTTCACCCTAACTCCACCTATTGGTCAATTTATATAAATACCTATTTCCATAATGCTATCTGTGCTGTTTGTTGAAATAAATGTTGCAATTTAGGCTATGGACAACAGATGGTGCTATTCATTATTCTTGTAACTTAAAACATATATCTTAAATATGTTTTAAGATATTTAATTATTATCCTTAAATGGTTGTATATTTATTATGTATTTATGTAGTCTTAATATTTAATTATAAGACAGTGTTAGTAAAGTTGACATATCATATAGTGTTAATAGTAAAATATATATTTTGCAGCAAATATGTGTAATCAGTTAAAAACCGTAATTTATTTTAAAATACCAATAAGTCTACAGATCCCTAGACGTTAGGTCTTATGTTTTCTACTGATCATGTATGCCAGAAAAAATGTCTTATCTGAAAGCATAGCTTAGCATAAGCATATTTTATAAAGCTAACAATTAATGTAATAATTGTTCATCATCTTTGTGATGTCATTATGAGTGGGCCAGATACTTTTAGGATATTTTTGAAATTATAAGTACCAGAAGAAAACACTGACAATGTGGTGACATCATATACAGTAGACAATTTAACCAGAATTATATAAATCTGTTATTACTGGTTGTTATGATTTATAAATTCAAAGAGATGTTTTAATTAATAATAAAAGAAAACGTGAAGAGTAGGTAACAGAAAGCACTACTATTTACAAAATTAAAAAATCGGAAACAAACGTTTGGAACAGGAAAACATATTCAATGAACAAGTTATTTATTTTTTATCAATATTCTTTAAAGAAATCATGAAATTAAATAAACACTTTTGCTGCTTGCAACATAAAAATCTTCTAATAAAAAAATAACACAAAACAATTATCTTCTAGAATCAAATACTTAAAACCACATTGCAAATTAAAATGAAACATATAAAATATGAAAATATTTAAAAATGATACTTTTAAAATGATTTAAAATATTAATGCTCATAGATATCCATAGGTGTTATAAATTTGGAGAATACTTGATCACTATTGGCAACAATATTAGTGTCCCTATTTTTTCAAGAGAACTTAAAATTAAATAAGCAGCTCTTGCTGTTTGCAACTTAAAAATCTTCCAATAAAATAACAACTCAAACAATAGTCTTAATAATCACATTGGATATTAAAGTGAAATATATTACAGTATAAGTTCTTTATAATGACATTCTTTATAATGGAAAACTGTCTATAACGTAAACAGTGCTTGATTATATACACCGATTCATCCGTACACCGATTCATGTTTCAGAAACATATGTAAATTTCAAGAAATTGGCTATCAATCTGGCCACTATGTTTGGCTCCACATATTTATGCGAATCATCATTCTCAAAAATGAATTTTTTAAAGAACAAATATCGATCGAGATTAACGGACGCCCACCTTGAAGACACACTTCGCATTTGCTGCTCTCCTCGTAAGCCACAATATAAAAAACTAGCTCAAGATCGTCGATGCAATTTTTCCCATTAATTTTTAGATTTTTTAAAATTATTACCTAATATTACTAATAATGTTGTAATAATAAACATATTAATATAGTAATATTATTGTATTGTATTCAATAATTGGTTAAATAAATAATTTGAAAGCAAAATAAACTTCTCATTATCAGCTTTTTTTGGACTTCGATAAAATTTTTCAACACTATCCGGACTCCACTTAAAACTACTTGCCGACCCCTGGCTTAGAGCATGAATATCATCCAGCGTTCATCAGTTTTTCATGCGCTTATGTCAATCAATGAGGTATTTCGAGAGGCGCCAAATCTTGATATTTTTTCTGGTTCATTGACCGCTTTAAGAGTGCGATTATGGTGCTTGGTAATTTTTTGGTTATTTCTCCTGTTAAAAATCCGGTAAATCTTGGTAATTTAATGATTACTTAGTTTTAGGTTTAATTTGAGTTACTGTATGTTTTTCTGTTTTAATAGTTATTATTTATGTTATTATGTTTAATGTAGTGTTTGTATATGACCAGCACCTAGTTGGACACGGAGTTTTATGATAAATACATAAAAAAAATAAATAACATTTATGGACGGACATGATTAATGATTAAGATTCTTTGTTTAACTAAGGAACCCAACAATTAGCTAGAGGTAATTCAAGTAGATAATGATATTTATGAACTCAACAGGACAATGAAGTAAATGAAAATCAAAACTTTACTTCCAGGCAATGAACAACTTTACCCGTCATACTCTTCGAAAACCCGTAGCGCCGATTTGGAAAATCAAATCATACTCCCAACGACTGACCAGCAGAAACTGAGCGACGCCGATGCAGAAACCACTTTTGTTTATAACCGCCATCACAATCTTCCATTGGAATCGCAGCGGCAGAAGCTTCCAATATTCCAGTACAGGAACCACGTGCTGTTTCTATTAGAACGGTACCAGACTTTGGTGCTGGTTGGCGAGACTGGATCAGGGAAATCTACGCAAGTGCCTCAGGTAAGTGTATGTTTTTATTAGAATTGCTTTGTCTTTTTACTGGCGGTGTCGTTCAGCACATTATCTGTTTAGGGGGTGGAACTTTGTTTATAAATTTATTTCCGATATGTGTAAGAAAAAAAGGCTTCAATTTTTAAGGTTTAAAATCTCAACCTTATGTAAATTTTTAATTTAAGGTTGAGAATCTTAGATTTTATTAAAAATGCTGGTCATATAATTCTGTATAAGGATATACACTGAATTAGTATTCTCATACATGTATTTTAGCACCCATATAGACCAATAATATTTATGGAGAAAACTGTTTTGGGGGAATATTGGGACCATCGACTGCAAATGAGGTAAAAACATTGATTCAGGAGCGAGTAGTTAATCATTAAAATAAATAAGTTTAGAAAGATAAATACTAAAAAAAAATTTGTGTTGCACATATGATATATTAGTGCATACAAATACATTCAACGAATTTGTAATATTTTTGCAATTACATACGAAATGCACTGCTCAATAAATATATACATTTGTCTAAAGAGAAAATATACGTCTCCATTATAAACGTGTACTTTGTATACTGAGTATACCTCGAGCGCACGAGAGAGGGAGTTTTTTTAATTCTATTAATAAATAATATTTTAGTAAAATAACATGCGTATTATATTAAGTTATACTAGCGTGACCCGTGCGAAGTCTTCGCATTATTTATTCCATTATGAAGCTCAGATGACAGATCAAACAAATATTTTACTAAAATTGACATATAGAGACGCAAGTATCAAAGGCATTGAGCTAAAGCGCCACTTTATTTATACGTGAGTGGATTTGAAATTAAACAAAAATTTTACCGACCGTCAATCATATTGACGTTGAGCCGTTAGATGGCAGCATTGTTGTTTTGTGTATATAATTTTAATAATTAATTAATTTGCAAAAACAATAGCAATAATAAATTTTTTAGTTGTGGATGCCGGTAGAGCAAGCAATTATCTATAAAATGATATATAATTTATGTGGATTAGTTGTGAGGTTTTTTCTAAAAAGGGAGAGTAACATCTTAACCTTAGCGTATTAATATATATGATGATGATTAAATATTAATGAAAAATAAAACGTCATTCTTGAAACAATGCATTCTGTGTTTGACAGTGAACTCAGCGTCACCAACCCGAGCGTGACGGCTCAGTTCCATTCACTGATCAGAAAAAGTTTGCACATTACTAAAGAAGAAAAATTATAAGAAATAATTTATTTGGAAAGTAGCAAAGAAATAATGGGAAATTATGGGAGTTACCATGCTTTACGTCGAATGTTGATATATATTACCCATATTAAAACCAAACCATTACAATACATTTTGAACGAAAAATTAGTTAACAACCCATGGTGGGTTGTTAACTAATTTTTTTTCAAGAGTAAAATCGGCCGGATATTACTCAATCAAGATCTTTATCAATATCACGTTAATTGACTGCTACTCATGAGGTTTACACAACATTAAATAGAAGAGAATTTAAAATCGGTGTATCTGTCCAAAAGATGTGAAAAAATGAACACAAATAAAAATCGATTCACACTGATCAGGTTCAGAAAATGATGAATGACCTGCACAAAACTCTCCACACGCTATGTGAAGTGTGCCATTATTAGCATCCATTATAAAATGCCTAATGGATAAACCAATTTTATTTTAATTTTTAACATATAATCAATCATCAAAATGAATTAACCTGCAAATATTTGTATGTTAAATCTTCAAAGTTAAGTAATGACTCCGATTTAAATGACATTTAAAAAAAGATAACTTGACACCTAGAGAAGGACATGGGGCATGTGATTTCATTATAAATTCAATATAGCATATGTTCCAAGACAGAGGATTAATTTTTTATTCATTCGGAATTGGCAAGCAGAAAACCAGACAACAGCAAATATAAAAGGTATTAGTTAATATAAATTGTTTACTAAGTGTCAGTACAAAGTGTCACACAGCTAAATTAGTAATGGAATAAATGATTCAGTAAGAAAGAAACAATCAAATATAAATAGCATTCATGAAGCAAGGATTCATGACCCTTTTATTTGAAAACTTTCACATAGTGATATTTATATTTATACCAGTCTTAGGCGATACAAATATTTTGCGATACTGAGTACGACGAGTACGAGTAACGGTGACAGACATCAGCAACAAAATACTCGGCGAGTATGGGCGGGATAATTCCGTTATGAGAGGACTATATTAGAAATCGATATAGACTTACAGTTGCAGATGATGTGCAATAAATCTTGATTACTATTTATTATGAACGATTCAATGCTCATATCTTTTATTTTTACAGAAAAAATTAGCGGAAATTCTTAGCATTTTTAAATAATACATTTTTAATAAAATATTGTTTCATACTAGGTAGTATGAAACAATATTTTACCCTACTACCATAAATATTTATGGTTTTAGGCTTAGGACTGGTAACTAAATTATTCATTTGGGATAATAATTTAGATTAGTATATTTAAAAAATGAGTCACGTTATGTACAATAATTACTTTTAATTTCAAAAAATGGATCACGCTATAGATGGTCCTTTTTTATCATGTAATTTAAAAAATGGATTACGTGATTTTTTACGGTCTTTAATTTAATTATTTCTGAAATCATTTTATGTTTGATTTTTTTGCGTCGTTTATGATTTTAAGTTTTTTTTTCATGTTTGATGTGCTTTAATGTTCGATAAAAATTTAATTTTAAGAATAATTATTATTTGTGATTTTGATTTTTTTTTTGTTGTAAAAATAAAATTTATTCTAATTTTCTATGAGCACTACAAAGTAATCACACTCACCTGTTCCAATGGAAAAACGGAGAATCATTAGACTTAAAGAGCACCGTAACTGAAATCCTTATTTTAAAATACTAATACTGGGCGTATTGAGTAAATATTTGTCCGCAAACTGCGAAGTGTGAAGCAATACTTAATGTAATGAGTAAAACGAGTACACAAATATGTTTAACATACTCGTATTATATACTCTAAAAGTATTACAACTTATGAGTACTTAGATATTCGGTTTGTCCCAATTTCGTATACGTCCTAGAAATAAAGAACGATAAAACATGCGTACAATATGTGTGAATGAAATAACTATAGCTACCTAGGGTTATGTTGTAACCTGATCATAAGGTAACCATTGTATGAACATCCGGTTGGCCATACCATACAAGTATTTATGACACCAAGTATTTTGTATTTTGCATACCAAGTACATATTTTGATCTGAGATATTGAGTATTTTTACCAGTGGCAATAAATACGGCTCAACTCTAATCTATACCTATATATTTACTCAGTTTAATTTATTGTGTAAAGATGGATGATGCGTGTTTGGAAACTAAGTCTTCTTTTCAGTTCATTTCAGTTTCAGTTCAGTTCATTTTACATCATTATTAAGGCATTTGTCATATTGTGAGACTAGTTTTTCTATCTCTTCTTCGTAAAACAATGCCGTCAATTATGATATCCATGGTTGTACTGTGTGACTGGTAAAGTGCTTGTTCAAATGGAGAAACTCAAGATGGTGATCATTCTGCAATGGAGCATTTGGATTGTGCGATACATCTTTTCTAGTCACAGTAGGAAGCATAATTGAATGCTTCTTCGCATGGCATGAAGTTAACAAGCAATATCCTCATTGTTCCAAAACACGTTCTACTGACCTTTCTCATTTCTTTCTCATGATCTTTCTCATCTCATTATTTAAATGTTTGTTCTTTGGGGACGCCAAATAATTCCATTCCATTGATTACTATCTGAACTCTTGTGTGATGTGCGACATGTACGTCTCATCACAGGTGACAATTTTGCTTAAAAATTAATTACCATCATTCTTCATCAGAAACGACAGTGAACCTGTGGAACTGTTCCTTTTGTGCAGGTCAGTCATCATTTTCCGAATCCATTGTGTGTGCTACTTTCAATATTTCAAATTGTCTTGCACTATTTTATATAGAACATTCTTTGAAATCCAGGAGATAGTGATGAAGTCATAAACTATCAATCCTTGTTTTTATTCCATTTCTAAACCAGTTCATCAGTAACGACTGGCAGTCGTCTACTGTTGCCTACTGAGTCGTCTACTGAGGCATAATCATGTTTACTCGCATGTTCATCATGAAATGCTGCATCCCATTTCCTAACCATTACATCACTCATTGCGCTTTCCCTGTACATATCACTATTTTACAGATTAATTTCAGCAGCCTTTCACATTTCTCGATTTTGAGAAACAGATTACAGCCTATATTCATTAGCAGGTGTTTCAATGGTCTTTTAACTCCCCAAGCATATAAGGTCACAATATGTGAAGAACTTGTAACAATATCGTGCCATGCTCTAGAGATTAATTAAGTTACTCACAATATGGTGTATGTCAAGGAATTTACGTGCTTAGTGCACATTGTGCAGGATGCCGAGTACTGTAGATTTAGAAGGAAATTATACTTATTTTTCTAATATGCCATGTACATATAGTTGAACTCAATTCTTAAATTGTATTTGCTAATGAAATATGCACTTCTAGATAACAACACATTACTATATGAGTAGGTATTTAGATAAAAATGCAATATATGTTATCAGTGTTATCAAATTTAATGTTATAGTCGTGTGCAATCGCTATGAGCCTCAATATATCGCTTGTTACTGCACCTCAATATTTTGACTAGTTCTTCCAGTAAGAGACATAATTTCTCATCATAATCCACATATTAATATCACAAGGAATATGAGCATAAAGCAGATTTGGGACGGTGGACCCTCGTTATAATGTAAGTTTGAAATGGTCAAGAAGACCCGCTCTATATGTTTAACTGCGTTATAACAAGCAGATGTAAAAAATAGTAATTACATTTCTAATTTATCTGCTTAATTTCTAGCAGCTCCTATGGTTATTAATGTTTCTTTGGTTATTGGGGGCTTATCAGTGGTAATGTCTTGCCTCTTTTCTATTTCTTCGTGCTCCTTGCCTCCACATCAAACTGTTTCAGTTATCATTTTATCTGTCATCAACACAGTATTTAAAATGTAGTGTCTGTTATTTCCGAATTTTAAACTTTTAAATACTTTTCCATTTGCATATTAAATTAAAAATGAATTTAACTTTTCTGTTTGTCTGTCTATCTTTTTGTCAATATGACCAGTTTTTTACACTGAAATTTTACACTGATTATAGTTATTAAGCCCTAAGCCAATGCAACTAGAAGTAATGCCTTGTTAGCAACTAGAAGTAATGACAGTTTAGTTGCTCCAATGCTCCATCTATCACTTGTCAGCAACTAGAACTGTTCGTAGTCTAGTTAGTCCAATGCTTAATCCATTGCTCGTCTTCAACTATTCAAAGTTCAGATTAGACATGGGTAGTTGGCGAATAAGATGTAATAATGATCCAGTCTGTTTACTTTCTACTATCTTTCATTTACAAGCGATTGAATGTATCAATATATAATTTTCTTCAAACTTCATTTCGGACCACTTCGAAACATGCTCTGAAAGATAGAAACAAAGTTTGTCTTATTCAATTGTTAACTCTAAGGTTGTTAGAAAGAGAGACAAATCAGTTTGATCGACTCATACAGCATCTATCACATCAATTAAGCCGGGCTGTTTTATTCAATGGCCGTAGTAGTAAAAAGAGCTTTGTGAATATTTCCATAAAGCACAAATTAGTTGGAGATAATTCTCACAATATAAAACCTAGAACGCAATGAAAAAGGTGAACGAAAGTGAACTTTATAATTGTAAATATAAAGTAAAATTTGCTGTAATTATCAAAGTTTAATAGTTTGATATTGAATGCTGCGATTAAGTCAAAATTGAAGTATTTTATTACTGAATTATTGTTACTTAAAATGTTCAAAAATTGATAACATAAAGTAAAATTTGCTGTAATTATCAAAGTTTAATAATTTGATATTGAATGCTGCGATTAAGTCAAAATTGAAGTATTTTATTACTGAATTATTGTTACTTAAAATGTTCAAAAATTGATAACATAAAGTAAAATTTGCTGTAATTATCAAAGTTTAATAGTTTGATATTGAATGCTGCGATTAAGTCAAAATTGAAGTATTTTATTACTGAATTATTGTTACTTAAAATGTTCAAAAATTGATAACATAAAGTAAAATTTGCTGTAATTATCAAAGTTTAATAATTTGATATTGAATGCTGCGATTAAGTCAAAATTGAAGTATTTTATTACTGAATTATTGTTACTTAAAATGTTCAAAAATTGATAACATAAAGTAAAATTTGCTGTAATTATCAAAGTTTAATAGTTTCATATTGAATGCTGCGATTAAGTGAAAATTGAAGTATTTTATTACTGAATTATTGTTACTTAAAATTTTAAAAAACTGATAACATAAAGTAAAATTTGCTGTAATTATCAAAGTTTAATAGTTTGATATTGAGTGCTACGATTAAGTCAAAATTGAAGTATTTTATTACTGAATTATTGTTACTTAAAATTTTCAAAAACTGATAACATAAAGTAAAATTTGCTGTAATTATCAAAGTTTAATAGTTTGATATTGAATGCTGCGATTAAGTCAAAATTGAAGTATTTTATTACTGAATTATTGTTACTTGAAATGTTCAAAAACTGATAACATAAAGTAAAATTTGCTGTAATTATCAAAGTTTAATAGTTTGATATTAAATGCTGCGATTAAGTCAAAATTGAAGTATTTTATTACTGAATTATTCTTACTTGAAATGTTCAAAAACTGATAACATAAAGTAAAATTTGCTGTAATTATTAAAGTTTAATAATTTGATATTGAATGCTGCGATTAAGTCAAAATTGAAGTATTTTATTACTGAATTATTGTTACTTAAAATGTTCAAAAATTGATAACATAAAGTAAAATTTGCTGTAATTATCAAAGTTTAATAGTTTCATATTGAATGCTGCGATTAAGTGAAAATTGAAGTATTTTATTACTGAATTATTGTTACTTAAAATTTTAAAAAACTGATAACATAAAGTAAAATTTGCTGTAATTATCAAAGTTTAATAGTTTGATATTGAATGCTGCGATTAAGTGAAAATTGAAGTATTTTATTACTGAATTATTGTTACTTGAAATGTTCAAAAACTGATAACGTAAAGTAAAATTTGCTGTAATTATCAAAGTTTAATAGTTTGATATTGAATGCTGCGAAGTCAAAATTGAAGTATTTTATTACTGAATTATTGTTACTTGAAATGTTCAAAAACTGATAACATAAAGTAAAATTTGCTGTAATTATCAAAGTTTAATAGTTTGATATTGAGTGCTACGATTAAGTCAAAATTGAAGTATTTTATTACTGAATTATTGTTACTTAAAATTTTCAAAAACTGATAACATAAAGTAAAATTTGCTGTAATTATCAAAGTTTAATAGTTTGATATTGAATGCTGCGATTAAGTCAAAATTGAAGTATTTTATTACTGAATTATTGTTACTTGAAATGTTCAAAAACTGATAACATAAAGTAAAATTTGCTGTAATTATCAAAGTTTAATAGTTTGATATTAAATGCTGCGATTAAGTCAAAATTGAAGTATTTTATTACTGAATTATTCTTACTTGAAATGTTCAAAAACTGATAACATAAAGTAAAATTTGCTGTAATTATTAAAGTTTAATAGTTTGATATTGAATGCTGCGAATAAGTCAAAATTGAAGTATTTTATTACTGAATTATTGTTACTTAAAATGTTCAAAAACTGATGGAATATGATGCATTATTGAGTCGTTTGTTACCGTTGCATGGACATTTAACTACTTTCATTTATTTTTTTAGAAATTACACATTTTATTTTTAAAAAATGTGTAATTTCCTATACTTACAGTTACATTATAGGTTTATTTTTTTTTATTTCCATTGGTCTTTTGTTGTATTACATGTTACATTTTTTGAAAAGTTAAGAAAAAAGGTACATTTTCCGTAACATTTCCTATCTCGTTTATAACGTGAACGATGAGCAACACATATCCATTAGATTTATCATATCAATTGTGTCATTATTGAACTCAACCAGAGATATGAGAGATACATGTCTAGATCAAAGAGCATTGAATTCAAGAGTTTTTTGATTGGAATACTGATTAAAAGAATAGATAAGTTATCATTTATAGTCATAAAAGTCATGACTCACTTATTCAAGTTTTTGGAAGTACATTTTTATTTCTAACATCTACATATGGATATAGATAGTGAAAACCTAGTGATACAATCTGTAATTCATGTTTATATATATATATATATATATATATATATATATATATATATATATATATATATATGTATATATATATGACAATCAACTATTTTTCAATACAATTTATAAGTTCTTGAGGCCTCTCAATTGAAATTGTGCAGACAGAAAATGTAACTTAGAAATGAAAATTATTGTTAATTTTCTAACAATCCCTGCTTAAATAATAAATCTGAAAGTTGCGTTTGTTTGTCAGTTTGTTTTCTTACATAATAACTCTGTAACCAAGCAACAAATTGCAACCAAATTATATGAAAATTGGTATAAAAAAATTTTGCTTTGGTTTAACATTTAGTACAATAACAATTTAGTACAATGACATATAGTGCAATAAAAAATTAGTATTACGACATATCAATAGTTTATGTATCGTGTATATTAAATGTTATTCACATATTTCAAACCCTAAACCCTTGCAGGTTTTGACTGAATATGGCAAAACTTTTAATGAGACAGAGATAGTTATTACAATAGCCTCATTGAGTTAGGACAAATTCTGTGTTTGCAAATTTTTTATAAGACATATTGATATACGTATGGGTAAAATATAATTTACAATATGATACATAATTTTTTATTTAATCTGAAGTAAAAGATCATTTGGCTCTTTTGCTCTAATTATAAATACTGATTTAATATTATTTATTAAATGGGAATAAAAAAAATATGCAAATTCAAGTTAGATCTGAATATTTTTTTTAATTAGTTCTTTATTAAATGACGCATTGTATCTTCCCATTTAGTAGACAAATATAAATACTCGTATAATTGACCTCTTCAGATCAATATATTTATTTTAGTAAAGTTATTATTAATATGAAAGATAAGGAAGGTATTTAGAATAGAGATGTGTAAGTTCACGATTTGGAAGGAATCAGGTCCGGATGTACATCCAGTTCTTTGACCGACATCCACGTTATGTATCCGACAGACCTATATGGGTCTGATTCACTGTCGTGGTTTATGTTTATTTTATAAATTTTGGGTACCATTAACAGCTTTGATCTTCTATCTTGTCAGAGACATGATAAAAAAATATAGATGACACAATTGCACCGCTTAATAATAAATATATATATATATATATATATATATATATATATATATATGAGTGTATTATATTATTAAAAAACATAACCATGTCCAAGTTAACACTAAATATAATTTATCTAAGATACATAATAAAATTACTTAGTAAAATTAACAATCACATAATTTATTTGAACAGTTTAATAATTTCAAATTATTAGTTAGTTGATTAAAATATTTAATTGCAATATAACACATATTTTTAGTACTAATTATTTTATAATTTTTGGGTAGCGTTAACAGCTTTGATCTTCTATCTTGCCTTTTATAGATACGAAAATATCTATAAAAGGCAAGGTAGAATAAACACATGATAAAAAAAATATAACACAATTGCACCGCTTAATAATAAATATTATTCCAAAAACATAACCATATCCAAGTTAACACTAAATATAATTTATCTGAGATATATAAATAAAATTACTCAGTAAAATTAACAATCACGTAATTTATTTGAACAGTTTAATCATTTTAAATTATTAGTTGATTAAAATATTTAATTGCAGTATAACACATATTTTTAGTACTAATTATTTTATCAATTTTAGGTAGCATTAACAGCTTTGATCTTCTATCTTCTCTTTTATAGATATGAAAATATCTATAAAAGGCAAGGTAGAATAAACACATGATATAAAAAATATGATAACGCAATTGCACCGAAATATTATTGAAAAAACATAACCATCTCCAAGTTAACACTAAACATAATTTATCTAAGATGCATAATAAAATTACTTAGTAAAATTAACAATCACATAATTTATTTGAACTGTTTAATAATTTCAAATTATTAGTTAGTTGATTAAAATATTTAATTGCAATATAACACATATTTTTAGTACTAATTATTTTATAATTTTTGGGTAGCGTTAACAGCTTTGATCTTCTATCTTGCCTTTTATAGATATGAAAATATCTATAAAAGGCAAGGTAGAATAAACACATGATATAAAAAATATAACACAATTGCACCGCTTAATAATAAATATTATTCCAAAAACATAACCATATCCAAGTTAACACTAAATATAATTTATCTAAGATACATAATACAATCACTCAGTAAAATTAACATCACATAATTTATTTGAACAGTTTAATCATTTCAAATTATTAGTTAGTTGATTAAAATATTTAATTGCAATATAACACATATTTTTAATACTAATTATTTTATAAATTTTGGGTAGCGTTAACGGCTTTGATCTTCTTTTATTTTGCTTTTTATAGATATGAATATATCTATAAAAGGCAACAAACAAAACAGTTTAATGACTTTAAATTATTAGTTGATTAAAATATTTAATTGTAATATAATATCCATTTTTAGTACTAATTATTTTATCAATTTTAGGTAGCATTAACAGACCAGGCATTAACAGGTCTTCTTCTACCTTGCCTTTTCAAAAATATATTTCGACACTGCAATAATTAATTAAGGATTTCTAAAAAAATCAGACTTTATTTTTAATGGTGCAGTGCATTCTTTGCTTAATTTAATTGAATTTAATAATTTATTTTTAATTATTGCTAAAGAATTAACCGAATTATTGTAAGCACCTCCCTTAGCAATATATGTATTGATTTCATCTCCATAGGATTAAGTAATTTATTATATATTTAAATAATTTAATTACTTGTTCTTTGGTCAGTTCTATTGCATGCTTATTCCATTTCGTAATACAGTCATAATATAATCCAAGATATTTGTAAAGTTCAACTCGTTTTATTACATTACTATTGATTTGTAGCTTAAATTTGATGGAAAACTGTCTTTATAAATACAAAAAGCAATGAAATTGGTTTTGTCATTATTTAACGAAACTGATTATACCTAAGCCAGATACATAGTGTTTTAACTATTTTGTTGACAAAACCCTGACTTCAAATCAACAATTGCCAGTACATAGCACTGATGTTTATGCATATGAATCCAAAAGATTTTCTGATAATAACCCGACAATATCATTGATATATATATATATGTTTATATATTTATAAAGTTTCTTAACATAGTAAGGGGGAAGCATTTGCATTTTAGAAAGAAAAAACAAAAAAATATACAAACAACATTAACAAATAACATTACAATGTAATGTTTAATTTACATGCATAAAATTAATGAAATTAAATATCATATTCAATATTATTACCACAAACTTGCGAAAAATTTGATGTTTTGGTGTACATTTTTTGTTGAGAAATCAGTTTGAGTGTGTAAAACTGTTGTGTCTCATTGTTAAAAGGTAAGTTTGTGTATTTATAAACTTCAGTTACCATTTTTATTTAATTTACTAAATCAAAGAAATCCCCCCTTTTATGAAAAAATAAAGGGGGGGAGTGAAAATTTAATTTATAGTCCGGGGAGCCTCAGCAAAAAAAAGTTGGGAAACCCTGATTTAAACCATTTATTATATATATATATATATATATATATATATATATATATATATATATATATATATATATATATATATATATATGTATATATATATATATGTACTATTTTAAGAAACTTAGTTTCACTAAGACAATTGTTTTTTAATTCAGACTATTTCCATAATGATTAAAATTGGTGTCAAAATTTTATGGAGATTAAAGTATCTAGTAACAAGAGTAATTACGTCGTACTAACTATAATATATGATAGAAAAATTAAATTTATTGAACGGAAAATTATCTACAGTATATAAAAAATATGGCACAGTATAAATAAAAACATATTGTAGTAAGGCAAAACAACCAGCCAGCTGAGCCTTTTAATTAAGTAGCAAGGCAAAGTTTATATATTTGTACACATGTAATTTTCATTAGCTAGTGTTTAACAAACAAATTATAATTCAATAACGAACTTAACCTTCGATGTAATTAAAACAAGTCAAATAGTAAAACACAAGTTTTTGAATATTTTTAATGTTTTGTATGTACGGTGTTTTATATGTATATTTTTAATCTACGGTGGTTTTAGATAGATAACTCAATATAAGTTCATATGGAATACCTCTAATGTCATACTTCCATATTTTAGATAGCAATACTTTACGATATTATGAATTTATAGTATTTATTTAAAAAAAAATCCTAATATGAGCCAACCTGAACTTAACAAAACTAGTGTGAATGGTGTTGGTTAGCTCCAGTTTCATATTAAGGTACTTATGTACTCATATTATAGATAAAGTTTCATTTAAAGTGCAGACAGTTATGGATATGAGATTAAAGAATATTGAAAGATATCTACGAAATGTTTGAACTGTGTTGTTATCAGGCTTTAAGGGTTGACCACTAAGATATACAGATAGATACTTAGGTTTAAATTTTTCTTAACTATGTAAAAGTGAATAAGGGTTAAATTTTTTGATATTGATTAATATAAAAATGGTTGTATCACTTACAACTTAAATTTAGCACAACGACTTAAAATTTACTTACGACTTAAAATTTACGCAGGTAAAGTTTCCATTATTGTTTGACATTTTGATTAGATCAAATATAATTTTTAGGGTTCTGTATCTCAAAAGGAAAAAAGGAATCCTTAGAGAATCATTTCATTTTCCTTCTGTCGGTCTGTCAAGACTCTTTTTCTCATGAACGTGTAGTGGATGTATCAAGTTGAAATAAATATCTAATACTTAGGTCTACAGTCCTTTGGAGCTGTAAAAAAATTAAGCTTCTTAGTCAACACAGTAAGGAAGAACCCTAAAATATAGTCATTTATGCCTTATATTTTGAAACTCACAAATCAAAACCTATACGGTACTTCTCGTTGACCTAGAATGATGAAATTTGAGAATAAGCAAGGTGTCACAGCACAACTAAAAAAATCTGAAAATCGTTAATTTGTAGTTATAACACATAAACATTTTTTTTTTAAATATGCGCCTGTGAATGATATAGCAGGCAATATATTTTCATTCCAAAAAAAAATAATTTTGTATATAATTTAATAGGAATATTATGTACCATTAAACGTTTATAAATGCCTATATGTGTACAGAACCCACGGGAATAGAAGAAATGATACATGTTTTAACTTTCATTAAAACGGTGAAAATATTGGTACAATATCTAGTAGAAGTTCCATGAAAATCAGGATATGCGGTCATTTTAGAGCTAAATAGTAATGGATGAGCACAAATCACAATGGAACTTTTGAGCATGTATCTATGGATGTATGTATGTATATATTTATATATGTACAAGTGTACTTGTAAAGGCGTGTGCACTTTCAAAATTAAATGGAGTTTTTGTCTTCTAATCTGTTTTATATCATAATACGTATGGCAGCTTGAGCTTTATGAAACTTTATGCTCTTATATATATTACAATAAGGTACTGCCAACTCCGTCTATTAACGTTTTTAGTAAACTTTATGCTCGTGGATATATTACAATATGGTACTGCCAACGCCATCTATTAACGTTTTTAGTAAACTTTATGCTCGTAGATATATTACAATACGGTATGCCAACACCATCTATTAACGTTTTTAGTAAACTTTATGCTCGTAGATATATTACGATATGGTACTGCCAACTTCATCTATTAACATTTTAGTAAGCTTTATGCTCGTAGATATATTAAAATAAGGTACTGCCGATGCCATCTATTAAAATTTTTAGTAAACTTTATGCTCGTAGATTTATTACAATACGGTACTGTTAACGCCTTCTATTAACGTTTTTAGTAAACTTTATGCTCGTAGATATATTACAATACGGTACTGCCAACGCCCTCTATTAACGTTTTTAGTAAACTTTATGCTCGTAGATATATTACAATACGGTACTGCCAACTCTGTCTATTAACGTTTTTAGTAAACTTTATGCTCGTAGATATATTACAATACGGTACTGCCAACGCCATCTATTAACGTTTTTAGTAAACTTTATGCTCGTAGATATATTACAATACGGTACTGCCAACGTCATCTATTAGCGTTTTTAGTAAGCTTTATGCTCATAGATATATTATGATATGCCAACGTAGTCTATTAGCGTTTTTAGTAAGCTTTATGTTCATAGATATATGATGATATGGTACTGCCAACATCATCTATTAGCGTTTTTAGTAAGCTTTATGCTCATAGATATATTATGAAATGGTACTGCCAATGTCATCTATTAGCGTTTTTAGTAAGCTTTATGCTCATAGATATATTACAATACGGTACTGCCAACGTCATCTATTAGCGTTTTTAGTAAGCTTTATGCTCATAGATATATTATGATATGGTACTGCCAACGTCATCTATTAGCGTTTTTAGTAAGCTTTATGCTCCTAGATATATTATGATATGGTACTGCCAATGTCATCTATTAGCGTTTTTAGTAAGCTTTATGCTCATAGATATATTACAATACGGTACTGCCAACGTCATCTATTAGCGTTTTTAGTAAGCTTTATGCTCATAGATATATTATGATATGCCAACGTCGTCTATTAGCATTTTTAGCAAGCTTTATGCTCATAGATATATTATGATATGGTACTGCCAACGTCATCTATTAGCGTTTTTAGTAAGCTTTATGCTCATAGATATATTATGATATGGTACTGCCAATGTCATCTATTAGCGTTTTTAGTAAGCTTTATGCTCATAGATATATTACAATACGGTACTGCCAACGTCATCTATTAGCGTTTTTAGTAAGCTTTATGCTCATAGATATATTATGATATGGTACTGCCAACGTCATCTATTAGCGTTTTTAGTACAATTTATGGTCATAAATATCGCTTAAATAAATAAGAAACAAAAGACATTAATAGTGATGATAATAATAATAATAATAGTCATTACAGTTTAGACAGTTCAGTTGGATCAGTCGTGGCGTAATGGTTAGCGCGTCGGAACAGTATGCCGAAGACGTGGGTACAATTCCCACCGGCTGATCGTCTTTTCCTAGTCTACAATAGTGATTACTACACTGATGTTATTTTTAAATATTAAACTTTTATGTAACCTGCTTTTTGACTTATAATATTATCAAAATAAATGTACAGCTAACGCCATCTATTAGCGGTGTTTTTGAATTTTACGCTCATAGAAAAATAAGTCTATGTATTGGTTTTTTAAAGAAATCTATTTTGTGTCGATATTTATCCATAGTATTTTTTTTACTCATGACGGTTATGCTAAAAAATAATCATAAGTGAATATCATGCGAACGAAGTTACACACAGCAAGCTATTAATATATTTATATGGCAAAAAATAATCTTAATATTTGTAAATATTTTAACAGAAATATTATGAACGCTTAAATGTTTATATGTGCTTATGTGCGAGTGAAACTTTCATACTGAGATTTATATTGGTACTTAACAAGTTTATTTTTATTAATTTTTAAGACATACTAACATTTTAAGATTTACGATTATGAAAAAAGCACCAGTACAACACCAGGCATAGATCGTTATAAGCCAATGAAAATGTTATAATCCACATTAAATTACGGGATATTTTTGACAACCCTAGCTTATCACCTGACGTGTGAGGTATCGTCCATTAAACGCGCGTTGCACCTGACACATCGCAGCGCTGATAACGCTATCTGATAAGATGCTTGATGCATTACCTGCTGAAGCGCTGCACTGTCTATCAGCTGATTTCGATTACGTTTATTGATTTATTTGTTTTATCGCATATTTATTGATTACATGTGAAGATAAGACGATGAGTAATAATAAGCGAAAAGTATTACATTGTTAATGAATCTGAAGGTAAAATTAGATCTGAACCGGGGCTCCGCTCGCGAAGAAGTTATGATTTTCATAAATTTCACGGTTAACTATTTCCACCATCACCCGGGTTGTAACAAGACCTCTGGAGGGACACGTAATGATTCAACTCCATACAAAAAAGGAACCTTCGGAGATCCTCTAATAGTGTCCTGAATCTATCCCTAATAGTGTCCCGAATCTACCATCATAAATGGGTCAAGGGACAGTTTCTAACAGTGTTAGAAACTGTCCCTTGACCCATTTGGGACGTCCGCTTTTAGAGGTATATTTTCGCAAACACTCTAAATTACTCAAAGATCGGTTCACTGTCAGCCAATTCACGATGACTAAAGAAACCACGTACCAAGAAAGCGACGAGTGTCCAGCTAGGATTATTGGGTGGTGGAAACATATACATACATATATATATATATATATATATATATATATAAGAAAAAATATTGTTTGTAACCAAATTAAAGTTTCCAAAAAATAAAACTATTTGAATTTTGCTTCGTGCGGCAGTAGACAGAGAGTTATAAGTAAGGCATAAGTTATGATAAAGACGTGTGTGATTCCAAGAAGCAATTAACCTTGGACATACTAATATCTTTACAAACACTTTTTGTTTTAAAGTTCCTAGTACAGGCCAACTCCTGTGATAACGTATCTATTATTCTGCAGTAAAATTATCAGGTTACCAAGTGACATAAGTCAGAAATTGCTTGTCATAGAGTATGTGTCAATTATTAGTGATTCTTAGATCTATACATACACGCTTCCTCTTCTATTGAGTGTTTTTAAGCTACTGGAGAATTCTAGATTATAAGCTGATGATATTATGTTGGAACAAATTGCAATCCATCCTTTGAGTATGTTTAAGCAACCTGAAAGATTCTAGAGGATAAGTTGATAATATTGTATTAAAGCAGCTCGCAATTTGCTACATGTCTAACAACTCATTTAGAGTTGGAGGAGGTGTAGCAAATTGCGAGTTCCTACATCGTGGCCCCAATGCCATTATTTGATTATGTTTAAGCAACCTGAAAAATTCTAGAGGATGAGTTGATGATATTATATTAAAGCAGCTCGCAATCTGCTACACCTCTAACAACTCATCCAGAGTTGGAGTGGTGTAGCAGATTGCGAGTACCTACATCGTGGCTTCAATGCCATTCTTTGAGTATGTTTAGGCAATCTGAAAGATTCTAGAGGATGAGTTGATGATATTATATTAAAGTAGCTCGTAATTTGCTGCACCTCTAACAACTGATCTAGAGTTGGATGCTGTTTAGCAGATTGCAAGTTCGTACCCTGTGGCTTCAATGCCTTTAAGCAACCGAAAGATTTTAGAGGATAAGTTGATGATATTATATAAAACAGATCGCAGTCTGCTAAACCTCTAACAACTCACCTAGAGTCGGAGGCGGTTTAGCAGATCGCGATTTCCCACACCGTGACATCGATACTATATTTGAGTAGAACCTTGTGAGCAGGTCAGAGCTCGCTTCGAGCAAACTCTCTGTGGTAAACTACAGCCGGCCAAGTATTTCTGGAGTATAGACATACCATTTGCGGGACGAGTATAGATATATCATTTGCGGGACAACCCCATGCCGACTAACTGAAGCAACCAATCTGGGAGTCTAATTCGGACCACCTGGTCGTGGCATACGGCAGTTATTGTGAAAAACACTCTGTGGTAGATGGCCAAGCAATTCTGGAGTATAGATATACCATTTGCGGGATAACCCCATGCCGACTAACTGAAGCAACCGATCTGGGAGTCTAATTCGGCCCCACCTGGTCGTGGGCATACGGCAGTTATTGTGAAAAACACTCTGTGGTAGATGGACAAGCATTTCTGGAGTATAGATATACCATTTGCGGGACAACCCCATGTCGACTAACTGAAGCAACCAATCTGGGAGTCGAATTTAGTCCCACCTGGTCGTGGGCATACGGCAGTTATAGTTCAGAAGGCTTGGACGTGTGTTGGGTAATGCTAAATAAAGATTTAAAATATGATTTATTTTAAATAATTGTCTTTAGTGCAAAGTAGTTAGAAGACGGCTCAATTATTTAGAGCCGATTAGAAACGAAATACAGCCCGATGATTGGACGCGTCTAGAAGATGTTCCTTCGATATTTTCACGTGAGACGGTAGTTTCCTTTTCTATTTCCTACGCTTTTCTCTTTGGTTTAATATATTAATATTCTTTGCTGATCATAAGAGAAATTTCATTAATATGTTTAATGGAATAATTTCGTTTCATATTTTATTTGGGAGACTCTCCCTATCTTCGTGCTTGGTAACGACCTGCGCACGCGTAGTCATAATTATTTGTAATACCAGCATCAGAACCGAACTATATCGGGAAACTCCACTTTTCTATAATAAACAATTGCTTAACCAAGTGATTGCGGATGCTTCAGTATTTGAATATATTTTGGATAAATGAGAATCAATTTCTTAAATTGTGACATAATTATGTATTGTAGTGTCATTAAATTTAGTAATTGTTGCGTTTTATATAAATTTAGGGCTGTTATCATTATTGGAACCTATAGGTGCATATATGTAACTGTAGACTAATAAATCAATAAACAAGTAACCTTGGCTTCCTGGTGACCCCTTCGTTATATTTCATTTGTTAGCGCAATAGATAGACTTTTGCATTTTTAGGGTTCTGTATATAAAAACAAAAGATGTAACCTTTATAAACCATTTACATGTGTCTCCATCTGTCACAATAGTTTATCTCAGAACCCGCTTAATGTTAAAAGTTGAAATTTGGCATAATGAACATATTAACATGCACTTCTCTACAACTAACACTCAGATATATTTATATAGAAATTTTAGGGGCAATTAAGTAGTGGAAAAATATTTTTTAATATCCATGAATAATTTTTGGTAGTGTATTTTCAGTGATGAACTGAAACTTTTCCCTCTCCCTTTATATCTGAAACTATTCAGCTTAGAATTACGAAAGAAATACGTTTTTTCAGAAGCTTACGCAAAGGTTGTAGGAAAAATAATAGCAATCATCCTAGATCTTATAACTTTTGAAATATACACTGCGTTTTTAGGCCTGTGAAAGAAAAGTACACAGTATATTTACTTTGTAAAAATACTGTATATTTGGAAATAGTTGAATATATATAGGTATATATATATATATATATATATATATATATATATATATATATATATATATATATACCTTTAAATGTTATTCATGCTTGACAAGTTTATTTTAATTATACTATTAACTTAATTTTGATCATTAAGGTGTTGCTATGACGACAAGATATATAGGTTTTTTTAGTATCTTTGTTATTATTTTGTGTAAAAATTTTTTCCCATACGTGTAAAATGGAAATGAATTGTTTCGCAGACCTTGTCGATTGGAGTTAAAAGGTCAACGTCTTTTCAAATTAAATTAGGGTTCACTACTGAGAGATCGTCATCTCCAGTTCTACATTTGGCCAATACTTCTATCCGGATGCGAGGTCTGGACTATTGAGTACGATCTTATAGAAACATTCGAAATATGGGCCTACAGACGTATAATGTCTATACCTTGGACTTGGAAAGTCACCAGCGAGGAAGTTATGCGACGTGTTGGCTAGAAACGTAAGCTTTTGCGAACCATTAAACAGCGTAAAGTTGCATGTCTGGGGCATGTGCTAAAGCGTGGCAGATACGAGTTGTTGCGACTAATATTGATGGGAATGGTTACCGGGAGAAGGAACGCTGGTCGTAGAAGAAAGTCATGGTTGCGTAACATTCGAAAATGGACAGAGATTACGAGTGCCGTCGAACTCTTTCGCCTCGCCAAGGACAAGACCAAGCACGCAGAGCTGATTGCCAATATTTACCAGTTGGAGACACCCTTAGAAGAAGAAAATCGGGAGATCGACCGCCTGGTTTCTTAAAGTTGCAGATAAAAACAGATTTTTTCCACAAATTTTATATTCCTAAATTTTTTTTCCTCCAATTCCGAATTTTAATTTTTTCATCGAACTTTTCCGATTCTTCATTTACCTATATTGTCAATTTTAATATGGGTAAAACTGGTACAATAGTTCAAACGTAACAATTTTCGCTAAAATTCATCTTACATGGTAAGAACACAAGTAATATATTTTCTTTTATCTAATTAATTTTCATTACTTAAGGAAAAAAGAAAAGGCATTGAGCTATATTTCAACAACGATGTAATGATACTTACTCCATTATTCCATTTCGATACTTACTCTATTATTCCATTTCGATATATCCATTATTCCATTTCGATACTTACTCCATTATTCCTTTTCGATACTTACTCCATTATTCCATTTCGATATATCCATTATTCCATTTCGATACTTACTCCATTATTCCATTTCGATATATCCATTATTCCATTTCGATACTTACTCCATTATTCCATTTCGATATATACATTATTCCATTTCGATACTTACTCCATTATTCCATTTCGATACTTACTCCATTATTCCATTCCGATACTTACTCCATTATTCCATTTCGATATATCCATTATTCCATTTCGATACTTACTCCATTATTCCATTTCGATATGTCCATTATTCCATTTCGATACTTACTCTATTATTCCATTTCGATATATCCATTATTCCATTTCTATACTTACTCCATTATTCCATTTCGATACTTACTCTATTATTCCATTTCGATATATCCATTATTCCATTTCGATACTTACTCCATTATTCCTTTTCGATACTTACTCTATTATTCCATTTCGATATATCCATTATTCCATTTCTATACTTACTCCATTGTTCCATTTCGATACTTACTCTATTATTCCATTTCGATATATCCATTATTCCATTTCCATACTTACTCCATTATTCCATTTCGATACTTACTCTATTATTCCATTTCGATATATCCATTATTCCATTTCGATACTTACTCCATTATTCCTTTTCGATACTTACTCCATTATTCCATTTCGATATATCCATTATTCCATTTCGATACTTACTCCATTATTCCATTTCGATATATCCATTATTCCATTTCGATACTTACTCCATTATTCCATTTCGATATATCCATTATTCCATTTCGATACTTACTCCATTATTCCATTTCGATACTTACTCCATTATTCCATTCCGATACTTACTCCATTATTCCATTTCGATATATCCATTATTCCATTTCGATACTTACTCCATTATTCCATTTCGATATATCCATTATTCCATTTCGATACTTACTCTATTATTCCATTTCGATATATCCATTATTCCATTTCTATACTTACTCCATTATTCCATTTCGATACTTACTCTATTATTCCATTTCGATATATCCATTATTCCATTTCGATACTTACTCCATTATTCCTTTTCGATACTTACTCTATTATTCCATTTCGATATATCCATTATTCCATTTCTATACTTACTCCATTGTTCCATTTCGATACTTACTCTATTATTCCATTTCGATATATCCATTATTCCATTTCCATACTTACTCCATTATTCCATTTCGATACTTACTCCATTATTCTATTTCGATTAATATAGGGGCCGAGAAAAGGCAGTAAAATCCATAAGTCAGTTTTTTTAACAAAGGTACTAAAATAATTTTCAGTTTTTTGTTAACTTATATTCATTTTTTTTTAAAATGGTATTAAAACTATTTTCCCAATTCATATTACTATTTTTGAGTTTTCATTTCTACTTATTTGCAATTTTTATTTTGTAGTTTGCCATTATTATTGACTATTAACTTTTAGATATATTTTTTATGTTGCTCTCATTAACCAACCAAAATTATATTTTGCTTTTATTTGAACACAATAACCAATTAATAGTTTAAAAAAAAAACTAAATAAACACGCTTTTACAAATACCAAAACCAAAAAATAATTATCGAACCTATTTTCTCTGTTTACTCGGTGTGAACTTTAGTGAAACCCATGTTTGTTATACCTACTTTTAAACTTTTCCGTGAGCCATGTTTGTTATACTATAATTATAACTTTGCATTAACTTATAATTATAAGTTTTTGCAATAATCACAATTAAATGAAACTACGTGATGTAGTATTATTTCTACTTTCGTTAAGTTCTTTACCACGGTCTGGGTTTCGTTGTATTACAACATCTTCAGGTGGGCTATTAGCAAAGATTATTATTGATATTAGCCCACCTGAAGATGTTGTAATACAACGAAACCTAGGTCGTGGTAAAGAAATTAAAGAAAGTAGAAATAATACTACATCACGTAGTTTCATTTAATTGTGAATGATGAATTTCTACAAAATTAACGCCAATAATAATTAACGCCAATATATTCAATTATTGCATTAACTTACTCGTATATCATGAGTACATGCACTTGACGCTTTTTCAAGTAATCGGTGGATTTCAAAAAGCTCTGTATTATACACGGTGTCCGGTAATAAGCGTCGGACAAAGAAAGACGTTATTTCTTATTCGTTGGCTATAAATTAATAAATAGTCGTTGAAACAAAACGTAAAGCAGCCCTTTTTCTTATTGAGTGCAAAAAATATTACACATAACTCTTTTTAACACACCCAATACATGCTTGGAGTGCGGTGCTTACCGAGGCAGCTAGATGTGTTCGTTGTTTTTGCTGGTTATTCCCCGGAGCGGCACTGAATAATATGCGGAAGTATCGTGTGTATGAAAAATATGACAAATAATTATGAATATTTTTTTTCATTTTTCTGAAATAGTCATCTTTTAAATTATATTTTAACGACAATCAACTATTTTTCATTCAACCAATAACGTCTTTCTTTGTCCGATACTTATTTCCGGACATAGTGTATAGACTGATCCCGCGTATTGTGTGTAGGGAGTACATTATTATTTTTTGTCAAATGAGATATTTGAAACACATTGCTGGCCTGCGGTTTTTTTTTAATTTGTTGCTTCTATCAGTTTCTGGCTTCGTGCCAGAACGAAAAAACTTATTATAAGCCCCGAAATTGCCTGCTTTTTTCTTTTACTACCTGATTATCACTTGACGGTACTGTATAAACGACCATAGACGACTAGAGCGGACGACATAGATACGGATGGAACCTTGTTTGCCTCGGCCTCCATCTTTGTTGCAGTGTCTAAGATTGACTAGGTTATATCCTTAGCATCACAGCTCCTAAAATAGTAACAAGTTATAGCTTTAAAGAAAAAAATAAATAAATGAGTTATGGTCATGGCCGTAATCAAGATGGAACAAGTGTGCACTTGTCATCTGCGCCCTCTCTCTAGTTCGTGGACAAAACATGAAATTCAATTTTATTTGTAAATAATTTACGTAAGATGAAAAATTGGTATATTCAACTTTAAAATAGGTAAATTACGTAAAATAAATAAAATAGGGTTTCTTGAACAATTTTTAAACTATTATTGTTTATTGATAAATAAAGAATGAAGGGTAAAACACCCTTCCTGCTAAAATTCTTAGGGCTTTAGAGCATCCATGTACCATAAACAAGGTATTTTTCAGCGGGTCACAAGGGTTAAATATGTTATGATCGAAAACAGATTGAAATGTCTTTTATATACAAATATATAAGAGGCATTTGAATTTGTTATTCTTTGAAAATTAGTCCTTGAAAATAAATTTCAATACGAAAGTAAAAACTTGTCAAGAGCGAGTGGAACTCGCACTAAGAGAACACCGACACATTTAGGAATTTATAAACATTTAATGGTACGTAATACTCCTATTAAACTGTTTAAAAATTTAGTTTTTTACAACGAAAATGTATTGCCTACTATGTCTTCACAGCTAGTAGAAACTTGATTTTTTTTTAAATAAACTTTCCATTTAATAATCCATATGTTTTGCACTAGGTTACTTTTTCAAATAGTTTAAGAATTAAAGAGGGGTGGGGAGGTAAATACAGATCTTAATATTTTTTTAATTTTATGCATTATGTGGGGTAACATTTGTACGAGAAATACAAAAAAAATATTTTTTCTTAATTTTAAATTGCATATTTAAAAAAATTGTTGTACTTCTTGTAATATGAACCATGTTTTTAAGCCTGAGAGAGGCATATAGCAATATATTTATGTCGTAAAAATTAAATATTTGTGAATAGTTTAATAGAAATATTATGTACTCTCAAACGTTTTTGAGTACCTGGATGTGTGCGGAACTCTTGTAGTGCGAGTTCTTCTTGTACATGACACGTCTTTTTTCTTACTACGGTAACGGCTGTAATGACGTAACGACTTAATTTGGGAATAGTGCCTATTATGCTTTGAGAAAGCATTATCTAAAACGAAACTGAATTTATTTTTTCTAAAGTGAACATTATATGCTCAATTATTAATGTCTACATGACAAAACTCTCAAAAAGGCATTTATTGTATTGAATTTGATCATTACCATGGTGAAATGATTAAAATATCTGTGTGCTAGAATCTTTACTATACGTCTTATAATCTATAATATTGTAATAATTGACGGATTATTGAAGAAATTTTTATAATTAATCGATCTATCTTTCGTCAATCCGTCAGTGTTTCTTCAATGCGATTGAGCGTCTAATGGTCGCGTAGTAGTATTTTTTAGGATGTCATTGTAAAATAAATGTTTCTAAAAGTTAATTTTTAGGATTTCACTGTAAAACAAATATTTCGAAAAGTATTTTTTTTGGAATTTCATTGTAAAACAAATGAACAGTCATAATTTCGACCTGTCTTCAATTTAAATTGTTGACACATAATTGTTGACACGAATTGAGGTGTCCTTGGGAGCCTTGGGACTCAGGATGTCCTTGGGAACCCCCTTTGAAATGCAAGTGAGGTTCCATTTATTGTCTTTGTTAACTCCTCCACTAAGTGAATGATTGAAATAAATATTTTTTAAAGAATGTGAAATGTGACATTATTGGACAAGCGAAGATCAGAAGGGAAGGAAGCAATATAGAAGAAGATTAAGAACATATATTTTATTACTATGGACACATAAGATTGGCATTGGCTTTCACTTAAAAATACTTATGAGAATATTTTTCTCAGTTTCGTGGGATTGAGAATATTATTATCAGAAAAATTTCCGTACTAAATCTTCAATTTGAGCAATATTACATATCACTGAGACACGTATTCGTACTAACAACAGGCGCTAGTGAGTATGAGGTAGAAGATTTCTATAAGACTCTGTTCTTCTCCATTAACATTTTCAAGAGACATAGACAAATAACGGAACTTTACTTTATGCGAAATCTTTCAGGCACATGGGCGGCTTTTAATGTTTCGTTGCAAAATTACCGAAACGTAACACTTATGGAATCACTCCGGTGTGCGATCGTCCATACGTCTGTCACAGGCGACTTACTCGGAAACTACTGGATCCAATTATAGACGTGAAATATATTTTTATTTGGGGGGGGGGGGGGGGTAATTATAAGGGGAAAAATGGAATATGAAAAAAATCATAAGGTGTCAAATAAAAAGTTCTTGAAGCACGAGTTTAACAGTACGTGTGATGTATATTTTTAAGAATTTGTTTTTTTGGGAAAAACGCTTAAAGTTTTTCCCTACCCTTATAACCAAAAGGTCAAGGATCGCTCAGAAAAATCTGAAAGAAATCTTGAACATTGAAGATTAGGTATAGATTGAACGAAAAGTAATAATTTTAATAATTTTAACGCATTTAGTTGTTATTTACAACTTAATTGTTTATTTTCTTATAACTGTTGAACCATTGAGTTTAGAGAAAAAGTTTTTCGACAAAAATATTTCTCACGATTTAAAGAACTACTTTTGTCCTCTAAATACGAAACGCTCCCCACTCGACTCCTCGTTTACGCGATGTGATACGGCATTGCTGCTGACGGCGGCGGGTAGCGTAGCAAATGGACGGAAATGAGGCGACCGACGTTTTAATATGGGGCTGATAGAACGAAATACTATTGTCCAGGTATAGTTTCCTTTTGACCGATTTTTTTCCGGCGAGATTTTTCTTTACAATGGATTAGAAATCGTGATCACTTGTACATGATATGTTGTTTAATTAAATATTGGCTCTCGAACAAACGGCAGTAAACAAAACAGGTTTAAGTCTTTTTCTTTAATGGCACAAGAGCTGGGGTGCGTCCTGGCCTTCAAAAAAAAAAAGAAATCGATTCAGCAATTGATGATCAGGAAAGAACGAAAAACACAATAATATTTAAAATAATAAGGCAAAATCCAAATTAGCTATCTTCATAAAAGTGCATTTATTATATTTTGAAGTGAAACGTCAAGTGAGGCGCGCTTCGGGTATACTCGGCGGTAGGCCGATAATGACCGAACGGTTCGACTTTTAGTATACTCCGCGCTAAGTAGAGTGCGGTCAAAAAGAGCCGAGTTAGTAAGTACATTTTTTTTTAAATATATCAAAGATTGTTAATAAAAATAACAATAAAAGTGTAATGAATTACGCAATAACGATAAGTAAAAAATAATCTATACCCGTTGTTTTTTTAAGGTTGTTTGTTTTTGTGTAGCCATTGTCTAAATAAATTAAACATAAACTGCCAACTAACATAAACGGTCTACTTTAAAATAAAAATCTTAATAATTAACCGCTTTATGGGTGTCTGCCGGTCCAATAATTAACCGTATTATTGATTTCAGCCGGTCTATTTTAAATTTAAAGAACTTAATAATTAACAGTTATATGGATGTCTGCCGGTCTCCTTTAAGATTAAAGACCTTAATAATTAACCGCTTTATGGATTTCTACCGGCCTCCTTTAAGCTTAAAGATCTTGATAATTATTAACTGTTTTATTGATTTGGGCCGATCTACTATAAGTTTAAAAAACTTAATAATTAACCGCTCTATGGATGTCTATCGGTTTCAATTAAGATTAAAGATCTTAATAATTAACCGCTTTATGGTTTTCAACCGGTCTCCTTTAAATTTAAAGATCTTAATAATTAACCGGTTTATGGATTTCTGCCGGTCTCCTTTAAATTTAAAGATATGAATAATTATGGACGACTGCTAGTTTTTTAAGATTGTTTTATGGATGACTGCCAGTTTCTTTTAAGATTAAAGATCGTAATAATTAACTCTTTATGGATTTCTGCCGGCCTCCTTTAAGTTTAAAGATCTTAATAATTAACCGCTTTTCCCTTCCGAGTATAACATTTTGGTACCTATGTCTATTTGTTTCTATCGTATCGTCAATATGTGATTGATTGTACACTAAATAATCGACAGTCGGCATATTGTCCTAAAATAGCAAATCCCTGCTCTTATCGTATCGATAAGTGAAGCTAACTCATCAATCAAGTGACGTCAACTAACGACGCTGTCGAGTGAGTATCGAATTATGAAAAGGATTTGTAAAGAAATCTAGTGACATATATTTGGAATAGATTAATGTTGTCTATACCGAACATAACGTAGAAACCGATCACAAACAAAGTAGAGTTTTCTAATTATCTATGTCTTTTAAAACTGGTGGCGCATTTTAACCGAAATAATTTTATTTCTGTTTTAATTAAGAATTTAGATTTTTTTATGTCAATGCCTGAAACACTAGAGACGGCGAGGAAATACATTTAACTGATGAATAAAACCTCAATATAATTTTGAAATACCTGTCCAATGGTATCCACTCGACGGGGTGTGCGAATAAAAAGTAAGGTATATCAATTGAGATCTTCATCTGCTTGCAATTATTAAAAGTACAAGCGTTTGACAGACAAGGACGGACAGACAGAAGGACGAACTTAGGGTTTATCTATTTAGCTATGGAGTCGTAATGAGCCCCACACCACCATAGCGTAACAGCCCTACACCCCACTAGCATAATCGAGTTACGTCAGCTGGCTAGGCTTATATTTTTCCAGCTGTAATTTGTATTAAAGATAATATGTATGCCACTTGTTATCTGTTAACGTGTGTGGACTATTTAAGTACGCATGCACTTAAGAACGCACTTGCTGAGTCGTTCTTTTTCTTCTTTCTTTTTCTGTCTCTTGGCTATGGTTGCATATTTTGGGGTCAGCCTTTCTCGTAAGTTTTTGCTGCAAGAGTTTATCTTGTGTTTTCGTTGAGTTCAAAGATTTGAGATCTTTTCCAACAGTGCTTTTCTAGGTGGCAGCGGCTTCGCCCTCTCTTCTTATTCTATTTTTATCACTGCTGTGATCACATGGTCTTCACTGCGCCTCATAACGTCTCCGGATCAATGGAAATGACTTTATCTTAGCTCATCCTCATCTACGCCCCTAACCCCCCAATGTAGTATTTTCATTTCTGTGATATGCATCTTTTGTTTATTCATCTTTCTCATCGGCCAGCATTCCGACCCTTACAACAGAACTGCTTGTAAATTCGACCTTTGAGTTTGACGGATATTCTAGTGTCACATAATCGATATCGCGTGCTGAATCGTTCTGTAAATTCCATTTTGTAAATAATTTTTTGTATTAATTTCTTTAGCTCGTTACGTAAAATAATTTTTTTTGCTAATATTTTTCATTAATTCTATAAAATGCAATAATCCGGTAAAAATATTTATAATGAATATAGTAGAGAATATCGTACTCTACAAAATTGCAATTTTTTACTTCTGTGTCCGATAAGTACTTAATAATATGATTCGAAAAAAGTCTGCAATTTTAATAGGTTGTTTCTCATTAACTGTTAATGTTTAAAAATGGCTTCGTAGACTAAAATTATAGCAAAATTTAGTTCTCTAAAGTATGGACTTTTGATATGTTAAGGCACGATCAGGTTTGTGCAATTATTCGAAAAACCAATTTTTAAAAAAAATAACGATTCAATGGTTTACAAAAAACATCGACGGTTCGCGTTCATTAGATATTTAGTTTTACAATTTTCGCAAAGATGGCGAATTTAACATAACCTCTTAGGCCACACGAATTTATAAAATTAATCAGTTCATAAGGCTTAATAGTATTATCGAAAAAAATTACTGAGAATTACCATGAAAAAAACTACAAATTTCCTTGACTTTACTGGCAACTTGCGATGTTTACGTGGCTTTTAAAATTAAAATTAAGAACGATTTTCCTTTTTTGAAAAATTCGAAAATTGAAATTTTCCTTCCATTCACTTCTACAACCATAATTTAAGTTATAAAATATTTACTTTTAGCTAGCTAAGCGCGTCATTTCGTTGACGTGGCCTTTGTGAAATATTATTAATTTAACTGTAAGATCTAAGAAATCGCTGGCGTTTTGTACGGCTCAAAAATCATATCGTATCGATATGCCACCAACAGGTTAACGTTATAACAATAACCGCCTCTGGGAACTAAAACGACGAACAAATGAAATCTATCAAAACCGTGACAAAAGCCATAACCTACCAACAAACTGCAATATATTATTTAGTCCTCTGTTCAGCTATATTTTAATATGAAACGAATATCAGTCCCGCTGCCTACGTAACCAACAAACTGCAAGTTATTCGTTACCTCTCTGATCAACTAAAGGTCCTCCCGAGCGTAAAGAAGAGACGAAGCGAATATCAGTCGCGCTATCTACCTAACCAACAAACTGCAAGTTATTCGCTATCTCCCTGATCACCTAAAGGTCTTCCCGAGCGTAAAGAAGGGACGAAGCGAATGTCACTCACCCTGTCTACCTAACTAACAAACTGCAAGTTACTCGCTACCTCTCTGATCACCTAAAGGTCCTCCCGAGCGTAAAGAAGGCACGAAGCGAATATCATTCACGCTGTCTACCTAACTAACAAACTGCAAGTTATTTGCTACCTCCCTGATCGCCTAAAGGTCCTGCCGAGCGTAAAGAAGGGACGAAGCGAATATCACTCACGCTGTCTACGTAACCAACAGACTGCAAGTTATTCGCTACCTCTCTGATCAACTAAAGGTCCTCCCGAGCGTAAAGAAGAGACGAAGCGAATATCAGTCGCGCTATCTACCTAACCAACAAACTGCAAGTTATTCGCTACCTTCCTGATCAACTAAAGGTTCTCCTGAGCCTAAAGAAGGGAAGAAGCAAATATCACTCACGCTGTCTACCTAAACAACAAATTGCAAGTTATTCGCTACCTCCCTGATCAAGTAAAGGTTCTCCCGGGTGTCAAAACGAGACGAAGCGAATATCGGTCGCGGTACGAATGCGTTTGGTTGATGCTCAGTTTTAGATAAACATGTTCGATATCCAAGACTT
Source organism: Druceiella hillmani (assembly GCA_039881145.1). Lineage (NCBI taxonomy): Eukaryota > Metazoa > Arthropoda > Insecta > Lepidoptera > Hepialidae > Druceiella > Druceiella hillmani. The sequence continues at coordinate 5,315,305 of JAYKKI010000013.1, forward strand.
TTAACTGGCGTCAACCAAATGTGTTCATCGTTAGTTGGCTAACTTTGGTAGATATCGATATTTGAAAACGTTTAATATCGATATGATGTGAATATATCGACTTTGTAATAGTTTGCGTTTAAAGTCAATAATGGCCATATCTAAAAAGTCTATTACTATGAAACGAAGCCTATATGTTACCTCGGGTCCTACAAAATCCATCAGAATCCCTTCAATGGTTCTTGCATGATGCGGGAACAAATAATCGAACTCACAGATAAAGAAGCAAAAATTTTCAAATATATTTTTGGCTTCTATTCTATTACTACTTATTACGTCCCCCTAAATATTTTTTCGTAAATATCTTCAATGTACAGATATGCCAATTCCACAATTTTATTATATGTATATATTAGGGATACGGAAATTAATAAGGTTAAGACATACAGTGATGATAGCTAGGTGTAGACGATGGGACAACGAAGGTCTGCAATAGAATAATTGGAAAAACAAGCTATCTACTAATCCGAATGCGGTGTTAAGTGTAGCTTCATATTACGCTGATTAAAAAAAACAAACATTTTTTATTACAATCGAAGACTGCTATTATTGCTTTTTGTCATTAACAAAGAATTATTACAAACAATTTTTATAATAAAAATGTGTGTTTTGAGGAATAATATTTTCGGAATGAAATAAATCCCAATTTTTTTGTTTTTTTGTTACTAAATAACTCTGCAAATAAGCAACGGATCGTTAACAAATTTAATTTGCATATAGTTAGCGCAATAGTGTAGGGCAGTGGTGTGCTGATTTAATAGAATGCGGGATTCTATAGAAAAGTTAAAAAATGTTACGGTTTTTTTCTTTTTTTGTTTATGATTTAGTTGCCAATTCTCAGTCGCTCCTTACAATTCGATAACTGATTAAAATTTATTCCTCTACATAATATGGAGTGAGTGGCTGGCTTCACTTGCGTGGATTAATAATACGAGTATTTTGAAAGGTTTGTTTGGTTGTTTGTTATTCAGTCAGATTTTCATGAAAATTTGTATGTATGTATTCATTTTTCAATTTAACATCTAGACTAATTTTTAATTTTTGTAGGACTCGGTGCTTTTATTCAGTAATAAAAATTTAGTCAATAGATAGCACAATCTATACATTAAATTTATTGCTTATATGCTTCCAGAGTCCAAAACCTGCTTATTAATTAATATGCTTTAATTGAAAATCCATGCCGACAGAAGCTATATAATATCATACATAGAAGAATTATAATATCGTATATATTATAATTATGACGTTTTTCATATTTAGTTATCTACCTTTTTGCTTCAGAATATTTTTTATTAATGTAGCGAATGGAAAGCAGTCAGCTTTCAATTTTCAGAAAGATTTATTTACGTTCGACATCCGCAATGTTAAAAAAACGCGCCACTTGGTTATAGACGCGGTGTCGATATCGATAAAGAGTACTTTATTATCTCCAATTCAAGCGTTTATCTAAGCCCTCTTTTAATTTCAATGTCCAAGTTCTTTTCACCAATCGATACAATAATACACCGTCTTAAATTTGAAAAATAGTAAACCAATCGATCAAAGATAATGTTGCTTTTGAACCGGGATTTGGTCGCGTGTCTGCCGTCGTGAAATGGAGTTCGCAAGTGCCTATTGCTTCGTAATGCTCGGAAGTTGAATGTGTTCGTTTTCGTTGAATTTAGGAATGATTATTTACTACTGCATGGTTCCAGGTTTGCGCAGAAGGGAAGGGGTAAAGAGTAGGGCTGCAGAAATGACAGCACTCATGTTATTTTACATTGTTACAAAAACGCAACTCAAAGCAAAAATAATTCGGTTTCCATCTGTTAGATTTTCCCTCCCCCCGAGGGGAAAATCCCTTTTCCATCGGGTCAACTGTTGAACTGTTTGACGTAAGCTCCTGGTATTTTTAATATATTGGAGCAGGTCCAAAAATTCGCGAAATGGTTTATAAATGAAAATATAAAATGACGCCATTCTTTTTTAATGTAATGTCTTCAAAATCTCGAAACTAACTTCTATTTATAGAAATTATAGTTATAGTTAAGTTATAGTTCTAGTTATAGTTCTTTGGTTTAATAGAAGAATAACTATATTTAGCTAGCAAATAATTAATGGAAATAAAATAATAAAAGGTCTGGATGGTCTGGAGGAAATATGGTTCGTATAATCTAAATTCAACCAAATAATTAGATTTTAAATAAATCATTATATAATTAAATGTACTCCGAAACTTAACCTCACTTGGATAAATACACTTAAAATATATTTTAAAAAGCTTACAAGCACTATTTCTGTCACGAATTCACAATGAATAAATGCTTTTTTTGTTAAATGAACCACTATTACATTTCAGTTATGCAAAATAGATTTGTATGAATATAAAACACGTGTTGTGTATTTACAAACGCCTTAATAACTATGGTGAATATAGTATCAGTCACTACACGCATGTAAATATATGTTTGGTGAGCAACTTCATCCTGTCGATTTTTGTTGCATCATGCGCGCGCGTCGTAAAATTTCACTCTCATCATTTATTCTAAAGAAGCATAACTTCAAAAAGAGTTTTGCCTTTGCCTTCCAAATGAGCTAAAATCGTTTCTTCCACATGCAATTGTCTCTTTCACACTTGCACTTCGAAATATCTTGCCCCGTAATCCTTTTTTTTAAATTTGGTAACAAATATTAGCCTCTGGGGCTAAGTTTCGATTGCAAGGTGGATAGACCAATAGTTTGGTAACAAATATTAGCCTCTGGGGCTAAGTTTCGATTGCAAGGTGGATAGACCAATAGTTTGGTAACAAATATTAGCCTCTGGGGCTAAGTTTCGATTGCAAGGTGGATAGACCAATAGTTCATAACCAAAATTGGTGTAGAACAGTCATTACGTGACCCTTGTTTGCCAGTGCGCTGGGTTGCCGCCTTTTTTCTCGGCTTTTTTCATTAATGTTTTCTCTTTTCTTCTATAGTAATGTTGCGCAACGTTCTGACCCTTTAGTGAAATCTTTAGTGATCCTTTTCTTTACAATAGATTAATAAGATTCTTTCGAAATACCAAAAAACCGTAACTGTAAATTTTTCAGCTGATTCCAACACTTTATTTTTTTGTGGGCGTTGAATCAATGCATCAAATTCCACATTGACTGTGTGATCAGTGTAATGAATCTGAAAAAGGCCGGCAAAAGTCCACATAGTGTTGTATCAAGGTATGACAAGAATAAAAGTGGCACTTTTATATAGAGAAAACGAAAAAATAAGTCTTTTAAGTTTTGTTTAAATCGTCAACCAGACAAATGAGAAATCTTGTTTATTTTTATAAAAAGTCACTTTATATATAATAATAGTTTCTAAGTGGTATTTTTACATAACTCTTTGAAACAGCAACTTCAGATTATGTTTCGTTGCATCCACCATACATAGATATGAAGTAATCTATGAAAAAAGCCCACAAAATTGGAAAAGGCAAAAATTATTTTATATTTTATAATAATATTGGGCTTGGTATAATATACCAGACCCATTTCTGCTGGTCTTCTTTTTCTTCGGTGATAATTCTTATCTCCTATATAGATTTCGATAAAATTTGGTAATTGGAAGTTGTTTTGTAAATATCTTAAGAAATTTTTTTGCAATTATATGAAACTTCGTTATGTAGTATTATTCTACTTTCTTTAAGTTCTTTGCTAATTCTTGCTAAGTCTTTGCTAATTGTCCACCTGAAGATGTTGTAGTACAACGAAACCTAGGTCGTGGTAAAGAACTTAAAGAAACTAGAAATAATACTACATCACGTAGTTTCATTTAATTATGAATAATGAATTTCTACAAAATCAACGCCTAATATATTAAATATTTTTTATTTACTATTTTATTATCCAGCGCAAGTTTTCATGTTGTTTTTCTTTCTGGTCCCAAGTTTGTGAATTTTTATATCTTCTCTTTTTATAAATTGACCTATTATTAAGAATTTCCGCTAAAATCAGTTACACTCAATCCGCATTGCTGCATCTCTAACGCCTAATGCAGGCAGCGAGGAGCGAACCGCAGTGTGGTAAAATAATACTATTATGAGAGTTTTGTGGTTTTGTACAATGATAATAGAAACATATGTTACCCAAATAAAATGATAACAAATTGCTTCAAGGTTTTTCGCGAAAAGGAATATAAACAAAATGTGTTTTCCTATAAAATACCATAAATCAGAAAGTTACAGGTTTTTTTAAAATTTGTTTGTCACATAACAAATCTACAACCAAGCATCCTCCCTCTATTTTTTTTTAAATAACGCAGATAACATTTTGAAATAAAATTAAGTATTTATAAACATACAAAAACTTTCTTAAAAATATTTTTGATCAATTCCGTAAAAAGAAGATGTTTTTGGAAACGATTCGATAATTGTATAAATACTAATTGTATAACTATAATACCACAGTAATTAATAATGAAAATATTTTTTTAGGACTATATACCATATTTATGGTTCGGAAAAATCTTATTGCTTAGCCTCGGTGCCTGCTTGCATAATGGTGTTTGGGCTGTCGAAAATAGAAAGCCGAAAGTCAACTTCAGCTCTTTGGATGCATAGACAATGCCTTCAGCATTGTCTACCAATAGAACTTTATATGAGACCGATGAAATCTAAATGATTTCGATGCTTGAATTAGTAAATTTATAAAATTTTAACCCTACATGTTTCAAGATAGCATAACAATCCTTTCGTGTAAATATCATTTTTTAACCGGGAAAGTCAAGGCATGTTGTTATAAAAATATAATACAAAGAAAGGAAATACATTGTGAACGCCGCGTAAAAAAGTATATTGACATTTGGCGACATCTGACATTTGACATAATACTTTTTTTAAAGTATGGCAATATATTGTAATCTGCGATACTTAATAGGCAAATTTAATTTTAAGACGATTTTTTTGCTCGTTTTAATGTTGTGTCTATTAATACAAAATTTAAATGTAGCTATTTTGGCTGAGCGAATTTAATTTAATAATATTCTCACTGTGTGTTCATTATTCACCAATTATAATTAATTTATTGACTTCATCGATTAACATAGAGTCTATATCTATGATTAATTACTATATTGTGAATAGTTTTGTTCATATTTTTAGCATGGTAGGTTGCCAGTAACGATAAATAAATAGAATTTTGTTTTAAAGATTATTATTTTTTATTTACTTAATAATCCTGGTGAAAATAATTGTGAAACCCAGATAATCGTAATAGCAGCTTTTTATCCTTTATTGTGTGAGGTTCCTGGTCTCTTTGGGTGCGAAGTAAACTGCGCGGGTTTTTATTTTTAGTATTTATATACGTGAAAAGTTTTTTTTATTGCTTAAGCAGAATACCTAGCTCTAGTTGACGATATGACTTGAAGTTTATTGAAGTTATTTGAAGAAATAATTGACAATCCTTATGCCATAAGCCCTATCGTAACCCCTGGTTCTTCCGATTCATAAACTCGTTAAAGAGCCGAATTGAGTAATTATTTATTTTCTAAAGACAGGTGTGTGTATATAATGTTTTTTTTTTCGAAAAATAATATGGAATAATTTTTTAAGGAAAGCTTTGAAAAAAGTTTATTTAATCGAAAGAAAACTTAAAAAATGTAAAAGAATCTGGTGTGAAAAAAACATTTTTTTTTGTTATTTGATATCTATTAGAGACATTGCTATAAGATTTATTTCAATTAAAAAATAAACTTGTTAATTTCGCCCCACGAGGGTTCCGTACACACAAATAAACATTTAAGGGTTTGATAAATCCTGGATTTCATGAATAGTTATTAACACATTTATAACTCCAATAAACATTTAAGGTACATTGTATTTGTTTTAAACTCTGCAAACATTAATATTATTTTTCACTATTTAAATATATTGCCTAGCATATCTTTCACAGGCGTAAAGTTACGGTGGATATTTAAAAAAATGTAATTTTTAATTATAGCTAAAATTATATGGCAAACTTAAATTCATAGACGTAAAGTTACGGTGGATATTTAAACAAATATGACATTTTTAATTATCACTAAAATTTTCTGGCAAACTTAAATCCACATGCGTAAAGTTACGGTGGATATTTTAAAAAATGTCATTTTTAATTATCGCTAAGATTATCTGGCAAACTTAAATCCATAGGCGTAAAGTTACGGTGGATATTTAAAAGAATATGACATTTTTAATTATCGCTGAAATTTTTTGGCAAATTTAAATCCACAGGCGTAAAGTTACGGTGGATATTTAAAAAAATATGACATTTTTAATTATCGCTGAAATTGTTTGGCAAACTTAAATCTACAGGCGTAAAGTTACGGTGGATATTTAAAAAAATGACATTTTTAATTATCGCTGAAATTTTTTGGCAAACTTAAATCCACAGGCGTAAAGTTACGGTGGACATTTAAAGAAACAAATGACATTTAGAATTATCGCTAAATTTTTTCGCAACGTCGAAAACTTCTACTAACGCTGTTTTTTTTCAATACTTATGGCTTAAGTAGTTTCGGACATAGACTGGGCACACATTTTTTAACATTTCCAGCAATATCTCTACATGTATTTTACCCCGTAATCTGATTAGAGTATCTATTCCTTGCGATATTCGGCGATATCTATTGAAATATCTAGTATACCATTAAAAAATAAACAGTAATGGAGTATTAATAACTTTCTTTCAATTGGTATCCCGTAATCTGATTAGAGTATCTATTCCTCGCGATATTCAGCGATATCTCTAGAAATATCTAGTATACAATTCAAAAATAAACAGTAATTGAGTATTAATAACTTTCTTTCAATTGGTACCCCGTAATCAGATTAGAGTATCTATTCCTCGCGATATTCAGCGATATCTCTAGAAATATCTAGTACACAATTCAAAAATAAACAGTAATGGAGTATTAATAACTTTCTTTCAATTGGTATCCCGTAATCTGATTAGAGTATCTATTCCTCGCGATATTCAGCGATATCTCTAGAAATATCTAGTATACAATTCAAAAATAAACAGTAATGGAGTATTAATAACTTTCTTTCAATTGGTACCCCGTAATCTGATTAGAGTATCTATTCCTCGCAATATTCAGCGATATCTCTAGAAATATCTAGTATACAATTCAAAAATAAACAGTAATGGAGTATTAATAACTTTCTTTCAATTGGTATCCCGTAATCTGATTAGAGTATCTATTCCTTGCGATATTCAGCGATATCTCTAGAAATATCTTGTATACAATTCAAATATAAACAGTAATGGAGTATTAATAATTTTCTTTCAATTGGTACCCCGTAATCTGATTAGAGTATCTATTCCTTGGGATATTCAGCGATATCTCTAGAAATATCTAGTGTACAACTCAAAAATAAACAGTAATGGAGTATTAATATCTTTCTTTCAATTGGTACCCCGTAATCTGATTAGAGTATCTATTCCTCGCGATATTCTGCGATATCTCTAGAAATATCTAATATACAATTAAAAAATAAACAGTAATGGAGTATTAATATCTTTCTTTCAATTGGTACCCCGTAATCTGATTAGAGTATCTATTCCTCGCGATATTCAGCGATATCTCTCGAAATATCTAGTATACAATTCAAAAATAAACAGTAATGGAGTATTAATAACTTTCTTTCAATTGGTATCCCGTAATCTGATTAGAATATCTATTCCTTGCGATATTCAGCGATATCTCTAGAAATATCTAGTATACAATTCAAAAATAAACAGTAATGGAGTATTAATAACTTTATTTCAATTGGTACCCCGTAATCTGATTAGAGTATCTATTCCTTGCGATATTCAGCGATATCTCTAGAAATATCTAGTACACAATTCAAAAATAAACAGTAATGGAGTATTAATAACTTTCTTTCAATTGATATCCCGTAATCTGATTAGAGTATCTGTTCCTTGCGATATTCAGCGATATCTCTAGAAATATCTAGTATACAATTCAAAAACAAACAGTAATGGAGTATTAATATCTTTCTTTCAATTGGTACCCCGTAATCTGATTAGAGTATCTATTCCTCGCGATATTCAGCGATATCTCTAGAAATATCTAGTATACAATTCAAAAATAAACAGTAATGGAGTATTAATAACTTTCTTTCAATTGGTACCCCGTAATCTGATTAGAGTATCTGTCATACAAAAGTTGCGTAAATTGCTACACTTGTAACGTAGGCGTGACGCGGGAAGCGCGGTTCTTCAGTAATTATAAGTGGTAGACATTTTTTTACCTAGTTCGTGCAGAATGTGCAAAATGCTATCAACGCCGTCTGGCGGTAAATAATTGAACACTTGGTTGCAGTAATGTAATTTTTTTAAAGTAAAGTCGTAAATATTAGAATAATCAATAGTTTATAATGCTTGTATATAGTGAAGCAAGAGGGGAAGCTACCAGATAATTAAGCCATAAAATTGTCCTCCTGGTGGCAAAGCTTCTTCGGCTATACATATTCACTCATTTTCATGATTAGGGTCTGTTTTTAAGGAAAGGATAATCTAAGACATAGTCTTAATTTTCCTTACCAGTTGATTAAATATTAATTAAATATTAGTTTTTTATTTAGACGAAAATTGTTATTATGGAAAAGTCTGATTTTGAGGCGCTAATATTTGTAATTTGATAAATAAATAAAATCATACAATCCTAGATATAGATAACATCTGGTACAGAGTAAAAAAAATTATGTGTGTACTTATGTACGTGCGTTAGAAGTTATACTTCTTTGGCATAATATAAAATAACTTTATTTACCTAGCAAATAGTTCATACGTACGGTTAGTAAAATCTAAATTAAATCATATGAATAAATTTTAATTATTAAAATATATACAATGAATTGTTAAATATACTAAAATAATCTAAATAAAATTTACTTAATAATAAGAAATAAATATGCTGAAAATTTATTGTAATTTATTAATACATATCTAAACTCACTTAGAGAAATATATTCAAAATATATTTTGAAAATCTTATAACCACTATTTCTATAACGAATATTCACAATAAGTAAATTTTTTTTTATTATATGATCTGCTATTAAATTTCAATTACTAAAAATCTTATTTAAAAGCACAGATATGACTTAGATTTGAATGAAAATAAAACACGTGTTGCGTATTTACGAATACCGCAATAACTGTAATGAATATAGCTAACAGTCACTACACGCATGCAAATATATGCTTAGTGAGCAACTTCATCCTCTCGATTTTTGTTACATCGTACGCGCGCGTCATAAAATTTCACTCTCATAATTTTTTCATAACGCGCTTAAAAAAGTATAACTTCAATAACATCTGGTACACTGTAAAAAGAAAAGTCAAGGTCGGTGAAGTTTTAGGGGGAGAGAAACGTTGCCGCCTTTTGTTTGAAAATTTAGCACTACATTACGATGAAATACAGTAGCAACTTAATTTAAACCAGCACTACACTGCTCGCGAAGTTGATCGACATTCAAAAACAAAATGGCGATGTTGTGTTATATGTCACATGTTTACATAAGGGGTCATTCATAAATTACGTCACACGAATTTCATGATTTTTTGCCCCTCCTCCCGTCCTTGTCACAGCTGGTCACATTTGTGAGACCCCCCCCTCCGTAGTATGTCGTCATATATTTTACAAATTTACATTTAGAAATTATTGAATGAAAACAGCGGTTCCGAAATCAGTTTTATTTCCATTTAAATTATTTTTTAATAATATTAACATCAAATCAAACAATTAACAAAACAAAAAACGATTAATTATATTAATTAAAGAAATTAACAAAACAAAAACGATTAACATGTTAATTAAAGAAATTAACAAAACAAAAAATATTAATAGAATTATATTTAAATTAAAGATACAAACTTAATAATCTTGAGTCCATGGACTTTGAATCCACTCCTTTAAATTATTTATAACTGGCATAGCAGCCACTTCGTTCTCGTTTGGGTTGTTAATGTCAGGAACATTAGTTGTGTCAACATCTTTTTCATCCCACCATACAGCATCATCGTCATCATCCACACAAAGAAGTTCTCTGGCACGTCTAGCAGCAATTCTTTGAGGACGAAACTTCGCGATAGGTAAAACTTCTTGTTGCCTCTTATGTAATTGCTTGTGTTGATTAGTGGCCTTGTATGACGCAAAATATAGACCACAGATGCCACATGATCGCTTAAACAAGTATGCTTCGACACTAGGGCTATCATACGGAACTCGCTTTAAAGTTCGTGTTTTAACACTTAGATTATAATAGATTTTGAAATGTGACGTAACGAAATTTAGGACCCCTCCCACCCCCTTGTCACACAATGTCACACTTCGTCGACCCCTCCCTCCCCCTTAACGTGTGACGTAATTTATGGAGGGCCCCTAACGAACGATTTTATTAATTTGTAGTGAAATGATAAACGGAAAAGGTGAACCTCTTAATCATCCTCAAACTATTATTTTCATTTTCTATCCGGTTACCAAAATTTTCAAAATTATTTTTCTCAAAAACTATAAATCTCCGTGGTATGAAAGTGTTTGCGTTGTAAAATAGCATCTTTCTAAATTCAACCGGTGTTTATTTTTTTCTGTTCACATATTCACTCGTAGCTATGGATATAATAACCACTATTAGCGCCACGCTCGTAACATAACCTCTACATTCAATGACGTATACCACATTCTGTACAAATACACACCATTCGCTTATATAATGAATTCGTTTCGGCATTTTATTTCAATAAGATTTTTGTCATTAACAATAGCGATTATGGCTAGGAAGGTTAACTGCTATTTAAGAATTTAATTATGTGACATTTATGACAGACCGACTTTAAGTAGCTTCTTCACTTCGTACTTTTTCACATTTACGTGATAAATGGATGAAAACAGTATTTTATCCATGTATTTTATTCCATAAACAAAAATGCAACCAAAAGTTCTTGTTTTAATCACTCAGGGCGCTGTGAACATTTTCAAGTAACGGTTATGTTTCCTCTATGGCCTATATGGGGAATCGTTAGAACAATATTTTTGAATAGAATGCGCAAGCATATTTAGAATTTGTAAATTGAAAAATAACGATTTTAAAAGACCATTAAAGAGATTTTAACCTCTTTTTCACGAGTTTTGTCTCGAAAGTGCCAATAGATAGAAATATTTGTCTCCAATGGTACTTATATAGTATATTTGAATATAAATATAATAGATCGAATATAAAGAATTGTATATATAAAGGTTTGTAAATAATGAACGGCACAAATCAAATATTTTTTTATTATGCCTAACAAAAAACTTACTAGGTAATATATAATTTATATTTGTAAATATTTTAATAGAAATTCTATGTATTCTTAAATGTTCCAATTTTTCGAGATAGATAAGTATGCGCGGAAACCTGGTAGCACCAGTTTAATAGTACTTAATAGGTTTTTAACTAATCGCTACATTAGATCTTGTATTAATGTTATATACCCTACACACTGTCACAAACTACTTATTAAATTTTTTCTGCATATCTTATAAATATACATATTCAAAAATATATAAAATATCGAAATTAAAAGCATGCCCCAATCCCATAGACAAACGTCACGTCATTACTCAAGTTTATTGTATTACTAATAAGGCACAATAACACACTTAAAAATGTTTAATTTTTATTAGCTTGTTATCGTTATAAACAGGAAGAATGGCTATTAGTTTTATACTAATTAGAACGTAACACGATTGTTTAATGTGGCCTTAACATTTTAACAAACGGAAGATACTTGGAAATAAATAAAAAAAATGTAGAGCATTAATTGTATTTTAAAATTGGAACGTTATGATCAACGTTTTCAATTGCACATAGCTTTACGAATCGAACCAACATAGTTGATTTAAGTTTGAATTGTATTTCACCGAAAAAACATGATTGACCTTAAAAGTTGCGTCACCGAGACATTTTCTCTTTGTTGGAGCCTCTCGAGGCAGATATAGGAAGGAAGGGCGAAGGGCTTGACGGTTCCAAGTGCACTGCTACATTTGAAAGGTTGGCTACGCTTCGTATTGCGTGGCTCAAGTAAGAGCGCCATCTATATTTCGGTATATTAGTTGTCGGTCTGGCACGCTGTATTATTATAGTATGGCTAACAGGATAAGTATTGGGATTAATTTTTCTTGTATTTATATATATTTTAAGTTTCTGTATTGAGTTATCTAAATAAGCTTTGTAGATTAATATTTCTGTAAAATATTTGCTGTAGATAAAGAAAATATTTTTTAAAGATAAATGGCATTACTTTTAAAACTATTATCTAAGAAATAGATTATACACATTGATAAGTAAAATTTAAATGTTTTTTGGAAATATGAAATTAATATTATAAATATAAGAAAATTCGTATAATCTTGTGGGGCGTTAGAAAATGTGTCACATAGGTACTTACATCAACTGGATGAGCATATACTTATTCTACTTCAGTGCTTATAACGGAATAATATTTCTTCTTTTCTTTCTTCATGCTTTGAAACAAAAAACACCTGAGAAGGGATAGAAAAATATTTGCGTCGACAAACAATTATATTATTTATATACATTTATTATTTTGTAGTCAATTACTTTTCATCTTCGCTTTTATTAACATAATTTCACGCATTTTATTTGTCGTCAAAATAAATGGCGTTATTATTTTTGTCGTGGAACTAAATTATCCCGAATTTAATTAAACTTATCTAACCTTCAAAATTCAATTCGTAAAATCGTACGGAAATTGTGTATGTTTGCACAATTTTTTTAAATTGGTCCAACTGAGTACACATAACAAAATGAGAGCTGCATAACAATAAACGTAAGACGTATTATTAAGTTTACTGTCTCAAGTATTTACAATTGAAAAGAGTATTTATAGCAAACGTGACTTGCATTTCAGAACAAGGCTCTAAAAATATTGCTAAGTTTCAGACACTAAAAAACTTTGGTTTGGACCTGTTAAGTTGAAAACCAATGTATAAAAGTTAGATAAAATGAAGAAGTATTTATGAATTTATGAAATAGTATTTATATTAACATAAGTAAAATGAAGAAAAAAAAAACTAAATTTAAAGAAAAATGCCGCACAAAACCTGAGTACCAATAACCTATAAATATATACACTCACTATTAGACAATTCTAAGAAAATATTCTTTAAAATTACATATTTGAATATACTAATGTTCTATCAAGTGTGACAGATTTAGGAGAACATTTTCGAACTCATAACGACACGAGTCTTCGAATTTTGATATATTTTTACTAGCTATACAGATATTCATTTTGATATAGTGTATGAATATAACGAAATTATCTTATTGTATAATATCTAAAGTGCACAATAATTAAATACAATATTAAATACACGGAGAAGAAAAAGAACGCAACCATGTATTTTAGTAAACTTTGAATAGTTCTTCAACTAGTTCTCATATCAATCTTAAACTACTAACTTAAGAATAAAGTTCTTCCTTTAGCATGCCAATTCATCTAAATAAACGTGATTTTGATAGAGATGCAAAAAGTATAAAATCAATTATTTATTATTTCATATTATTCTAATCAAGTTATTAAATATATCTGCTGTGTTTTCTGTTGTTATCTACATTATCAAAAAATATTTTAAGAATAAATAACTCAATATTATTTAAAATATGTAATACACAGTAATTTTAAGTACAAAATATTGAGTGAAACACGTGTGCTTTTATTCGTGTTTGACATGAAACCTGTTGTATTATTAACTAAATGTAGCAATAACTACTGATTTTACTGATTTTACGACATTATTTTAGTATGATTTTACTTTGAATTACATATTCGAAATTAACTATTGTGTTATTTATTTTTAAATTAATTTCTGCAATAAAAATAACAACCGAAAATGGAGCAGTATCCTTTTGACATTGTATTGAGTTAAATTATATTTTAATTAACAACCAATTCAATTAATTTTCACGTTCCTTTTAAAGCAACTTTTATTTAGGTAAAAATATGCACTAAAGGAAGAACAAGTTTAAGAACTGTTTAATATTTAGTAAATTGGTCAAATAAATGTTGGCAAAAATAATTTGTACGTCGTTGAAAATCGTCGTGCATTTTGCATGCGCTTGATAATGTTATATACTGATGCTCGACTGTAGAGAAGTGCATTAGTAGGGATACTTCCACGCCACGCTATTTTCATTACGTATTTATTGACCGGGTGCGGACCACAGAGGGGGTAACGAAATCGACCGCAGCGCTCGCTATAGCAGAAATGGAAATGTCTAAAGGCGCCTGTTAAATGTTGTCATAGATAATGTAATTTACTTACGTGTATTGTCATGTTTACTTTTGGAACTAGTACAGTTTAGTAAAAATGCGAATTTCACGGATATTTTAATGAAAGAATATATATAAAAAAACGATGTATTTAAAAATCCTCGATCGCGATTATTTTATTATGAAAAATTAATTCGATAAAAAATTACTCACAATAATACCTCCATTTTTTTATTTGCAAATTATTTTCACTATTTTCACTTTTTATTTATAATTAAATATTACATACTTAACAAACATATAAATATGAATAGTGATAAAAAAAAATAAAACGTTAAATAAGAGATTAATAAAAACTTCCAAATTTTGAAAAAGTGGAGCCTATCTCATTTAATATTAACAATAACTTTCAATTCTACAAATTATAAACATTTGTTATTAAATGTTGTTTATGATTTTTTTCGAAATATGATACGATAGTTATCGTGTATTAAATTGTAAAAATATTTCAAGAAATAACAAACTCTAATTTTACATATTTCCAATATTGAATTTGAAATTAGTTAAAAAATTTTAAAAATAGTTGTAGTAGTTATTGTATATTAAATTGTAAAAATATTTCAAGAAATAACAAAGTCTAATTTAATAATTCTAAAAATACTTCAAGAAATAATAAACTCTAATTTTACACATTTCCAATATTGAATTTGAAATTAGTTAAAAAATAAAAAAATAGCTGTAGTAGTTATTATATATTAAATTGTGAAAATATTTGAAGAAATAACAAATACTAATTTTGGACATTTCCAATATTGAATTGGAAATTAGCTGCTATAAAATGCATTCCTTCTGACATTGTTTGTGGTTAAAATGTTATAATATGTGTAATACATTTTTAATTTCATTCCCTTTGTTGAGCTGAAAATAAAAAGATATTATATTTATATTTATATATATATATATATATATATATATATATATATATATATATATATGGTTTCGGACAACTAAAGCCTTGTTATTATTCGTTAATAAAAGCATTTATTTAGATATTTAATTTATAAATAACAAGACAAACAATATAATCTAATTTAAAATGATTTTATCGAAACCACGAATAATACTTACTTTTCTACGACAAAAATAAAAAAGAACTACTGATACGTAGTTAGGAACACTATAGAAAAAAAAATGGATATAATATAAGACACATTTAATGTCTTTCGCTATTTTTTATTATTCACGTAAACATTTACCAGAGCCGTTAATTTGAAGCGTGCAAATAAAACTGAAGCGCCTATAAAACTGCAGGTGCCAGGTGGCGCTGATGTCACGCACCTAGTCGATACGACGTTACCTAAACCGATTTATGTTTTACCAAGTGTTAAAATTAACAAACTAGTAAATGTCCTTTTAAAATTTTATTTTTGCTCCAAACCTTTTAAATAAAATTCTAAATATTTCAAACTTATAACATACAGTGTAATAATTATTTGGAAAAAACAATGGTGATAAAAAAAATATTTGTACATATTATATTTATTGTTAAACTTTATGCTATTGTGTAACTTTAATTTTAAAACTCACCTCAGTCTGAATTCTTCTTCAAATACAGACGCGCCAATGCAAGACGTGAAAGTATATTCCATATAAAAAATAAAGAATCAGTACAATTTCGAAGCAATACGTCAAAAAAAAAGTAATCAACTCAATACAACATGCGCACGGCCATGAACGGGTTAATTAGTGGTTCAACGTAGAGATAGCGCTGGCGTCGGTTGCGGTCAGTTATTCAGCCGCTCGCTCAGCGTCCGATGGCTGTCAACTTGACTAGCCGAACGACGCTTTGTGTTATTTACGTTTGAAATATAATAAAAAAAAACATTCTTGCCTTCGTCTCTGCCCTTTTGGAATCTAATAATATTACATCATCTGTTTGTTATTAATTTATTCGAAACGAGTAAACCAGAATATCATTGAGCGCCATTTAATATTAGCCGCTGAAATCTTGCAGGCAACTTGTGTTTATAAATTAATATTTTATAAAATAAAAGTATTGTGAACTGTAGTTTCGAATGTTGTGGTGTTTAAATTAATAAATGGAGTGTTTATGTCATTTATGCCCCTTTGCGTTATGGGGATGTTGTATTTATAATTCGATTTAATCTTCACTACACCATGCGGATATGAAAAAATAGTGCATTAGTTGAATAATATTGATTTGGATTTATTGGATTATATGCAATTATATGAACAGCAATGTGTGTTTGTGCGTCATGAGTAACGGGACGTTATTCATTGCGGATACTTGTGACTGCTGTTTCTCGTTTGTATACAATCTTGTGTAATTAATAAAATTAACAAGACATTAATATGTGGAAGCTTTGTAGTACTGGATGTGCGATTAACGTAATATAAACGTGACTGTGAAGAATTGTTTCCATTTTGTATAAATACTTGAAGGAAAAAAAACTGCGGTGTAAAACATCAGTTGTGGTAAATGTTATCCTTCAACGAAACTTGTAAAAAAAAGCAGTGTACTTTGGACATCGGAGTGGTATGCAAGAAATACTCAACCGCCGCATTAAAACCAACTGGATTACGGATTACCTCTGAAGTATTTCAAGAATTTTATCAGATATGGCCTGTATGAAAGGAGTTTGCACGTAATGTTTATTTTTAAAAGTAATTTTTAAGTATTAAGATAATAAGGTTCCACCGATATTTAATAGTTTATGTGTGAATTTTTTATAATTTAATTTTAAGCTTTAACATAAGACAATAGTTGTATGTTAATGAAATAGACATGTTCATTTTATTGTGTCGGTAAATTCGGTACATCGGTTTATTCTTTGAGACAATTGTATTATTTTTTTTTTTCAAAAATGATGTGGCCATCCTCGCAAGCCAGTAAAATTTTACTGGCGTGCTTTCTGTTGCTTATTTCGTATTGCGTATTCATGGACACAATGCTTTATTTTCGCATACAGTATTACATGCTGGAAGCGTTCTGCATCGACAGCTCAACGTCTAAGCCGAATGCCACGACGGGCGTCTACTACAGCGCGGTTTCGAACGCGAGCATAAACACAGATGCGTCTAAAACTGTCCATTACACGACCGTAAATGATTGCGGTCTCGATTACGAAGCGACAACGTGGGTTCCTTGCTCCATAAATCCACTTTGCGACCCCACCATAAAAGCGCTTTTGGTAGATCATATTAACCATTACTTATTCGGACCGCTATGCGCCATAGTGGACTCGTTGCTCGGCATATCCGATCGGATGCTCTTCATAACTCCCAATATGATATCGTACGCGCACGTCCTAGTAGCGTTGGTAGGCGCGAAAATGTTGACTTACAATAATTTAGCTTTGAGGAGGATCGGCGTTGTTCTGTTTCAAATAAGGATGTTTATGGACGATCTAGACGGCCATGTAGCCAGAGACAGAAAGCATATAAAAGGGGAGCGCTCGGAAGTAGGTACAATGGGCTATTATGTCGATGGTATATGCGATTTTTTGGGCGTCGTTGCTATGATGATAGGTGTCACGTTTTACCTTAAGAATAATCCGCCTAGGCGCGGCTATAAAGGCGTTAATATAGATACCGTTCCCTATCATCCTTTAAACGACGTAAATTCTCACGAAGACGCTGAAAATCCGTCCGAAGTAGGCATTTGTTATAAAACAAAAGTGTCGTTCGCTAAAATAGCTGTCGTTATTCTCTCTTTCTCTGGTCAAATGGTGCTCTCTTCCCTAGCATGGAATCGTTATATAGCCGAATATCAGGAGACCTTGGAGTTCAGATACCAGTTGCCCGATGACAGTTTGATCAGGAGACAGGAGACGGTGTTCCGTTCGGGTTCTCTTTACGCCATCACATTTCTCTGGCGCGTCGTTAATCCTCACAGTTTTCTTCATTATCTGTCTTTGGCCATATTTTGTGATAAGCTGTGGAGCTTTCTGAAGTTCGCCCAGTACGCCGGTTACGCCTGCGTGGTGGCGGCTGCGGGCCTCACAGAGCTGCACCTGGCAAAGGTGCAGTTGTATGTGATGAGCAAGTCGTCGTTAGCGGGGAATTCTTTATGATTTGCTTTCGGGTTGTGGTAGTTATTTAATACATGATGGAAAACAGTGCCAATGCTAAAGTAGTGTAACAGGTACATATGTATAAATATATATAGATAGGACTTGGTCGATTGTTAAATTTGAATGTAAAGGTGCGTTTATAACGGGACGTTTGCAATAATATACCTAGTTACTTAAGAAGGTTTTGCTTTTAATTTGTTATGTAAACGTTTGACCGTTTTATTGATTTTTTAGGATGTTTGGCTTGAAACAAATGGGAATTGCGTGTTAAGTACGTAATTTGGTTTGGAAAATATTTTGACCTTTTTTAGGCTTTAATGGATATAAAATCTCATTTTAATTCTTTAAAATTTTTGAATTGGTTGTTCGACACGATTGTTCGTGACTTTATTTGAATTTATTTCGATTATTATGTGCCAGTTCAAGAGTCCAAGTGTGAAGACTGTTGACTTTCAACCTCTGACGAATGCCAGAAAGGTTTATGCATTTATCTGTTGGTTTATAACCCATTTTAATTCGTTAATGAATCATTAAATTTTCGTTGCGTCTTTTTTTAATAAAAATATTTCGCCGACATAGTCGTAGCTAGGGTTGCCATCTGTACTTTAAAATTAAGCATAATACTTTGTATGTATATGACAAATGTACATACTTTAAACTTTATAAGAGCAATAAAGTACACTGAAAAATATTTACATATTTTTTCCTATTTTTTCATTCATTATTTTTTCCTATTTTAAACCATTGCCCGTGGTTAGTTGTGTTTTATAGAACAACTAAATACATCAACAACGGGCGTTTTTATACTGGCCGACACTGGCACGGCGCCGGTGAAAGCCTTTTACTAACGTTTGTAGTGGCTATGACGTTCTGTTTTCAAATAGCAGGAATAGGCAATGCGATTAATATTCAAATAAATAAAACTTATAAAATGAAGTTAAACATATTATTGTTTTTTATTTGCACATTGTTATAAAATTACAAAAGTATAACTTAGTTATAAATTAAATTGGCATGACAAACTTGTGTCTCTCGTTTCGTTTTGTGACGTTTACCGATAATTGCATTCGAGAAATTCAAATATTTATTGCCAGCATCTCTCTCGGTAGAATTTATTTTTAATAGTTTCTTTCGCATTATCTCGTGTAACCTAATGTTGCCATGTTGAATTTTATAAAATTAGAAGAGTTGAGCTAAAAAACCCCGGACATTTAAAGTAAAAGCCCCAATTAGAAGAAAATTAAAA
This sequence comes from Druceiella hillmani, assembly GCA_039881145.1. NCBI lineage: Eukaryota > Metazoa > Arthropoda > Insecta > Lepidoptera > Hepialidae > Druceiella > Druceiella hillmani. Next base: position 5,334,963 of record JAYKKI010000013.1, read on the forward strand.
AGAAAATATTAATTAAAATTTTATTCTTGTAACTTAAGTAGAATTGTTTTTGAAAGTATACTTTTCAAAACGAACATATATAATAATATAAATGTGCCCAAAATTATCTTAGCATATGTCATTATAATTACAAAATTACTAAAGGAGACCAGCAATATCCATCTAGTACTGGGCCCAGGTGTTATAAGAAAAATAAATAACACTCTTATATAGACGCAATGGGAAAAAACAAGCCCATTAAAGTTTTAAATCAGATAATGAGAAATCTTGTATTTTTTTTATGAAAAGTCAGGTTGTTTTTAATACTAATTGCGGACCTCTATGAACCAATAAGACAAAATAAAGCACAGATTATTCTTTGTTATATCTTTTGTATATATAACATTTTCCTTAACACACGAAACTGGCAGATACGACAGCGTCTTCGAAAAAAGTCACGAAAAACTGAAAAAAAGCGAAAAAGATATTCCTAGGGTACTTCCGTTCGACCTACAGTCTTAAAAGTCGGCATAATTGGACGTCTTACAGCATAAGTAAAGGGGAAAGTTCAAAAATAAATTATTTATAATTCTTTGTGGAATTATACACTTTTAATAATTATTAGTCAATATTACGCGTAAAAATATTCAATGTAACTTTTTGTTCAGAATGCAACTTTCTTGCTTTAGATTAGAGAGTTCTAGCAATACTGTATATCGTATTTAAATCGCCTGTTTTTACGCCTGTGAAAGATATAACAGGCCATATATTTACGTTGTGAAAAATTAATATTTGTAAATAATTTAATTAGAAATAACATATAAACTTAAATGTTTATACTTGCCTAAATGTGCACGGAACCCTCGTAGTGCGCGTTCTACTCGTGCTTGACAAATTTTTTGCAATTTTGGCTGAAAAGGCATTATTTCTGCGTTTTCTGAGACTCGATTTCTGAGATTCGTTTTCTATTGAACAAAGCATCTTTTTATAAACTTTGCCGTTATTAAAATAGTTTTTGACAAAAAAATTAATTTAATTAAAATTAAAATTCCTGTACACATTTATTTAAATTTTGCACTTTATTTTTATTCCATTTCTTATCTACTGCAAGTTAAATATTCGGGTTTTTACTATAACTAATAATCATTTTGCGTAAAATTAAATCTGTCACACATGGGGTTTTTATGTTTTACCTTGAAATAGTGTTATTGTAATTAATTAGCCAATTTTTCAACCAACGGGTAAAAATATCAAATGTTACTTTTTGTTTAGAATGTAACTTTCTTCGCTTTCGTATAACTTCGGATTAGAGAGATCTGGCAACACTGTATATCGTATTTAAATCGCAACGTAACGATGAAATACTTCGCGGTAATTACCCGAAAATCATTTCGCACTGTTTTCCGTGTATAATACGCTTTGTTTACATTTGACCCTTTTCGGCAATGCAACGATTTAAATAAATGTCTCTGGCTACTGCGATCGTTATAGCCATTGTCGGCGTTACGAAATTGGTCAGTTTTTCGCGGGGACATCAAAGGCCTGATAGTGCGAACCGCACCGAGTTTTTACATTTAGTTCTTTCGCTCACTTTTCGCCGAGCGCTTGCAAACAGTAGACGCATTGGTTTTTTAGAGTTCCGTAACCAAAGGGAACCCTTATGATTTCGTCCTGACCGTCTGTTTGTCTGTCCGTCTGTCACAGCCATTTTACTCTTGTCTTAGACTGTTGGCACTATAAAGATGAAATTTGGATGGTAGGCTTCTACGAACCGTTATGCAATGAAATAAGTGGAATTATAAAAAAAATGTATATATTAGGCGCTCAATACATGTAACTGAGGGTTGTAAAAGAACTCCTTAACACAAAGTCGTGTGGGGTATATCATAAGATAGGGTTTAAAAATGATATAGAGGTTCCAAAATAACTTTTTTATTTAAGTCAATAGTTGATGAGATGTGAGCTTGTAAAGTCTTATAAAGTGTGTCTCTCCGCCTCTAACTTTTCAACTAACGTGTGTAAAATTCTGATAAAGATTTAGTAGTGGAACTTTAAACAAACTTTCAAAGAAACTTAGTTTGAATAAGATAAGTTGTGTAGTTTTGGAGGTATGGGATATTGTCGGTACCGACTGCAGCACAACTTATAATTTTAATATTCTTTGGTGCTACGGAATTTTCGTGCGCGAGTCCTACTTGCACTTGGCCGGTTTTTATCTCGTTCGATAAGTAACTAAATAATGCGGAATGGAGTAATGGGAAAGTGTTTTTATGTCGGGTTCTTATTTTAATTTTATTTGCATTTAAAAAATATAAAATCTCACATAATTAATTATAAATAAAATGCAAAGCGGCTAAATCTAAACCAACAACTATTAACAACAACTATTAAACTATTAAAGTTTAATAGTTGTTGTTAATTGTATCAAATTATTAAAGTTAAATAGTTGTTAATTGTATTAAACTATTAAAGTTTAATAGTTGTTGTTGGGGCAACTATTAAAGTTTATGCAATTATGTAATACATCTCTACGTTAGCCGTGACGGCAACAGTAGGAAGCTTGCTAGCGCCGGTACCGGCACAGCACCGATTCCTGGTGCCGGCCAGTGTAATAACGATCTGTAAAATAATAAAACCAGATTATGCGAATTATATATGCGAAAATAGTATATACTGTACTAGTACCAAGTATTCGCATGGAACGGACGCACTAGCGTATGGCATTCCGCAAATGCCAGTTACAAAATACACAGCTTTTTGTCTCTCTTTGTAGTTATTCATCTACTATAAGAGCAAAAGAAACAAAGCGAGGGTACACAGGCTATCCCGTTCATCGTATAAATCCCTTCTTAGGAAAGAATGAAACGAAAACGTTCTACGTATTAAGCTCAATTCGTAATATGTCATAATCTTTGACAAGCTAATATAACCGTACTTTGCTTGTTTCATACTGGGTATTTTTTAGTTTGTCTAACCACCATTGTGTACTGACATTTGGCGCCGACATGGTCATTGATAGTCTTTAAAGGTTTTATAACAGTAAACAATAACCATTTGTTGTTTCATTCAAATAAGTGAAAGACTAAACTATAAAAAATCCCGGTATGTAACAAGCAAAAAAATATTGAATACTTTATAACGAGTGTTTATGTTGCGTGCTCTCGACAGAACACCGGACCAGGAAGTGTGCGTGCCGCTTACGATCTAGTATTTTTGTAACAGGTATACGTACCTATTATTTTTACGTATTCGTAAAAGGATCCTCGTACGAAAAAATACCGATATCGCTAGTGTGCGAGATCGTTCCTGAGAATCTCAACTCGCCTTTTTCGAGTACCGTACCTAAAAAAAAACGGAGCCTTTATAGCACTCACGCGACCATATGTACATATGTCACAGCCGTTTTTTCTCAGAAATCTTTCGACGTAGAAAGTTGACATGTGACTATATCCGGAACTGGTAAAGTACTGGTAAAAACTTATAAAAAACGGAGTTACGGGAAGTTTATTGGAAAACTATAATGATAATTCTAGATTCTAAATTTTTAAGATAATTCTGCATTTTTAAGAAATTCCCGATAGTATAATTTCGTGAATTTCTTAAAAATTATAAAATCTAGAATCAAAGCTATGTAATCTATGAAATATAGAAACTTCACTATGTGATCTATGAAATCTAGAATCGTAGCTATGTGATCTATGAAATATCGAATTATAGGTATGTGATCTATGAAATCTAGAATCATACCTATGTGATCTATGAAAAATGGAATCATAGCTATGTGATCTATGAAATTTAGAATCATCGTTGGGTAATGTAAATTCTACTTTTATTAGAGTGTTTTTGTCTTGTTAAAGTGTAAATGTAAATGGCGTTATGTTAAATACACGCGTTATTACACACATGCTAAACCAAGGAAAGATATGATTCCAACTAGTGAGTACATAACGCTATAATGATTTTACGCACACATTCAAATATTAAATAAGACGAACTGAAGAATGATACGTCTAGTCAAAAAAAGTGAGAGTTATAAATATGAAAGCCTCTTTATTTATATTACAGGTGAGCGAGTACGAAATAGGTGCGAATGAGATAGCATCGCTGTAAGCAATTTAAATCTAGCAAAGCAAATCTGTTTAGGCCACTCCCAATAAATAATGGCGAAATCTATAATTAAACAATAGAAATCACTTTGGTATTGTCGTATTTCCAGACACAGTGCAAGTGTATATCAAAGTCTCTTTATTTATAATATATTATAAGTGAGCGAATACGACATAGGCGCGAATGAGATAACATCACTGTATGGCAATTCTGATCATGGCGAAAATTTATAACTAAGTTATAGAATATTGAATATATTTGGCGTTAATTTTATAGAAATTCATTATTCACAATTAAATAAAACTACGTGATGTAGTATTATTTCTACTTTATTTAAGTTCTTTACCACGATCTAGGTTTCGTTGTATTACAACATCTTCAGGTGGGCTATTAGCCAAAATCTAGATTTCATATCTTTGCTAATAGCCCACCTGAAGATGTTGTAATACAACGAAACCTAGGTCGTGGTAAAGAACTTAAAGAAAGTAGAAATAGTCCTACATCACGTAGTTTCATTTAATTGTGTAAATGATAGAACTCACTTTGGTATTATCATATTTCTGACACAGTGCAAATGTTTATAAAAGTCTCTTTATTTATATTATAATCGAGCGAGTACGACATAGGTGCGAATGAGATAGTATCGCTGTAATTCTCACGTCATTGATCATTCACATTCTCAATAAATAATGGTGAAAACCTATAACTAACCGACAGAATTCATTTTGGTATTGACGTATTTTCTGGAACAGTGCAAGTGTGTTAAAAATTGCTATCTCACTATTGTTATTGTGCTGGATAATTCGTAATAAATCAAAGATAAATATAGTAAAAAATTGTACTTAATTAAATAATATTTCCATATTCTTACAGATAAAATGTTGTCCCCGTGTAATTAAACATTTTCTCGTGTAATTATACAGCTAGGTATTTTGATAAATACTTCCATAAAATAATAAAGCGACAACAGAAGACAACCGCACACTACGAGTTGCAATTCATTGTAATGACAACTAAGTAAAGTTGTGATATATTATCTCATATTTTCAGGACCAGTTTTGGAGCGGTAAAATGTCTTGATATTATCATGTCATTGATAACTATAAATAAGGAGATATTAACGAGTTTTGTTCATATTTTGGAGTTCCGCCTTCGTCGAAACTGGAATTTGGACATGATTTATCATATCGTACCAACTTACGCATGAATCATGTCATTTAATGAGCAAAGAAAAACACTTAATTGTGATTTGGTGATAATGAAAATTAAACCTCGAAGCATGTGATATCATACAATAAGTATATTGCATAGATAACATTATTTTTTGTGTTGTTCAACACCTCGATTATATTTAGTAGGTGTCGCCAGTAGATAACGTTTTTTATTTGTCATACCTACAGATGAGTTAAATTATATTTTCATTGTATCATCGTTTGCTATATTTGTATGGAGTGTTTTTTCGTTTTGTGACAATTGTGAGTCCACATAAAGATATTAATGACTAATTTCATTAGCTAAATTTTAGTATACATATCGCATGTATATATATATATATATATATATATATATATATATATATATATATATATATATATATATCGTACTTTCAGAACAAAAGTGACCTAACTTAATATCAAAACAGCAAATCAAACCGTTAGCGTATTTTGTTAAAAGCATCTGATTAATGTTCGTTATAGTTTGTGGGTTAAGAATAACGACTAACGACGTTAAACTGCAATAAATCGGGTATAAACATTTTTTATTTCATGATTGAAATAAAATATAACGTTGTATTTTAAAATTCGTGGCTAAACAACGAAACGCAAACTGGTTCGTCAATTAGAATGTCTGACGTCAAAATGGACCACACAAATCATAATCATACATCATAATATACTAATATATGGCCAACTTCAAGTAACTGTGCGAGCAAGATAGTGCGATCCCATAAATTGAATTCCATAAACAATACTTATTTGTCATTATAGAATGATAAAGCCTGTGAAAGAGATTGAACTTCTACTTTTAAATTAAATTATTGTTTTGGGCGTAGTGGCTATGTTTTGGGCCGAAGTTTAGCATGACTGCACTTTATCAGCTTAAAATACATTTTTCGAGGAAAATATCACAATTGTAGGTTTATCGTATACGTTTCGAATAATTTTGAATATTTTTGCGCGGGAGGCAGTTAATACAAAATACCAAGTCATACTTATGTCCATCTTATAATCTATAGGTTACGTGGAATGAATTCTTGGAACTTTTTTATCCTTTAAATTGGCCTTCCACTTTTTTGAGTTAGGTCGTTTTCCTTCTAAACGTGCGATGTACGTTTGCAAAGTTGAGTTAGTTATGATTAATATAGTCGGAATTTAATTTGTCACATACACAGATGTGTGCGTGTACCTGTGTGTGAGTGTATGTGTGTGTATTTAATGTTCTGCCAAAATGGAAATGCTATAGAGAATAAATAGCTTTTGCTCCTTCGTCCGTCCGATGCAGTGACGTCATACTCAATAGGCACGCTGTATCTATGTAAAATATTATAGGTAGCCTTATTGAAGACAAGGCAATTGCTTGTTTTTTAGAGATGCGCGTTCAGAACGCTAACGGTCTGTATAAATAAGACTATATGCAATACAATTTGGAGAAAAAAAAATGTGAGAATTTAAGACAATTTTTTTTAACGTTTGCCAGAATTTTTTTTTATTGTGAATGAAGTGTGCATCTTGATTATAGTTCAGTTTAAGAAATTCAATATGGCGGATCTAATATGGCCTCCCAAGATCCGCATGATATAGCAATTAGTTTTATTCACAGACCTGAAATTGTTTGAATAACGAAATAAGGTGGGGTAAAGTGTGATGTCGCTCGAGTTAGAATGAACAGGCGTGATACAGTTTACGGTAACTCTGAATATATCATACTTACTAAGGAGGAATTGTTTGAATAACGAAATACGGCGGGGTAAAGTGTGAAGTCGTCCGAGTTGGAATACGAACAGGCGTGATACAGTTTACGATAGCTCTGAATAAATCCTACAATCCTACTTACTAAGGAGGAATTGTTTGAATAACGAAATACGGCGGGGTAAAGTGTGAAGTCGCCCGAGTTAGAATGAACTGGCGTGATACAGTTTACGGTAGCTCTGAATATATCATACTAAGGAGGAATTGTTTGAATAGTGAAATACGGCGGGGTAAAGTGTGAAGTCGCCCGAGTTAGAATGAACAGGTGTGATACAGTTTACGATAGTTCTGAATAAATCCTACAATCCTACTTACTAAGGAGGAATTGTTTGAATAACGAAATACGGCGGGGTAAAGTGTGAAGTCGCCCGAGTTAGAATGAACAGACGTGATACAGTTTACGGTAGCTCTGAATATATCATACTTACTAAGGCAGAATTTTTTAGCTTTTACTTATTAACAAACCGATAATTTCTTGAAAAATAAAATGAAGCGGTATGAAATGTAAAGTTGACAAAGTTAGAATCAGAAGACACGTATGAACAGATTAACAATCACTCAGAAAATATCTTACTACGCCAGTATTTTCTGGTTTTAACTCAATAAACCGGAAATTCCTTAGCTATTGCAGACTGTTGACTAAACTGGTTTTGCATTATTGACTACGATTGTACCGACATTGAAACAGGAAAATTTCCAAAAATTACGGCTGTTTAAATTATTATGAAGTGTCTGTATAGTGCGCGACCAGGCACTAATGGATAAAAAACCCATTCCCTTCTTTAAGCTTCAGTTTTGCAGTTTTTGAATAAGTTTTATTTGTTAGGTAGCGATGTACTGAATATTTCAATCGTTGTACACCATATGTTGAATTCTTTAATCATTTGTGAAGGATGTATTGGATAATATCCGTTAGAAATGTACTGAACTTTTCAATCGTTGTACACCATATGTTGAATTCTTTAATCACTTGTTAAGGATGTATTGGTTAATATCTGTTAGGAATGTACTGAACTTTTCATTCGTTGTACATCATATGTTGAACTGTTTAATCATTATACACCTGCAACGGTTATTAGTTGAATACATTATTGATCGTTAAACGTACGATGTAAAGTTATTGTTTATGATTGATCTGAATCGGATCAGAGGTTATATATTGTATATTTGTTTGATATACAGCATTATTCTGAATGAATGATAAAAACTTTATTAGACTCTGTGTATACAACATTTTACGGAGATCGGTTGAGTGTTTGAGACTTGTAAGGGAAACAAACAGATAAACTCATTTATAACATTATATAGGTAGTCCTCGAGTTACGTCGATTCGACTTAAGTCGGTTCGACTTAAGTCGGTTCGAGTTACGTCAAACAATGTATTAACCATTCCAAAAATAGCGGTAATTGTTTCGATTTGCGTCACACTGTAGTCGTGTAAGTATGGGGTAATATAAACTCCTTTTGTTCGGCTTTCGGGTCACGACATGCGGGGACACGACTTACTCCCCTGTAACAAAGAGCGCGCGCGCCATATCACTGTAGTATGCGACGAAAGATCAAACGTGTTATAGTTTTTTCTTTGAGAGTTTCTGTTTGTTACTTGTTCAAAATTTCAAAGTTCGCTGTTTATCCACTTCATTAATTGGACGTGGACTTAATTTATCGCGTTCAACTGTACAGACAATATTGAACGATAAAGATAAATTTCTTAGAGCTTTATATTCCGTTTCTCTGCACTATTCCGTGTAACAGCACTATCATACGTAAAAGAAACGCTATAATTTCTGAAACCGAAAACGTTAACAACAAATTGTCTTAATGTTAGCAATAAAATTAGTGATGCCCATAAGTGTTATCGACCTTTATGATAACAAGAAAAAGAAGCTTTTCTTCAAGTCAAAGGTCTAATTTATTATGCCGATAATTTCTCGTATATACTCGTATATATTTTTTTAAATTTTAGATACGAAAAATAATTATTATATTAATAAATATACACATATTTTACGTACTACTTTCAGTAATACAGCATTTTTATTTGAAATTAAATGTGGATTTATTTTTAATAAAAGACCTTGTGTTCTACAAGTACTAACTCCTGAATATTATATGGAAATGAAGGAAAAAGTATGTTTCGACTTATGTCGATTCGATTTACGTCGCATATTTCTGGAACCTAACATGCCGTAAGTAGGGGAATTGCCTGTAGTAAAAATTAGTATCGATAGTTATGATGTACGCATTTTATAGGCAATACGGTAGTTGACTCATTTCATCTAAATTTTGATATTTTTCGTACAATATTATGAAACATAAGTTAAGTAAAAACCAGTCTTGAAAAAAATTCAAAAATTGATTGAAAAATAAGCTATTTGTAGGCTTCTAAATTTGAAGATACGGATAGAGTTGGGTACATCCCTGTCTCTTTTCCTCTTGTAGAATATACTGTGCAATATTAAAAATGACCTCGCAACACAGTATTGCCGTCCTTGTCTAAAGATTAAATTTAAAGTTTTATAACTCGGTCAATTTTTAAGATTATTAAATTTTTTTTTACTCTTCATCAGTTTGTATCTTGAAATTATGATCAATGAAATAAAAAAAAAATTAGTCAAATACCCAATTTTGTTGTATCCTTTGGCAAACCAAACAAACAAACAAAAGGAATTGATCAGTTCATGTTTCAATTAATGACGACACCATACGCTAAATCGCCCTCTTTAGTCGCATGTTTTGGTCACATTCAACCCTTCCAGTGTCGTCAACGTGCTCTACCCGACGCAAAGGTCGCTGACCTTTTCGTCGGGTTTGGCGTAATATTCGCTGGAAGGTAGTATTGTGTTCACTCAGTACTTAGGGAAGGATCAATCGATTTTTGGATAGAAAAAAGGATGACTCTTCATATTTATGGTTTTTATAGTTCTTTTTATAGCTCTGTTACTACGTGTTTACTAAAAGTACTAAGTTTGCAAAAATTAGAAAATAATATTACAAAAACTAAAAAAACACGCTTTGTAGCCTACATCTCGCAGACGAATGACATTTGTGCGTGGTAGTAGATTTAACCCTCCTATCGTGCACTATAATAGTTGCGTGTCGATAACTATAAGAGTGTGGAAGATATGGGGGTTGAAAGTAGTCGACCTCGAAAATGTGTGACTTCTAATATGAAAGTTTTAGTTTTTCTAGAAAGTTTTAGAAATTTGAATTCTCAACAATATTGTTTGTCCTCACCCTTAGTCTTTCACTCCCGCAACCGACACCTTCTCATTTCAAATTTAACGTTAATAATACATTACAGTTTTAACCTCGTTACCTCGTTTGGCTGTAAAAACTGCCTGTATCCCTCTGGGCATACTTTTTATTAAATCGTCTATGAAAGTTTGTGGCATAAGATTCCATTCTTCCATCAATGCACTTTTGAGGTCCCTTAAGTTAACTGGTGTCAGATATCTTTGCTCAATTTGTTTTTCAGCTTATTTCAAACATTCTATTGAATTAATTATGGTCTGGTAAACGTGCTGGCCACCAAAAATTAAATTGTGACCTCTGTAAGTTACTCCAAGACGACCTCTGCAGTGTGAGGTTGAGCGTTATCATGCATTAAAACAAAATCATCTTCAATGTATGCAACAAAAGGCACAACAATCTGCTCTAAAATGTCCGTTACGTATCTTGGCGTAGTCAGGTATTGTATACTCACCGGTATGTCGGTATCTTTTAACATTGCAAAAATCACAGACTTGGAATTAATGTTTGAGACACTTCATTATAAGTGGAATCATTTTCGATTAAAGTTACAGCTTTCGACACTTGAGCAACGTCGAGATCCGGAATTATCATTAAAGTTTATTAAATAATGTTTTCTTAATGCAATGATAACAAATTTATGAGAAAAATATCAAAAATAAAATGTTTGTTGCAAAATTTCTTACGCTACTCTATATTGAATATTGTACGCAATAAAGAAATTAAGAGATAATAAAAAAAAACAAATGAAAGTCATAAATAAAAAACGATTAAAATCATCCTTTTTTCAAATTGCGATTGCCATTGCCTTCTAAATATGTCCACGAGTTACATCTGGCTTGCCATTATTCAAGGTTAAACCGAGGCGTAACAAATGTATAGATAGTGCGTCGCTAATCCATGATTAGTAACGAAATTTTGAAAGCAAAGTTACAAATTCGGATGCTCTAAGATTAACTGTTCTAAACCCAATTCGAGATTAAGTTAGAAAGAGTATTGTTTTGTTAATAAAACCCTATGTAATCACACTACGTGAAACTCTACTTGACTCGATGCGGATTCTACTCCTTTTCAAACCAGGAAAGTCTTTTAACACTAATTTAAATTCAACTCGAATAACTTGGGAAAATGTTAACTGTTGTTTATTTAAATATCTTTTGTGTAGTTTCTGTTAACGAAGTAAAAGTTAAAAAAAAAACGTAACGCCTATTGCGTGGGCGAATATTGTAGTAAAAGTGATATCTTTATAGTAGTTAGTGTTCAGTGATGCTTGAGGGTGCCGTTAAGAGTGAGTCGGGTGGCTGGTGACGGTTTCGACAGTACGTTGAACCTGACACGAGATAAACTTTGTTTTATCTCGACAACGTCCCAACGTCGGCGCCGAGGATGCAATATTTGCAGTTTATTCACACGGCCTCACTGTCTGAAGCACATCGTGCGCGAGTTACAAAAGTCAACGAGACGAGAAAATAAACTTTTTTTTTAAATAAACTTTATTTAATGATTACAAAGAATATTATAAGATGACTCAATAATAAGTGCATACGTCTGTCTGCTAGGTGTTTGTTTTTGCTCTGATTCCACCCAAAAAATCAGCTTTAATAGATAAGTCCCTAAGCTAGATGCGACGCGTTCCCATGGCACTTGAAGTGCAGTGCCCCACCAATCTGTCGTGCCTGTAGCAAATTCAGTTGCTTATTTGGCGGGAGATCGTTGAATGGGCTCCTTGACAGTGGTCCACTTGACTCGCGGCTCAAGGTTGTATTTATAGAAGGAAAAAAATTAAAAATGGCGTCTCGAAATTCATGGAAGTGACAATTCTGTTATTTTATTGTAATGTAAACTAATTTATGTACATAAAATGCACTATTGCCTCGGTCGATACGGTTTTAAACATATCTCCTTTTTTTCCAACCCTTTGGCCTTCTAAAGTAAGGAAATATTACACTGATTTTCCTTAATTTTTAAAAATATCTCAAAAATTGTGTTTATGTCGAATATTTGTTTTCTACTTCAAATAATTTATCAGCCACGAGCTATGATATAGAAATGTTAGGATAACGTGCTGAGTTAACATGTCTTTTTTATTAGAATAGGATCATTAAAAACACTAGCTTCACTATCATTAGTTATTAATAAATTGTTATTTGGTAAATAGGCTAAAATATCTGTATAATATTTGGTAAAATAGACTCGATAAATAACAAAAAGGAAACAAAAAATATGTATCAATTTAAAATGGAGGAAAGAGGGATTACGGGTACATGAGAGAAGACGGGGAGAGGAAAACATTATGGGATTATGAAAAATATAATTTTTGCGGCCGTCCTCAAAGGGTTTGTGTCGGTGTCTAATTTATTCCAACATAAAGGTTTGTTGATTTAAAATGTTGACGGTCTTATATAAAATAAACAATTATTTGAAACTTTAATAAGTTTATGAAACAATGAAACTAGTTATGAATTTATGTTTTGTCTGTTACGTAATGTACATATGCAAAATACATAGATAAGTACACACGTGACATTGCAAATCGATTGACCCTCACGGTGGGAACGGACGCGCGGTGGCGATTTAATCTTTCCATGTTTTGTTTTAATGACGTTACTTTCTCTTATATATTGCAAACTAGATTTAATATGAAATATCTTTTAAAAAACCGACTTAAAAGGTAGGTTTAGTACCTACCTTATTTGAATGTAATTTTTTATATTATAAATACGCCTTTTATTAATATATTTAGTATTAGAAGTTAAAGTCTTAAATTTACATTATAAATTAAATCATAGATTTGTTTAAGTTGGTCGACAGCGCTGGCACCGACTTAAAAATAAAGTAACTTGGTATTTATCGCGAATAAGTGGGTACCTATTTTCATTTTATTGTTTTTTACTTTTTAGTACCTACCTTTTTTGAAATCTGTTTTTTAAAAGATATTTTATTTTAGAATTTTTAGTGATTAACATATTAATTTTAATCATCACATTTATTTTCTTAGAATATTGGTTAATTATTAAAAGTTACGGGCAAAAGCTAGTATATAAACAATTTCCTCTTTGTCTAAAGTTGATTATCAACAACACATAGAAATGAAGCGATAGTAGTAGCCGCCAATGGTCAGCTGTTAGCCGTTAAGGAGTTCGGTTCTCCATATCCGAAGTACAATATCAGATTTTGCTACTTAAAAACTACCAACTAAGGAGTTTTGTTCTTTATATCCAATATTAGATTTTGCAAAGTAATAACTAAAGTAACAACTAACTAGTATCATACATATTGAATCACGATCGATTTACTATCATCCGTTAAGGAGTTATATTATTCATTTTTAGAACTCATCATCACACACTGACCTGGTCGATGGTGCAATTATTTTGCAAAGTAAATACTACCAGTAGTAAATATCTCGAATTACGTTTGATTTACTACCATCCGATAAGAAGTTCCATTGTTTATCTCCAGAACGCATCATCAGACTCTGACCTAGTCGACGGTGTAGTTATTTTGCAAAGTAACAACTACCAGTAGGAAATATCTTTAATCACGGATTTACTAATATCCGTTAAGGAGTTCCATTGTTTATATCCAGAACTTATCATCAGACCCTGATCTGGTAAGTAGTGCAGTCATTTTGCAAAATAACAACTACCGGTAGTAAATATCTTGAATCATAACTGATTTACTGCCATTCGTTAAAGAGTTCTGATGTCCAATTCCGGACATCATGGTCATATTTACATGAGCCCACGCCTATAGGATCCTCTTTCAAATAAAAAACGAGTGTGCTTTAGACCACACGACTGAAGTAAAACTTCAAATTCAAAAAATATGAACTTTAAAATGAATTTACAATTTTATTCACTTTAAACGTAGAATATTTAATGTATTGAACAAAATAATAATTTATAAAATTGTTCAAGAACGAAATGAAATTACAAAATAATAAAAAAATCACCGTTCGCGTAACGCTAGCAAACTTGCATATATATATATATATATATATATATATATATATATATATATATATATGTATTGAGAGGAAGATGCAGACAATAGGCTTGCACTGTGTCTCAGATATACGAAACGTAACTCTCTTTCTGTCTTCACTAACTTATATCTCCCTCTCAACTTCCGTTCGCCTCGCCCGATCACACTTTTCGTAACGCTCTCGTCACCCATTCACCAGCTTACTCCTCATGTCAAAAATTAATCAAAATCGGTCCATTCAGTAAATAATTATCCCGACGTATTGAAAACCTCTTCTTTTGAAGTCAGTTAATAAAAATAATTCTTATATTAAGCAGGATGTCAACATTGTATTTTATATAATTATCACAGCGGATATTTTTGGCATGTGAGAAGCTTCTAGTCGACGTTTACGGCCGTGATTGTAGAAATTGAAATATTACGAATCTACATAATGCTCAAGGTCGTGTCTATGTGGTGGCGTAGTTTATGGGACACTTGGCAACGGAAGTGTTGTATGTAGGTCGTTAAAATGTACGGCTGGATCGAATCCAAGTATCACTTCAAGTGAACCATGAAAGCGAATATTTGCCAAAAAATATGTGTACATCGGTTTTTTTTGGTAGAAAATTGGTTTCAGACAAATTGCAATGCTTTTTGTTCAATCGCGCCCTACATGGATGTGTTACTGTTTCAACTGTATGTTTGTGTATCTACCATAGAAGATGCTTTATGTGGTTTTCAGAAAAACGTGCTAAGCTGAAAAACATCTTATGCGGAAAGCCTTAGCTGTAGTTATAAGAAAACAATATATTAATTAAATAAGGATACACTTTGTTTCCGTGTAGATTTTTAAGAATGGAAATTAATAATGTTTTCAAGGGAATTAAAATAGTGGAGGCCAAATCGAAGTCAAATAAGCGACGATATATCAAGATTCCTCTCAAAAATACAAGACAAAAATAGTTTTATAACATTTTTTTAAGTTGAGTCTTTATTACTTAGAAATAATTTATTTTTATTCTCATGTTTCCTGAATCATAATTACATTTAAACGTTTTATTTCCATAAAAGGAACCGCCAGAAAAAAAGCAGAAAACTTACGAAATATACTTCATTGTCAGTATAATCGATTTTTGTTTCTGTAAAATAATCTCGTGTTGTCCATTATTTATAGCCGAAAAAGGTGTTCACTACGTAGCCTTGATAATGCCGTGCGACGCCTGGCGTGCATCCACTGTAGAACGTTTAACCCTTAGGTTAACGTTGACATAGTGTATATAGAGAACGGGTTAAGATATATATTATAAGATATGATATCTTAACACGTTGACGGCTACACGCATATTAATACGTTTACTGCTAGACCGATTTTGGTAATATTTCACCCGGAGTCAAACCGATATATATTTTTAGGTTTCTGTACTTCAAAAGGGAAAACGAAACCCTTCAAAATCACTCGCGTGTTTGTTTGTCTGTTCGTTACAGCGGTTTTTATCAGAAACTGCTTTTTCTGTTTTAAAAATCAAAACTATTTGGAAAAACATATCATATAGGGTATTAATTGCGTTTTGCCAAGTATTTACTGAATTGGGAAATAATTAAACTGACAAACACAAGCTGTCGCAATTTTAATAGTAAATGCATATAGAATACTTATGATTATGAGAATATTATATTACTCGAATAGAAATATGTGTTATTTTGAGAGAATCTGTAAGAAAAAATGCCTATTCAGAGAAGAATGATCATAAAATGGCATTCACGAACGTTGCATCGAGAGATCAGACAGATATTTCATGTGTAACCATTATAAGTTCTGATAAATTGTTGGTATACGTCAGATTTATATTTGAAACAATTGATTTTTGTGAACTTCCCACTACATTGAATCCTGGGCGTAATTTCGTGTGTCAAAATCAGGTTTCGAAGGTTGATTACCTTTCGACAGTATAGTGAGAGATATACCTATAAGATAGCGTACGACCTTTTGTATGGATACATTTAATAATATACCTGCATAGTTATTTGACTCTATGATAAATGAGTATGATATGGAATGTTTGTATGGTTATGGCTAATGACGGCCCTATTGTTGTGTTCACAGCGAAGCCGCGCTAGCTAAAGGTATAATTAGACGTCGGAGTAAAGTGCCTGGCCAAGGGTATGCGCGGAGAGAATGTGTGGAAAGAGTTAAATATCGAAAGAAATAAACAAACTTTTCTGTTCCGTTCGTGTATTCCGATAATTACGAGTGTTGTCTTTGGTTTTGGAAACATTTCTAGGAAAATCGATATTTAAAATTTCCATATGTCAGAAAGGAACCGGAACTTTTCTTAACCGTTCCTTGTATGCAACTGATGATTTTTTATATGATCTGAAACAATTTTATGATCGCAGCATGTTCGTAAGACTTGAAACTTCTTATAAGTTTACGCCGTTTTCTTCGTCTCTAAGGATTTGGAAGTCGGAAGGCGAAGTTCTTGTGGGATCAGTGTCCACTTGTATACATTTGTCTGCTCGATCGATCGTTTTTGGATGTGCACTATTTTATTGTTTTGTTTTTATATGTCCGTATGTTCTTTTTATAATTTCTTTTTTTACAATTTTTACAAACCAATTATGGAGCAAAAATTTTCAATGGGACTTGAATATCTGTTCGCGAATTTGAATAACATTTTGTTATTTAAAATACATTTACCTAGTTTTTTTTATAATATAGCTTGGTAATATTTATTAACTTGAATTCTATGCTAACAGTCTGTGAAAATACCAACGTGATAAAATAGTTTTAATGTCATTATATAACAATGAGACAAAATCTCTAAACTTACAGTCTCATTAATAAATACAAGCAAATAATACAAGCACTCTTCGCTTTATGGCGTTTAGTTTTGCATCAGATATAATCTCGATAACATTCGTTGTATTTAATGTGATTCGTTTTACGTCTTCATAATCAAGCATTTTTTTCAACTTATGCAAGTCACTAGTTGAACATTGTGATAAATTTTTATCGCGCTGGGTTTGGATGGCAATACAGTGGAGAGCGGATGGTGGGCGGGGATCGAATGTAAACAATTGATAGAGGAAAAAAATTATTGTCAAATCCATACAATGCAATTTAATTGTAATTACATGAACCTTACTTTGAACGGAGTTTTGGAGTTAATATTAAATTTCTCTCATTTATAAACGTTACAGTGGAAACTCAAGAAAATAAAAAGAAGCGAAAACATGGGTTTAGGTGACTTTTTACAAAAAGAGCATAATTTTTTTAAAATATTTATATTATGGCATTGCGCTGTTTTTATGTACTTCATTTTCATAAATAAAACGGTTAAACTATTAAAATATTTTTTGTTATGTCTGAGAACTTACCTACATTGTTTTATACGTGGATGTTAGGTAAAATATGTTTCGTTTTCAGGTCACTTTGTTTTACGCTACTCGTTACACTGTACATAAGCTAATGTTAAAGTGAGGGCTGCCGGTATATAAAAACAATGTTTTGTATACAACATTTCATATAATAATTCGACATGTCAACTACCAGTACCTATTCTAAATACAAACCATACAAACGACCTGTACATAAGCTAATGTTAAAGCGAGGGATGTCCAATAAAAACAACGTTCTAAATACAAATTTCCAATAATTATTCGAAATACAAATCACCAGTATATAAGCTAATGTTAAAGCGAAGGCTGTTATTATATAAAAACAACATTTCCATTATTAATTCAAAATAAATACATAATCCCATAATAATATATTGTTAAATCGCAACAGGAAAAGTTCCAAAGCAAAAAATTATCACATAACAAATTTGTCAGTTTAATTTGATAAGGCTGCTCCGTCCTTTTTTCTTTTTTACTCGATCGTAGATTCGAGCTACAGATTACGCCGTAATAGTGACGTACGCTTATCGTAGCGCAGGGGGAATAAAGGAGGCATCAGGTAGTACTTGGCACACGCGATGCGGTCGTTGCGTTGTAGCACACAGACGGAGTTCTATTCTGACCTTGGTTATATGGCTGATGAGTATTGTTATGGGGTTGTTATTTTTACAGAGGCGTATTTTGGGATGAGCGGTTTTTAAAGTTTCTTATTAATGTTCTGATTGGATCTATATTGTAAAGAGCAAGCGTTTTTTTATGTTTGTTTGTTCCCATTAATATAGGTATTTATTTAAGCGATTCAAACGTAACCGCCTTTATAGATAACCTTTTGAGTATTGAGTAGGTCGACGAAATTTTTTTAAGCAATTTCTTGAAGTCATTTCATTAGGAGAAGGGGGCGTTACGCTTGGACTACAACAGCCGTGTGACGTCTAATGTTTTTCCCTGTCAAAGCGACCCTAACGCCATCTGTTGGCTCCACTAATAAATGACACAGGAGAATTCGTAAAACAGAGTGTCGGAATAGCAAAATTGCTTTCATCTTGCTATACGCATACTTACAATCTATACGTACGTTTTTGTGTTTGAAATAGAAGTTTTAATTTTATTTTGTTAAAAATAAAGCAAAATGTAATTAAATACTCTTGTGGTGCTGTAAGACTATGGCGTGATTTTTATGTTTATGATGATTTGTCGTTGTGTCCAGGAGAAAAAAGTTGAATAATATTAATATAGCGTTTAAGCCATATTAATGCTATACTTAATTTCCATATTTATTCTTAATTAATATATAAAAAAATTTACATCTGGTGGTCACAGGAGTTGCCAACAGATGTCTCCGTTGCAAGTAATGTTTGTATTAAAAGTCTCTGTTGATCACAGTTTATGAAAAAACAAAGAAAATATAAGCAAAAAATATTTCGAGGGATTAAGGATAGTTGATAGAATATATTAAGATTATTTTTGGAATTTTTATCTGTCGTATTGAATGTAAATTTAAAGAAAGATTAAAAGAAAATATGGCAATCAATTTCAAGTAAAATTTAGTTTTTATTTCTTTGTAATTGGTTTACTCATTCGGAAGTTATGTATATTTAATGCACAACAACAAAGAACTGCCTACCTACTAGATGTGTAGTAAGTACGTCAATAGATGGCGTTACGTGTACCCTAAATTGCGCAATAAAGTTTTCAGCCCGATCGTATATTAGCCAAACGGGCATGGCCAGAGGTAAAGTGTGGAAGTATACTTATAACCCCCTCCCCCCTTCAGTAAACATATTAGAGATTTTGGTATCGCGACTTAAAGAAAATTTCATTCAACGTTTGTAATTTTTAATAGATCAAAGAGAAAGTTGCCAACAGGGCCGCCATTATCAGTTTTGAAAAAGTAACGATTAGAAATTTGAAAAAAAATCTACATTTTTTTCCGAGCCCATTTTTAGCAAGTGATTTGTCGTTAGCTATAAATCATTCAGTTCTTGAAATTGTATGGAAACAATATTTTTTCTTAAATGTATGAAAATATAGTAAATTCCGACGAAGGTTTTCCTTTTCCTGCAATATTTCTGCCAACTCATTTGAATGCGAAATGTAAAATAGCGCAAATCACTACGAAACAAAATCTGCCTTTTCCAATGACGTCTGTTATACTGTTTTTGATTTATATCAACATGTTTACTGTGTCAAAATATTTCGTTACAATTGCTCTGCAAATACATATAGGTTTTGGAAGCACTGAAGCTGCCACGTGTAAATCGCTTATAAAATATACTGTCCGCCGTACGTCTGTTGCGTAACGTTTGGTTTAACAAATTGCTTTCGTTATATTTACAAAATCGTTAGGGCTAAATTTAACTCGCTCCCGCTAACGATCCGCTTCGATGCGTATTTTTTCCATAGTTTGTCACTTTTATAGCCGCGGGGCAGACGATACTCGTTAAAGATTGTTTGTTGTATTATTACGCCGTTGCTACGTCATTTGAGTCGCGCGATGACCAGATGCTCTTTTTTAAAATAATCTTTTTGACCGACTTTGAGTCAGAAGATGCTTGTTGAAACATACTTGTGGCTTTTGAACGGTTCCACAACGATTTGGTTGGTTGCAGCTGTTTCGTATTGTATTTCACGTTATTGTGGTTATTTTGCTTTTGACATCATCAAGATATACATAATGATAACCGGACTACAAATAATAATTTAAATAAAATTCTAGTAGCGAAGCAGTTTGACTATCTGTTTGTATCATTTTTAAAGAATTTATCTTCGGCAGCGTAATTCCTATAGGGAAGATGGGCGTCATTCTTGAATCTATTAACAAATAACACAGAAAAAGTTTTTAAAACAGGTCGCTGGGTGAACAAAATAGTTCCTACACGCACGCTACGTGTACTGTACCGAAAATGAGTAGGAATTTTAAATATGTGCATGTAAATTTAGTTTTCACACTTAGAAAAAGCCATAAAAATGGCCTTATGCCCTAAATTGGTTATTAAAGTATATATATCTTCAGCGGCATAACTCCTTCTTTTGGGAAGATGGGCATTAAACATGCACAAAAAGAGCCGTGTGACGTCCTATAATATTTTTCTATTAAATCAACTTTAACTCCATCTGTTGGCTTTTAAAAAGTTTGTAAATCAAAACACTGGGGGAATAAAATAGTTCCTACACGCTTGTCACATCTACTCTACGGAAGTTCGTTGTTCTTTTCGGCAGAATTTTAAAATATACGTTTATATCAATCAAATGAACTTCAATTTTTTTTGTTCCCAAACATATATTTACAGAATTTTTTTTACGGTAGTAATTTAAAAAACGTGAACATTAATATAAAAAGGAAACACTATTGTTTCGTAGTCAATGAAAAATAAGGTGAGACCAATGGAAAATTGGTAACTTAGGAATCTAAAAACGGCTTGTGTCCGAAGCCAAACTTCAGAACGACTGATGGTCGTTTTTTATTAAAAAATATGTTTAAATAAATTTTACTATGATCCCAATGATTTTGAAGCGGGTAACAATATTTATGAGATGTTGGACCTTTATCGATGTCGACCAGACAAGTGGTGACAGTGGAATGTCACACTCTTCTTTAACCACGTTTGTCAAAGTCCGCGAAAATCGGGATAATTGCATTTAGTATGTTAATGGAAAATTGTTTCCACAAATTTTCGTTAAACAGCGTCTCGTCTTCGACTTGCTGAAATATACACTAGGCCATCGATAACGACATATCCTTAAACTTTTATATTTATCTATACTTCATTCCATTCCAAGAGAGAATAGTTGTAAACAAAGCGAAATGACAATTTAGGTATTGTAAACCTTTTTCCTGTGTTCACGTTATTAATTTAATATGAATTTATTTGGTATTTATGATCAAGAAATATATTTTTATTGATGTACGTATTTACGTTGTATAACGCCAAATTGCATATAAATAATATCGAACATTGTCACTTCTAATGTTATTTTTTTAAATAAACAAGATATATGTATATCTTGAAAAATAATCATTGAAAATGTATAGCCAAAGAAGAGCAAAATCGTAACTGTTATAAAAAAAAAACAAGCCCTGAACATGTGTTCTACATTGTAAGATGACACTAACACTTATTTGAGAATAAAATGTATTTTTTTATTATCCTTATGTAACCTGTGTACCCATATTTATATTTGTTACATAGCAGCAATATTCTATCTCGTTTACTTCTGCCTCGCTTAGCGTCACTCTAGAAGATAGAAGAGAAACTGATTCACTTGAACGCATTATATTTATAAAGTACATGTGTAATGAGTTGCGTATACGGATAAAGATTTCGTATATATTGGATATATATAATATTTATCCAAAATGTTTTATATCTCTGAGTTTTGTATGAATGACAGCTAGGGTTGTCCATTTTTCTCCTCTAAATTTTACAATTTATATTAGTTAAATATTCGTGTAATATTAATATTTGTAACATTATTTAGCATGATATAATAATTTATAAAATTAATATAGATACATTTATAAATAATAAATACAACATGATTTAATAATATTATGGTTGAAATACAATAATTTTTCTGAATAATCGACGATTGATTGAATATATATTTGTGCCAACCATAGTTTTAACTGTCAAATTGGTTTGTAGTTTGTTTACAAATATTCTCTTTTCGATAGAAAAAAATATATATCGTAAATAAATAAATATATGTATATTATATATATGCGTGTGTACATAACGATTTTTAAGATATATTGTGACTAATTGAATATACATTTATGCCAACCATAGTTTTAACTGTCAAATTAGTTTGTTCACAAATATTCTCAATTAAATGAAACTACGTGATGCAGTATTATTTCTACTTTCTTTAAGTTCTTTACCACCACTTTCTCCGGTAAATAAAGCTTATAATGAATTACCACAAGTGGTAAAGAACTTAAAGAAAGTAGAAATAATACTACATCACGTAGTTTCGTTTAATTGTGAATAATGAATTTCTACAAAATTGACGCCAAATACATTCAATACAAATATTCTCTTTTGGAATGGAAAGATGCATTGTATAGAAATAAATGGATATGTGTGTATATATAACGATACCGCTTTCTTTTCTCTGGGCAATTTACTACAAAATGGATACATAAAATTCTGAAGTTCAATCTACTGCTGACGTTCAAACACTAATTTATCCGTTTTGTGTCTGCGACCTTTTGCTTAAGCTATTGTTGTCTTGTAATTTAATTTCGTTCTTTGTACAGTTACTCTGTTCATTTTTTAATATTTTGACACGTCAGTCGTATACCGTCCTACGTACGTGAACGATGCTGCCATACAAATGCGTCTAGTAATGCAAACGATTTACTGGAATATACAGGTTGATGATCTTTTGAACGTACCTTGCTCGCGGTCAAACCGACGTAATACAATAATGACGGTAAATTGTCGCTAATGTTAATAAAAATGTGAGGGAAATTGTTTTTGTAATTGTTTAGCTACATTAAACTATTTGCAGCGATGTCAGACGATGATACTTACTTAACAGTTTGTTGGCCTTTTTATGGGGTTTTGTTAAAGGCAGTTTGTTGGCCTTTTTATGGGGTTTTGTTAAAGGCAGTTTGTTGGCCTTTTTATGGGGTTTTGTTAAAAATTTATTGAATCGATTTTGATTATTACTGGAATCTATCGATTTAGGCTATTTTACCACGATGTGTAAGATAACCTAAATTTAATGTGTAAAATAGCCTAGATTTAGGCTATTTTACCACGTTGTGATAAAGTAATATTTTGCAGATGTAGAAAAAGATTTGATCGAAGAGATGCTGGCTCGTTTACCACTCAAGCTTCTCTCTGGAGAGTTCAACTTAAGAAGAGATGGTTTAGTCTCATTAGCGATTATTTTCAATATTTTACTATAAATGAAGCCAAAACGATCGCTAAAGATCGTCAATTATAGAAAGAAATAGTGGATCTGCGCGAGACACCAACAGCAAATTTGAGGTGGAAATAACAAATTTTCTACGTGTAATCAAAATACCTGGAATTAGTCGAAGGAGGGTCGGATTACAGATAGGTCAGGGAGGAAAGTGAAACCAGAATTATCACCACTTTTCATGGCTAGGTTTTTCACATAGTTTATATATATATATATATATATATATATTTATATATATATAGGGAAGTTATTTATATGAGTTAAGGCACCCCACCATTATCATAGGATATTTTAAATTCTAAACTAATAATGGTTGAAAGTTTCATTGAAATTCATTTTGGCACTTTTCGCGAGACAACGCAAAGAAACGAACGGAAAAAACAGGCAGACAAAATTTTTGAACAATATTTTGAACATCTTTGCTAATATCCCACCTGAAGATGTTGTAATACAACGAAACCTAGGTCGTGGTAAAGAAATTAAAGATAGTAGATATAATACTACATCACGTAGTTTCATTTAATTGCGAATAATGAATTTCTACAAAATTAACGCCAAATATATTCAATATTTTGTTTTCAATTGTTTGTAAAGCTAAATGAAGCAAATTAACGAGGCGAATATACGAAAGATGTTTTATGATGCGTTTTTTGGATAAAAATTATTTAGACAAATAAATAGAACAGATAGTGAAATAGCTGGTAGAAAGATTTAGCTGAATTATTTGTCTGAAAATTTAATTGTGAGTTCAAATTTTATGATCAAACTTACGTATAGTTAGATAAATTAATAAACGTGTAATTAAATGATTTACTGGAAACAATAACAAGCATATCGGTTAATTAAGTTTCAAATGATAATTATGGATTTTTTTTATCTACCGTATGGTGTCAGTGATAGTGACATACGTTCTAATAAGGTAAAAAAAATGTATAATTCATTATCGGTCACGCAGATGACTAAACGTGCGCTCGTGATAATGTGCTTTTGTTATCTCGGCTTATTTAAGCAGTCCCCTTATCTCTTCGTAATCTTGCCCTTTGTAGGCCAGTAGCTTAAATTGTCTAGCTATGTCTGCTACCGTCTCTAGATAATATTTGAAGTTTGCGATTTCGTAAGTTGCGTTCAACTATTTCCTCTGACTTTTTAGTTTAAGGTCGAAAACATACTGAATGAATCTTGTATATTCGTGCGTATAATGTGTATACGGAAAAATGACGAAAAATAAAGTGGTGGAATTTTATATACTAAGGCGGTTTTCTTTCTTTGGAACATTCCAACTGACTAAAATATGTGTCTTACTCATCCTGCCTTCAGTTCCAAAACATGTAGATTTATTTAAGTTTTTATTTTGACAATTAAATGAAACTACGTGATGTAGTATTATTTCTACTTTCTTTAAGTTCTTTACCACGACCTAGGTTTCGCTGTATTACAACCTAGGCCGTGGTAAACAAATTAAAGAAAGTAGAAATAATACTACATCACGTAGTTTCATTTGATTGTGAATAATGCATTTCTACAAAATTAACGCCAAATATATTCAATTTTTATTTTGAATTAAAGTTGAATTAAAATTTATTTCCTTCTGCTTTTATCTTTTTAAAACATATGATTATAAATGGATATGGCCAACAGTAGGGGCTCGCTCCAACATTCTGGATATGGTAAATCTAAACCAGAGCTTTCTCCGGTAAATAAAGCTTATAATGAATAAGTTATGTGTCGTCCAATTATGCCTGTCCGTAAGTAATTCGTTATCGGTTTGGGAAGCAATTGCGTGCGGTACAATTTGACATCCTGATTGATGAATTGGTTGTATTGACTGTTAATGGGAATTAATTATTTTGTGCGTTTGTACGCTCTTAGTTTTGCCTTATCAGGGTAATCCCCTTAAGTTCAGATTACCATCGATCACAAACGGATTTATTGTGCCTCTATCGATTAGTTTTGCTTCGCATTATTGAGGCGAGGCATAAAACAAGGCGAGTGTATGTTTGGTTTTGACAAGTGAAAGGTTTAAACAAGCCGAAGATTATGATTGTAAAAATAACCTGGAAAATAAAATAGCAATCTTTAAATGGAATTCGGTCATTTTTTTCTTCAAAGTTTTAATGTCAAAGCGAACACGATCCAAAGGCCACAAAGTATAAACGTACAGGTGTCTATGAAAAAGTAGCTATTTGGAATGATTTACTATGCGGAACATTTTCCTGAAATTCCAAAACTTTCTCATAAATATTTGCATAACAGAAACGTATCAAGATACAGTTTTCTATTTAAAAAGTTCATTCGTGTAGTATGACTATGATGGCGAGTACGCAATACTTACTGTCTATTGCAACTTGTGTTTACTTTATCGTCTGAGTCGTAGTTACGTCAAATGATATTTTAATTATAGCAATCCTATTCGTGATTGCTATTGGCTGAAACTCATCGTTCTTAATTGATAAATAAATAGACAGCGGAATCGATTGGTTGAACTAAACTGACGCTGCGGCGTTATTGGTGAGCGTGTTCTTTGATTTGAAGTCTCATTGGTTATTAATGATTCGATTTATGAAGTGCGGTGCCGTGATTGGACATTTCCTTATTAGTTGTTGACTTATATGGTGACGATATATTTGAAATTGATTAAGCGCAGCAATTGAACAAAATTTAATTTGTATATATACTGACTACCCGCACGTGACGGATCCGACGCGCGGGTCTGTTTAGTGTTCCGTTCCCAAGTTATAAGCGGGCCGTTTGATTGTAGGTAAAATTTACACTGTTCGACTTATGAGCTGAAATTAGGAATAAACGGGTTATTACATTACTCTGAATTTAGGATTCCTAATTAGGTTTTTTATCCTGGCGTGTGACGTATGAAGTGAAAGCTAATATCGAGTTTAGACGCTTTGCTCTTGATTATATCCGACGATTCAATCGGATTGAATGAAAAAGTGAATTCCCGTTTTGTTTACGTGAATTAATCAAGATGAATTGATCAGTACACTTTAAAATAATGCCAAATGAATTTCTTTCCTATTTCACGATTTAATGAATTAATATTCGGATGGTTTTAATCTTGATCTAAATATCCTCCTTCGTTTAAAGAAGTTTCCTTTTCAACAATTTAAATTTTGTATTAAACCTAAAAAAATATATAAACGTGTCTTTCTTGCCACCTATTTGTTCAATAAACTTTTAGAAAAATGGCACAACAATATTAATTTTTTTTCGTTTTGAAAGACATAATTAGATCAAAGTTTGGTAAGTGTCGATAAAGATGAAATTATAATTGATTTCGTGTCTACACAATCAGAAGTGAACAAAAATGAACGCTTTGTTCATCCATCATCTCGGATGATGGATGAACAACCGGTCGCTCTGAATGAATCATCGATTGTAAAATTAGAAGTGAACAAAAATGAACGCTTTGTTCATCCATTATCTCGGATGATAGATGAACAACCGGTCGCTCTGAATGAATCATCGATTGTAAAATCAGAAGTGAACAAAAATGAACGCTTTGTTCATCCATCATCTCAGATGATGGATGAACAACCGGTCGCTCTGAATGAATCATCGATTGTAAAATTAGAAGTGAACAAACATGAACGCTTTGTTCATCCATCATCTCGGATGATAGATGAACAACCGGTCGCTCTGAATGAATCATCCGATTGTAAAATCAGAAGTGAACAAAAATGAACGCTTTGTTCATCCATCATCTCGGATGATAGATGAACAACCGGTCGCTTTGAATGAATCATCCGATTGTAAAATCAGAAGTGAACAAAAATGAACGCTTTGTTCATCCATCATCTCAGATGATGGATGAACAACCGGTCGCTCTGAATGAATCATCCGATTGTAAAATCAGAAGTTAACAAAAATGAACGCTTTGTTCATCCATCATCTCGGATGATAGATGAACAACCGGTCGCTCTGAATGAATCATTGATCGTAAAATCAGAAGTGAACAAAAATGAACGTGTCTCTGCTTTGTTCATCCATCATCTCGGATGATAACTTTAAATTATTTACTGTTTACATTGTTCACTCGATGTTCACTTTGGATGAATCACCCGTGATTATTTTCAAAAGTGAATCGTCTAAACCGTGTATAATATAATATAAAATTGGATTGGTTACAAAGTCCATTACATGGAAAAATGTAATGCACTTTGTAACGAGGCCAACATTGAAAGATAATTATGGACATCTTTCTATAATTCGCCACACTTAAAGCAATTTAATTACTTGAATCGAAACTACCACAGAACAAAGCGTAAACTAAGAATGACATGGGAGTATGACGGTGGACTTCTATTCTATGTCCGATGTGCCACTTCTATCCTATTATTTGTTATTAGGAAATTATAATGGAAGAATTTATGACAGCGAAAAATTAATGGCTGATATAAATTCGTTATATAACAAACTAGCGTGACCCGTGCGAAGTCTTCGCATTATTTATTTCATTATGAAGCTCAGATGACAGATCAAACAAATATTTTACTAAAATTGACATATAGAGGCGCAAGTATCAAAAGCATTGAGCTAAAGCGCCACTTTATTTATACGTGAGTGGATTTGAAATTAAACAAAAATTTTACCGACCGTCAATCATATTGACGTTGAGCCGTTAGATGGCAGCATTGCTGTTTTGTGTATATAATTTTAATAATTAATTAATTTGCAAAAACAATAGCAATAATAAATTTTTTTAGTTGTGGATGCCGTTAGAGCAAGCAATTATCTATAAAATGATATATAATTTATGTGGATTAGTTGTGCGGTTTTTTCTAAAAAGGGAGTGTAACATCTTAACCTTAGCGTATTAATATATATGATGATGATGATGATGTTTCAATAGTTTGTAATATACGAGTATCTTAATAATTTACCAATTTACTTCAATGTTAATTTAATATGGTTTATTTGAACATTGTACAGGCCAAAGTTGTGCATGCAACATTGGTAACTGGTGCACCCGTCACGGAACCTCAATGCCCGCATGTGTCTATTGTGTTCGGAAAAATTACGCAATATGATTTTTCCACAATCACGCAACATTTATATTTTTTAAGTCCTTAAATAATATAAAAATTGTCACTGGCAAAAGAACTTTAATTGGTAAAATATTCAGCAATGTTTCCTAATCAAACGAAAACTTGAGTCCTAGAATATTTCTTCAAGCCCTAAAAAGAAGTGTACATGTTTGCTTCCGAAAGTGGCATAAGACGTAGTTTGATTAGTGTTTGTACATTGAAAGAATTTTGGGAAAAAAATTGGACTATGCTATTTAGGCTTTTCTGAAACTAAAACTATCTTTTTTGAATTTATATTCTAGTTTTTTTCTAGTGTGATGCAACAACTACTTGATCATTCTTATGATCTCTTAAAAAAACGCCGGCGACAGGGGCGGTACGATCTATGCGAGACGTACCGGCGCCAGACAAAAGAATCTCGGTTACACGCGCGGACGCCAAAGTATTAACACTTTTGCAACCGATAACGAAGTCCTAAATGATTTCAAATTCTTTAACAGAATAGCCTTGATGTAGTTATATATCATTACAAAATTGACACACCTACTAGGCTTGTATGTGTAGCACCAGATGGCTGAATACAATGTCCGTTTGTCTGATAAGTAGCTGAGCGTGTAATATATAAAGTACCAATAATGTTGTAATGGACAACATTGTTGTTTTTTTATTTATACAATATGGTTTCATTATTTTGGTTTTTAAATAGTGGTTTTTAAATACAGTAACGTTTCATTACTTTTTAAATAGTAAGTGGTTATAAGCGTTATATTGAGAAGTCATATTTTTATATTCACACACATAAAAAACAAATATCGTTGCAGTCCTCAGCTAAGAGACTTGGATTTTATATGCGGCGTTCAGCTAAATGTCTTATCCGTGTTTGTATCATCGTATGTGCTAATAAAATGGCATTTACATCATGTGTTGTTAACAATTGTTCCTCGTAGCCAATTTAACTTGTCTATTTATCCCTGAATGGAGATAGTTTATTTTTCAGTCAGAATCAGATGCAGTAAGAAAATAAAAATAATGAAAATTGGTGGCATAGACAGCAATCTTTAGGTTCTCAGATAAAAACTTGGATCTCATATGCGGTGTTCAGCTAAATGTCTCATCCACCAGTAAGGTATGTGCTAATAAAACGGCATTTACCTTTTTATTAACAAGTTAGGCTTGTAGACAATTTCGCCTATCCCTGCATGGAGACAGTGTTTTTTTAATCAGATTCAAATGCGAGAAGATAATAAAAACAATAAATTAGTGGGATAGACAGACATTTTCGAGGTTCTCAGATCTTTCTAGATATAAACTTCTGGATGCTATATGCGGTTTTCAGCTAAACGTTTTATTCACGGGTAGCGTATGTGCTAATAAAACAGCATTTACTGTTTTGTTAACATGTTCGTCTCGGAGTCAGTTTAACCTGTCCATCTATCCCTGCTTGGAGATAGTATTTTTTAATCAGAATCAATTGCAACAAGGAAATAAAAATAATGATAAGTTAGTAGAAAAGACAGCAATTTTTGAGGTTTCAGAAACAGAATTTGATTTTATATGAGGTGTTCACCTAAATGTCTCATCGGCTAATAGTGTAAGTGCTAACAAAACAGCATTGACTGTTCTGTTAACATGTTCGTCTCGGAGTCAGTTTAATCTGCCCGTCTATCCTTGCTTGGAGACAGTTTTTTTAAAAATCAGAATCAATTGCAACAAGAAAATAAAAATAATGAAATTTAGTAGGCCAGAGAGCAATTTTTGAGGATCTCAGAAACAGAATTTATGTTATATGCGATGTTCACCTAAATATATCATCGGCTAATAGTGTAAGTGCTAACAAAACAGCATTGACTGTTCTGTTAAAAAGTTCGCCTCGTAGTCAGTTTAACATGTCAATCTATCATTGCATAGAGAGTTTTTTTTATTCCGAATCAAATGCAACAAAAAAATAAAACAACGATAAAATAGTAAAATTGTTATGCGAGGAAACTTTAGGTGGTGCTGTTGGGTGTGGTTTGGTTTCTCCATTGAGCTTCTCAGCAGCGAATGTGTTAAGTGTAATTGTGGGTATGTAGGATAGTACAAGATTATGCTATCAGATTTTGCTCCGGCGTGGAGTCGAATCTCTGATGTGTAACGAGTTTGCGCACGTCGCCGATTAAATGGGCCTTGGCGCGTTCGTAATAATAGTGTAGACGCCGCAAAAACGGTTCCGTTGTTCGCCATTGCGGAACGTTCCAAGTTTTCCCGTTCCGCGTGTCTCGTACCGCAATAAACCCCTTCCATGTCGGGCGTCCTGCTGTACTAATTTTGTGGAGAGGAAACTTTTGGTGCTTATCTGGTTGAAGCGAAACTTACATTACACCATTGTATAGTTTGTTGTGTCCACATGGGAGGTAGGGTTTCTGTAGATTTTGCCAAACTCCTTACATATATATATATATATATATATATATATATATATATATATATATATATATATATATATATATATATATATTATTCTATTCACTTTGGAGTAATAATGTAGTCGACCAGCTTAAGACATGCAGTTGAGTCTTTAGAAAGTTCAAGGAAACTCGAATCAAGTACTTACATCACCTGCAAAATGACTTTATATTTTAAAATGTATATTTATTATGTCTGTAAAAGACATACTAGGTAATATACTTATATATTTACTCGGTGAGAAACAATATTTGTTAATATTTCCATAGAATACTATGTACTCTTAAATATTTATATGCGCCTAAGGGTTTAGAGAACTGCGATTGAACCGTATAGTTCTTTACTCGACTAGTGTACTGAATAAATAACTAAGCCATTGTGAATACCGTTTATACATCAACCGTGTACGTTATTATAAAAAAATCGATTAAAACAAAAGTAATCATTGTCCGTCCGTGTTTTGCGCGGGCGAAGCCGGCACGGCAGCATGTACCTGCACGTTAGTCTCGCCACTCGTGTTATCGTTGTTTTTCACGAGGCCATGGTATTCTGTATGATATTTTCTTTGTAAATATTTAAACAATAGCGAAATATCAATTTTGTGAGCATCTGTGTGTGCATAGTAAATGGAAAATAACGCAAGTGCTTCGGATAAACGGACGTTTATGTGTGGTTAGGTGTTGTTCCAATAATTTTAAATAACTTGTAATATCTTGTGTTTGCTTGTCTAACGAGCAGATTGTACATATAATAGTTATTTAGAAGTAGATATTTTGGAATGTTTTAATTGAATTCAAATATATACAGTTTTATCCGTGTAGTTTAAGTTGTCTTGGTGCAATAATTGTACATCAGTTACAAAGAGTGTACATTAGTGTCGTATTAGACAAACACGTTATGAGAATTCTAAAGATGGTCCTCAAAACACAAATTCTCTTGTATTGAATGCGACTATCTCTTTTATATATACGTATTCTTCTGTGACTATCTCTTTCTTTATATTTCGCTTGTCCGCGCTATCTGAACCAATGTTTTTTGTTTGATTTATGAGTGTAACATGTCTTTTTACGGCATCTACTGATGTCGCTAGTATATGCATTCAAAAAAATCAGGGACTCCTTTAGATGACAAAACAATCTTTTATCAAATAAGGCCTATATTATTTAGTTCTAATGCATTCCATCTGGTTCTTGGCAAGTTTTAGGTAAACATTTTTTTAGAATTGTAGTCACATTTCTTACTTGGTCCCTACATCATACATTTTAGTTTTTTATTCATGAAACAAAAACCTACAAGGGCTAGATCCGATGAATATTGTCTTTTTTTTTAATATCAACGAAATTATCGAGAAGAAAAAGGTGAAGGGATCATTAAAAGTTTTTTAAACACGCGTCCTACTCAAAGACCTTGCTGCGACGCAGATAATTTATCAGCGTATGTCATAGTTTTACCACATCGAAAACGATATTTGATTACCATACGCCCCTTGAAAAGTTATTGATACAAGTTAAGCAATGCAAGATTTAATTTAACTTCTTTATTACATTGTGAAGGGATCATTAACAATTTTTTAAACACGCGTCCTACTCAAAAGCCTTGCTGCGACTCAGATAATTTATCAGCGTATGTCATAGTTTTACCACATCGAAAACAATATTTGGTTACCACAAGCTGCCCCATTTTTACAAATCGTAACAACAAAAAAAATTATATAAATTGAAACACTCACTGGATACGAATTACATAACGTACATATATTCATCTAGTTTTAATGCGTCAAAAGATGAAACAAAGTAATTCCGTTTAGCTCAGATCTATAACAGGTCTTGTTTGTATCCTATAGCTACATTACAGGATGTTTTTAACTGCACTGTGTATATAATTATGATGCTTTATTGCAGAACAATTATTTTCAGTTTTATTTTAACGGGCCAAGTGCATGTAACGACACGTGTAAAATAAAAGCCTTTAGTTGTTTGTATCTCTTGAAATGATTGATGCAAGTTGAGCTATGCAAGATTTAATTTAATTTTTAAATTTTAAGTCTAGTTGTTTGTATCTCTTGAAATGATTCATGCAAGTTGAGCTATGCAAGATTTAATTTAATATTTAAATTTTAAGTCTTTAGCTGTTTGTATCTCTTGAAATGATTGATGCAAGATTTAATTTCATTTTTAAATTTTAAGTCTAGTTGTTTGTATCTCTTGAAATGATTGATGCAAGTTAAGCTATGCAAGATTTAATTTAATATTGAAATTTTAAGTCTTTAGCTGTTTGTATCTCTTGAAATTATTGATGCAAGATTTAATTTCATTTTTAAATTTTAAGTCTAGTTGTTTGTATCTCTTGAAATGATTGATTCAAGTTAAGCTATGCAAGATTTAATTTAATATTTAAATTTTAAGTCTTTAGCTGTTTGTATCTTTTGAAATGATTGATGCAAGATATAATTTCATTTTTAAATTTTAAGTCTAGTTGTTTGTATCTCTTGAAATGATTGATGCAAGTTAAGCTCTGCAAGATTTAATTTAATTTTTAAATTTTAAATATTTAATTGTTTGTATCTCTTGAAATGATTGATGCAAGTTAAGCCATGCAAGATTTAATTTCATTTGAACATTTTTAGTCTTTAGTTGTTTGTATCTCTTGAAATGATCGATGCAAGTTAAACCATGCAAGATTTAATTTCATTTGAAAATTTTAAGTCTTTAGTTGTTTGTATCTCTAGAAATGATTGATGCAAGTTAAGCCATGAAAGGTTTAATTTAATTTGAACATTTTTAGTCTTTCGTTGTTTGTATCTCTTAAAATGATTGATGCAAGTTAAGCCATGCAAGATTTAATTTCATTTTAAAATTGTTATCAAATGCTAGTTAGAAATTGCAATTGAAAGGACATAATAAAATTTTCATTGGACAAAATTAAAAATGAAGAGGAAAATATGATTGTGATTATACGGACATGAATGTTGAGATGGTTGAGCTTTGTTAAATGCAAGGAAAGGAAAATTGGAATAATAGGTAGACGTAGATGTTGTGAGTGGATTAAGAAAACGTGAACGATATATGAATTGTGATACAGGTAAAGATAAATCCTCAAACAAGTTCTTATACAATGTTGTATGTAAAGACATAATGATTTCTGTCGATTAGTCACATTCGTGATACTGATTTAATACTTGTCCGTAAACAACGTCACTCTTTTGCTTCTCGTTTGAGATTGCACTTTAGTATTCTTCCTACCTACTTAAGAAATAATCAAGAAACGCGTATTTAAAGGTTTGGGCTTAAGCCGTTTTGATAATTACCCTTCGAGAGATTTTGATTGAAAGGTGGATATTTTTTAATTGAGATGGGATGATTTAAGTGTGGACAAAGTGAATTTTTCAAAGTCACGTTTGTTTGAATATCTGAATAAATTCATAAATAAATTCACGTCATTTTGATGCTTAACATATAGCAAGGAAAAAAGCAAAATCATACACTACTTTGGAGATTGATACATCGCAAACGTAGCGTACTTGCAAATAAATAAGTGATAAGTACAACGCATCGCAAACGTGGTGTACTTGCAAAAAAGAAAAGTGATAGGTACAACGCATCGCAAACGTGGCGTACTTGCGAAAGAGAAAAGGGATAGGTACAACGCATCGCAAACGTGGCGTACTTGCAAAAGAGAAAAGGGATAAGTACATCGCATCGCAAAAGTGGCGTACTTGCAAAAGAGAAAAGTGATAAGTACATCGCATCTCAAACGTGGCGTACTTGCAAAAGAGAAAAGTTATAAGTACATCGCATCGCAAACGTGGCGTACTTGCAAAAAAGAAAAGTGATAAGTACAACGCTTCACAAACGTGGCGTGCTTGCAAGAGAGAAAAGTGATAACTACAACGTTAACTTCATTTTGAAATCTATCCGATAATTCCACATACGATGGAGTACACGAAGAGAAATTCGTTTCCATTTTATACTTTTGGAGAGATGTACATTAAAATTTTTTTTAATATTTTGATGATATCTCTATTTAAAGCATCTATTTGTTGTATGCACGTAGATTTAGAACTGTAGAAATGCACGGACATTAATGGTGTACCATGCTGATTTGCGCGACGGTACAATAAAGAGATATTGTTTTGTCCAGAAACAATATCTCTTTATTGTACCGTCGTAAGATCACATCCTTGCAAGATCACGTCACCAGTTTAGATCAAATTGATGAATAGATTCCGTGAAATTCATGAACAGCAGATAAATCAGTGATTTTACTTCCATTTTATTTTATATATTTTTAGTCCAAGTTAGTTGACTAGAGCGCCTTACATAGGTAACTATAATTGCAGCTTTGTTTAATTGATAAGTTAATTATTAATTTTTTTCGTATTGATTTTATATCTTCAATCATAATATCATTTAGCTTAATTAAGTTAACAATATCACATTTATAATTGTATTTAATTGGAAATTGGATATAATTGTATTGAATTGGATATTAGAGTGGAAATGTTAGAACACACGCTTATTACGTGTTTGGAGTTCATAGGGTATTGCGAATAGTGTAAAATGAAAATTAAAAAAGAAAAACTTAAAAAGGTGACTACCTTTTTAAGGTTCGCGACGGTTATAATAATCAAATGGGTCTGGCAATAAACGACTCCAAGACTAAGTATATGGCTATACAAAAATCTCCACTAAATAATGCACATAATCGTTTGGAGATTGGCTCACATACATTTGAAACGACTGCTTTACTTACCTTGGATCTTGTGTTAATAATAAGAATGACACTATCTCTGAAATTCAGAATCGCATATCATCGGCCAATAAAGCATTTTTAGGACTTAGTTCCATCCTTAAATCTTCTTTTCTTACAAGAAAAACAAAATTATTAGTATATAAAACTCTTATTAAGCCAGTTCTAGCATATGGTTCAGAAACCTGGCCTTTGACTAGAACTGGAGAGAATAAAATAGCAGCCTTTGAAAGAAGGGTTCTGAGGAGAATTTTTGGGGGTGTCAAGGAAAATGGTATTTGGCGAAGACGTCTTAACTCAGAAATCTATAGGTTGTTTGGTGAGCCTGATTTCATAAAAACCATCAAAATCAAAAGAATGAACTGGGCTGCCCACGTATCTAGAATTAAAGATGAAAACCCAGTAAAGAAAGTTTTTATCGCAAAACCTCTAACTCGTAGAAGAGGTAGACCAAAATTACGATGGATGTTAATAAACTTTAATCTAACGGCATGTTTAATAAAAATTAGCTTTTATTTTAATAAAATCTGTACGGGTGGCGCTCCTGTCACTGGCCCGACCGTGGGCGTAGCATCCCACACCCCGTCGAAACGTGAGATCGCCAGACAAACTGTTAGGGTGACCATATAATAAAAAACCAAGATTTTATTTACAGTAAATATGCAGTAATATTTTAAAGTGATTATATAGTAATTGTTTTATTATTATTAAT
Organism: Druceiella hillmani; assembly: GCA_039881145.1. Taxonomy (NCBI): domain Eukaryota; kingdom Metazoa; phylum Arthropoda; class Insecta; order Lepidoptera; family Hepialidae; genus Druceiella; species Druceiella hillmani. The sequence continues at coordinate 5,371,517 of JAYKKI010000013.1, forward strand.
ATATAAATATATTACTTGTAAGCTTTACTACGGCTGAGAGCGAAAACTGAAACAAGCCAGGCTTACTTTATTGACGATTCGCTTTATTCACCGAGTCCTTTAGACTGGCAGTATAGAGGAAAACTCTTCAACGCTCGCTCTCCCCACTACCGATGCGTTTCACTTTTCGTTATGGGTTAATTTTACCACATACAAATTTAACGGAATAAAAGAAGTTTCATGTCAAAAACTATTGGGGAAAACAAGATCAAAGGTGTTATGTATACTTATTTAGGTAAGAAATTATAATATTTTATATAGTAAAAATTAAAATAATATGCTTTGGCTATATCGTGTTAATGTTAAAATGTTCCAACTGAAATTCGTTATTATTACAAATATCTTTTGTATGAAGGTATATTTGTTCAAATATTTTAAGTTACCCTAAATCCGTCTATGTATTTCGTCCTCGTAGGTCTGGAACTATATTAGACACGTTTATCTGTTCATGTCTGTGTCTTTAACAGACGAACGAATCTTTAGATCTGTATCTTTTGATCAGTTGAGAAGAGAAGCCTCAAAATTGTTTCATTTTTATTTAATGTTACACGTAAAAAGGTTTGTGTAATGGGGCGACGAGATATCAAAATTAAGTAGAATATGACAGGATTATTAAATTTTTTTAAAGTAAATTTATGACTCAGTATAAGGTGTCATTTGCAGGGTGAGCTAGTGGTATGTGGCCGATTGATCCGATTTGTTCAGAGACGACGTGGAGCTTAGTTATAATAGAGGTAGTAGTTATGCTCCCAGTTATCCTTGTAACTTTTGCATTTCAGTAAGTCTATCTGTCTTTCTACATGTTTTTTTCCGTTTAACATCACGCAAAAACTAATGGACCGATTTGAATAGGCATTTTTCACTGGATAAGGTTTTACAGGGATGATACTTAGTGATTTCACTGGGATGATACATCGGAGTTTTAAAATCTAGCCTACCGTAAGCTTAGGTAAAATACACCCTAGCGGAATTTTATTTTATGAAATCCAATCTGGAGTGGAAGGGCCGAGTACGCGGGCTAAGGAACTGATATATAAAAATAATCGAAACTCCGAATCACGCAGCGATTCACGTTAAAGTTCGAACTAAGTTACTTCTTATGTCTACCCACAAATTGTTCTCGAAATTTGTATGAAATTTTTCTAATTGATCTTTTTCGAAATTGTTCTCGAATGTGTACGAAATTGTTCTACTTATTCTCTTTTCGAAATTTTCTTTGTTCTTTGTTCGAAATTATTCGAAATTTTTGAATTCTTTCTTGTTCCACGTATGATTTTTATTGTGGCAATATTTTTTTGAATGATTGAATGGTGTTTCTTCAATACAGTTTGCTTCATCCGTCATTGTTTTCAAGATTTCTAATCCGCTGTACGTGTTTCTGTGTCACTCTGTTTCGTTTTGTCATCCACAATACTTATTCTCTGCTATAAAATTCTTTTTTTTTTATTATCTAAATGCGGTTGTGTGTTAGACATTATATGTTACGATGGCAGGTTATATAGATTAATATTTTCAGTAGGCAAGACTAATTGTCGGATTTGTCTGTAATTTGAATATTATTTGTCTGTGCTTATGAATTATTTTGGTAATTTAATTATTTTTAGACAATTTCAAGGGAGGCTCTTATTCGTCTCATATATTCCGATTAGGATCAAACTTTTTTCAGACTTTAAGTACTTTTAGTATACAGATGTTCGTTTTAAACGACCTCTCCTATATTCCGCTCCGTTGTATTGTCAATATATTTAGTAGAAAACAGAAAAAAATATTAAAATCAAAATTCAAGCCTCTGACAGAGATAATAAAGACGGTATTTTATAAAATACTGCGTAATTTGAATTTTTTTCCTGTTTAATTACCCACATTTATTGTGATCACCTAAAATGGCTGTTTTCTGAACTTTTTATTGGCTGATTTCTATTTAATTTAGCAAAAAACTAAAATATATATAAAAATCAAAATTCAAGCCTCTGACAGAGATAATAAAGACGGTATTTTGTAAAATACTTCGTAATTTGATGTTTATTCCTGTTTCATTACCTACATTTATTGTGATCACCTAAGTTGGCTGACTTCTATTTAATTTACCAAAAAACGGAAAAAAATATTAAAATCAAAATTCAAGCCTCTGACAGATAATAAAGACGGTATTTTGTAAAATACTTCGTAATTTGATGTTTATTCCTGTTTCATTACCTACATTTATTGTGATCACCTAAGTTGGCTGACTTCTATTTAATTTACCAAAAAACGGAAAAAATTATTAAAATCAAAATTCAAGCCTCTGACAGATAATAAAGACGGTATTTTGTAAACTACTTCGTAATTTGATGTTTATTCCTGTTTCATTACCTACATTTATTGTGATCACCTAAGTTGGCTGACTTCTATTTAATTTACCACAAAAACAAAAAAAAATATTAAAAACAAAATTCAAGCCTCTGACAGATAATAAAGACGGTATTTTGTAAAATACTTCGTAATTTGATGTTTATTCCTGTTTCATTACCTACATTTATTGTGATCACCTAAGTTGGCTGACTTCTATTTAATTTACCAAAAAAACGGAAAAAAATATTAAAATCAAAATTCAAGCCTCTGACAGGTAATAAAGACGGTATTTTGTAAAATACTTCGTAATTTGATGTTTATTCCTGTTTCATTACCTACATTTATTGTGATCACCTAAGTTGGCTGACTTCTATTTAATTTACCAAAAAACGGAAAAAAATATTAAAATCAAAATTCAAGCCTCTGACAGAGATAATAAAGACGGTATTTTGTAAAATACTTCGTAATTTTATGTTTTTTCCTGTTTCATTACCATTACATTTTCATTACCTACATTTATTGTGATTATCTAAGTTGGCTGACTTCTATTTATGTAGATGACAAACAGTTTTACACAAAAGTAGAATAAAATTTTTTTAATCGACCTTTTATTAATATAACTTCATCCAGGTGCCTTCAAACCATTTTCATAAAGGGAAGTTTAATCGATGTCCATTGACTGCGATCTAGGAATCATTATTATAAATATTTGGAAAAGATTCTGTTTTGAATAAGGAAGTATTCTTATGTGTGTGACACAAAGGGTCCTCCATCAACGTTACATTCAGGTGAAATGAAGGAAGAAAATGTTTCTTCCATCGTGTTACCTTAACTTGGCCTCGATAATTGCCGTGATTTAACAGTATTATCAGGATGACTCCATTTTATGTAGGTAGTTTCAATTATTTTGCCTATTAATGCTGGTAGTTTGTCAATGAGTAAGCGGTGGCAATGTCGATTGCACGTGTTTAAGAACAATAATGTTGATTTTTTTTATTATACGAAGTGAGCTGGTACTGTAATTTAGAAATCGATGAAAAAATGCCGGTTCGAATCTCATCCAGATGTTGAAATCAGAAATTAAAATACAGTAAACTACAGGTCTTACTGGTAGGTATATACGACAGTTGGTTGTACTAACGCTACTGTCAGTAGACAAAGTTTAAATTTCAATATTTGTCACGAGTTAGTAGTTATAGATACTCTAGTATTTTTCGTAGATATTTGAAATATTAATATACGTTATATACAGCTAGTATGTTCCAATACTACACAGGTTAAAAGTGTTGTAGGAAAATTCCAAGTTATAAATTATGCGTTAAATATGACTTGTGAGTGAAAGTGCTTATTTTGTCTCAAAAAGGGAACCAACAAACTAAACCCCTTTTCAAGGATGAATTGTCCTTTTTTGTTTGTGATCAAGTTTTGATCCATATACCGATACGTTAACGAAGGATGGCCCATCAAAGCTGCCAGTTATGTCAGAATTTAATTTTGTACTTTAAAATGTTGTTTAAGATTGTTTTTATAAGTAGATAATCGCTAGATTTGTTTCTAAAGCGTAATAATATAAAAATAATAAGTAGTCACATGAAGTTATGTTTGTATTTATGTACCATTTGTATTTATTAACTTATTTAGGTTAAGTTATTATAGTTGTTTCCATTCCATGGAGAATGTTAAAATGCAGAGAGAGGTTGAGAAATTAAAAATACAATGTAAGAAGTTATTTGTAAATCATATCTGCCTATCATTCGTTCAAAGCGTTATTACGATAAAAAAATCCACGCTTTATGTAAGATTATACATATATGAACACATTATTTAAAAGTGGACCGGTTCTCAAGACCTTGAGAAGTTTAGTTATTCTAAGCTTTAATTCAGTCTTCATGCGATTTTTGACCCCTGGCCTTTTAACTTGGCCATTAAATGAAATGTTAAGAAAAAACATAAAAAAAACAAATATTTATAATTCCATAAAAAGTCTTACTCCTTTTGCAGAGGTTGTGATTGTGGGGTACAATATTAGGTTCGGACTCCAGTTTTTCGTTTCTGCCTATTCAAGTATATGCTATTAATTTGTTTGGTTATGAAATTTTGTCAATATTTATATTTCCTATTGGCAAATAGTTTATTCGTATTTATACATTATTTAGTGACGTCATATCTTATACAAATGTCACTGTCATATATCTAGATTCTTGCCAAATTGTAAACTTTATAAATTTAATGACAAACAAGAATGATGGAGTCTGAGCAACAAGTCTTTTTAGAGATGGATGCGGAAATTTCTTCGTTATTTTTCGTAACCATCTAAACGGATTCGCTTTTATGACGGCCGTCCATGTAACCCTGATGCATAAAATGATTTATCTTCAATAACGATTATTTATTCCATTATTTTGTATACATACTATAAACAGGAGAAGAACTTTGATCATTTGTGTATAAAATTAAAATTATAATAAATTTAAGATTAGCGAATTAAGATCTTTTGATTAAAGCCGATAATCTACAATGTAAATTTTGGTGTGATGGATATATGTAGGGGGAAAGGTAATTTTTTTTTTAATTTATATGTAATAAGTACAGTGCCTTGCTATTTCTACCACTTCTAGAATATTTACGATTTAATTTTTTTTCTTTAATAAGATCTTAGAATCTGAAATTAGAATATTTTACAATACCTCTGATAAGTTTGTTGAAATCATAACTTAGAAGTGTTAGTTTCTTATTGTCTAATGTGTTTACTTCAATTTTGAAAAGTGAAAATGTATGATGTTATGAAAAATGTGTGAATAAAATAACATCGAATTCGTTTTTGAGTTGGGCGATTTGTATATTGTGTATTGATAAGAAGAGTCTCACTATTGATATTAATTAAAGTAAAAGGCTAATTTTACGCAAGTTTGCGCATGAATTTTAATGAGATTAATGGCTGTTTCGTGGTACGGTGGGTGGAAATTAACTGTCCACGTAATTTTAAATGACAAGTTACATTATTGTATGTTCAGCAAGTATAGTCTTAGTTGTTTGAATTTGATTCATGTGAGTATTTGTGACAGTCTCTTCATGTTTAAATCGATGGTTTATGTGAATTTAATTATATTAAAAAGACTGAAAAATTAAATGTTGTTTTCATTTTGTTCTGACATTTTCAGGATCGTTAGTTATTGGACGAAGAAGTGCCGAAAAGTAATTTTGTTTATTCATTTTATGGTTACCAGCTTAGAATTTGTTCTTGGTGCATTGAATCAATTGTAAGTTGGACAAAAATGAAAATGCAAATCATATATAATAAGAAGTGGACGTTTGTAAAGCACAACTTTAAATTGGACAAGAAATATTTAAATATAATTGTATTTGTAAGTAATCTATATTCTAGTACCTACTTAGACACAATGTTGTCTCGAGTATACGAGTCTCGAGTATGGTAGGGGGGAGTCAGTCGCGTGAGAGCCCCGGGTGACAGCGGACGTCTACCTGCACACTGGTGTAGTAACGAGCCAATACGCGCCTCTAGTGACAAGGAGCACTACAATAATGTTGAATTTGCAAGAGTTGTCGCAGAGATATTGTACGCATATAGTGTATGCATGAAACTATGCATATACTGTGCAAACAGTAGTACATATGTCAATAGATTACTTTTTTTAAATTGATCGACCGCATGAAACTATGCATATACTGTGCAAACATCGACCGCATGAAACTATGCATATACTGTGCAAACAGTAGTTAGTATGTCAATAGATTGCTTTTTTTGAATCGATCGACCTAACGAATAATAGACATTTTTATATACGTACGTACGTTTAGTATGAGTGGTGACGTACCCACAGATACACGTTTGTACGCTGGGACCTACTTGAATTATCTAAATAAATGGTGACGCCAGATTTGAACATGTGGCGATACAATCAGTATAATTTTATAATATGGTCAATTGTTCATTAAGATATATTCAAAGGTATTCAAGACGTATGTTTAGTATGAGTGGTGTTGTACACACAGATACACGTTTGTACGCCGGGACCTACTTGAATTATTTAAATAAATGGCGACGTCAGATTTGAACATGTCACCATACAATCAGTACAATTTTATAATATGGTCAATTGTTCATTAAAATATATTCAAAGGTATTCAAGGTGTATGTTTAGTATGAGTGGTGATGTACACACAGATACACGTTTGTACGCCGGGACCTACTTGAATTATTGAAATAAATGGCGACGTCAGATTTCAACATGTCACCATACAATCAGTACAATTTTATAATATGGTCAATTGTTCATTAAGATATATTCAAAGGTATTTAAGAGTATAGTACGTACTGTTGCATAAAAATATATTCAAGAGTATTGTACGTACTTTTGCATAAAAATTTAAATCAATGTTATTTCACTTTGCGTTTCTCTCACTGAGAGTTAAAGAAACCATAAGAAAAATAAAGAATCTAATATATTCAAAGGTATTTAAGAGTATTTTACGTACTTTTGCATACAAATTTAAATCAATGTTAATCACTGTTATGTGTTAAAGAACTATAAGAAAAACAAAGAATCTAGAAGAATTTTAGATTGAGGTTTATTGACTCGCGTGTCTAGTACCAGAACAATTCAGCGCAGTTAGAAAAGGAGCCACATAAACGGCTGCTCAGTTGTCAACTTATGTTTAGTTGACTGGCTACTCTAACTGCGTATATCGGATATTTTTTAATGTGAAACATCTATAGGCGCAGGTATAAAACGAATCGTTGGCGTGGCGACGCTTGCCGTGGCGACGGGGCGCCACGCTGTACTAAGGTATATATATATATATATATATAGTCTATATGTAGTAGAGTGTATGGTATGACGACGTGTCGCCATGCGCAACCGACTACGCGACCCTCTCCTCACTCAGTTCGACGCTGTTGTTTACCACGGTACACATAACTTTATTATTTTTGTATTAATTGTAAATAAATGTTCATTAAATAAAGTCACCATTTTCCGTAAGAAATTCGTAATACTTTATTTTTTCATTATGCTATATTTAGTTCCTGTAACAATCTTGTCTTTTATGCATATTACTTGCACGAACACGATGTTTCACATCTGCCAGGCGTCCCGTGACGGCTCACTGTTTTCTTTATAATTACGAAGGATCTTAGTTTCTCGTAAATGTCCAGATCATAAAAAGGACCTAATCCAGTACGTCTAAATGATAATTTAAAAAAGAAAAACAAGAATTATTGCAATTTCTTGTTTGCATGTCGAAAATGTATCCAATAATGTTGAAAATAAAAATATAGGTAGTTATGCAGTACAGTATGCATAAATTTTGTAATTGAATTGCATATTTGTATTTTCTTCAGTAAAATAATCATATGATGTAATTAATATGATATAGCGATTAAAATGTTAGCTGAATTCATTTAAACTACTCGGTTGTGGATGAAAGAATATCGATAAGTGTTACTACAGCCAATATGTGCCACATGCCCCATTACAACCAGTACTCTTTGGGTAACCTTGGAATGATCCATGATGTTGTCGTGATTAAAACCTGATTGGTTACAGTGACGTTTTAAGCGATTGGATACCGGTCATGAAGCGAATCAATGATGCAAGGTAAGCAACTTTATTAGGTTCTGTTGGAAGTTAAGAAAGCGATGATATCATCGGGCTGGGCAGAATTCATCACTGACGTATTGTAAAGAAATTACAATACAATACAAAAATTACAGATTAAAATTACAATACAAAATAATTATTATTAATATATTTAATAAAAAAAATTACAATACAAAATAATATTAAAATTCGAAGACTCTCTAAATGCTTTCTCTTTCTTCATCACCGTTTGTCACAATCCATGTTTTTGGCACAATTTATGAAAATCAAATCTACGCCCACTATCAACCGCTGTTCCTAGAAACGTGACATTGGGAGAATACATCCCGTTTACTATATAGACACCTACTATAAAAGGGTTTTTCAAAATATCACACCTACAGGGCAGGGGTGATAAGATATCTTTAAAAATAGAGGGGAGGGTAGCCCAAAGCGGGAAAGCACTTGTATAATTAGGTAGGTTAGTTAGGTTTACAATTAGATCAATATGATTGGTCTTAAATGTAAATTTTCGATATATTAAGTTTAATTAAATGAGGCTGGAAATTAAATATTAAAAGACGATATCTTAAAAATAGTTATTTTTGTTAAGTAATATAAAGTTTGTAATGCTATTTTCTATCAATTATGATTATATGCTGAGATTATCCTAATTTTTCCGCTTTGCTTAAAAATATTACCCGCTTTCTATTTGGACAAAGTGGTGTCGACACCAGGTTTTGTATTTTTAATTAAGAAAAAAATGGATATTAATACTTATTAAATCGCATTTCATTTCAAAGTCCAATAATTATTATATTAAATAATTTAATTACGCGAAATATATTAAAGTAATAAATTGGTTGTTTAAGCCTCAAATTTGGCTTACTCGTTTCCCCTAATTATTTTGTCTATACTTCTATTTTGGATATTAAATTTAGACTATATATTTATTCTGGAATGTAGACACTCACTGCGAAAGGTGTTTAAAACTTCCACCCTTAGAATGAAAATATAGTTACGCGTTTTCCACATTCCACATTTTTTAACATCTCTGGTAAAAGTTAAGTAATATAGTGTTTTAACGACATTCACAAGGAAGTATTATATTATAATGACATACGCAAGAAATTACAATATTATTATGACATTCCAAATGAGCAAGGCAGATGAGAATGGGAGTGGGATAATCAAATAATTCTAATTACCTTCAAAATTGCGATTGCATTTTTAGATTTTTTCATATTAATTTTGTAATATTAAAATGTTGCATCTTTCCCTATATTCCTATGTATGTATGTATCTATACGATGGGCCCTATTTTTGTTCGAACGTAGCGCCTACACGTTTATTTTTCATTTCGATTATCGTTCGCAGTCAGGCAACAATGTCTTCCATGCATTGTTTCTTTCTATCTTCTTAACAGGGTTACCATACGTTGGATTTTCTACCCGACTATCCTATTTTACTTATCTGATTCTACATGTGCAAACGGGCGTAAGCGTATGAAAAATGTTAAATTATAAAGTTTGTTAAAGAATGTATCTTTATGTAAATATATATATATATATATATATATATATATATATAAATATATATATATATATAATTCTATCGTCATTGTATTATTAATACTATTTGCTACAAGTTTATCTGTATATATGGCATGTCTCTAACTAATTATTACATATATACAATTCTAAACACATATAAATTCTATCGTCGTTGTATTATTAATATTGTTTGCTGCAAGTTTATCTGGATATATGGTATGTCTCTAACTAATTATTACATATATACAATTCTAAACACATATAAATTCTATCGTCATGGTATTATTAATACTGTTTGCTACACGTTTATCTGCGTATATGGTATGTCTCTAACTAATTATTACATATATACAATTCTAAACACATATAAATTCTATCGTCATTGTATTATTAATACTGTTTGCTACACGTTTATCTGCATATATGGTGTGTCTCTAACTAATTATTACATGTATACAATTCTAAACACATATAAATTCTATCGTCATGGTATTATTAATACTGATTGCTACACGTTTATCTGCGTATATGGTATGTCTCTAACTAATTATTACATGTATACAATTCTAAACACATAAATTCTATCGTCATGGTATTATTAATACTGATTGCTACACGTTTATCTGCATATATGGTGTGTCTCTAATTAATTATTACATGTATACAATTCTAAACACATATAAATTCTATCGTCATGGTATTATTAATACTGATTGCTACACGTTTATCTGCGTATATGGTATGTCTCTAACTAATTATTACATGTATACAATTCTAAACACATATAAATTCTATCGCCATTGTATTATTAATACTGTTTGCTACACGTTTATCTGCATATATGGTGTGTCTCTAACTAATTATTACATGTATACAATTCTAAACACATATAAATTCTATCGTCATGGTATTATTAATACTGATTGCTACACGTTTATCTGCGTATATGGTATGTCTCTAACTAATTATTACATATATACAATTCTAAACACATATAAATTCTATCGTCATTGTATTATTAATACTGTTTGCTACAAGTTTATCTGGATATATGTTATGTCTCTAACTAATTATTACATATATACAATTCTGAACACATATAAATTCTATCGTCATGGTATTATTAATACTGATTGCTACACGTTTATCTGCGTATATGGTATGTCTCTAACTAATTATTACATGTATACAATTCTAAACACATATAAATTCTATCGCCATTGTATTATTAATACTGTTTGCTACAAGTTTATCTGGATATATGGTATGTCTCTAACTAATTATTACATATATACAATTCTAAACACATATAAATTCTATCGTCATTGTATTATTAATACTGTTTGCTACACGTTTATCTGCGTATATGGTATGTCTCTAACTAATTATTACATATATACAATTCTAAACACATATAAATTCTATCGTCATTGTATTATTAATACTGTTTGCTACAAGTTTATCTGGATATATGGTATGTCTCTAACTAATTATTACATATATACAATTCTAAACACATATAAATTCTATCGTCATTGTATTATTAATACTGTTTGCTACACGTTTATCTGCGTATATGGTATGTCTCTAACTAATTATTACATATATACAATTCTAAACACATATAAATTCTATCGTCATTGTATTATTAATACTGTTTGCTACAAGTTTATCTGGATATATGGTATGTCTCTAACTAATTATTACATATATACAATTCTAAACACATATAAATTCTATCGTCATGGTATTATTAATACTGTTTGCTACACGTTTATCTGCATATATGGTGTGTCTCTAACTAATTATTACATGTATACAATTCTAAACACATATAAATTCTATCGTCATGGTATTATTAATACTGATTGCTACACGTTTATCTGCGTATATGGTATGTCTCTAACTAATTATTACATATATACAATTCTAAACACATATAAATTCTATCGTCATTGTATTATTAATACTGTTTGCTACAAGTTTATCTGGATATATGGTATGTCTCTAACTAATTATTACATATATACAATTCTAAACACATATAAATTCTATCGTCATTGTATTATTAATACTGTTTGCTACACGTTTATCTGCGTATATGGTATGTCTCTAACTAATTATTACATATATACAATTCTAAACACATATAAATTCTATCGTCATTGTATTATTAATACTGTTTGCTACAAGTTTATCTGGATATATGGTATGTCTCTAACTAATTATTACATATATACAATTCTAAACACATATAAATTCTATCGTCATGGTATTATTAATACTGATTGCTACACGTTTATCTGCGTATATGGTATGTGTCTAACTAATTATTACATGTATACAATTCTAAACACATATAAATTCTATCGTCATTGTATTATTAATACTGTTTGCTACAAATTTATCTGCATTTATGGTATGTCTCTAACTAATTATTACATATATACAATTCTAAACACATATAAATTCTATCGTCATGGTATTATTAATACTGTTTGCTACACGTTTATCTGCGTATATGGTATGTCTCTAACTAATTATTACATATATACAATTCTAAACACATATAAATTCTATCGTCATTGTATTATTAATACTGTTTGCTACAAGTTTATCTGGATATATGGTATGTCTCTAACTAATTATTACATATATACAATTCTAAACACATATAAATTCTATCGTCATGGTATTATTAATACTGATTGCTACACGTTTATCTGCGTATATGGTATGTGTCTAACTAATTATTACATGTATACAATTCTAAACACATATAAATTCTATCGTCATTGTATTATTAATACTGTTTGCTACAAATTTATCTGCATTTATGGTATGTCTCTAACTAATTATTACATATATACAATTCTAAACACATATAAATTCTATCGTCATGGTATTATTAATACTGTTTGCTACACGTTTATCTGCGTATATGGTATGTCTCTAACTAATTATTACATATATACAATTCTAAACACATATAAATTCTATCGTCATGGTATTATTAATACTGTTTGCTACACTATTATCTGCGTATATGGTATGTTTCTAACTAATTATAAGTACTTCTAAGAAAGGCTATGTGATGTGAATATGCATTTGATTAAGTACGACTTTAATGTACGTTATTACTTAAGTCAGTAAGTTATTTAAGTACGTTATTACTAAGCCAGACTCCAAAGTTACAGTATAGTGTACAGATTGACAGAAATATAGGCGGGAGGTTTGGTAAGACAGGTAAAGATCGGGTTAAAGATTTGTTAAAAGATATATCAAAAAAATGTAATAACTGTTGAGTATATATAAAGACTTGTATGACAGTGAAAAAAAAAACGATTATTAAGGGTAGATTGTGCGACATGTCATCATATCATATCACTTGCTCTGTTTCAGCGGACTTTTTAAATTGCAAGATTGCTTGCATGGAAATTTGTGTCATATGCCAACGTTAGAGGTGCCTAAAATTTTCCTTCGTGTCGATATATCGTGTCGAAGCATATCATAATTCATTGTATCGGTACACAAAAATAAGGCATGGTTTTTTATCGATACTTTTGATGTTTTCTATTACTTTGTTACTGTTAGGGATATAAATGAAATAAAAAAATATACCTGCTTATGATTTTTATTTATATTAAAAGAAAAACTAACTAACGACAACCCTCATAGCCGTCGTCGTCTATTTGTACTATTATAATTTACCCTCATAGCCCAATCGAAGAAAATCGTCTATTTGTACTATTATAATTTACCCTCATAGCCCAATCGAAGAAAATCGTCTATTTGTACTATTATAATTTACCCTCGTAGCCCAATGGAAGAAAATCGTCTATTTGTACTATTATAATTTACCCTCATAGCCCAATCGAAGAAAATCGTCTGTTTGTACTATTATAATTTACCCTCATAACCCAATAGAAGAAAATTGTCTATTTGTACTATTATAATTTACCCTCATAGCCCAATCGAAGAAAATCGTCTATTTGAGCTATTATAATTTACTCTCATAGCCCAATAGAAGAAAATCGTCTATTTGTACTATTATAATGTACCCTCATAGCCCAATCGAAGAAAATCGTCTATTTGTACTATTATAATTTACCCTCGTAGCCCAATAGAAGAAAATCGTCTATTTGTACTATTATAATTTACCCTCATAGCCCAATCGAAGAAAATCGTCTGTTTGTACTATTATAATTTACCCTCATAGCCCAATCGAAGAAAATCGTCTATTTGAGCTATTATAATTTACTCTCATAGCCTAATAGAAGAAAATCGTCTATTTGTACTATTATAATTTACCCTCATAGCCCAATCGAAGAAAATCGTCTATTTGAGCTATTATAATTTACTCTCATAGCCCAATAGAAGAAAATCGTCTATTTGTACTATTATAATTTGGCCATCTGAATTTATAAATACATTAAAATGTTAATTATGTTGTATTTACTACATTGTTATTTATAACGATAATTATGTACGATTTACTTACACTGTGGCACCATTTTGAATGAATTTGCAAGTTTATAGTATTGTTTTAGTTTTCACATTTGCATAACACGGTTTATATTTACCAACGATATGTGTTTTTTAAAGATTAATCACACGCTTGATTTAAATTTTGGTGGCTCACCAGAGTCAGATCGAATGTTTACTGAAAGGAAAGACTACGCTGCAATGAAATTGATATGAGACCAGCTATGACAAACAAAGCTTTGATAGCATAGTATATTGATATCGGCGCTTAATAATATGGCAAGTAAAAATTACTCATTACCTTTACAATGTTCCACCGTCGGTTTGAAAGAAGCCTGTTTACATTATCTTTTGTTATGAGTACAAAATCAGTCTAAGCTTAATTTATAATTTGAATTGAAAAAAAAATAAACCTTTCCGTCATACGAGATTTAATTACAATGTATCATATTTTAAGTCTTAAAAAATGTCGTAGTTTGATTTTTCTTCAATTTGATTTTTTTTCAACAATACGATAATATCGACACATTGCATAATCGTGTATCGATTTAAAATTTCATATATCATAATAGCTGTAACGATATTTTAATAAGTCGACACGTATCGGGCATCTTTAGCCAGCGTGATTCATTCACGATCAATGCAATGACGTCATGGGGTCTTTTGCAATATTTTAATAATCTTCATCAAGGATGCTGAAATTGCGCTTGAAAACTGCACCCTATACCGGCGAATAGAGCTGATCTCTTAAAAGTGAGGAAATGAAATAAGACCCAGAATCTTAGTCTCTACCTAAGTCCTGGAAAAGCGAGTTAAACAGTCGCACCATATTGTGGCATTCTACACTATCGATTACATATAGCATAGAAATGGTACTGTGGGGAAAATATTGTTAAGTTCTCGATATGAGGAGGTACTAATACAATATGGAGTTACTGTGGACATATATGAACAGCAAGTGAAAATGATAATTAAGAGTCCAGTCACGTTGAAGCCGATATCAAAATTATTTATTTCACGAAATTTTGATAAGTGGAATCTAGGTTTACAATTCTGTTGCAACTTTTCAATAGTGGCGGACATCAAGATCAGAGAGTCAACTGGGTGGAACATATACAATGATCGAGAAATCAGCGAATACCTAAGAAATTGCTCAAGTACAAACCGGCAGGCAACCGCTCAGTGGAGTTGCGTGAGCTCAAGTACTCCTATGTAGAGACCCTCATGGATAGTAGATTAACTCTCCAGAGTTGGGATTTTGACAGTGGGATATGCAGTGGAGTACTTGGTGAACTGATGTCCTGACGTGATAATTGATGTACTCTAGCTTCAATAATGGACTCACTATACAAGATCTAGCATATCAAATGAATGAGTTGAGGCAGTAGTAATTTGCATCGGTACTCGGTTTATTTGTCACAAAGCTTTGTTAGACGCGCCTATTGCTTGATATTGTTTTACGCAAGATTATATGTATGACCGTATACTTTTCCAGTAATATAAATCTTTAAACCTCGTGACGTGAAATAACCACAATATTCAATCGACAGAATTTATATCGTGGTTACCTCTCAAAATTTTGGCTATTTAACAATGGTTATTATTTAGTAATTGAGCATTTTGAAAGAGTATAGTCATATTTTTTGGAGTTTACTCTTTAAGAATCGATTTTCATATAAAGCGCCCGGTATGAAGTTTTATGAGGAGTAAAATCAGAAGTTCAAAGCGTATGAAGTTCAGAGCGTTAAAAAAGTGTGACCGTTAGGTTCTGATCGTACGAAGTTCAGAGCGTTTAAAAAATATTACCCGTGGGTGGCCTCTCCGCCTAACATTTCTGCACATCTTTAGAGTGAGATATCAATATGTTTATTTGGCATTTTCTTATGCTGTAATCGCAATGACGGAGTATGGCACACATAGTTTACTATCGTTTACTTATATCAAGATGTAAACATTAAAAAAATCTCTTTTAATTTTAACTTTTTAGCCTTACGTTACTAAATGTTTTTAATTTTATTGTATAAATGTAATCTTGTTCATTTGTTTTATTTGAAAATAATTATATCGTCAGCATTTTTATTAAAAAAATTTCCATTTACGTTTAATGATATTGATATTTATATATATATATATATACAGTGTTACCTATTATATACATTCCAAGACAATCGTACTTAAGGAGTAAACTCCAGTGGCGAGTCGCAGCTGACACGCACATTTTTTTGATTATGGTATCGCCTTTCCTACATTTTGTAGTATCTTGAATATTTTTTTGGCCAGAAAAATTGCCAAAATTTGATTAATATCTAGAATTTTTTTAAGATTGAATTTGTTTTTTTCTTTGTAAGTATCCAAAGAAAAAAAACGAAACACTTTTAAGATCACTCACGTATCCTCCCATATATTTCAATAATTAGTACTCAAAAATATTTAGGTGGAAAATTTTCCTGAGAAATGATTGTGTGATATTTGAAAAATCGAGTTGGAAATAGTGAAAAATATTTTTTTGAAAAATATTACTGTATGCCTATGAAAATATATTTATATGCTTGTGAAATATACATTAGGAATTAGATTTTCACGACGAAAAATAATATGAATCGTTTTAAATAGCTTAATAGAAATGCTATGTGCCTTTAGATGTTTATATGTGACTAAATGATTATGGAATCCTCGTTTTTTATATACCCTGTGTGTCTGTGTAATCACTCAATTCAGTAAATGGACAATGTTGCCGATGGAAAAGGAGTGCGTGGAAACTCGTGCAATTAAAGTGAACCGAAGCGTGAAGTTGGACAAAAAACACTTTCGGCGGCCAGTCATTGTATACGGCATCTAAACCGTTAACCTTCTGACCATCGAACACGGCCACAAATGTCATCATCCTTAAAGAACTCACGCCGTCTGAATAACTGACTAGATGAGCACTCATAATGAATAACAAAAAATATATATTACAATAATATTTTGACTTTCATTTTGCATCTCGAATAATCTGCATGACTGGAAATAAAGTACCTTTGATGCAAATGTAACATCAAGGGTGCTATATTTGTAAGCTTGCAACATCTTCAAAACCAACAATGTAACAAAGTGTAATAAACATAATTAGTAAACATAACAACCTAACTTTTCTAATACCTATTCTGTTGTACTACAGTTTTTTTTATTCTAGAATGTTGAGTTTCTAGATAGTTCCACATTGAAAGTAGAAATAAGCACAGAAGTACAAACAATTCTCAGTGTAATTTTCTGTATCGATGGATAAGCAACAAATTCATGCAATATTTTATATGAGCGTTTATTGGGACATTCGGTAAAATATCGGTCAAAAATATAAATGAGGCTTCCAAATTGGTCAACACCAACTACACTGCAGTCTCATTTTGCCTTGCACGTCTTACTTCTGGAGATAAAAGTTTTAAAGGTCATCCTCACTTGGGCCGACCAAATTAATTACAAGATAAGAACTACAACAAGATAAGACCCATAATTATTTGACCCGATCGAGCGAAGAGAAACCGGATTCGAGCATACGGTTTCAGCTATGGCATCTAGGATCTGATCTGCTTTTTTCTTAATGATTCCTGATTTTTAATGTGTAGTATCAGTTCTTTCCACAAAGATTGGATTTATGTTATAAAGTCAGATGGGTTTTGTATCCGTGATTGAAGTTTATTGTGAAATGGACGATATATTTAAGTTTGAAATCCATTTAACCTTTTAAAAATTTATGAACAAATCCAATGTAACAAAATAATTTAAATAAACACAATTCACCTGGACGTGAATGATTACAATAATGTGAAAAGTTACATTTCTATGAAATTAATAGGTTTGAGATCAATGCAGCTCTTTTTTTGTGCTTTATTGAAATTCAGCAAATGATAAAAAAAATTCAGAAACGTTTTAAGGCCTGTCTTTGCTTGCCGTAAACACTGATGGTACTATATGCATACGATTTTCCTGATGACTTTTCAAGTAGTCATTTAGATTGGTTTAACTGGCCAAAAGTTAAGTGATGTTTTTGATAAATATATCCACGCACGAGTTCTAAGTCAATATATTTATTTTTGCAATGGGTCGCTACCCATAATCATCACTACGTGTAGGATGAGGTATGCAAAAACAAGGTCAAACAATTTCTGAAATTCCTTGATCAACAATAAAAAAACACAAATAAAAAACATTTTTGTTGTAAGTACAAAAATGAAAAAAATATTTAAACTCCATCTTATTGGAAAAGTGAGACATTCTTATCTCCAAGTCGAAAAAAAATTTTTTTTCACTTCGACGATTGGACAGCCATTAAACGTTTAACTACGAGTAAAATTTTAAGATTTTAGCTTTTATATAATTTTTTAATAATTACAATTCTGTGATAGACAAATAAAGGATCTCTAATTATAAGATTTTCATTTCCAACGTCTGATATATGGAAGTCCAAAAAGTGCTTTATAAACAACAGAACTGAATTGGTCCAAAAACAAATGGTTTTTCCTCTTTGTAAAAAGATTGAATTATTTTGTTATCGCGGAGGCCAAAATAATTCTTTAATATTTATTTCAAAGTTTGAAACGGTCTTTTATCATCTAGCAAGTAACAAAGCAGCATCCACGAATGTGTAGATAAAAATTTTGTTTATATCTTCAATTTCAATCTCGACTGTTAACTTGATAACCTTTGGTTGACTGGAAATGGTTATGTAAATTGAGAGATGTATATAAAGATATATAAACAAACACATTCTTGCTTAACCACCGTCGGAAAGGCTTATTAAACGAAAGAAATACTGTTTTGGATTGAAATGATTTAGATCATAGTAAGTAAGGCAGCAAAAGTCCACATGGTGTTGAGTCCAAGTGATACAAGAATGAAAATGAACGGGGAAACAATTTGGACGGCTGGTATCGTTACACTACCGTAAATTTTTTACGTAAAAACATCTTTCGTGGACCACCAGGTCGCCTCTGGTGACGAATACTTTCGTAATTGCATTATCTAAAACAAGCAGTTTAGAAGATTTTATAAACTGTTACCCGGAAAAACTTTTCACTTGACAACTTATTTTTTTTTAATTTAGTTGACGAATTTAGAGGCTCTTGTCCGACCCTCCCCTCTCCCCTTCCCGCACGACGACGTAAGCGCACAATAGCGTAAGTGCCACTAATAAGCGAAACAAAATTTGAAATAGTTTATTCTGAAAATAACCAAGTGGTTTATTTTCAGAATAAACTATTTCAAATTTTGTTTAAATCAACAATCAGACAAAGGGTAAATCTTTTTTTTTATGAAAAGTCAGTTTATTTTTCATTATAGTTTATAAATTCAATTTTTTATGAAAATTGTTGAACCATCGAGATGAAATAAAGTGCAGATTGTATCCCGTTGTATACTCTACACATATGCAACATATTAATCGAAAAAGAGAAAAAAACTTTTTTGCATTTTGACAACAATATAACGAAGAGCATTGTAAGTTGAGAGTTTATTTGTGTTAATGTATCTTGAGACTTAGTTCGCGTGAATTCGGTAAAAAGTTATTACGAATTTTTTGTTTTTTTTTTTTAATTTTTTGTTCTCTCCGAACTCTATGAGCATAAAGTTTCCTATAAACACCAATAGATGACTTTGTCAGTACTATATCGTAATATATCTAAGAACATAAAATTTACCAAAAACGCTAATAGATGTCATTGGTAGTACTAGTATCGTAATATTCACCCAGTCAGGGCGTTTTTTCTATATCTATAATAAGTAGATAAAAATTATCCTAGATGTTGCTCGAGGGTATAAACTATTACCTTAACAAATTTCATCAAAGTCCGTGCAGGAGATTTCACGTGATTGGAGAACAAATTAACACAAAGACCGATAGACAGACAAAAATTCAAAAACATTCTAAATCGCTCTTTTTAAAATATTTTCCGTGTACAGAATTCACTCTCTTACAGTTTTATTACGTGTATAGATTAATTTAGGCAAATGGCAACAAGTTAAAAAAAGCACTCGTTAGTGATGAATTTTTTACATTTCATTCTAAAAAATATTATATACTTGTTACACTATGTTACATTTTTATTGTTATTTTTATTTTTTATTAACAATACCTGACAAATTGAAAATTATATCAATTATGTATTTTTAATTTGTCAAGAATTGTTACATGCCCGTTACACAAAATAAAAAAAGCAATCGTTATTGATTATTTTTTTACATTTCATTCTAAAAAATATTATATACTTGTTACAATATGTTACATTATATCAATAATCAATAATGTTTTTTTAATATGTCAAGAATTGTTACATGCCCGTTAAACAAAATAAAAACAGTTATCTTCATAAACGGGCACATGACCTATTTACATATGCCCGTTTATGCAATAAATTTTTTATACTATGTTTATAAATGGTTTTTTTTCGCTCTTTCCTAATCATCAGCCGTTGAATTGCTTGCTTTTTTAATTTCTAAAAAATAAAATCCTTTAACGTCAGATCCATTTCCCTACTTTAGGTTTCTGTCATAATGGATCTTTTGATTATTTATCACATCATAATTTATTTTATAAAAAGATTTTTTAGCATTCAGCACAAAAATAGCTTGTCCGATTGATGTGCAACCTTTATCAATGCGTAAATTATTGTAGGAAATAATTTTGGAAGATATCACAGAAAACAAGAAATACAAATAAAAAAAGAAATGTACACGATTATGAAATGTGCGAAAAGTACCAAGATTACGTTGGCCAACAGTGAAAACGACCTAAAAATGATAAATTAATGTACCCTAATAACAAATATGACCATAAAACGTTATTATTAGCTCTTATTCAGAAAGTACAGCTATGTGATTTGCTGCAAAAATTCTTTAATTTTAGAGCATGTAAGCCATAGTTGTGACAATATTTCGTAATGAAAATATCTATTTTTATTCTTAACGTTTTTAGGTAATCTAGATTGCGGATATTGCAAACTTTACAATTATTTAACTATGTGTTACTAATTGATAGACACTGAGTATAAACTAAACCTTACCTAAATCACGAAATGGTATAAATAAGCCGGATAATGTATGTTATCGGTATAGGTACCCCCTATAATATAAATGTTCCCTTTGTGGGTACAAAAGGTAAGGGGATATATCCATAAATTCAAGTTTTATACACAATTAAAAATATTTGTAGTATTTTTAATATAATACTTACAATATATTATCGATTTTTTTGACGATGATTCATAAAAACTTTTTGATGGCATTTCCATCTAAACAAAAGCTAAATATTTTCTTTTATGGTTCTTTTTATATTCCCGATAGCTCAAAATAAAGAAAACTAATATAAATAAAAACACTTTAGTTCAGGAACTATTTCAAAGTAAATATTTGTTGACCCGTATTAGAGATTGTTATAAGCGTGATTGTCTGATTATAGCCTCCAGTTCTGTACTTGACTTAAGCACAATATACGAGAGGTAACGCTGAAAGTTTTTAATGTCAAAAATGAAAGCAACCAGCGAGTTTCTAATTTACTGTTTTTTTAATAGTCACCGTAAAACTATGCATCATTTCATTTGATGATCTACAAAAAGAAGCAGTTGACGGACTCTTCCTCGATCGTCTCTTCTTTTCGAAGACAGTTACCACATCTTTGACTTTCGGAGATAATATTCCTCGCAGTTTATAATTAATAGACACCATATAGATTGAGTTGGGGCTGTATGACGGATGATCCTTAATTTCTATACTTTATAGTATAGTAATTTCTATACTTTGTAGTCTAATATTCGGTCGTTCCTCTAACCAAACGTGCATAGACATTGTCGTGATGAAGGACCATTCTACTGCGAGGTGGTCGCTGTTGGACATTTTCCAAGACAGCAAGCAAACAATTACTGGTATACCAGTGGGCGTTCTTTTATTTTCCAGAATTATCATTGCATAATAACTTGTCCGCCCGAAGAACGAGGCGACAACCTTTCTACAGCACTTCGTCTTTTCTTCAACTTTGCGGGCAACTCTTCAGGAAGAAACAATCATTGCACAGATTGACTTTTAGGTTCGGGTACGTAATACTATGTCTAGTTTTCGTCATCCGCGGCGATGTCCAATACAGTATTTGAGTGATTTCTTCTAACATTTTGTGTTTTTGAGCTTCAATCAAATCTTGGGGTTTTATGAAGATGTTCATGTAGAATGCTATTGTCTTGTCTGTCTTTATAATGATCCGCAAATCATTGATGCTATTTTCAGTTGCAGCTAGCGAGGGACGTATCTCATGCAGAATATCACAAAGTTTGGTACGACCACGCTTGAACTCGTTAAACCAATAGCATGGAATGGACGTCATCGTAAAACGCTAGTAGAAGTCGATAGGAACTGTGTTTTTGGTTAAGGCTGGTTTCAGAGCATCGAGTTTCGCCAGAGCCGGCGGTCGGCCTGCAGTTGACGGGGTACTATTTCAACAGTGTCGTTAAAGATCAATGCGTGCGGCCTGCGCCGTGTACGCATAGCGCTCACGCTGGCGGCGGGAGCCCCAATCAGTGAGCGCTCCACATTACACAGTCACGCCAATCACACGCGCATATGGGCACTGTCGCCACCGGAAATGAACACAATATACATTGACATGGGACGAATGATGATGAAGTTCACTGTAGATGATGTTTATGGGATTCATCGGACGAATTGTACAAAGACAAAGATGCGAAGAATAAAGCTTGGGAAGAAATGAGAGGAGCACTTTTTGGAGCAAATCATAAAGCAAAAGACGTGGATAATTTACTATAATAGTTTCATTTATTGTCTTGTATATTAGTAATATTAATTATTTTGTCTTGAATTCATGTATCACTCGCAAGTGTTATTATTTCCGTGATTTTTTTTAAATATAAGTACAATGCCATTGTATACTAGCGACACTGGCTGGGGCCCGTCTTCCCAAAAATATATAGTTTGACTATGGTACGTCTCTAAATACTAGATTATAAATATATTTTGCCACAGCACGCTACCAGCAGGTGATACAAAGTAATCAGCAAATACTTGGCGTAATGTTTTTCCAGTTCCAAAAACTTCCTGGGTATTCAAGTTAATCAAACCCTTAATGCTTAGTTTGTCATTTCCATTGTAGCCGTCTCGTACTCTGATAAAATTATGCAATACGCAACAACCTTTCACTATAATTCTGGTGGTAGACAAGCTGTGTATGAAAAACTCTAAATTTGTCAAACTTAATCTCAACCGCACTTTCCGTGTATCTCCTGGGCCGACTTAAACGGTAGTTAAAGATTTTTTTTGTGGGTCATACTATTGCGGAGATAGGGTTTTATCACGTACTTTGATAAACCAAATGCACCATCACCAACTATGACATGAGGTGCCACTGTAAAAGATTCTGGTAGATACTTTGGGGCAGGTAACCCTAAATTATTACTTTCTAATCTTTGCAATAGCACACTATCTCGAAAAATAGTAATCAGACTTTTTTCCGCAAGAACCAAAGTTGATATAAGTGAAACAATAGTTCGCACCACACATTGCTAGAAGAACAACACAATAAAAATGTTTGTAATTGAAAACAGTTGACCCTCCACCTGCGGATTTATTATTCGCACATGTTTTCCATCGATTACCCCACAACAATTAGAAAAATTTGGATACACCTCAATTTCTACACTAATACGCTGCCACATTTCTGCTGTTGCTTGAGTTACGCATTCTTGATTTATTTTCTGCCAAATTTCAGAGCAAACTTCGTTGACTATGCTGCTTATAGTATAAATTCCCCGTTCTGTATGTGACATGTAGATCCGTGTAAGTGTTGCCGTTGC
Source organism: Druceiella hillmani (assembly GCA_039881145.1). Classification (NCBI taxonomy): domain Eukaryota; kingdom Metazoa; phylum Arthropoda; class Insecta; order Lepidoptera; family Hepialidae; genus Druceiella; species Druceiella hillmani. Next base: position 5,395,355 of record JAYKKI010000013.1, read on the forward strand.
CAAGAATCTGAAGGAAACAAAATTCACGTTATTTTACAGATAAAATTATACGTCAACGATGGAAATTTGCACAAACCAAAACAAATATCAGAAAAACGCCATCTGGAAGCGCTGTAAAACCAATTATTATATATGTGTATATTGATTCATTAACATTCCTTGATCGGACAACTTAAAACCTAAATTCAGAATCGTTAAACAATAGCAATGAAAAGTAAATTTGATCTGAAACAGACGCTCCCATAGCAGCTGATGCAGCCAAATCTAGTTTCTCACAAAGTAATAATCAAGTAACTACACCGACGACTGACCAAGATAAATCGACGCTGGTGTGGACTCGGAAGGGAACGAGAACACGAGTGCAAGAAAAGGTATCATTTGGAAACAGAATGTTAAATAAAAATACACCGGACATAAGTCAAGACGATATGGCATTTTTTTAATTCGCTGGGTCCAGTTCTGAAGTCATTCAAATCCTACGAAAAACTTTCATTTAGATCGAAGGTATTACAAATTGCCATGGAACTTTCGTCAACGTCAACTGTCACGACATCGGCGTCTGGCGTCGTAACATCAGCCAGGCAATGTAACTCTACTGAAGCTACTGCGAGTCAGCTTCAGCAAGGCTATCAATCAGATTATGGAAAATTCGTCATTATATCACCAAACAATGACTTTAATTTTACTATAATGTCATCAACTAATTCAGTACAGCGAGGTTGGCTATCAATCAAACTATGAAAATTAATCAAATTTGCCATGGTACTTTCGTCAACATCGACGTCTGGCGTCGTAACATCAGCCAGGCAATGTAATTCTACTGAGACTACTGGGAGTCAGCATTGGCAAGGCTATCAATCAGATTACGAAAATTTCATCATTATGTCACCAGACAATGACTCTAATTTTACTATAATGTCATCAACTAATTCAGTACAGCGAGGATAGCAATCAGACTATGAAAATTATAACATCAAATCATCGGATAATAACTATAATTGTACTGTAATTTCGGAAACTAATTCAGTACAGTAAGGTTTTCAATCACAACATGTATCAACCGCCATGTCACCAACTAACCAATGGAATTTTACTATGACTACTACGAATTAGCGAAGCTCAGTACAACGGCAAGCCTATCAATCAACTCGATTAACGAGTCTTATTGAAGTAAAACTTCTTTACGCACGCTTGACTTGGGGAGTAAGCTGGTGAATGCGTGACGAGAACGTTACGAAAAGTGTGATCGGGCGAGGCGAACGGAAGTTGAGAGGGAGATATAAGTTAGTGAAGACAGAAAGAGAGAGAATTACGTTTCGTATATTACTGTAGGGACAAGAGAGAGAGGTGCGAGCATACATTTTCTTTCTCTCTTTCTCTCATAGCCAGTTATGTTTCGTATATCTAAGACACAGTGCAAGCCTATTGTCTGTATCACACTGTAGGAGCAAGAGAGAGCAGTGCGCGCGCGCATTTTCTCTCTCTTCCTCTCATAGCCAGTGCATGAAATATATATATATATATATATATATATATATATATATATATATATATGCGAATTTGCTAGCGTTACGCGAATGGTGATTTTTTGATTATTTTGTAATTTCATTTCGTTCTTGAACAATTTTATCAATTATTATTTTGTTCAATACATTAAATATTCTACGTTTAAAGTGAATAAAATTGTAAATTCCTTTTAAAGTTCATATTTAGTGAAATTGAAGTTTTACTTCAGTCGTGTGGTCTAAAGCACACTCGTTTTTCTACTGATACTACGATTTTCAATGGCACTACACTGGGGTCGACTCAAGATTTGTTTTTCTATTCTTTTAAATTTCTTAGCTAGGGTGAAATTTGTTATTTTGAATGAAACTAAGTAATAACAATATTCAGTACAATAAAAAAGAGTTTTCTTTAATTAGCTCACCAACTTTAGTCCTATAGCACCAGTCGAAAAGTTGAGGATTACCTAAGGTTATCTCGCCAACTTGAACGACTGGATAAATGTTGTTTTAGATAGACGAAAATGTTTGAAGGACTTGTAACTATTTTCACTAAGTCGGAGAAACGTATTGCAAATGCACCTCTCGATATTCTTGAAGAATTGCTGCTGCCGCCTGTTTTTCCATAGGTGATAAACGGCTAATATTCTTAGAAACTCTATTACGACTATACCATATAAGATGCTCCATCCGATGCATCCACAATCTACACATCTCGACCAGCACCCAGCGCCGAATGGCTAGTGTATTGGATCCGGCCTTCCACAACTGTACGAGACTGCAGCTCGCGTGTCAAACGCGCGCTGATAAAACTCGTTTCACAGACACGCGGTTAAGACGCACACGTATGCGCCGGCCGCTGGCGAGACGCGATGCTCCGAAACCAGCCGTTGACTATAATGAAAGTCACAAAAAACCATTAAACGATAATTTTCTTATGTTCAGTTCATCTTAATTGCAATTTCAAATTGCCGCCAATTTGTAAATGTGATAACTAATTTAATGGCCTACCGAGAGGCTATATTTTCAAAACTGGAATTTGAATAAATAACTAGTTACATATGTATATGTGTATATATATATATATATATATATATATATATATATATATATATAAATATATATATAAAATTGGTCGTATGTGTGCCTATATTCCACTCTGCAGCCAAAACTACATATCGCAGACGAATGACATTGTGGTAGTAGCCTCAACCCTCCCGTCGCGCATAATGGTGGTTGCGTGTCGATAACTATAAAGGTGTGGAAGATATGGGGTTTGAAAGTAGTCGATCTCGAAAATGTGTGACTTCCAATATGAAAGTTCTAGTTTTTTCTAGAAAGCTCCAGAATTTTGAAGAAATTTCTACGATGTTCTTGAAAATTGTCGAATTTTCACATATTCATTGTCTTCGCCCTTTTTCTTCACTCCCACAACCCACCCCTTCTCATTTCTTTTAACATTTCTTTTAACATGGTAAACAACTTTTTTTTATAAATATTCATGATAATCAACATAAAAAAAGTTATTTGCCGATTGTATTCTGAATAACTTTTTCACTTTAATTATGTCCAAATAATTTTATTTTCTCGGTTTTTATTAAATTATTATGGGAATAAAATATTTCAATGTTCGACAATATTCTATTTTATTGTCAATGGTCTAGAATGAGAATGGCAAGGAAGTTCGAAAATCTGTTGGAATTTTTTATATAGTCTCAAAAGTCATCCCCACTACTCACACATAGTTCGCGACTATTCCAAAACTTTTCGAACATTCTTGCCCAATTTATTCTATACTATTCTGAATAAATAAAAATATTCTCGAACATTTGAAGTGAAATTTTTTTTTTAACAGTTTCATTTAATGTCGCGTCGCCTTCGGCTCGTTGTATATATCATACCTGGCAAGGTACAATGTTTCATTTTGCTGTACTTTTTCTTTTTAATTCTATCGGAATTGTTGTTGACATTGAGCGTTTGTTTTTGGTATTCTTTTCGCACTCTGAAGTTGATTTTGGATTTTTTTTCTCTTTCGATACGCTTTTTGACGCTGAGCATCATATTCACTGTTATTTCTGTGTAAATAGTAAATAGTATACACTCGTATCACATGTATATTAAATGTTTGTAAACAGTAAATATTTGTATTAAGTTATATTATTTATTAACTTACTTTTCTAAGTTAGCATTATTTACACTTGCTGCAATTTCTATTTCTTTACTGAGCATATGATTTCACTGTTATTTCTGTGTAAATAGTAAATAGTATACACTCGTATCACATGTATATTAAATGTTTGTAAACAGTAAATATTTGTATTAAGTTATATTATTTATTAACTTACTTTTCTAAGTTAGCATTATTTACACTTGCTGCAATTTCTATTTCTTTACTGAGCATATGATTTCACTGTTATTTCTGTGTAAATTGTAAATAGTATACACTCGTATCACATGTATATTAAATGTTTGTAAACAGTAAATATTTGTATTAAGTTATATTATTTATTAACTTACTTTTCTAAGTTAGCATTATTTACACTTGCTGCAATTTCTATTTCTTTACTGAGCATATGATTTCACTATTATTTCTGTGTAAATAGTATACACTCGAATCACATGTATATTAAATGTTTGTAAACAGTAAATATTTGTATTAAGTTATATTATTTATTAACTTACTTTTCTAAGTTAGCATTATTTACACTTGCTGCAATTTCTATTTCTTTACTGAGCATATGATTTCACTATTATTTCTGTGTAAATAGTATACACTCGAATCACATGTATATTAAATGTTTGTAAACAGTAAATATTTGTATTAAGTTATATTATTTATTAACTTACTTTTCTAAGTTAGCATTATTTACACTTGCTGCAATTTCTATTTCTTTACTGAGCATATGATTTCACTATTATTTCTGTGTAAATAGTATACACTCGAATCACATGTATATTAAATGTTTGTAAACAGTAAATATTTGTATTAAGTTATATTATTTATTAACTTACTTTTCTAAGTTAGCATTATTTACACTTGCTGCAATTTCTATTTCTTTACTGAGCATATGATTTCACTGTTATTTCTGTGTAAATTGTAAATAGTATACACTCGTATCACATGTATATTAAATGTTTGTAAACAGTAAATATTTGTATTAAGTTATATTATTTATTAACTTACTTTTCTAAGTTAGCATTATTTACACTTGCTGCAATTTCTATTTCTTTACTGAGCATATGATTTCACTATTATTTCTGTGTAAATAGTATACACTCGAATCACATGTATATTAAATGTTTGTAAACAGTAAATATTTGTATTAAGTTATATTATTTATTAACTTACTTTTCTAAGTTAGCATTATTTACACTTGCTGCAATTTCTATTTCTTTACTGAGCATATGATTTCACTATTATTTCTGTGTAAATAGTAAATAGTATACACTCGAATCACATGTATATTAAATGTGTGTAAACAGTAAATATTTGTATTAAGTTATATGATTTATTAACTTACTTTTCTAAGTTAGCATTATTTACACTTGCTGCAATTTCTATTTCTTTACTGAGCATATGATTTCACTATTATTTCTGTGTAAATAGTAAATAGTATACACTCGAATCACATGTATATTAAATGTGTGTAAACAGTAAATATTTGTATTAAGTTATATGATTTATTAACTTACTTTTCTAAGTTAGCATTATTTACACTTGCTGCAATTTCTATTTCTCGACTTTCCATTATAAAATTGCAATAACGACACAATATAAATCCCGTGTGAATTAAAAAAAAAATAACAAAATACTTAAAATGAATACATTACAATAAATTGCCAGTATATTCATTTCTTTTCATTGTTAATTAAACTTTATTTAGATTGTTTGATGAACTAAAAAAATTAATTTTTAGAATAATGAAATTTCATTTTAAAATTAATTTTTAATTTAATGAAATTAAAAATTAAAACTGATTTAAAATTAAAATATTTTTATTTAACTTTCCTATTGTAAGCCACGTAAAAGAACTTCGTGCGAAAAAAAAAGTTTTTTAACACGTTTTTTATACAAAAAAATATGTCAGATTTGAATAAATGTACGACCCAAAAAAAACCAGCGAAGCGGGTATTTGCTGCTGGTTAATATACAAAATTAATGTAATCATGGACAAAGCCGGGATGGGACCAAGTAGTAGATATGCTATTAGGGCATGTTAAGTATATTTTTTAAGTTAACTGCGCTCTAAACTGTGAAACATGACCGTGTTTTTCTTAGGACGAATTTTCATTATTTAAAAGGAAATGCCCAATTTAGGACCATTTCCAGATTAAACTTTAAGCCAAAATGCACCGTACACCCATTCTGCTTTAAAAAGAGACGGATTTCAGTTTCGATAAGAAGTCCATTACATTTGAAATACATTTCAAGAAAATAACTTCCATCCAGCACTTTGAAAATATTTTGATATTATTTGAAAACTGAAATAAAAATGATGAATAAAATATGTTATTTTTATTTGTACTTTCATCAAAATAATGAAAGTATTGCGTTAGTATCCAATAAGGTTTCAGTAGTAAGGGTAGTAAGGGATCAAGAGTAAAGGAAGAAGAGAGTGTTCAAAGAGGAAACGTTGGTGGACAAACACGAATCACATCGGAGTCTGTATGACATGTATGTATGTAAGTAAAATGTACGTGCACTTTCAAAGGCTTATAAAATCTGGAGAGACCATTCAATCGACTAAGGACTTTACTAAGGTTTTTTACTCGATAGTACTCAACGGAACGTACAAAACCATAAGTAGTTGGAGCTCCAAAATCCATTCCGCTCTTCGATTATGCTACCGAAAATGTTGAATGTATATCCTGAAAAACTAAAGAAAAATTAATTAGATTAGAACCGGACAATTTGCAGACTATTCTTATTGGCCCATAAAGGCAACCTATTGCTTTTAGTTATAATTGGAAAAGTTATTTTATAAGTTATTTTTATTAAAGGCCGAATCTTCTTTAAATTTAGCAATAAAATGTTGTTCAATTAAATTTTGATGAAAATTCTGGCCTGGCTTTCCTCCAGACCAAAAGTAACTTTTTGTATTGGCCCACGCGAACGGCCATTTAGTATTAATAGTTGGATAGACTTCGCAGCTTGTAATTTCTGTCAATGCTTTTTCGTCAAACAATACACTCCAAAGTTTTGAAACCATTAAGGGCGACGTAAAAATGCCCTTTAGCAAAATCAGGTTGGGGTCGAAAGGTGGTGACATAGACTCTGGAGTGATGAGGAATAAATTTATCGAGTTTACTCATTTGCTTGTCTTAACGTAAGAAAGTAACAAAGTAAATCGTTAGATAATATGTACAGGTATATACAAAGGTATGAAGCAACTAAGATATTAATAGATACGTAGCTAAATAAGTACATACACTAAACAAAGGTGTGAAACAACTAAAATATTACTAGGTACATAAATGAATATGTACAGATATTTACGATGGGTTAAAACAACTATGATATTACTAGAGAGGTAAGTATATACAAAGGTATGATAAAGGTATGTCGTTTGCCTGTTTTATTGACTATACGCAAATTTTGAATATTATAGTCAAAATATATATACATAACCGAATAAAGAGAAACTAGAGTAACAACAACTCATTTTTTTTAATTTACTAATCAAAATACTGATATGTATATATATTTTTCAAAAAAAGCGTAGCAGACTTTTAACCAATTCGGAAAATTTGAAAAACTGCACTGACATTAGATTTTTAGTTGTTCATAAATGGGCTAACGTTGATAGGAATAATTAGTTGTTTTCTTTTCATTTTTCGCCTTTGTTTAGTGTATATACATAGCCTTTGATATTTATGTAAGTAGAGCGTTTGCCAGCGTATTCGGCAGGTATACACAGTTGTATACAGCGTGTTGCCGGCGCATTCGGCAGCGGATTGACCTTCCTTCCTATTTGGCGTTTCGCCATCTTCAACACGCGTTTGTGTCTGCAGTAAGTTGTTACGGATTTAGAAATTACTCAAGTGGTGCGTAGGAGTGCATATGAGTACTGTATATTGACAATCTGGTTTTCTTTAAACTCCCGAAGTGTCTTTTCTATGTAACGGATGAACGGTGCGTTGCGTGCGCAACGGAAACATATCTTATTTTTCGTAGGTCTGTTCGGGTGTACTTCGGAATAGACCTCAATTTGAATCTGTACTTGGCAAGAAACCAGTTAAACGAGAATCCATACGGCTCCGTTGGCATATCTGTCTGTACGTGAGTGTCACTTTATCTATTAAAATATCTGTGTTCTCCTATGATAGGTACTTTAGTTCCTAAATAAGTTTTCTAGTCACAGTATAATAAAATAGACTCAGGTCTAGCCATAATTAAAAATACCGTAGATATGATCTGTGAAGATAGTTTTAATACAATCGTTTTCACAAAAAATCTATCAAGTGCTAGCTGTACTTGAACAAACAGTTTTCCGTGCCGTCAGTCCCCCAACTTAGATATTAATAGTAATGTACTCTAACAATGTGCTTAAAAGGCGCCCATCTGCCGCGCTACCCGCCGCCGACCGCACCAATGCCGTATCACATCGCGTACGTGCGGAGCTGAGTGACAAGCGTTTCGATTGAGCCAAATAAAAATTGTTAAAAATGTGTAAGGACGAAAGTTGTTGCTCACACAAAATCACCTGTGACAGACGGACGGACTAACATTTTGTTTCCTTTTGACAATTGTGTCACGGAATAAATGTAAAAATGATTAAATTTTGTTTTAAAACGTAAATTTCCCGATTCTGTATAGAACCGTCTTCGATATACATACGTATGTACTGATGTACATTCGTATTCCAAATAAGCATCTTCGAGCAGGGGAATTTAATGCCATTTTGGTCATAATTTATAAGTGAACGCCATTTTAAAAACTTGTTAATTAGTTGTGCAACTTCCAAAACGAATGCTCCGTACACACTTCCCAACGTGTAAAGGTTGAAACATTTAGGAGTACGTAATATTTCCATTAAAATATATATACCAATATTAATCGTATTTTGTGCCATGTAAAGCGTTTAGCACATCTCTCACACGCGTAAAAATATCTTGAACTTCTTTCAAACTATTTGATCTAAGATGATCGGTATATATATATATATATATATATATATATATATATATATATATATATACACATACATACATACATACATATATATATATATACATACATATATATATATATATATATATATATATAAATATTTATAGGTTAGTAGTTTGTTTGTCTTCCCGTATGCTCTTTATTACTCAAGAAACCATACGGTATTCATTACACGTAACTATATCATATGATTACATTTAAGTCATTCAGCTCTACATATTATTATTCACTTAGCAAATAATTTAGCTAAAGGACGACAATAACGATTATTATGAGGTTCGCTTTAAAAAAATCGACATTTTGTATCCCACCCGCGTTGTCCTTGTCTGTATTGACCGTTAACGTACCACATGCTAACGCTTTTTTTCTATAATTTGAGAATGGAATAGAATCTTATGATTTATATAGTAATCGTATTTTAGCCATATAAATATATGTCTTTCATACGTGTAAAAATATATTGAATTTCTCCAAAATTATATTATCTGGGATGATCGTTATACTTTTTATATAAACTTTATTAAGCTTATGAAGACTGCAATTTTCTTAATTTTAAGATCAGTAGTATTGCAGTGCATTTCTACGCTAAAAGTCTTAAAATATCAATAATCAGTATTTTCCAAAGATACCCCACACAGCATATGAAGGGAAAAGAAAATTCGAAATTTTATTTACACGTTTTAAAATTTCCATATATATATTTTAAGTGTTAAATATTGATACATATCCAAGTTATGCTACACCGCTATGCCAAATTTTAAATTTCTCCGTCGAACAGTGTCAGAAAAAACGACTTCCAGAAAACGAAAGCACGAACGTATGCGCAAGTGTCTAACAAGGGTTCTATTTTTCCTTTTGATGTTATACAAATCGTTTAAACCAGTGGTTAAAACATTGGGGGAAAGAGATATAATATACACCACTTTAAAGCTTAACATTTTACCAACGAGAACATTTTGAAATCGAGATTTATCTCATTGACACCCCAGTCGATGGATAAGCGAATTTATTTTTCAATCCTATTTTACGTATTCATCGTTTCTAAAAAAATTAATATATTGCTACATATTAATTGAGGCCTGCACCTGAGTCATCTACTTGCAAAATTTCTGAACTGACTGACATCAAAGAAACTGCCAGAAGCTATATATATATCCGCAACGGATAATCCGATTTGGACAAATATGGTTCCATTAGAGCTGCCTTAAGTGGAGACGATGTTAAGATCAATGCAATATGGCAACTGACAGTCGCCATTTTGTCCGACAAGAAAATATAAAAATTCGTAAACGCCATCAAAATGACTGTCAAATTAAAGTGCTTGATAAGCAGATTTAAAAAATATATAATGTATTTTGTAAACAAAATACGATATTAAATAAAAAAAGCGTTTACATTCTCGCCAACCAACTATGCACCGAACTTGGCTTTGAGCTATTCACTAATGTTCGTTTTGAAAATCCGATTTTCAATCTTAAATTTTTAGTTAGTATTCTGTAATCAATAAAAAAAGGTAAGTAGATGGGTACATTATTTTACAATGACACATATACAGATGAACATCTAATAAATAGTTGGTCAATTTCTTAATAGCAAACATTGTCCAAATTTTCTTAAAAGCAACGATCGGCAACCGGGATCTAATGATCGGTCTAACTGAAACTAACAGTTGGATTCCGCGTGTAAAACAATCGTTCAATTGCGGCTCAAGTTGCACATTTTGTGTTCAGTGTCATCAGCCCCCATCTGTGTGTGCTGTGTTACCCGCCGCCGATGACATCGATGCTGTATCACATCGCTCACGCGCAGAACTTAGTGTGGAGTGTTTCGACTGAGCCAAATTAAAAATTTTGAAGAACGTGTGGGGACCATAGTTCCTTACGTCATGAGAAATATTTTTTGTCCAAAAACTTTTTCTTTAAAACCGATAGTTCAACAGTTATAAGGAAATAAATATTTAATCCGTTTATAAATTTTTTAATCTTAATAATTTTTGAAACGAAATAAAAATAAAATGAAATAATTAAAATGAAAATAAAGTTTTAATTTTTAATATAACTAAATTTAATTTGATTAATTTATTAATAAAATTAGAATAACTAAACTTAAACAAAATGTAAATAATGAAATTTTAAGATAATTGAATTTAAACTTAAAATTAACTTTAAATTCTATTGATTTAATATATAAATTTTAAAATAATAAAACGAGAAAATATTACATTTTTAGAAAAGAAAAAAATAATTAAGAATAAACTTAAAATTAAAAAAACCTATCTAATTCTAAATGTTCATGATTTCTTTCATATTTTTCTGAGAGATCCCTTTGATGACGAGGACGGATGTCGGCTAGTGTTTTATCGAAAATTATTTAAATAAATTTCTAAAAATACATCGTATGTATTGTCGAATTTGTGTTTCAAGAAGTTTTAATTTGACACCATACACGATAACATTGCAAGATTTTTTTTTATTTCCCAATTAAACACTGTAGTTACCCGCCCATCACCCCCTCCATTCTAGACTGAATATCGAACCTTTTATACTTCACATCTATAATTGGGCTACCATACTCTTGCGAGCTCTTGCGAAATTTCAAATTGTTACGTTAAATAGTTTCCGAGAAAATGTGACACACGGGCACCGAAATAAACCGTTATAGCTACGTCGAAATAATGTTTTAAAGAATCGTACAGGACAATAACACACTCACTAAAATATATTACAAAACTCCCACGAGTCCTCATAAAGTACTCGATTAAATCACAAAATACATAACTAAAATTGAGAATACCGTTAATTAACCGAAAATAATTGTTGTTAAAAAGAAAATCATTAAAACAAAATACAGCCATTTTGTTGTCTGGCTGAAGTCGGGATATAAAGCTAGTATTATAATAGATATTTTTTCTTCAAATTGTCGTTAAAATATATTGTGAATGTAAAAATATCTAACGCCTATTCCATGCGCGTGCGCACGTAGTAAACTGGTGCGACCGGAAAGTCGATTTTAACTTCGAGTGTGAGGTCACGACGTGACCTTAACGTCTAATTATGAGATTTATATCGAAACAACGCAGTTATATATACATGTGGGGTCTATACTATAGGGTCGCCATCCGTCCTCTTTAATTATGCGATTTATATCGAAACAACGCAAAGTTATACATACATATGGGGGTCTATACTATAGGGTCGCCATCCGTCCTCTTTAATTATGAGATTTACATCGAAACAACGCAAAGTTATACATATATATGGGTAATTATAGGGTCGCTATCCGTCCTCTTTTCCCCGGATACTGTCCTCTTTTTTGAAAGAGCCGTACGGGTGATATTTTCAAAGTGTACGGGGCTTTAAAGACACAGTTTTCTGCTATTTTAACATTAGTCTAATCCATGAACTAATAAAAGAAACGAACAATAATCAAAAACTTTATTTTAAATTGTTAAAATTAAATATAAATTTACAGTGACTTTCTTGGGATTTTAAAACTCGTAGTTGTTTTGAAATATATATTGATTTCATTTCTAAAGTTCATTACTATAAGTCTTATATGCTGATTTATCAACAAGTGCTAGTTGTAAACCGGCCGTGTCGGTGATGCTTATAGAGTAACTGCACAAGTCGAGCTAGTTTTGTGGCTAAAATAAAAAGTTAAGGCGTGTAACTTAATTTTTAATTTTTATTTTGCCATTAGCTCTAAGAAAATTTCTGTACATGTCTATTACTTTACTTGTTGTTGTTTATATCCACAAATAAATTATATTATTATTATTATTTAAGTTTTATAGTTTAAATTAAAGATCATAAGCCGAGCTTAGTTACCTTTTTGTGGATAAAATATTGGAAAATTTGAAGTTAAGGTGTGTAACTTAATTTTTAATATTTATTTTATCATTAGCTCTGAGACAATTTCGGTACATGTCTATTATTTTACTTGTTGTATTTTATATCCACAAATAAATTATATTATTATTATTATTTAAGTTTTATAGTTTAAATTAAAGATCATAAGCCGAGCTTAGTTACCTTTTTGTGGATAAAATATTGAAAAATATTGGAAAATTTGAAGTTAAGGCGTGTAACTTAATTTTTAATATTTATTTTGTCATTAGCTCTAAGAAAATTTCTGTACATGTCTATTACTTTACCTGGCGTATTTTATATCCACAAATAAATTATATTATTATTATTATTTCAATTTCATAGTTTTAATTAACGATCACAAGCCGAGCTTGTGGATGAAATATTGAAAAATTTGAAGTTACGAACAAAATGTTCGGTGTTTATAGTTCACAACTTTTAGTTTTCTAAAATTTGTTATGGTAACCCTATGCATATTCACATTTACATATGTATATTGTATATTATTTTTTACACCGATACCCGGTCACGACAATGAGTATGCTTCAAACATTTTTCAACGAACGTGATCAACACGCTTTCGGAGGCCTCGTATCTCTTATTTGTTGCAAAGCCAAACAACACTTTTCTTTAGAGAATAAAATATATAGCCAGTTCTTAAAAAATCTAGTCGCAATATAAATAAATTCTCTGTCTCTTTTTCGCCGACATACAATTCTTTATAAAAATTGTTATTTTAAGACTGAATATTTTATACATTTGGGTTTCTTTCCACATTATCAAAAAGAATTAAATCTATTGCGCTGCATCAGCCCAATTTTCACGTAACGTGTGGTCAATGATGATTTAGTGCCACTTTAGGATATAAGTACCTACCTTAAGTAATTCAATTGTTTTGATGTGCAGATCTCTGAAGAGGAATTTGATATTATATCTTAGTAGCTTTGGCTGTGATCTCACCCCCGTCGACATTTTTCTCTCATTTAGCTTTGTAAGAGAGAAAAATGCTGGCGGGGTTCGGGCTTTAAGTCATAAACGCTCTTATTTTCATCTTAGAAGTAGAAAAATGTTGAAGGGAATGTCGAAACCCTCGTATTGTTTGGTTTTATCTCTAAACAGAATTGGTGAAGCAAGAGCATTCTAAGTTCCCTTCGTGGAATTTCCATGGTTGCTAATGGAATAGAAGATCACCCTCTTTATATGTATAACCGACCAAAGATATTCGAGAAGATTTCATCACATTCTAGAAACCACTCAAAGAAATGGCAGTTTTATCAGTTGCCAACATAACATTAGTCTTAAAAATATTGTTTATTGTTTTTAATAATTGTTTATGATGTAAATGAAAAACGTTAGGTTTTTATTTATTTATTTATTGAAGCCTCACAAAACAAGTTATAGTGACGTAGATGTACAATAAGAAGAACAGAGTATAAAACTAGACTATAATTATATGTGCGCAAAATGGTTAGAGTATTTATGTATACTTTTCAAGGGTTACTGATGTTATTAAATATATTACAAAATATATTGACCAATTACTAAAGTTAGTATTAACTTAGAATTATATTATTTTCTACACACCGACCAAAACATTAATTCTATCGTAGCTGGTTTTAATTTGTAAATAATATAGTTTGTATTTCCTTTTTAAATGTTAATCATTTTGGATCAAAAATATCTAAGGACTGATCTTGAGAAATAAGATTAATTCTATCGTAGCTGGTTTTAATTTGTAAATAATATAGTTTGTATTTCCTTTTTAAATGTTAATCATTTTGGATCAAAAATATCTAAGGACTGATCTTGAGAAATAAGATTAATTCTATCGTAGCTGGTTTTAATTTGTAAATAATATAGTTTGTATTTCCTTTTTAAATGTTAATAATTTTGGATCAAAAATATCTAAGGACGGATGTTGAGAAACAATGTCGTTATGCAATTGGCACATTCGAAATATGGGGCTATAAAAAGAGATATTATTGCTATAAACTTTTAGTACGAATAGTCTCTGTAATGTTATACGGGATCTGAGTCTTGTGTTGAAGTCGAGTAGAGGAGAGGGGGATAGAGGAGATAGGGACAACATTCTAATGAGAGAGGAGATAGGGACAATCAAAATGTGAAAGTATGATTTTATATAAATATGATAGATCAGCGCTTTTTCTCCGTGTAGCTAGTGATGTCAAATTAAATCTCTGTAGTTGGATTTCATAGGATCTATAATCTCGTCCAAGAGGAAGACTGTAGTATGGAGAAAAAATAACTGACCCATATTCGAGCATACTTCTGATTAGTGAACAATGTAAATATGTAAAAGTGTGATGGTTTTTAAATTCTTTAGTGAAACGAGAGATGAATCCCAGAAGTTGGGCACAATTATGAACAATGTGATCGTAGTGAGAACGGAATTAAACTTATGATAATTACATTACATCATAAGTTTAAATAATAATTTCTATATCCGCATGGGGAATACTAGCATAGTTACGTTCTATAACACTTAAAACAGTTTCTGCGCATTGACAATAAATTTAGATAGCCAATCAGCCCTATGTTGTATTACTCACTTTACTTAACGTATACATGCAATATGTTGTTGTGCCATTGGCTTCATTCTAACCTTTATTGTTCGTTAAAGTAACAATATTTTTCGTTGCCTTGATAGAAAAGAATAGCATCATATAATTTTACAAACAGAAAGAACAGGACGGAGCTATTTCGTCAACGATGATAGTCCTGTACTTTATCTATGGATGACAGGGGACGCGTTTAAAGGTTATTTTGTTTGATTGTGTATCAAGTAGTGTTTATTCGTCGTGTCACTTTTAACATGGGTCTCAAATTGTCAATTATAAATTTTGCTATTTCTTTGGATAATCGAAAATATTATTTGGTAACGTAAATTGATCTGATACATCGCTCAGTTCTCGACTATTGATTTTACAAGCATCTCTGTAAATGCAAAATATTTTTTAAAAGATGAAGTATATAATGACGCCTATTGGTATCTAATTTATTACGTAATATACTTATATTACTCTGTATAAGTATATTACGTAATAAATTAGATACCATAAAAATTAGTCGTTTTACTATTCAATTCGCCTAATTAATTCTACTAGTAAGACTAAATTTACTAAAATATCGAAAGAAATATTTAAATAATCTATAAAGCCAACCGTTATCTTCCCTGTTTTAGCTACCTTTACGTAAAATGAAATAAGGCGCTGTTTTAACGTACGTAGCTGTCAAAATAAAAGTTCCGTGATGATATGACATTCGGACGTCTGCTTAAAGGCCAATAACTACGTAAAGTTTACGTTATTCATAAAGTAACATGATACAACATACGGCTAAATATCTTAGATTAACAAAAGTAGTGATTAACAAAGAAAGCTTAACTCAAAATGTCCCTTGTATTATGTGACATACGTAAATTACTTTATTATCATCAAGCAATATTATAGTGAAGAAGTGTGAATAATCGGTTCAATAGTTTTGCCGTGATGTCGTTGTTGTTAGACATAAAAATGTAGAGAAAGAATTGTCCCTACGTTATTTATAAAGTAACATGATACAACATATGGTTGAATGACTGCTTTACTCAAAATGTCCCTTATGTTATGCGACATACGTCAATTACTTTATCAAACATCAAGCAATATTATAGTGAAGAAGTGCGAATAATCGGTTCAATAGTTTTCCTGTTATGCCGTTGTTGTTAGACATAAAAACGTAGAGAAAGAATTGTCCCTACGTTATTTATAAAGTAACATGATACAACATATGGTTGAATGACTGCTTTACTCAAAATGTCCCTTATTTTATGCGACATACGTCAATTACTTTATCAAACATCAAGCAATATTATAGTGAAGAAGTGCGAATAATCGGTTCAATAGTTTTCCTGTTATGCCGTTGTTGTTAGACATAAAAACGTAGAGAAAGAGTTGTTCCTCCGTTATTTATAAAGTAACATGATACAACATATGGTCGAATGACTGCTTTACTCAAAATCTCCCTTATTTTATGCCACATACGTCAATTACTCTATCCAACATCAAGCAATATTACAGTGAAAAAGTTTTAAAAATCGGTCAAAAGTTTTGCCGTGATGTCGTTGTTGTTAGACATAAAAACGTAGAGAAAGAGTTGTCCCTACGTTATTTATAAAGTAACATGATACAACATATGGTCGAATGACTGCTTTACTCAAAATCTCCCTTATTTTATGCCACATACGTCAATTACTTTATCCAACATCAAGCAATATTACAGTGAAAAAATTTTAAAAATCGGTCAAAAGTTTTGCCGTGATGTCGTTGTTGTTAGACATAAAAACGTAGAGAAAGAGGTGTCCCTACGTTATTTATAAAGTAACATGATACAACATATGGTCGAATGACTGCTTTACTCAAAATCTCCCTTATTTTATGCCACATACGTCAATTACTTTATCCAACATCAAGCAATATTACAGTGAAAAAGTTTTAAAAATCGGTCAAAAGTTTTACCGTGATGTCGTTGTTGTTAGACATAAAAACGTAGAGAAAGAGTTGTTCCTCCGTTATTTATAAAGTAACATGATACAACATATGGTCGAATGACTGCTTTACTCAAAATCTCCCTTATTTTATGCCACATACGTCAATTACTTTATCCAACATCAAGCAATATTACAGTGAAAAAGTTTTAAAAATCGGTCAAAAGTTTTGCCGTGATGTCGTTGTTGTTAGACATAAAAACGTAGAGAAAGAGTTGTCCCTGCGTTATTTATAAAGTAACATGATACAACATATGGTCGAATGACTGCTTTACTCAAAATATCCCTTATGTTATGCGAAATACGTCAATTACTTTATCAATCATCAATCATTATTATAGTGAAGAAGTGTTAAAAATCGGTTCAATAGCCTTGGCGTGATGCCGTTGTCGTTAGACATAAAAATGGAGGGAAAGAGTTGTCCCTTGAGGTTATAATTAGATTCGGAGTGTATTAAAAAATAAACCTGTCGAACACGAGAGTTCCGTACATATTTAGTCACTTATATACAATTGAAGATTCGTGGATTTCAATTAAACTATTACAAGAACTAGTGGTCACCCAGTGGTCGAAATTCGACCGTAGTTCATAAAATATTTAGGTTCGAACGTTATTGGGATTCTTTTATCAAAGTGTATACCTATATAACCATAAATAAGTCAATTCAGATTGCTGCTACAAAATTTTTCTTTTGCAACAGGTGTATATTAAGCAAGCTGACAGAATTTTTTTCTTTTGCAACAGGTGTGTATTAAGCAAGCTGACAGATTTTACCTTTTGCAACAGGTGTGTATTAAGCAAGCTGACAAAATTATTTTTTTTGCAACAGGTGTGTATTAAGCAAGCTGACAAAATTGTTTCTTTTGCAACAGGTGTGTATTAAGCAAGCTGACAGATTTTTCCTTTTGCAACAGGTGTGTATTAAACAAGCTGACAGATTTTTCCTTTTTCAACAGGTTTATATTAGAGCTGCATTTCACTAATATATAAAACACAGATATCTGTTACACAAAATATAAAATAAACGTTTTTTTGCCTGTATATAACACTCCACAGACTATTTTTGAATATTTAAAAACACACAAAATTCACAGCTGGAAACTCATTCAGTCAACGTGACATTTTAAAATTCTATGGCGACTATCTCTACTCTGCGATTGTTTGACCACAGACTATTATGTGTTTCACATTGACAGTATGAACGTAAACAAATATAATTTATTGTATTTGTAACAAATATTTTACATAAATTTTAACTTCCTGCACTCATTCTTTCTATAAACGGTTTTTTTGGCAGAGGCTTCTGAAAACATTCATTCTATATATTATGTATCATTTTAATGTATATTTATCATTTGAAAAGGCTTTTTTTAAAAATATTGTTTTCTCATTATATATATTATGTAAAATTTTAATGTATATTTATCATTTGAAAAGGCTTGTTATGAGGAATACAAAATTTTTTTTTTCACAATTTTAAATTGCATGTTTAAAAAGATATTACAAAAAATAAGCAAAAATATGGCATACCGCTCCTTGTTGCTCATTTCCTAAACTACTTAGCCTAAAATCATGAAAAAGCGGGGTCTGTAAAATCTGACTAGATGGTTACAGGAAAATTATAGCAATTATGCTATATCTTATATTTTGCGCACCATGATTTATATGTCTGTGAAAGATATAGTATATAATACGTTGCAATATATATATACGTTATAAAAAAATTATATTTTTAGAAAATATTAACAAAGTTAAGTACGCTCAAATGTTTATCGTAAATTCCGAGAAGTGTGCGGAACCCTCTTAATGCGAGTTCTACTCGTACTTGATTATTTTGCTTTAATGGAGAAATGCTTTAGTTTCCTTTTTCAGTTTTTCTTTATATAGATAAGGCTGATTTAAGCAAATAAAAAGTTTGTGTTTATGTTAAAAAACAACTCAATTTCTTTTTTTTTATTACACGAAATACGAAATTTCTTTGCAGGAAATTATTTTTAAAATATACCCGTTTTAGTGCCATGGTTTTTACTCATATATACTTAAAAATGCCAAAGAAATCTTTTGTTTTTGATGTCATTTACACTTGTCCCGAAAAAAAAACTGTATCTCTTCCAAAAATTATCCAATTTTAATAATTTTTTTGGTGTTTTTTTAATAAAAACTTGTATAAGGATAATAAACCGCGTGCTAAACAGCAACTAATTTCGCGAGCGCCATCGCGCTCGTGGCAAACTTAGTTAGTACACGCACGAGCGCGATGGCGCTCGTCGGTACCCATACGTTAAATTAAAGTATTTTCTAACAATATTTGTCTGTTTTAATGAACTCTACGCGAAAATTTTATTGCAGTCATATTCGCAGCATTTTTGCGAATAATAATGTGAATGCGAATATTGAAAACATGCGAATATTCGCGAACGAGAACGGGACTGCGAATATTCGTACATCATTACACAGAAAAAAATATACAACACAGCCAACGGACAGCACGCGGCCAATTTCACACTCACTTTTGAAACTTAACATAAATCAAATCTCAATCAATCAATCCGATTCATCCGACGATCAATCAATCCGACGACGGCTGTCCATTATAGACTGTATATTTTATTAAGATTTCCTATTTATAATGACGGATACGGATTATTTACAATTTATATGCTGTACTAGCAATACCGGTAACCGCAGTGCGGAATAATGAAAAATGTGGTGTAGTTTAAAAATAATATTCTTGTGACAAAAAAAATTGAGTGTACTTATATACGCGCGTTAGAAGTTAAACTTTTTTCGCATAATGCAAGAATAACTTTATTTAGACAGCAAATAATTAATCGCAGTGCGGAATAATATGTGATGTAATTTAAAAATAATGTTCTTGTGACAAAAAAAATTGAGTGTACTTATATACGCGCGTTAGAAGATAAACTTTGTTCGCATAATGCAAGAATAACATTATTTAGACAGCAAATAATTAATCGCAGTGCGGAATAATATGTGATGTAATTTAAAAATAATGTTCTTGTGAAAAAAAAAATTGAGTGTACTTATATACGCGCGTTAGAAGTTAAACTTTTTTCGCATAATGCAAGAATAACTTTATTTAGACAGCAAATAATTAATGGAAATAAAATAATAAAAGGACTGATTGTAAATGCGGTTTGCAAAATCTGAATTCAATCAAATAATTTGAAATAATTTATTATGCAAATAAATACCTACCGAAACTTAACCTAATTTAGAGAAATGCACTTCAAATATATTTCAAAAAGCTTGTAAGCACTGTTTTTATCACGAATATTCACAATAAATAAATGTTTTTTTTATATATAATAAAAAAAACTTTTATTTATTGGACCACTATTAAATTTCAGTTACTAAAAATATTATTTAAAAACACAGATATAACTTAGGAATGTATGAATATAAAACACGTGTTGTGTATTTACAAATACCTCATTGACTATCATGAATATAGGTATCAGTCACTACACGCATGAAAATATATGTTTAGCGAGCAACTTCATCCTGTCGATTTCTGTTGCATCGTGCGCGTGTATTGCAAAATTTCACTCGCATTATTTTTTCATAACGCGTAAAGAAGTATAACTTAAAAAATATTAGATTTTGAAAAGGATTGAGATGTACAGAATCGTAGAAATGGCGTGAAAAAATAAGTCTGTGCCTTACAATAGCCCTAGGCTGACTGACACGTTACTATGATGTGTCATCTATAGATGTAATAAAATTGTAACAGATTGAATTCAGTACATGGAAAATATTTCAAAAAGAGTGATTAGTTTAGCGTATAGAGTTTTAAGAGAAGCAAGAAAACCTGCTTTTTAGAATTTTCCTCTGATTGTCTGCAATTTGTTTTTCAATCAGGTCAAATCTATTAAACGGTTTTTGATGAAATTATGTATGGTAATAGTTGACAGGATGACAGGAGATGCGTTTAAAGGTTATTTTGTTTGATTGTGTATCAAGTAGTGTTTATTCGTCGTGTCACTTTTAACATGGGTCTCAAATTGTCAATTATAAATTTTGCTATTTCTTTGGATAATCGAAAATATTATTTGGTAACGTAAATTGATCTGATACATCGCTCAGTTCTCGACTATTGATTTTACAAGCGTCTCTGTAAATGCAAAAAATTTTTAAAAGATGAAGTATATAATGACGCTTATTGGTATCTAAATTATTACGTAATATACTTATACAGAGTAACTATAAAAATTAGTCGTTTTACTATTCAATTCGCCTAATTAATTCTACTAGTAAGGCTAAATTTACTAAAATATCGAAAGAAATATTTAAATAATCTATAAAGCCAACCGTTGTCTTCCCTGATTTAGCTACCTTTACGTAAAATGAAATAAGGCGCTGTTTTAACGTAAACGTAACGTTTAACGTAAACGTAACGTTTAACGTAACGTATAGGATACTTTTATCTGGATATTACAGATTTAAGAAAATCCGACTTTGCGAATGTTATGATATTAGTACTGCCAGCTCCATTTTTTAAGGTTTTTAGTAAAATTTCTGCTCAGACATATTACAAAAACAAGTAAAAAAACAAGAAGTGTAATGATGTTAATAATAATCATAATAGTTTCGACACTTCAGTTGGATCAGCTGTGGCGTAATGGTTAGCGCGCCGGCACTGTACGGCAAATATGTGGGTACAATTCCCACCGGTCCATCGACTTTTTCTTTATATGGTTTACAACGGTGACTACTATACTAATGTTATTTTCATATATTAAATTATTTTGATCTGATTTTTGATTTATAATATTTAGACATAGAGGCTGCGTTTCTGGTAAGAGCGTAAACATACGTAATATATATATATATATATATATATATATATATATATATATATATATATATTACGTATGTTTACGCTCTTACCAGAAACGCAGCCTCTATGTGTCAATCCAGGCTACAGTATGTCTCTGTTCAAATTCGATTCAATCCGTTCGCATTCAACGTGATCGACTCATGTAAGGGAGAAAACTATAGTCGTGCAAGGGAGAAAGCTGCCCCACGGCAACTACGCATTTGGAAATACTTACATTTGGGAATTCGAAACACACGGTATGAGTTAATCAGCCCTATTCTGTATCGTTTACTTTATTCAACGTATCTGTTAGCTAACGAACGACTATAACAAATGTAATAGCGTTTATTTTAAAAATCGGTATATTGTTTCGCACTCGCTATACTTGCCTTTATTTTCCGTTAAAGTTCATTAGCTTGAGAGAAAAGAATAGCATCATATAATTTTACGAGCAGAAAGAAAAAGACGGAGTTATTTCGTCGACGATGACAGTTCTATACTTTATCTACGTGTGACAGGAGATGAATTTTTATTGGTTATTTGTTTTAATGCGCGTCAAGTTAGGTTTGTCGTCGTGTTACTTTCAACATAGGCCGCCAATTGTTGAATTTTTTTATTTATGTAGGTAGTCGAAGAATGTTAGGAAAGGACTTTTTGATAACGTAAATGGATCCGAGGTATCCCCCAATTCTCGAGTACGGATTTTACAAAATACTTTTATGTGAGATGGAGTATATAATGACGTTGGTATCTAATTTAACAAATAACAATTTTTATAAGGTAACTGTAACAAAGCAGACGTTTAACCTTTCCGTTTGCTCAATTAATTATACTAGTGAGGCTGAATGTACTAAATTACCTAAAGAAATATTTAATTAACCTCTAAAGTCTAGCCGCAACGTCAACTGTCTTAGCTACCTTTACATAAAGTGAAATAAGGTGCTATTTTAAAATACATAATTGCCAGTAAAAAGGTTTCGTGATGATACAAGCTGCGAACGTCAGCTTAAAGGCTAATATTTCCGTAACATTTACGTTATTAATAAAGTAACATGATACAACGTAGGGCTGAATATCTTAGTTAGATTAACAAAAGTAAAGATACGTTCCCTTCATATTATAAGCGAACAAAATGTGACCCACGGCAAAATGAGTTGGTGGGGAGGAACCCCCCCCCCCCCCCGCCCCTAATCATCAACTGATTTGGGATGTATTTACGTCGATATGAAATGTCGATATTGCTTTCGTTTCGAGTGCAATATCGACCATTTAAAGTTAAATAAATATTATAATGATCTTAGTGTTTGGAATAAGCAAAGTTTAACAGAAATCCATAATACATGTACATTGTCTTTTTTTATAACTGTCGACCGGATTTAGTTCCATAGCGGTCGAGAAAATGCTTACAGCATAAGACTCCTAACCCTTGACGGACACCACGTTTCCTCACTATTTTCATCCAACAACTTTTCCGAATTTCATATCTGGAGAACCTGCATCCATGTTTAAAATTAATATATACGTATATTCAAAAATTGTTCAATGATTACCCCTTATACCGAGCAGAAAACTTTAAATATTACTTAATATATCGTTGAAATAATCAAGTTAATAATACGGCGATAAGCAATTATAGCATAATCTAAGTATTGGTCAACATTCAAAAGAATCCTTGTAGAGCAGTAAGGAAGATATCGTGGGCAAAAATAGTATTTCCGGTATAATCATATTATTATTATATTGACTAACGCTGAATACTTATGTCGATATCGACAATACGCAGAAACATACGCAGCCCTAAAGCTATAAACAAAAGAATCGACTCGACCTATGTTCACGTTATGTTTCTCTCTCATTGTTATTAGGTACGAATGTAACAGAAAATAACTAGTGACTTGTCAACAAGAATGATGGGATGGAATTGTTTTTGACGTTATACTTCTTTAGGCGCGTTATGAAAAAATGATGAGAGTAAAATTTTAAGATTCGTCACACAAAAATTACGGTATGAAGTTGCAGTGGTTGCAGTCTCGAAACAAAAGCTATTGGCACCATCGTCGCCTCTGTTCACTGTTTTCATATTCATAGTATTTATCCACATGTTTCTAGTGTCTACATTCACACACGTGTTTTAGTTTCATATAAGTGCGATTTATATATGTGCTGATACATTATATTCAGTAGTGATTTAAATTCTATATTTTGATTAATATATTTACTATTCGTAAATATTAGTGAAAAAATTGTGTTTAGAGACTTTTTCAAGTGCTCCAATATAATTGAGGTTATCTATCCGTATGTATTATTTAATGATGCCAAAGAAGTATAACTTCTCACGCGCGTACATAAGTACACGCACCCATTTTTTAAATTCAAATAAAGGTAAATATGACTACGATAAATAATTGCAGAATATATATTAAGAAGTTGATAATGAAAATAGTGTACTTATCCGTAATTTTTGTGACTTTTCGGAACAAATTTTTGTGACTTTTCGGAACAATTTATACAGATTTTCATTGTACTCGAAGCATATTGTCTTATACGTTGACGTGTACTCGAGTGAGCAACGAGAAACTAATCGAAAAGACAAAAGACTTTAATTTAGATTGTTTTTCGACGGGTTACCTTTACGGTGTAAGAACATATCTATATATTGTAAAGTCATTGGTCATATGCTAAAATCAAACTACAAAATTTTTCTTACAAACAATATTACATAAATAAATAAGAACCTAACGAAAGATGGATACTATATGGGAAATATTTCAGATTTCAAGTTAAAGACGTTATGATATATTCACATGCCAAATTTAATGTGGATTCATTCAGAAATTACGGAGTTATAGATTAACAAACATCCATCAATATACATTTTCGAATTCATAATGTATAATGTACCGTACGTATAGTTACTGCTGTCATATACGTTCTACCTTACCTCGCTCTACGCTCCGCGTAAAATGAGTCGTCTAATGTAGATTATATTAGAAAAGATCTAAAAACACAACGACAATATATTGTGGGTGAGACTGAGATACGACACGTGGCATTAGAGACGCAATGTGGTGGAAGTATTTATAGGCCGCACGTGTCTAAATGTGGTACACACTCGTGCGCTTGTGGGCGTAAAGCGATGCACGGTCCACACGTTAATAGAATATGTATATTTGTAATATTTTACGGCATATTTATGCAAGTGAGTCGTGTAGGTGACGTCTCTACACCTCTTTATTACTCGTGATGGTTTGCCGGCGAGTGTCGCTTTAGCGGAGCCGAAGTGACATTAGCGGGCCATAATTAAAGTTTTAGAATTGGTGTTGTGCAACGTGATGGCGTTCATACGGCGGATGTTACGTTACTATTTAACGGACCTTACCATTTTAGACTCTGCATCTGATATTGTTTTGACGTCAACTGAGTAATTTGGGGCAGTGTTTCGCGCAGAGCTTTTTGGCATTGTCGAATGATTACTTATTAATTAATTAAAAAAATAGCTGCGATACAGATGTTTCAAAATGTGACTTTTAGGGTTCCGTACCTCAAAAATAAAAACGGAATCCTTATAAGACCAATTTAACTACGTTGAGTCTCGTTTTCCCAGACCAGTTTACTTTCGTAGAGTATCGTTTGTTCAGATCATTTTAACTACATATAGTGTCATTTGCCCATACAAGTTTAACTATGTGGAGTGGCATGTGCTCAAACCAATTTAACTACGTAGCGTGTGGTTTGCTCAGACCAATTTAACTACGTAAACAGTTTCACAAAAGCTACTCAAAGTTTAAAATGACCGATGAAAATGATCTTTCAGCTATTTTTAGTGGACGCTTTGTGTACTTTTTAGCCGCTTACATAGTCGTTCAAGCTCGTATCAGTAACAGGAAAACTAAAGAGGTCATCGTATCACGGATCTCCAATGCTAGAGCGACATTTACCGAACTCCACTCCTTGTGATAATTACGAAGAATTGGCACAGAAATTAAACATTGAAACTCAATATTTTCCGGTGCAAGTTGCAAACTTTCTCTGGTGCAAAACGTGGAGTGAATCGAAAAACGACTCCAAGACTACGTCTATCGCTATCGTCGATATATTCTCCAAATATCTCTTAAAATGATGAACTGAAAACGCAATCTAAAGAAGTTCCTGTTAACCTGTTGCCACAGACGCACCCAGAAGGGCACTAACCTATACTTGCAAACCGCAAAGGCTGCCATGTGTACTTCCCAACAGGTTTTAGATTTACTCTTCAATTCTTCTGTTACTGATGCGAGCTTGAACGACTATGTAATCATCTAAAAAAGTACACAAAGCGTGCACTAATTTACATGCATAAAAATAAATGAAAGATCATTGGTCATTGGTCTGAACAAACGACAGTTTTAGATTAAAACTCTTGGTGGATGTGAAAGCATGCCTGCCAGAAACGCTTTGGACACGAACTGTGTGAAAGTGACGACCGTTGATAAGATTTGGAGCGAAGCGAAAGGTTATGTCCAGAATCGATCATCATGGCGATGTACCGTGTACGCCCTTTGCCTCCTTAAGAAACCTAGGATATGATAGGAACAGTAGTGGAATAGTACAAAATACAATTTGAAATAAATTTTCTTTTATATTTGAAATACCCTCATATTAGAGCGTGAACGGATATCTACATACATAGAGATGTATTGTACATATGTGAGAAATAGAATAAATTATAATTTGAAATAAATTCTCTTTTGTATTTGAAATATCCTCGTATTACAGCGTGAACGGATACTTACATATATAGAGATGTGTTGTATATACGGGACAAATAGTATAAAATATAATTTGTAGTAAATTCTCTTATGTATTTGAAATATCCTCGTATTAGAGCTTGAACGGATATTTACATATATAGAGATGTGTTGTATGCACGCGACAAATACTATAAAATATAATTTGAAATCGATTCTCTTTTATATTTGAAATATCTTCGTATTAGAGCGTAAACGGATACTTACATAAATATAGATTTGTTGTATATACGCGACAAATAGTATAAAATATAATTTTAAATAAATTCTCTTTTATATTTGAAATATCCTCGTATTAGAGCGTGAGGTGTAGGTATGCGTCTACATAAATAGAGATGTGTTGTATATACGCGACAAATAGTATAAAATATCATTTTAAATAAATTCTCTTTTACATTTGAAATATCTTCATATTAGAGCGTTAACGGATACTTACATATATAGAGATGTATATATGCGACAAATAGTATAAAATATAATATGAAATAAATTTTCTTCTGTATTTGAAATATCCTCGTATTAGAGCGTGAGGTGTAGGTATGCGTCTACATAAATAGAGATGTGTTGTACATACGCGACAAACATTATAATGAATTGCTCTAACCAGTTGTTTTATCACGTGACTGAGTCACGCGATTCAACGATAGGCGTTTTTTTTGCGGCACGGATCGGCATGGCAGGAAGAGATGCTGTTAAAAGGTTATCGCCTCATCCAATGCCGCGCGGGGAGTGGGTGGCGCGACTGGCGGCGTGGCGTGACCAATGCTCGAGTCCACGTTGGACGATGTTTATAATTAATTAAATATTAAATTGAGTTTTAAGATGCCGCTTGGCCGTGCTGAACGCGATATTTTGGTCACAGCTGTATAAATGTCGAAGTGTAGGAAAAGTTTTTTATTTCTTTTTGTTTCATTTTTACTAATAATTTTAAAAATGGAATAAACTATACGTGAAACTTTTTTTAGTTTTATCGATGATATACTAAAAGCTCGAGAATAATTGTGAATTAACAATGTGGGACTTTCATTGGAATAAAATAAAATTGTGGGGCGCATTTAGTAGGAAAGGTTCTTTTTTTGGTTTGGAAAATATGTCGGGGCTCCTTAATATTGAAGTGAAATCGTTTGTTACAACATATAATATATAAGGCCTATAATTTGACATTATAAAATGTAACAGTATAATTTTCAAACTTCAACAAAAAGTTTGCAACTAAATGCGCCCCACTTTTTCGTCTGACAAAACCTCAGATTGCTGATCCACAATTATTTTTGGAGATTTTAGTATATCATCGATTATAATGTAATAAAACCGCTCAACTTATAAACAAAAATGTTTAACCTTCATTTTATTTTTTGCTTTTTATTGTGTTTTGTTTGTTAGTTTCATTTTATTACATTATTGAATCATTTTTTGCTAAATCAGCAGAAACCTCAGATCGCCAATTCTCGTGATTTAGGCAGATCGTACTATTACATCATCAGGCTGATGAATTAGAATCGGGAGTTTAATGACAGAATCTCTGCTTGAGATCCGGAATACTAATTTAAAAACATCAGATCTTCGAGTTTCACGGTTTAGGTAGACAGTACACCTACAGCATCGGGATTTAAGAATCAAAGGTTGAAATACAATGTTGTCTCATCATGGCAGTGGCATAACAATAGGGTGGTAAGGCTGGCAAAATGCCAGGGGCTCCGGACTCGAGAGGGCTCCGAGTGCCCCGACCCTTGGTTTGATAGTTTCAAAAACTATTTTAAGATATATAAGCTCAATTCGGATTTTAATATACGTTTACTTTATCATTTGTGATGCATGAAACCATAAAGTACCTACTATTACCAAAAGTTACACACATTCGTAAAAAAGTATCATCCCTCGTTAGCGGCTAGGATCTGGCAATACCCGGTTACATTGAGAAGGTATTCCCCGCGCACTTTCTGTCTGGTATCATACAGCAAAAAATATGTAAAACCTATTACACCCATGTTAATTGAATGTAATGAGTAATTTAAAATTAGTTTTATTGTAGTTTGTTAAAAGTATTATTTTTCTCGTCTATTATATACACATTGTTGTGGTACCTGTGGTATATACAACATTTCTGTAATTATACAAAATTTCTACCAGAAAGTGTCTGAGTGGTAGTGAAAACGCAAGATAAAGAAAGAAGTTGACGAAAAAAGTAAAAAGCTGTCAAAAATAGGCGAGTTCTTTAAGACTAATGACAAAGATTGGTCGAAATCACGTGTGCGGGATACTTTCAGTTCCAATCTTCTATTTCTTCAAAACCGTGGTTTTCAACATTTCTTTTTTCTCGAAAGGAAACTTCAATGGTATCCCGTATGCCTTTGGGTCACTGTCCTATTCTCATTAATTTAATTAGGCTGCGTGTCAGAGAGTCTCCAGCCTGCTATTGCAGAGCGATCTAAATCACCTCATTTTTGTATGACCACCAAACTAATTTATTAATTATTAAAACTAAAAATTCCGTTATCAATTAAAATTTGAACCCTACTATTCGTTTCTAATAAAATCATTCTAAACTTAATTATTCAATACATAAGAAAGAACGACATCAAAATCTAGGACCTTCCATATTTTTTTGTTATATTTTCGCTTAATTTATTCTATCATAGTAAATTTCTATATAATTTTTGTTTTGCTCTTTAGTTTATTTTCCTTGTCAAGCAATAGTGCCAGATATTCAGAATGTGATCTAGTCAGTATTACCTAACCATTATTTCTAAACTTGACACTGGCAAAAGTTCTCTCTGCACAGAATAATCACCACGAAATAAAAGAAAGAAAGAAAGACTTAGATGACGTGTCAAATGAACCGTCCGACAAGAGCAAATATATTAATGTGACTGAAAGTAGCCGTATTGCTAAGAGCAATCATAGTGATTAGCCAGGGCAATCATGTACAAGAAATGCACTAAATCGAAGTGAATGATTGTTATGTCATCTGGAAGAAATCAAAAATTCCCTTTACATTACAATTAAGGATAATTTTCAAGAATTAATGGATCAAGTTAGACGCTTTGTGATTTAAAACGAACACTAAACAAAAGGTCCCTTTTTAAAAGACTGAAACATTAGTTTGAAAACAACAAAGCTGTACCATCAGAAAACATAACCACACATACATGTGATGTAGGATGAGATGGAGAAGAAATAAAGTGCTAATCTGCCGACAGTATTTTGATTAACCGATTCCAACCGAAGGATTTTAGTTAGACTAATTGGTGACTAATGCAAGTTATTGTATTAGTACAATCAGAAAACATGTTTATTCACTTTCTCGTCTACTACGTAAAAATATTTTAACATTTCATAATAGCTTGATATGCCTAGCCCTATTTAGCTAGAACTGATTGACAACCGAAGGAGTAGAATAGTGAGCATCCCGATACCCTTGTTAAACATGACGGCCATGTACAAAACGTAAGTTTATTATTTGCTAAGTTAACTAATGCGTATGAAACTACAACAGGCCAGCTCAATTGGAGACAAACTAAAGGCATCATGTGCGATAGATGACTTCCACTTAAAGTAAAAGGAAAAGCAAAACGGCTATAAGGTCTACAGTTAAGACTTCTTCTCTCTTCAAAATATTAGATGAACAAAAAACAACACCTACAACAGACTATATATAACTATAATAAATTACATACAACAGAAAAGTGGATATCACTCTACTAAACGTGAAATCAATGCAAGTCGCACCGATAGTAGACAAAATAAAAGAAAGTAGTATGGAGGATGGTATGGATGATGTTATCCAAAGACGCCTGAATGACCACATGGTTAAGCTTGCCCTAAAGTTGCCAACGAAGAACGTGATGCACAACGCCATCCTTCATTCGGTTGATGATTGTCAGAAAATACCTGAAAGATAAACTTGACGCCAACACAGCACAAAATCGTCTTCAGTGGAAGAAAAATATTAGAAAGGTTGACCCAAGTAAATGGGTCAGCCTTCCTGATATTTCTTTTCCACTGAAAACGGAACAAACAGTTTAGGATAGTAGTTATGTGATTAGTCCATTCAAAATTGCAAATATTTCCCACCCGCATATTACAACTTGTCTTTATATATGAGTCTAAGCGATATAGAAATAATGAAATCAGGTCGATGATGACACATGGACGATGAATGGGTTAACTCTTTAAAGCACAAATAAAATTAATCGAGGAAAAGTATTTCCTGCAATTTAGCCATTTATTATTACTCAATAGATGAATATCCTACACACATTCATGGTTTAATTTCCTCTTTAAGTAACTTTCCTGCAGTGTCACTAAAATTGTTTAACAATGATGTCATTGTCCTTGAGCACATAATTAACTGTTAAGTTATTATGTGCTCAACAAGGAATCGAGGGGAGTTTCCAAAAAAAATGTTTTTTTTTTATATGTAACATATATTATACATATGTTAAATGAAAGATGATATAATGTAGATGAGATCATCGTTTATATGCAAAAAGGATCCGGAAGAACGCACCCTACGAGGATGCCTTACACATTTACGTGCTACGAGGATGCCTTGCACTGACAAATATTTAAATGTGGATAGTATTTCTAATTAAGATATTTTTTACAAATATTATTTTTTCTCAACGTATAATAAGATATATTGCCTACTATGTCTTTGACAGGCGTTAAAACATGGTGCATATGCCAAAAATTATAAGATCTAGTAAAATCTCTATAGTTTTCCTATAATCATTGCGACAGATTCGAAAAATCGTATTTTTCGTAATTTTAGGTTGACGTTTTGGAAGTACGGGCGATGAAGGAGTGGATTTTTTTGTATATTTTGCAGATCTCTGCTTACTTATCTCTGCATATATACTACTTATCTCTGAAGATATACTACCAAACATTTTTTTCAAGCATTTAATTTACCCTGCCTAAAATTTTCCTACAAATATTTGTTAGTGTTAGGTATTGAAATATCTGCGGGTTAATACGTTGTATTACTATACCAAATTCCAAGTCTTTACGTTAAGCGGTTTCTGAGAAAACTGGTTGAGACAGATAGACACGTGAATGACCTTATAAGGGTTTCGTTATTCCTTTTAGACATAAATATAGACAATTTTCTAAACTTCATCATATAATTTTTACCAACAATTTAATAATTTAAATCTAAATTGCAATTAAAAAATTGATGACAGGCAAAAAAAAATTATTTATTTAAATTGATCACGTTAAATTACAAAAACAGTTTCATGTTTTAATGGTATTTTTCCATAGAGGTACGGCCGCCTCGCAACATGACCTTACTGGAGACGCCATCGATAATAACTTAATAGGTCTCTTGGCAGTTCAGAGAAGAGGTGAAGTTAGCGAGTAGCGGAAAAGATAATCGTCTATTTCGTTCTTGATCAATTTATTTGTACATGCTTAAATGAGAGAAAAACTGACACAAGAATTATTTGAATTTCGAATTATTTGTATTTCGTGTAACGAAGTGATAAAAAGTATCACTTTCGCTTCCCACCATAAAAGTCGCTTTAGTATACCTCATAATCTCATCTCTAATACTTATCAAGGTATTAAAATGTTAACATGACATCACACCAACGATACTGATATACGCGCTTTACGTGCGCATACAAGTTAACTTATGAAAGTTGAATAAAACCCAGTTTGGTTAATGCTAAAAATCTGTAATTACGTACTTTCGTATGGAACACTCATTGCGCGAAATTCGAACTTCATCGACTTAATTACGATTCAATGAAGTTCGTACTCAAAATGGCAGCTAATCATAATTTTTGCTTTTGTTCAGGAGCACGTGCGTACATTAGGAACTACAGTTAATATTTCGAACGCAAAATAATGTTCGTTGAAGCGAACTTCTATAAGGACGATAGGCGTAAGTCCAAAATAAGATTTTATCAGAAATGTGAAACTCATTATTGTCGAAGTTACTCGTTCATTTTCCTAACATCGAAAATGAGCAACGTCGTGTGCGGTCGGTACCTGGATGGGCTATAATATTGAAACACCTCGTGATATGGGCTTTATTTTCCAAAGATTAATTTCTGATGGACTCGCGTATTACCTTTATTTGTTCCTTTGGATGTTTTGTTTACATTTTCATAATTTCGGGTCCGCGTCCCATATGCGGTTTCTTCCAAGCACGAAGTTTTTATCTTTTCATCAACAATCCGTTTTTTTCACCTTACAGCTTGATATCAACGCGTTGTGTAAGTGTTAGCATAGGAGAAGTAAGCATTAATGTAAAATACTATTAAAACAATAAACCAAAATAGTTATCGAAAGAAAAAATATACAGCGAGCACAGAGCTCAACTCCTTGCGAGTGGGCTGTAGACAGTCACAATTCCATCTTAATTCTAAAGCCACGAATTAAACGCGACAAGTCAAAAGGCGGCAGTGCTTCCAATTAGAGATGTTCACTTGAAAAAACATCGATGTTTTTTTTCAATGTAAAACATTGCAAGTGGCATTGCTGTTTTCTAAATTTCGATTACTTATGTTCTAGAATTAATTATAGTAGTAAACGACTCATACCAGGTAAAAAATACTATTAATGATCAAAAATTTATTATTACGACTTATAACAGTATTTTATTCCAATGCGCCAATGTTTCTTTTGCAGGATTTTGAAAACAAAAGTTTGTTGAGTTGTTTATTTTTTTCTTCTTTTTATTAAACTCCTAATAAAAAGACAGACTTTAGAAAACGTATACGCAACCAAAGCACTCCCAGTAGCCAGATATTTGAAATCATTTTACGTAATTTTGAGAACTAAACTTGATATCATTCCAAATTTCTAACGGATTCTCATTACATCTTTCTGCCGAATTTCGTAAATGGATATGTCGTCACCGTCGCGCAATATAATCTGCTGATGGAGACTATAACTTTTTTTATTGTCACCTTTATCTGACATTAAACGAATTGTTGATTCCGTTTCAACAGACTTCCAAAAAAAATTACTAATTGCTAATTAAATCTGCGTAAGAATTGTAAATAAGTCAATACATCGAAATAACATCACTAATTATCGAATTCGTCTAATCGATTTAAGTGTTTCAGTGATACAGTGATATTATATTTAGAAATAATTATTTACAATATAACTTGATGTGCATCCAAAAGATGAACAATTTTAACGTGAAAACGTTTTTTTTAAGATTTACATGGTAAGATACCGCCAGAGCTAGCGATAAAACGCTTTTCTTGTCCGCTATATATATATATATATATATATATATATATATATATATATATATATATATATATATATATACGTGTGTGTGTGTGTGTTTTGAAAATAGATCACTGTACGTTGCCTGTTAGTGCGCTTACGTCATCGAATGGGAGGGGGAAGTCGAAAAGAGCCTCAAAATTCACTCTGCGCGACCAAAGAATTAGTCATAACTCCGCATCGGAAAAGGTTACATGAATTGTTTTGTACATCGTCGGGTAGCTCTAGAAAGTAAGCTGAGCAGACAAAAATTAAGTTGTCTCGAGTAAAAAGTTGTGCCGGCTGACAGTTCACAAAACCTAAAAATATTTGTTTGAGGTAATACTATGCGGTTACGATTTTTTGCGTGAAAACGTCTTTCGTAGACCACCAAGGTCGCCTCTGGCGCGAAATATTCGGCGCCAGATGCCACCTGGATAATGCCACGAAAGACGTTTTCACGCAAAAAAATTACAGTTGTGTACCAATACTACGCGCCCAAATTATTTAAGATCATTTATATCTATGGTTATAATACGGTAATGTAAGTTTTGTCTTTATACATTAATATTTTATTTATAAACAACCGTCTAGGACTTGACTATAAGATAAAGAAAACCTGGATGTATATATGTGAAATTTCTCGTAAAACTACAAAAACGAATTTTAATTGCGTTTTCACTATGAGTTTGACGTATGTGTTATTTCGATATGATGCTAATCGGCATAGTACAGGAATGCTTTAGTTTCGGTTATCTACTGGAGAAAAAATATAATATTTTCTAAAAACAACCTGTTTCTGTCAAAATTTACGCAGCTTTAAGCTTATTTCCAATTTCTGTAATTAGAGCTGAAGCTACACGCCGCAATTTTGATTTCACCACTGTTGAACCATTATTTTTGACTTAGCTCTGCTGGTTGCTTTTCAGAAATACTCAACTATGGAATGCTGTGTCATTGTTTTAATGAGATCTGACCTTCTCGTCGTGAATCGGCCGTGTGACCATTTGTCGTCTCCCAATTTCTAACTACAAACCACCCCAAGGAGTCATTTAAGAGTCATTTCGTGATGCGATCAATGAATTTAAACATTCGCATCCGCATAATCGACAAAAGAATTTCTATAATATGATGTGCTTTGAGAATGGAGACATTTTGCAAATGTGCTGTCCATTGAATCGTTTAAGCTGACGTTAATGAACGTAATTTCTATTTAAGCATTCGACGGTCACATCCTGTTGGTTATAATAGCCCATTCGTATTTAATCACCAATGAGTCAGTGCTCAGCACATTGTTGCATCTAACGACGTGAGTTATGAATTACAGTAATTTCTGTAATGTAACACTTTTCTGAATTCGCTGCCAAATACTGGTATACTCCTATCGATGTATTTGCAAAAAGGTGGCAGAGTAACAGTATGTGTAGTTTTGCATACTCTCGTCGGTACCCTTGAAATAGAACGTCGATACGTGGCGTGGTTCCCTAAACTTCCATCAAATGTACTCCATCTTCAGTTTCATAAATGAGTTTTGCAGAGTTTTAATCAGTTTAGCAAAATTTAAATTCATCAAAAATATAGGCGAAATAAGAAAATGTAATGTGTAGTTGGCAGTCGCTGAGTGATTGTTAAAATAAACGACATATCTTTTTTTTTAAAAAGATAAGATTTAAATTTGAAACTTAAGAGGAATAAAAAAATAATATAATTTTTAAGAAAATTTAACAAATTTTTAAATAAAAACATGAAAATTAACAAATTTTTAATATAACGAAAATTTAACAAATTTTTAATATAACGTAAATTACATCATGATTCACATGATTGTAATTTACGTTATAAAATTTCATTAAAATAAGTAACGTTTACTTCGAAAGGTATGGCAACAAAAGGTCTCAACTAATTAGCAATATGTAAATATGTGAAACTTGGATGAATTTCCCCAAATATGAATTAGTTAAAAAATGTCATTGATATGTTTTAAATTATTTTTATTGATAATGTTGCTAAAATGGCAACATCGCGTTTTTTGTCGACAATCCCGAATTTTCAGAAAAACTATTAATGTTATAACATTTATTAATTTTCAGTTTTATTAGAAAGTCTATCATTTTGACGTTGTGCGAATAAAAATTGTAAGACATTCACTTGGTTTTACCGACGATTTCTATTGTTATTTACTTACGGTTAAACAAACAACTTATTTGTTTACCAATCGGATATATTAAGCCGTCGTATCGAATTCTATTCCTGACAATGCTACCTCGCATTATTCGATTTTGTCGAACAAAGAACAATGCAGCGCATAGATTGTGACCGGCTTTCCTCATACTACTTGTGCCACTTTTATGGATACGCCAGTGACAGCTTTGACGTGGTGATGCAGATATATTCACGTAGGTTTACATTGGGTTCAACTTTATTTGCAAATTACGTATGTGTTAATTGCACTTACTTGTGCGACCTGTATGCCACATACAAGTTATGTATTTCATATAAGATAAGCTTGTATGTATTGCTTGTGGATTGTGCTCATTCAGCAAGTCGTTATTCATAATCAAAGTTCTCTTTCTTTGATAATGAATATCTGTGAATCACACGTATATTTCTTTGTAGAGTTCAATATCATATAATAAAGTGTCATAGACAGACCATCATTTACTTTATGAATTTATCGAAGACTGATCGCTAGTCTCCCACCAAGGTCAATAATATAGGAAAACCCATATCCTTGTTGCTTCACTCATTCTCGCGAATGATTTAAGTTCTCTTTTATTTAGGGTTCGGCAGATTAAGCAATAATAATGGAAAGCCATATTCTTCTCGCTTCACTCATTCTCGCATATCCTTTAACACGCTCTGTTTTGTTTATGATTCCGAAGATTAAACAATAATATTGGAAAACCAAATTCTTCGTGCTTCACTCATTCTCTCATATCCTTTAACACGCTCTATTTTGTTTATGATTCCGAAGATTAAGCAATAATAATAGAAAGCCATATTCTTCTTGCTTCATTCATTCTCGCATATCCTTTGACACGCTCTATTTTGTTTATTGTTCCGAAGATTAAGCAGTAATAATGGAAAGCCATATTCTTCTTGCTTCACTCATTCTCGCATATCCTTTAACACGCTCTGTTGGTTATGATTCCGATGATTAATCAATAATAATGGAAAGCCATATTCTTCGTGCTTCGCTTATTCTCGCATATCCTTTAACACGCTCTGTTTTGTTTATGATTTCGAAGATTAAGCAATAATAATGGAAAGCCATATTCTTCGTGCTTCACTTATTCTCGCATATCCTTTAACACGCTCTGTTTTGTTTATGATTTCGAAGATTAAACAATAATAATGGAAAGCCATATTCTTCTCGCTTCACTCATACTCGCATATCCTTTAACACGCTCTGTTTTGTTTATGATTCCGAAGATTAAACAATAATAATGGGAAGCCATATTCTTCTTGCTTCACTCATTCTCGCATATCCTTTAACACGCTCTGTTGGTTATGATTCCGATGATTAAGCAATAATAATGGAAAGCCATATTCTCCTTGCTTCACTCATTCTCGCATATCCTTTAACATGCTCCATTTTGTTTATGATTCCGAAGATTAAGCAATAATAATGGAAAGGCATATTCTTCTTGATTCACTCATTCTCGCATATCCTTTAATACGCTCTGTTTTGTTTATGATTCCGAAGATTAAGCAATAATAATGGGAAGGCATATTCTTCTTGCTTGACTCATTCTCGCATATCCTTTAACACGCTCTGTTGTTTATGATTCCGAAGATTAAGCAATAATAATGGAAAGCCATATTCTTCGTGCTTCACTTATTCTCGCATATCCTTTAACACGCTCTGTTTTGTTTATGATTTCGAAGATTAAACAATAATAATGGAAAGCCATATTCTTCTCGCTTCACTCATACTCGCATATCCTTTAACACGCTCTGTTTTGTTTATGATTCCGAAGATTAAACAATAATAATGGGAAGCCATATTCTTCTTGCTTCACTCATTCTCGCATATCCTTTAACACGCTCTGTTGGTTATGATTCCGATGATTAAGCAATAATAATGGAAAGCCATATTCTTCGTGCTTCACTTATTCTCGCATATCCTTTAACACGCTCTGTTTTGTTTATGATTTCGAAGATTAAACAATAATAATGGAAAGCCATATTCTTCTCGCTTCACTCATACTCGCATATCCTTTAACACGCTCTGTTTTGTTTATGATTCCGAAGATTAAACAATAATAATGGGAAGCCATATTCTTCTTGCTTCACTCATTCTCGCATATCCTTTAAAACGCTCTGTTGGTTATGATTCCGATGATTAAGCAATAATATTGGAAAGCCATATTCTCCTTGCTTCACTCATTCTCGC
The DNA here is from genome assembly GCA_039881145.1 of Druceiella hillmani. Taxonomy (NCBI): domain Eukaryota; kingdom Metazoa; phylum Arthropoda; class Insecta; order Lepidoptera; family Hepialidae; genus Druceiella; species Druceiella hillmani. Next base: position 5,433,693 of record JAYKKI010000013.1, read on the forward strand.
ATATCCTTTAACACGCTCCATTTTGTTTATAATTCCGAAGATTAAGCAATAATAATGGAAAGGCATATTCTTCTTGATTCACTCATTCTCGCATATCCTTTAATACGCTCTGTTTTGTTTATGGTTCCGAAGATTAAGCAATAATAATGGAAAGGCATATTCTTCTTGCTTGACTCATTCTCGCATATCCTTTAACACGCTCTGTTGTTTATGATTCCGAAGATTAAGCAATAATAATGGAAAGCCATATTCTTCTTGCTTGACTCATTCTCGCATATCCTTTAACACGCTCTGTTGGTTATGACTCCGATGATTAAGCAATAATAATGGAAAGCCATATTCTTCTTGCTTCGCTCATTCTCGCGAATGTTTTAATACGCTCTCTTTTGTGTAGGGTTCCGTAGAATAAACAATAATAATGTAAAGCCCATACCCGTACAGAAAGTGTTACAGATTTACAGACGAAATGTTGTTTTTCCATCTCTGTAGCTCCCTCGTCTAGTTTCTAAATTATAAATGCCATATGAGTAATTTCCACATCAAATTCATCTAAAATATAGGCGTATAATTATAATATAAAAACCAGAGCCAAATTTAAATTTCGCAAAAAAAATTGTGTGGTGTGTCTAGAATCTATGGAAATTATGACGAAAAGAAATCGTATGTATTTTTCTAGCGTAGGTATACAGGGGATGTAACAAAATATGTGTTCAGGTGAATCGTGTTTTTGTAAAAAAGATTGCAGATTTTTTTCGTTGTAATCGCAATTTTGAAAGAAATTTTTATAGTTCTTTAACATTTTCTCCCAGTTTGATGCACAGGTGGTTTAGTTTTTGGTGGTTTGTCTGTAAATTTGGTTAAAATTGCTTGTCGTTTGCACTGCGTTTTTTCCACAGTTCATATTAAAAAGACCTAAATGGCGTCAATTTTTCGAAAATTAAGAGATTTGCAATAATTTCTGTAGTCGACTTTAGATTAACTGCTTTATCATTATGTCAGAATGTTATATTGAACGGATTCTGTGAAAAAATGCTGTGAGAGATAAACGAGTAGATACAAGAGTCAGTAAGATAAGGGTTCGGTTTTTGTTTTGAATATACAGAGAACCCTTTGAACGACTCAATGAAACTTCTGTGAATGTTCTGTACATACAAGTTGCTTCCCAAAAGTACTACGAGCGCCTTCCCCGCTGTTGAGTCGTATTACGCTTTTGTAGTCTCTACAGAGCGCATTTCAGTCATATGGGATTCGACCTAAAAGCAATGTCCCGTAGCGACCCGCTTGTGCAGGCAACATTCGTTTTATGGCTAATCCAACCGTTGCGGCGTACCCGATAAAGCTAAAGCGTCGTTCAAGTACATTATTCAATTCTGGCCCATACCTTCAAACAGGCTTTAAGTCTTTTGAAATAATGTAAGTATCCTTTTTGGCCTACGTTTTCCTACTTTCTATAATAATTTGGAAGTTACTAGCCAGTGATAGTCGGCAGATAAGATAATTAAAAAACCGGCCAAATGTGAGTCGGACTCGCTTACGGAAGGTTCCGTAGCACCAAATAATGTTAAACTTATAAATTTGTATTTCTCAAATACACTGCAAAGTTATTGCTGCGGTCGGTACTGAAAATATCCCATATCTCAAAAAACTACACAACATATCTTATTCAAACAAATTTTCGTTGAAAGTTTATTTTAAGTTGTACGTACCTTAATTTTTTTCAAACAACGCATCAACAACGTGACACTTCTTTTCCTATGGAAGTGAAAATTAGTACATCGAGAAATACACTAGTGGTATCTAATTAAACCCGATCTGAGCTGTATAATTTTTTTTGTGGTGACATTTCTTATGCCGCAGAAGAGTAAATTCGTACGTTGAGAAGTACAACATTGCTATCTAATTAAAGCCTATCTGACCAGTATAATTTTTTTTTGACGTGACGCTTCTTTTGCCACGGAAGTATAAATTCGTACGTCGAGAAATACACTGTTTACGTGTAATCAAAGTTGGTTTGAGCAGTTTCATTTTTTTGACATGTCACTTCTTTTGCCACGGAAGTATAAATTTGTACGTCGAGAAATACACTGTTTACGTGTAATCAAAGTTGGTTTGAGCAGTTTAATTTTTTTGACATGTCACTTCTTTTGCCACGGAAGTATAAATTTGTACGTCGAGAAATACACTGTTTACGTGTAATCAAAGTTGGTTTGAGCAGTTTCATTTTTTTGACATGTCACTTCTTTTGCCACGGAAGTATAAATTCGTACGTCGATATCGTAACGAAAAGTGGAACACATAGTTAGAGGGAGAGCAAACGATGAGTAGAATTTCCCTCTGCTATTATTCACCCACTCTGCCAGTTGAGTAAGCCTAGTTTTTTCAGTTTTAATTCAGTCATAGTGATGCGAATTTTTTGTCTTAAATTTTTTTAATTTTCGTTTGTATCAATGCTTTACTTGAATAGTAAGAATATTTGCTGTCAGATTTAAGAAAACGGAAAACTTTTAGGGTCAATTTCGTTTAATATATTCGTTTATAATTTCGTTTAATAAGCTTGATTTTCTGAACCTCGGCTATGGCCTGAGGTTTCTGTAAAAAAATCAAGCTTCTAGCTCAATACACTGGAAAAATATGGCCCTTTAGATATCATGTTCTTTGATACTGAATCATTCATCAGAACTGCCTAAGGCTACCATTGACCTAAAATCTCGCAAGTTGGCACGATGGAAGGCACTTATACCACAAGTAGAGGAACATCGTTAATTTATAATTATATATACAATGTTATTACGTGATAAGATAATTTTTCAGCTGCTTCTGTTTTTGGATTTGGATATTCGACTGAAGCACAGAATATATAAGTGAATCGTTGGCAATGCAATTAATAAATGAAATGTAAATAATAATTGTGGAAAAAAAAACAGCCAAACGCGTGTCAGGACACGCGTAAAGTAGAGTCCGTAGCTGAGTTGTGTTAAGAAATTTCACAGATTCTTCTTTTGTATATTGGAACATGGTCACTGGGACCTGATTGAGAGTGGGCCTGTATTTGAGGCATTTAGATCGTTCGATAAATGCACTCTTGAATGTATAGAGGTGCTAAATGGGTGATTGATTGGGTACAGTCCTTAATCCTATTGGGTGAAAGAGTTGGGTGGTAGAAACTGGACACTGTTAGGGAATATTCGAAGGTCTGCATTTTTGTATGAGGGGGAATGTTACGGGCCCCTGGAGGAGTCCCGATGCAATCTGGGTGGAAAAGAGGGAATAGATTTTTCGTCGCTTCGAAGCTTAATACTTCGAAAAAGGTTAAAATGGTAAATCGAACCTTTATTTAATTGAAATGTCTTCCCAATAATATTATTGGGAAGTTCATTCCCATTCAGTTGAATGCGCAAAAATATTTTTTGCTCCAAATTTACATGTGTGGTGAGGGATTTAATTTTTTTAAATATTTTGTTGCATATTAATTAATATGCAAAAGTCTATAACTGTAGAAACTGAGGCTGTCCAGCGGAAATATTCTGTGAACTTTTTCCTGTAAATAATACATATATTGTGATCAATGAGAACAGCGTCATTGCGATTAGTAAAAAACTTTAATAAACAATCTACTTTAAATCTGTTTGGACTAGGATCGTCTAGTGCTTCTTCGATTGCAATAACATTTGTTATTTTGTTAAAATATCATTGCTATTAAATATATTTGGCGTTAATTTTGTAGAAATACATTATTCACAATTAAATAAAACTACGTGATGTAGTATTACTTCTACTTTCTTTAACTTCTTTACCACCACCTGGGTTTCGTTGTATTACAACATCTTCAGGTGGGCTATTAGCAAATATGTTGTAATACTACGAAACCTAGGTTGTGGTAAAGAACTTAAAGAAAGTAGAAATAATACTACATCACGTAGTTTCATTTAAGTGTGTATATCATGGCTATTTAAATAAATATGGTATATATAATATATATTTGCATTTTATTTATAAGTTATTGTTTAGAAAAGATGTTAAAATACTCAAAACTGTATACCGTAGGAAAAGAAATTAATCTTATTTTCCAACATTTATTAGTTAAATAAATATGTCGATATTAAAAAAGCCATTATTGCATGGTTTTCTCAAATCAATAAAGGAAACTTTGTCCTTTTTTGATATATAAAACCTTTCACACAGCAAACTCTATATGCACACAGGAATCTTGCCAAAGTGACACACTGGGACGAGTAGATAGGTGGATGGACTTGACAAAAAATGTGGTGATTTCGTTTTTGTCATTTTACTACAAAATTTTACAATGCGATTAAACAAAATATACTCCTCCTCTTTTGCCTGGACAAAGCCAGGAGGGGTGGAAAGTGAATGAAAAAGTGTTTCGGTCCGATTTGTTTCTGCATATTTTTTTTATATTCTAAAAATGATTTATTATGAAGAATGAATGGGAAATCATTGGCAGTCGCGGTCAAAACGCACTCAATCGAATTCTGTGTTTAGTTAATTTGTCGTTAATTCAATACACGATTGACGGATATTAATATAAATGATAATTCAATAAACAATGGAATTACAAATTCCAACGTTGGTGTTTTGTTTGAGCACAATTCGGGTGTCATAATTATGACTATCAATTCGCAGAAGAAACACACTGTCGCTAAGCATTGTATTCATCCATTGTGAATGCTAATTTGCCATTAAATTTACATCCATTATACAAATTACCCACAAATTAAACGTTTTCGATTTCACTTTAGGTTGCCGTCTAGCAAATGTCAGGGTCGTCCCAAGTCACGGAGCGGGCCATTGTTATGCAAATTTGTTATACAGTTCATTAAAAATGTATAAAAATATAAGTTCGTAATAGATGTTTATTTTGAGTCAATATTGTTGTGAGTCACGCCCTGAGTAACTTTCCAAGTTTCACAGTCCGAGAAGTCCAATTTTACAGTCCGGGAAGTCAAGCAAAACCTGCTATATTTTCGAAATGTTTATGCTAAATATGTTGTGAACAATTGATAAAAATAATAAAATTCTTACGTTTGAAGTATTAAATTCTTTGCATTTATTTTTATGAAAGTATTTCTATACAATTTAGGTTATCTAACATTCATGAGTTATAGTGCGCTAAAGTTCTAATGCGACAAATTATAATGCGCTAAAGTTCTATTGCGCTAAAATTTTTAAAAATTAGTGATTTATTTGGCATAATCTCCCAGACCGCGCTAACTGGGTGAATTATTTAGGATGTAACTTGTAATAATTTTTTTAAAAATATGTATATTTATAGTATCCACGAAAAAAACTCCAGTTCCCCGGACTTATCTTATTGTTGCCGTGATGGATTTATTTATTTTTTTTTTTTATTATATTTGCATGACTGTGGGAAAACCTTAAACTTGACAATTAAGAAATTGATTTTAATGTGATTTTTATTCTAAATCTTGAATTAAAATATGGACATACCGTTAAATAAGACAGAACGGTTTGCTGCTAAAAATATTAAAATACACAAAAACTTTTTATGATAAATCATGCTAATATAGTAAAAATATTGCCTATTTATTTTTTAGCGTAAATAATGAGGCGAAATACGCTATGCGAAAATACCCAATTTTTTTTTAATATCTTTTTCTGTGCATTCTGTTTGTTTTGAATAACCCAAAATGGTTTATCTTCTTTGAAGAAAAATGATAACGTATTTATAACTGATGCTTCAAAAAATGAATTTTTAGGTTTCTTTGACTGAATGACAAAAGTGAAGTCCTACTAGGATTTCGTCACGTCCGTCTGTCCATTCGTACGACAGCATCATAGTTCTTTCATTTTAAGATTGATCGTGACAAAATTTAACAGATAGTTAAATTACCGTGAGAAAAAACTGTTTTAATTTTTTAAACGGTTTCATTTATCTTCACGTTTCGTACGTTGTTGTTGATTGAAATCTTGCAATCGCTCTACCAACCGATTCTCGTGAACATTGCACACATAATTAGCCCTCATTATAATCAACATTATGACAATTTTAATCTTCGGCTCTCAAATCCTGATGCTGCAGGGATACTACCTTCCTAAACCGTGATATTTGAAGATCTACTTGTTTTGAATTAGTATTTTAGTCCCTAGCAGACATTGTCATTAAACTTTCGGTTCCTACTCCTCAGTCGTCTTAGTGGCACTGCCTATCTAAACTGTGAGATTTGAAGATCTGTTGGTTATATTTAACTTCAATTTTTTTTATTTTTATTTTATTTTGAAGTGCATTTTGAAGTACCATACTTACAAATTAACTTATTCATGGACTCTGCTGAGCGGGTTGCCATTAAGTAAGTATTTTGAAACGAAATCAGAAATTTCTACAATAGAACCATATGAATCTCCAAAGTATTGTGCAGTGTGTCGTTCGGGGGGTAGTGTCCCCCGAATATTTTTAACTACATAAATAAAAAATCTGTAAAAAAAAGGAATGGGAAATGCGAGTTTTTAATAATTAAATGCATTTATTAAAAACTCGCGTTAAACATTTAGGGAGATGTAGATAACCGAGTATCTTGGTTATCTACATCTTGCGACTGTCAATAATATACTAAAAATATTAGTATATATATATATATATATATATATATATATATGTATATATAATAAAACAAAAACGAGAAAAAAGTCTGTACATGACGTTTTTTTAGGAAAAATAGTTGCAACATGTTACGTAGATGATACAGTAGTTTTTGGAATTGTTTGTCTATTTGTCTGATTGTCTAATTGTTTGATTGTATGTTCGTCAATCACGCAAAAACTAATGGAACGATTCCGATGAAATTTGGTATGATGATAATTTATTATCAGGGTCGTAATCAAAAATTAATTTTTACGGCGGAAAGTTCTTTCATTCTCAAAAAAAACTGGTTCGGACGAGCGCTGTACGAAAACTATAACTCTAGGAATATGGACAAAAATTTCTATAGTGAAAAATAATTTAAAAATAATTTTAGTTGTAATATAAAAAATTTCTAAAGTGACAAATAATTTAAATATAATTTACGTTAGAGCATGAAAAAATAAAAAATGTTTTTTGAACATCGACCACTATTCGAGTTTGCGGGGGCATTGAAAATAAATATTTTAAGTTTATTAAAAGTAAGGCCTACAGACTTGAAATTCGGAAGGAATATGATAAATATAGGTTAGAATAAACAAAAATTATGGATAAATGTTTTTTCAAGCAAATAGTCCCTCGTAGGGATTTGCGGGGAAGTCGAAAAAAAATATTTCGTGTTTTCGGAAAATGAACCCCACAAATAAGTTGAAATAGCTGAAAATTTCTAAATTAATAATTTTAATTGAAAAACCGGTCCCTACAGTTGTTATAAAAAAAATATTTAATTTATTTTAAGTGTTTTTTGAACCTTTTTTTATTCTTTAATATATTTTGGTTATACTAAAATTGATAATCAGCCAGGACGTAATCAATTTAAAACTAATAGTATAATTTTATAATGTTGCACCATGTTCAGCAAAACGAGCAGGCAACGGCTATATATTGCATAAAACAAAACACGCTATGCTATCGTTTTGTTTTTTTTATTTAAATAACATAAAAAAGTCTCATGTGCTGCATACCTCTATACTAATTAAACATTTGATTGTGACTTAGCTGATAATTATAAATAGCTTGCCGTGTTGATGTTTTATTATAAAACTTGGATATTTACTTTATAAAAAAATAAGTTAAAATTGTTTTTTTTTGGACAAATAATAAAATAAGAAAAACAAGCATACATACAACTAAGTTACAGACCAAATATTATACGTATTTTTTTGGCATTACTGCAGTTAAAAAAAAGGTTAGCGAACAGTACAATACAGAACAACAGCGACTTATGATATTGATTTGTTTCTGATATTGATTTAATTAATTGAATTCACACACTATTTTCATAAGCATTTTATTGATTAGTATCATTAAACATATTTTAATTTGGTTTATTAAATTTCGCTGCCAATATTTTTAAGCGCAATTTAATAAATTGACTTAATATTTATCAATAGATTTAATTTATAAAATTACGCTACTGATTCTTTTAAACGCCCTATCATTCAGTTCAAAAAGTATATATTTATTTGGTTATTGAAATATGCTGCTGATTTTTTAAGCAATATTTTATTATATAATAAATATAATATATATAATAGCAATATTTTATTATATAATTATTATTGATCAGTTATTAAGATGTTAATTACTCAAAAAATATTAATTTTGTGTTTATGTTTTAGTTTTTGATAATCTAGTCATATGAAATTGAAATTTATTTTATATGAAAATGCCTAAAAAGAAGGTAAGTATATCGTTCTTAAAAGCTTCGAAAAAAGTTTATTCTAGCAAAAATCGATATTTGAAAAAAGTTTATTCTAGCAAAAATCGATATTTGAAAAAAGTTTATTCTAGCAAAAATCGATATTTGAAAAAAGTTTATTCTAGCAAAAATCGATATTTGAAAAAAGTTTATTCTAGCAAAAATCGATATTTGAAAAAAGTTTAGTCTAGCAAAAATCGATATTTGAAAAAGTAATAAACGGAAATTAAAATGTTTTTGAACATTTTAAGAGAACAAGTACATTTAAGAATTTTGAGACATATTATTACAATAAACAAGTAAAAATTAATAGTTCTATCTAATTTGAGGTAATACGAAATATTAAATTCCGTCTGATAATGAGCAATGAATCCTATTTTTCCCCTCTACGAATCGAAACATAAATCCATTGGTGTAAAAAAGACAAAAAATACCTGCTCTCTGGAGAGAACGAACGCTATATAATCAAAGATAAAGACAAAAAATACATGGTAGCCATAGACCATTTGTGTTTTGTCAGTTTCTAAATGACACAAAATAACCTTTTAAAAAGTGACTTAAATATTATTGAATATTTATTCTATTAAACAAAATACTAAAATGCCGGAGGACGAGATTTTTATACGAAACTAAAAAAAAGCTGTCAAAATAATTTTACTAATAAAAAAAATTAGATAACTGTTTATTCTTCACATATGATATATTTTAATAAATAAACAATGAAAAATTTAATCGCCCTAGATATAAAATATTTTTTTATATCTCAAATTATCAAATAAAAGTATACATTACCTCGCATTTATAATTCGTTACTATTATTTTAAGCTTATTATGTGCTTCTAGAGAGAAATCAAAGAACGAAAGAAATAATCCGAAACAACAAAGCGCAGCTCGTAACAGTCATGCTCGGATCGATGCTAATAAAAATGATTCAGTCACTACAATAGTTGTAGACAAACCAACAGGTAATAACGTTCAGAATGGTCATTAATTTGATAATGGACATAAAAAAGAAGAATGAAATAGTACAAAAAGTTTATATGAAAGAAAACCTAATGTTATATTTTATTAAATTATTAGTTTTAGGTTCTATACCACAAAAGCATCAAGCAAGATAAATGCTTTGTATTCCTATAATGTTCAGAATCAAATCATTTTAAGGGGTGGGAGCTTCATGGTTTGCACGGTAAGGGGTGGACGATAAGGGGCTTCATAGTCTTCCTTCTCTTGGGGATCCGCCATGTAAAATGGGGACGCATCCTTTACACAGCACCTCAGGGTGATGCTGAAATCTGTATAATAACAGATAACCGACTCACTAACTCACTAACCCCTTTCATAAATGTAATTAAAAATAAAAAGGCGGAACTTGGAAACTAAAAATTTTTTTAAACCCAGGCACACTTTTTTACCTAAGCCCATACGTACATTTTTACTTTTTATTGTCTCAATTGATTTTTAATAGATTAATATTTATTCCTAAAACGTTGTACAACTTTAGGGCCACAACGCGAACAAAGTCGCTGGCAACAAGGTAGTCTATAAATAATCCAAAACAAATACTAAGTACTCTTGAGTGTTTAAATTTTTATCGATAACTAAGTACGTATAAATCCTTCCTAATGCGGACTCTATTCGTATGAACATTTTTTCTGTTTCCATTCGTTAAATGGAACTGGTAAACTAATTTCTTATATAATTTTTAGTTCCATTTGCTCTCGGTTCTCTTGTTGGCCGAGTTGCTCACAGAGGATGAGGTACGACATAAACTGTGGATCCGAATCGATCGAAGTTCCGCGATTTATTTTCAAAATGTTATTTCTGGCAGTCTCCATTACATAAAACCCGATAGTCACCTGAGCGAAGACGTACCTCTGTTAAGTATGTTAATCAAATGTACTATTCCAATTACTAACCAAACGTTAATTTACAAAAAACGATTTTTATGTTACGTCATTCTATCTCGATAGTTTAAAGTTTTTTTGTAAACGCTAAATGCTCTCTATTAAAAAGTTCTTTAGATCCATGGCAGAGAGATTGATATATTACTGGCTGAGGTCACGCTGAGTTCCAAGAAGTCAGATAGGAGGAAACTTGAATAAGTCCGCGACTATTCGTTCGTGTGGTTTTAATATATTTTATTAGCAACCAATAAACCAGTTATCTCACCAATTTAGCAGTAGTACACGTGTGATGGCCAAACGGAATATTTCCACTTCCCCACAAAAGCGTGAAGTTGTTTTTCTAATGCAGTGTGAGGACACGAGGGTAGTTCTTCCAGATAACACGAACGTAACCTGGGATCTGTCTAATAAGGTTCTTAGATTTTTCAAATTTTAGTCTAGGTTTTCCCGGACGAGGATACTCAGAAAGATGATGATGAATTTTCTTGCTTGACTCTTTGGAGTCAATGGTTGGCTGTGTCGTTCGGAGAAATACATTGTTGTGCTTATGTCGCATGTGGTTTCATTCTAAATAGAATTAATGAAGCAAGAACTCTACAGGTTCTTTTTGTGAAATTTCCATGTTTTATTCGTTCTATTTTCAACGAAATTCAGTTATAAACTGAATAGGAGAATGAATGCCACGCTCTTTATATGCTCCATCAGAGATGTTAGAGGAATTTCTATAACCTATCAAAAATCGCTGGGAAAATGTGGCGTATTGGTAGTTGCCAACCGAACAAAATGCTTGCAAATATCACTGCATGTCTCGCCACGGGCCGTTCGCTTTATTGATCGAGTGCGCGGCGCCAAAGTTGATTGATTGCTGCGATATGTTTCATGAACATTACTGTCTGTTTCTTGCTTATCTGATACATAACTCTGCCGTATAAGAGAGATATTTAAATTTTGATATACTTTTGAGGCAGGGGTCGAAAACATTTCTTTAATGCCACTTTTATGATGCCATGTATCAAAATAAAAAAAAAACCTATAGGAGGTTAGGATCACTAACACGTCTGTATGTCAGTCTGTCAGAGCGGATTTTCTCGGAAATTTCTCCCTATATCTTCGAAATAGTTGAAGTTACATTTACAGAAAAAACGTTACTGGAAGTATATGAGAAGTTCACCGGTAACCGTAGCGATAATTTTGGATCCCATAGTGTTTGAGAATTTTTCTTAAGTCTGTGAAGTGTGTTCTTACGCCTTTGTTTTACATGTTAATACGAGAATTTCATAAATTTTTTTGGTTATTGTTTTTGGATATAAGCAATTGCACTAGTAGATACTTTTTGAAGTAAAACGTTCTTTAGGCGCACGATACGCAATGAGCAGTGAACGAAACTGAGCCGGTAACGCTGCATCGGGTAAACTCGGCTCCCTTCGATATTGGCCAAGCGAGTTTACTGTCAACACGGAGTGCATCGTTTCAAGAATTACGTTCTATTTTTGGATAATATTTTATTTGGGTGTAATTTAAAATAATACACATATGTTTTTGTATATAATCAGTCTAATATTTCATGTGTATACAGTTAGTGTTTAGTGAGAGTAGTTTAATATATTACGCTTATGTTATTTTATTTTTTTTTGTTTTCATTTCTATCATGTCGTCATAATTATTTCCTTTCTTTTCTTAAGTACTAAATCGATATTTATTTTCCATTACCATACCTATAATATAGTCATTTACCCTAATATAGTTTTTCAAATCATACTGTTTCCACATATATCTATTTACAATTTCATAAAATATAATTAAACTTTATTCCTTGCAGAAAACTTTGCTCATTAATCAACATTTCGATACCTCGGATCAGACATTTAGCTTAATTTATTTGTCTTCTCCAAAATACTTCAATCAGAGAAATAGTTGGTCATATGAAAATATTTTTGAGTCAGTACATATTTTTAAGTCAGTTTTACATAATTTTGAGTTATCCATATAAATTTTTGAGTCAGTTTTACATTTATATACTTTTGAGTTTTACACATTTTTGAATCAGGGTTACATGTATTTGAGTCAGTTAAAATAGGTTCAATATTGTATCATGTCTCAATATTATATGCTTTTCAATGTTGTTCAGAATTTCTTTAAGGTATCGATATCCAAATAATCGATGTCCAAATACTTTTATCAGATAATCATAAAAGGTTAATTTGTCGCCCTTCCGGCTCCCCTAAAAGGGTTATTGTCTCAGGGAGGTAATATATTTCAGTAACTATTTGTTACGCCATTAATAGAGCAGAAACGAAGAAAAACCGGGTAGGGCTATATTTGCAGACATGGCCATTAGGGTTGTAAGTGAATACGTCATCGTGGCCTATTTACCAACTCGTTAGTTATATCTGCGATACTCGGCCGGCCTACGCGAGAGTAGTAAAATCAGAGACAAATATTCAGACACAAAATCATAGACTTATTTTTATTTAATGGACATGGAAAATACAGGCGCGGTTAGCAGACGATGCGAAAGAAAATCAATAGAAAATCAACCACACACGTCACGCAGTACGGACATGTGCGGTTGATTTTCTCCTGACCGCGCTCTTTAAAACGTCTCTTGTAGACCCGCATTTCCACCGTAATATCTCTAAGACGTACCTATTCACCGAACATCTCTGTTTTTTGATGCAAGTTCTATTCGGCACAAGTCTGGTGATGCTGGTTGAATCTATTTTAATTTGTACGTTTCGGCTGTATGACGCGAAGTTTATGTTTCCACTATATCTTAAACCGAAAGAGAGATGGGCGGGTTTACTATAATGACGCATTTGTGGTTATGTAACCTACCCATTCTTACTCTAACCTTGTGACTATCGCTCATCGTTGTTGTGTTATAAAGTTTCGAAATATTCACAAGTTTACGTAACGCTCCACTTGTAAACAAACCTTTGTCTCAAAAAATGGTAGATAAGAAAATTAGTTAACTGCGTTTAAGCGGTACATGAAAAGATGTTCTGAAACTATTGAACAATTTATACAACGGTAAACGTCGAATCGAAGTGCTGTCAAATCGAGATACCTCCTTAAAACTAAAGTCATGTTAATACGATTCAAAGAATATGTAATACAAACTTTTCTTAAAAGTCACTGTTTTGTTTGAATGCGATGTGGTCGGAAAACGTATCTTTGTAGTGTCTGCCATAAGCTTTTTATATGGTTTATTAAGAGTCAAAAGTACAACGAAGACCTTATTCCAGCGTATCACATTTATAAATGAACAAAATTTATTTTTATTTAAAATTTTATTTCGTTTTTAGGATCCACACTAAGTACCTTTTTTCAAATTCTGTCTTAATATTATTATTATAAAATCACTATCACTTAATTAAATGTATAGTGTAAAATATTTATTTACATAATTTCATTTTTACAATTGGGGAATAATAAAGATATGTGCCCCAGTACAAAGTTACTGCGCCAGCGTGCTATTGAGACAGTCATTCCGTCGACGCTATTGGTTAGAAAGAGAAACAGCTATATTGCTGACGTATAGCGTCAACTCGCTCGATCGGCGCGATTGCCCGCAACGATCGAGACCGATATGTAGTATTAGTAAATATTTTTTATGTATACACTGCTGACAGCCCTAAATTAATTTACGTACACACACAAACGGATACGGATAGGCGAGTACGTATGAAATTGTGTAGGCAATTAAAAGTGTTCGCTAGTATGAAGTGTCGGGGGTGTGCCTATAAGTTAGAATTACTAACACGTCTGTATCTCAGTCTGTTACAGCTACTTTTCTCTGAAGTATATATCCCATATCTTCGAAACAGCTGAAGTTACATTTATAGAATAGAACGTTACTGGAAGTTTTTCATTTTACAATTCAATAATATGTATACCATTTTATAATATAAAGTATATTTATTATAGAAAAGGAATTTGTTTTCTGTTTGAATATTTAGTTTCATAAAATAAATTTGACTGCATCGTCTGTTGGTCTGCACAGATTTACTTACACACGTACATGTGTAAACATCTTCTTGAATCCAACATTGTGTGATGGAATCTTTATGATAATATAGAAGCAGGAAAATAGTTGTATGGACATGTCTTGAATGCAAAGCGCCAGACAATGACTACTTTTTTATTACGCTTCGTGAAGTGCAGACAGTCAAATTATATATACGGACACGTCCAAGAATCGTCTCCAAGTTCTGTTATACCCGTCATATTCTCTTACTTCCTTTACCTGTTTTGTCTTCTTTTATCTATTTCTCATCTTTAGCTTCTGTAATATGTATGTGTACGAATGAATGTGTTTCAAGATTTTTTGCATTTAAGAATTTTTTCCAGATTTCTCAAGAAAATGTAAGACGGAAGTAGTGTATACACTATTTTTCAATGTGAAACTGAATTATAATTATATTTAAACATTTGATTATCATAAATGGAACTTCCATGAAAAAAAAAGAAATGGGCCGTCACGGGACGCCTGGCAGATGTGAAACATCGTGTTCGTACAAGTAATATGCATAAAAGACAAGATTGTTACAGGAACTAAATATAGCATAATGAAAAAATAAAGTATTACGAATTTCTTACAGAAAATGGTGACTTTATTTAATAAACATTTATTTACAATTAATACAAAAATGATAAAGCACAGGTTATGTGTACCGTAGTAAACAACAGCGTCGAACTGAGTGAGGAGGGGGTCGCGTAGTCGGTCGCACATGGCGACACGTCGCCACACCGTACACTCTACTATATATAGACTATATATATATATACCTTAGTATAGCGTGGCGACCCGTCGCCACGGCAAGCGTCGCCACGCCGCCGCCAACGATCCGGTTTATACCTGCGCCTATAGATGTTTCATATCAAAAATTTAAAAAAAAATACGGAATTACCAGTATAATCGATATTTACTTCTAAAAGTTAACATCGTGTCTCTGTTTATTCAAATTCTAATAAGGGGTTTATTTTTCAATCGCCGCGTCTCGTTAGATTGCTTGATAGTACCACTTGGCACCTGGTGCACTGCGCTATTTGGTATTTAACACTTTAGTTGCTAATGAAATAGCGTATCTAAAGAACAGGGTGATATACAAGAAAATTTTCTTAATTATAATCGTTTTATTTTATACTCAGTAATCCATAGAAGGTTTGTTACACTGGTTCAACAACATCTTATATATGTATTCAATATAATGTGTTTATTTAGATATCCGTTATACACATATATGTTTATGCACATAAATTCAATTCGAGTTTCTCAGGTTTTAATACTCACACCAACATTTATTTTTTTTTACACGATACGTATGTTTCTATTATTTTTTTCCATTTGTGTCCTTATCCTGGTAAATCTCGGAAATGACTGAAACTATAGCAACATAATAGCTACAATATGCACATTTCTTGCTCAGTATCTCAAAGAATGTCGGAAAAAAATCCCTGAAAAAGCTTTATTTATTTTCAAGGCAATTTAAGATCAAAACTCTAACAATAAAACGAGCGAGTTTCTGCACGTTGAGACCGTGCATTTTGCCCCACCTGTACTCTTCCTAAGCCTCCGCTATTTGCAAAGGGGCGGAGCTTACATCAAGAAGGTCGCGCGGAAAGTCGAAGCGAACGCCATTTGATAAACGTGCTCTTTGTTAATAATTTTTAATAATATTATCAAGAGCAATTTTGACTTCTTTTGTTTATAACAAGTATATTCGGATACTACTGGGTCGTTTTTATTCTCAGATATTAACGATTCCGTAATATAAAATATTTGTAACTCAAACCAGAGAAAAAGCGATAAAATTTGACTGAATTCTTGTTTTACGCTAAATAAACTGCAATAGATTAAAAACGTAATAAACTGCAATGGATTAAAAACGTAATAAACTGCAATGGATTAAAAACGTAATAAACTGCAATGGATTAAAAACGTAATAAACTGCAATGGATTGAAAACGTAATAAACTGCAATGGATTAAAAACGTAATAAACTGCAATGCATTAAAAACGTAATAAACGTAATAAAATTAAATTAGAACTTGACGCCTCTATTTCGTCGTTTCAAAATTAGTATTTTCAAAATGAATTAACATTTCGACTCCAGTACAGGATATACATAAATCATTGTCCAAGCCACGCGTCATTTGAGTAATTAATTCAAAAGGTGTAACGATGGTTTTGAATATACAAACGAAGCGGTGGCGTCAGAACCAGGGGGAAGGGTCACAGCTGTAGAATACCATGTCATACAAATAATGGACTTGCAGGAGAGTCAATTCTTCGTGGGGTTGACCCTGTTGGAAAGACTCTGTATTTAAATAATAAATATGCATAATACATTCAATTGTCTTTATTGTAAGTTATAAGTAATACGAACGTAAGTTTGTAGTGTTGAGAGGCAATAATGTCAAATCATAACACATCATTTCGATGTCGTTCGACTGTCTGTCTGAGGCGATTTTGTCGAATTTGTAGAACGAAAAAAACGGGGTGTTAATTTCAGGGGGCAAGTTCGGAAATTAAAAAAAATTCCTTCAAGTTTATCGTGAAGGGTATCAAATTAAAAATTATTAAAACACAAATTCAAACCTAATTATGATGATTTAGCCATATATTTCATTCCGGATTGCTCTGCATGTTTTCATTTCTGCTTATACGTTTGTAACTCTAACCACGCGAGCGAAACCGCGGGTAAAATTAGGTGTGAATTGAATATTTTTGAAATAATAATCGAGTATTTAATTTGCCCCCTCTGAAATGTCGAGTATTGAATTTTCCCACTTAATCGCGTCACAATTACAATGCCCATTTAAGTTTCTACGGTATCTGAGAAGAACGGCTGTGACAAACATGCGGGCAGGCGGACACATGAGCGATGTTATAAATGTTCCGACTTTTTCCTCTCGCATACAGAACCGTAAAAATTATTTTAAAAAAAAACTATTTTGAGCCTCCGACGTTGTGTCCGCAATGTGCGATCATTCTATTTTCTTAATTTTATACAATTTTCTTTTAAACCATAATTGTTCTCCGATGACCTCATTTTCACCGTCCATTATTCTTGTCTTTTCTTTTGTATCGTCCGTGATTCACAAGCATTCTTAATTGGTTAAATCACAGCCTGGCCGTACGTGCTATGTACACATTTGCATCATACACCTATTTGCACATATAGTATGTGTACCTACACATGGAAATATAGATGAACAGGCACAAGTGACAGGCCGGCGCAACCCGCGAGTTTTTTCCTTGTCAAAACATTTGAAAATTAAAAATCTAAAAAGGACAAAAAACTTTAATTTAAAAATCAGAAAACTCTTTATTTTCCTCGAAGTATACATCGATCTTAGAGAGTTTTATTTCCGTGAGGTATATGTCAGTCCTAAAGAGTCACAACAAATCGTGACGAATGAAACGTGGCGATGGTGGGGATACGGTTCAATAAACTTGTTTGGTGATCCACAAATTTTAAGCGTACGTTCTTAACGTTCGATGCACGTAGTGGCTGAGTTCACTAGATTGAATATAATTCTATTTTACCAAGCCGTCTCAATGAATTATTTTCACTTACCAATTATATTTACTAACTAGCGGTACTTTGCGACTTCGTCCACATGGAATTTCGAAAAGCTGGCTTGTAACAATATTGTCTATTTATATTTAATAATTTTTTTTTAACTTTTGGCAACATGGCGACCTCTTGAAGGCGTGTGTAGGGAAAGTTGATAAATGCTCGAAAAATATACGAAGATATGTGCCAGAAAAAAGTCAAATGAAAATTAAACTACTACACTTAACGAAAGCGGCTGCGATTTCGAAAATATATTTTTTTCAAATTGAAAAATTTGTATGTAATATTTATTTTTTCTCGTATGGCGTAAGTACGCCATCGAAAATAGATACACAGATAAAGTACGTACGCCATCGAAACTAGATACGCAGATAAAGTACGTACGCCATCGAAACTAGATACGCAGATAAAGTACGTACGCCATCGAAACTAGATACGCAGATAAAGAACGTACGCCATCGAAACTAGATACGCAGACAAAGTATGTACGCCATCGAAACTAGATAGGCAGATAAAGAACGTACGCCATCGAAACTAGATACGCAGATAAAGAACGTACGCCATCGAAACTAGATAGGCAGATAAAGAACGTACGCCATCGAAATTAGATACGTATATAAAGTAGTGCAACAAAATTAACCGGCATTCAAGTTTCGTTTAGACGGTCTCGCTGTATTATTTATATAATAAAATTAATTTAAATTTATTAAAAAACTCATTAAGTTACTAATAGAAGTGAAGTATTACGTCGCAGAAAAATTACATCCTTTTGCGAATTTTTCTTTATAAATTTAAGTGGCACTTCAAAAATCGCGTGATAACTTTAATACATATTTTTCCCTCGTACAGTGCTTCTATGAAAATGGCCTTTTCCACTTGCGCTGTCCATTTGCTATTCGGAGCACAAACGACATCATTTCACTCTAAAAACGTTTCATGCAAATGGCATGATTTATTTATTCATTACTTTTTAGGATTCCGTACCTCAAAAGGAGCCCTTATAGGATTCCTTCGTTATCAATCTATCGGTCTGTCAAGATCCTTTTTCTCAGGAACGCGTGGAGGTATCAAGTTGAAATTAATATCAAATACTTATGTCTACCTCTTGGAGCTGTAAAAAAATGAGCTTCTGAATGAAGGCACTTAAGAAGAACCCTAAAAAACGGCGGCTATTTCGATACTCGTAAATAAATCAAAACTTATAGGGCACTTCCCATTGTCATCATGAAATTTGGTAAGAGCAAGTTCACATAGCACAAGAAAAGCAAAAAAATCCTAAAATTGTTAGTTTGTAATTATATTAAATATTGTTTTAGACGTGCGCCTGTGAAAGATATAGAAGATAGAGAAGTAGACAATATATTTTCGTCCTAAAAAAATGACATTTTTTAAATAGTTTTATAGAAATATTATGTACCATTAAATGCTTATAAATACCTAAATGTGTACGAAACCTTCGGAGTACGAATTCCACTTGTGCTTGATGGGTTTTTTATTTACTGTTATAAATTGAAACGAAAAAGAAAAGAAAGGAAGGGGCCTTGAATTCACCTAATTTAGAGAAAAATATAGCATAATATCGTTATATCCGGGTGACGATACTCATTCGGACCAATCTACCTGCCCTTCCCTGAAGTTCTATAATTTTTCTAATTCTTCAAGTGCCATCTTACAGTCTTGCAGGCCAAAATATTGTCTTAAATTTTGATAACTATTTTTCCGTAACGTTTGTTTTTCTCGGTATTAATGAATACTTTTTTATTCCTTATATATCATTATAGGTGGTAGGTACCGTCGCTCGTAGTCTGAAGTCAAGTTGCTTTGATAGGTTTTTCTTTTTTTTGTCAATAGCAATACTCGATTAACCTAGGTCACGACTATTGAGGACAACGTCGCGGATGACGTAGTTTTTGCTCCACTTTTGAAAACATTGTATTTTTTGTGGATGCGTTACGGTTGAGATCAGAAAATGGTCAGCATGCGGAAACACGGATGGCGCTGTCTACAGAAGAGTAGCGGTTTTTGTACTTAACCTTTTGAAGACTCTGCTGCTATAGTGTCCGCCAATAAACGTAGACGCTTTACGGAATATGTTGTTTTTTTATGTAAAAAAGTCCGATTTATTAGGAAAAATGCCGGCCCTCACAAGGCTAACTTTTAATTTTAACCTTTTTCTTGGTTATTACTACAACCTATTACATGTCAAGGCTGTCTCGACAAGCTTTCTCCAGTGAACCCGGTCAACAGCAACCGCTCGCCAGCGTTGAATTTTTAAAAGTTTAAAACCATTCTTGACACAATTCATCCATCTTGTGCGAGGTGTTCCTCTTTTTCTGGTGCTCTCCACATTGGCAAAGGTCACTTTCTTGACGGGGTTGTTATCTTCAAATCTAAAAATGTGCCCAAGCTAACTTTTCACCTAGCATGTATTTTTTCTCTATAGATAAATATGGCACAATAAAGAGGTCGAACATGTAGGTTCTTTACACAGAGAAATATCTCACAAAATGATGTCGATTTATTAAGAAAAATGCCGATTCTCAAAAGGCCTTTACCTTTTAAGAATCATGTGGGTTCTTTACATAGACAAAGGACATTGGGCATTTTACAATGGAACCATGACCCACGACGAAAAAAATTAAACATGCCCGAATGAATAGGTGTATCAATGGTATGAGCATTTCTGTGGGTTGTGTGAATATTGAGAAAAAGAAGATTAAAAATGAATAAAGAAACGAATGCGATAGGTTTTTTTATCATTTCTGTTTGTGTTACAGGCGTGTGTGGAAATAAAAAAAGATAGAAGGGAACAACAAATGAGTATTATAACTTACTCCTAATTACTTTTATTCGGCTTAATTTAAATGTATGGGTATTTCATCTAAATGGGCTGCAGATTTCTGATGGGGGACCTGCACGTCAATTGCTTCCTGATATCTAATCCAAGATAAAAAATAAACTACTCTGACGATGTGCGCCCAACTTCCAATTGTGCGGAGACCGTGAATATAGGAACAGTAATAAATTTCTAGACTTTCTCCTCCATGTAGTACCGGATTTATCACAATATATGTATAATACTGTTTTGTTCATGTACGACAGGACTGGATTCAGTCTCTAATTGATATTCTATATGGTGATATAATTATATCAAATAAACACCATTTGGTCGCATGTATGCTATATGACTTCATCAGTTCTAAATGGTATATTTCCGAAGTAAATAAAATTAAATTATGGTATGTGGGCTGCGGGAAGTCTCCAAACTCGGGATTTTTGCCTCTAGCGGCATAAATGCAACTCTCTGTCTGTTTAGATTATCGATGATGTATTGCACCAATTCATTTTCTATATTTATGTTCTCACTTATTATACTAATAAAATGTGCAGCACAAGCATTATCTTCATATGGTCGGTTATTAATGTGCATTGATGAGTACCGCAGTTATTTTGGAGTCAGTCATCCTACTGCTAATCGCTACATTGAAATATACACAGGGAAATATTTTAAAGTCTTTTTAAAGCAACCATTAATAGTTTTTACCACTTAACGGCATAATGTAACTAATATCGATTTATTAGCATCTGCAATGCTCAACTGCTCACCACTTGTAGACGAACTTGATGACGGTATATACAGATTATATCCATGCTCTTCGATATCAGGGATGGAGTGTCTAAAGCTGTGGTCTCATGTGAAAACGTCGTTGGCGTTAAGAAACCAATGCTAAGCAGAGTCTTCATCCTGCATCATGTGGCTTATTATTATAGCATCGGAAGTAATGGCTGACTATAACCTTATCACGTCTATTATATAGCCACATGTACCAATAATCAAAAATGGTTTTAGGAAGTTTCGGAACTTGTGCAGGCTATATGTTTTTTTTTTTGGAAAAGGAAATTGGTACTTCTTTGCAATTATATAAATGTTCAATCGCATACAATAATAGACGCAGGCTTGTTTTGGTTACCGTCGAACATATGTCTCGGGACAGATAAATTTCGAGCCACCACATTTGCTCTCGTCATATGATCCAGGCCCAAGTGATGGGCAACAAACTCTTCCGACAAACAGTTTCGAACTGTTTGTAACTTTCATTCTACTGTTCTTATTGACATATGAAACATAGGAGGCAAGTGTTCGTCTGATTCATCAGATTTTTGTAAGATAAACTCCTTAAACAATAACAGGACGGTTGGATCTGCCACGGAGAGATGGTGTTTGATGCAAAATAGCGTTGAACTTATTTTTATTCATAGCTGTATAAAAATGCAGTCCGTTCTCATCAATCTCATCAATATTGTCAAATTTAAATTTTTTTTGATGGCTGTATAAAAATGCAGTCCGTTGTCATCAATCTCATCAATATTGTCAAAGTTCAATTTCATTCATAGCTGTATAAAAATGTAGTTCGTTGTCATCGATCTCATCAATATTGTCAAAGTTCAATTTCATTCATAGCTGTATAAAAATGTAGTTCGTTGTCATCAGTCTCATCAATATTGTCAAAGTTCAAATTCATTCATAGCTGTATAAAAATGTAGTTCGTTGTTATCAATTTCATCAACATTGTCAAAGTTCAATTTCATTCATAGCTGTATAAAAATGTAGTTCATTGTCATCAATCTCATCAATATTGTCAAAGTTCAATTTCATTCATAGCTGTATAAAAATGTAGTTCGTTGTCATCAGTCTCATCAATATTGTCAAAGTTCAAATTCATTCATAGCTGTATAAAAATGTAGTTCGTTGTTATCAATTTCATCAACATTGTCAAAGTTCAATTTCATTCATAGCTGTATAAAAATGTAGTTCATTGTCATCAATCTCATCAATATTGTCAAAGTTCAATTGAGTTCCTCGTTCCAATCTCTTTCGTACAAACTGATTATGACAAGAAAATGATCGCTAACAAAGTTCGTGAACTGATAACTGAATATTAATAAGTTCTTCCGAATAATTTTTCATGAAATGGATTTGGCAAACTAGACCTAGTTTGGGTATGGAGCGTTAATTATTACGAAATAAATGTAAACTGTAATATTGTGGTATAACATATGAAGTCACATTCCTACAGTTTTGAAATATACAGCGTTGCGCTGTATTGGATGCACGCGAATATCCAGGAATAGAAAAGGGCTAAAGCTATTATTATTAATTGCTATTTCTTGGACTACCTCTCCTTATACTTGTTGGAGTAACGGATCTTGTGTTTGTTGGGGTAGCGGATCTTGTTCTTGTTGGGGTAGCGGATCTTGTTAGGGTACTTGCTGGGGAAAAGAGTCTTGTTATCGCTGATTTTGGAATGCGCTATTAAATCTCTGTCGGCATTGGTGGCATGTTGTGTACAATCTAAAGAATCTGTAACATTTTTTTCACTGTTATGATTCATGTATCATCAAGATATCATATTATAACTGCCATACCGACAACACGAACATAAAACAAAAAACTATTAATTACGATGACGTACAAAAAGCGTTGAGATATATTTTAATTTAGTGTACACACAAAAATGCTAAGAACTGACCTCTTGTGGCATTATTTATTGTGACAATAATATTGTGTGTTCATGATATCTTTTGAAAAATAATTGTCATAACTTACGTCTTCTACGACGTATCACTGATCGTTTACACGAAACATAATTATTTTGTCTTTCCATTTCAATGAAATTCCAATCCAAAAGCAAATAGAATCCAGTAAACAAGCCGTAGTCAATATACAGACAATAATGAGAATTCATAAAAGGCACATATCGGAACGAGGGATGACGTAGGACAGCGAGGAATGTGAGGTGAGAAGGAGCCATCGTTGCGCGAGTGTAGTTTTAGGTAATAACGTGCGAGAACGAGACGGCCTATACGTTCCACTTATGTCGTAGGCTATGCGAGCACCACAATGTCGTATTTAACTTACTGAATGGTATTTTTGTGAAATTAAAAAAAATTGTCAACATTATAATTATGACACACATTTTATTAAGTATTTCAGTTTTACCATTAATTGAATTAAATTAATTTCAGATAATGAAAACTGGAATAAAACCCTGTAATTTAGAAGTATTTTGGTTTTTGGCGGACAAAAACCAACGTTACAAAAATCTGGTCAAAAATGCCCAATGTCCTTTCTCGAAAAAAGGGGTCGATATTTTAGAAAAAAATTATGCTCCTCAAGAGGTTAACCTTTTACGGAAAATATAAGTTTCGTAAGGCGAATTTGCGACAAAAATTTTTAGGATTTCTTAGAAAAAAATGACGGTCCTCGAAAGGTTAACCGTTACTCGTAAATAAGTTCGATTTGTTAGGTAAAACTGCCGGTCTTCAAAATGTTAATCCTTTACAGAATTCGTAGGTTCTTCATGTAGACAATTTGTCTATCGAAGAAGCCCCGCAAAAAAGAGGTTGATTTGTTAGGGAAAAACGCCGCTCTTCAAAAGATTAACATTTTACCGAACTTGTAGGTTCTTTATATAGACAAATATTCCGGAAAATTGGTCGATTTATTAGGAAAATAATCGTGTTCGAAAGGTTAATAAAGGATCATCTGGCTTTTTCAGTCATCTATGATAAAATAGTTTTGCTGCGCTAAATACACAAATAAGTATACAAAGAAATAGTAATTTGATTTAATTTAAAAGATGTTTCAGACATCACAGCCAGCTACTTTCTTCCTGACTAATATTACAGATGTAAAAATATTTTTGGTTGTTTGTGTGTTCCTTAATAACTGTTCAACCAAGCAACGAAGCACTGCCAAGTTTGGCACGGACATAGTTGGTGTGATTAAGTAACGCGGTTTAGTCGCACGAAAATAAAATTTGGATACTTGTTACTCAATTACGCCCACGCGTATATGAGTTTTCATGACACATGGTTTAGTTCACGTTTCGAAATAATTCATATAAGATTAAATTCTATGTTTTTTATTCAATAATAACAATTTTGTGTACAACGTGTCAATTGCTGATGTTTTACTTTTGTATGTTTGTCTTTTTGTTTGAATCCGCATTATATAGAAAGGGCAAAAAACAATTTGGTAGGACATTTACAGTTGTATAGACTACATTTTTAGCTAACAGGTATGAACTATCAGACTGCTATATCAAGAACAGATGTTTTCATAACACCACACACACTTTTAAGAATAGCATCTGTGTAATAATGGCACAATCCTCGTATAGGAAAATGAGTTTTTAAAATTCTCAGTAAATTTTTGAAAAAGTCCTTTGTCAAAATAATTTTTCTGGGTTCTGTTTCACAAAAAGACAATAATTGTTTTCTCAGCTACTTTACTTGATAACAATATCTAGTGTTGACTTCTGGTTTGATTACAGTTTTTTTTCTGGAATAAACGCTTCATTACACAATTGTTAATGTACAAGGCGTCTTTAATAGTTAAACAGATCTGCGAGCTTAGTGAAACTGCTGAAACTGCTGAAGATTCAGCACGATAGTTATCATCGTGGCTATTAATGTTGTCATCAGCTTCTGAATCATAAATTTTACTCTTTTCTATTCATTTTGGCCATTTTCTCTGTTACAAATACATAGAGTGAAAATGAAGTTCTCGCCCCAAAAAGGATTTGATCGGACAAAGTTACCTAATGCTTCACGACTCTCTCACCATTGTTATAACTAATTGGTGTAACCAGTGGGAGCTCTCTCGCCATTGATGTAACGACCGTCTCATAATTATGATAAGCTTAAATTTCTACTGAAAAGTGGCATCTTGACGTTGGCATCTGTCTAATTTGACAATTTTTGAAAAATCTTCAAAATTATTCGAATTCGATATTCATATTTTCCGCGAAAAAGTATTTTACGCTGAAAAAAATATTTTTTGGCAGTCATGCGTAACTTCACCTCACACACGTGATGTATAAATTCCATGACGACACAACACTGCAAAGAAATATTTAAATTGAAAAAGGAAGTTTTTATCTCTTTCACACACTCAACATATTTTTTTCTATTCAGTGTCATTCTATAGTGAAGGTAAATATTTTTTATGGAATTCAATCGATGCGATCGGGTATCTTAAGATTGACCGTCAATTATTTTATTATGTTTGTATGGTGCATTTCGACGTCATGCGTTGTGATTGGCAGACAACTTTTTGGTTACGATATTCAGCCGTAAATTTTGAAACACATTATTATTTTTGGTTCGCCATTAAACAAATATATATATATATATATATATATATATATATATATATATACATACATACATATATACATATAGTTTTACGCCATTTATTGTAATTAAACTTCGTGAATCATTAGGTACCCTTGACCTGAAAACTTTAACATAGGTATATTAATCACATTGTTTTTATACATCTTGCAAATATCATATTCTAACAATCATCATCGTTTTGTTCATCGTTTGCTAAAGATGGCGAGTGGTAAGTTAAAATAATGCCAACTGATTACAATGAAGAATTCTTAAATTGTTTGTTATTTATTTAAAAATTATTAATTGTAATCGCAATCAATTACCTAGCTTGAAATAAATTAATTTCACATTCACGCTATTCTAGTGTTATTATGTACTAGCTGTGTCCCGCGGTATCACTCGCTTGAAGTTCGGAATAGGAAAAGCTAATATATTTCTCGTGTTACTCCTGGGTGTAAACTATTACCATACCAAATTTCACCAAAATCCGTCCAGTAGGTTTCGAGTGATTGACGAAAAAATGAACGTTTCTAGCTTCTATTATAACTCTTTATGCTAAATCAATCACTCTTTAAAATATTTTCCATGTTCAGAATTCAGAATTCACTCACAATTTTATTAATAGTACAGATAACTTTAAAATCACAACACCAACATAACCTCAAATTTGCAATATCCATAAAGACGCCAACATTTGCAACGTCATCTGAGATTTAATTTCCTTTCACCTCTACGTTAGGTATAATTCAGTTTCTCTGTAATCGGTAATTTAGATGGAGTTTTTTTCAGTCGAGATCATCCTGAACAAAATTGGTTGCGATTTAGGTTCGTGTTTTGACTAATTCGTATTTCTTGGCTATTATCAAAGGATATTTTCTAATTGTTTGAAAAGTGATGGTACAAATAAGTCTTCCTGCGTAATATTATTTCTTTTATGAAAAAAAACACTTTTTTTGAGTTGTTTTTTTCGATAATGTTATAAGGCTTTAGAAGGGAAAAAAGATTTTTTGGATTTATCTTTATTTAAATAACAACAGTGCCTACGCAAACAGAGACACCGTTTGCGTAGGCACTGTTGTTATTTAAATAACTAAAATGTTTATAATATAAAAACCAGCACAAATGGTATAGTAACCAAATCCATAAAGCTTTAACTGAGGTTGACATTAAAAGAAATAAAATCGATCACAAATTTACGGGAGTTAGAACTAACAAGATTATTGTGTTTTTTTAGTATTTTTTATTTGATTGTTTGGAAAAAACATTTAGATATTTACAATTGAACTTTTATTAAAAAAAATAGGTTATATGTACTTTTCTTTCAAATTTTTAAAATTTTTGTTTTAGAATACGTATTACGTAAATAATTTTTCTCTATATTTTGATTCGGCATATGCCAAAAAAACACCGGAATCTTCCCATAAGTCCCTTATTAGTGGCGCCGTATTGTAAACTTAAAAATAATTAAAAAAACCTACTGTAGTTTTCTTGTATTTTTTCCTGAAGTAATGTAAGAGGCTGTATACATGTTAGAAGGTCTTGAATACTTTTCATTTTTTTATGTGGATTTATATATTTTCAATGTATCGTTTAAATAAAATAAGAATTTTTAAAAGCTTTTCATTTCATTTTAAATTCGATATCTAAAAAGTATTAAAACAGACTGTAAGTAAAATGGAAAGTGAGTGGACTATTGTTAAAGAAATATTATTTTACGTTATCCCTACTTCATCAGTTTGATTAAAAATAAATTGTTTCTGTTGCCGTTAGACAACGTTACTCAAAACTCTAAATATATTTTGTACCCTACGTCAAGCTATGAAAGATTTACGTTAAAAAAAGATTAAATTGATTATTAAATTTATCGACCCATTGTTGAGTTACACAGATGGACACACAACGCCATTCAAGCAAATAGAAGACAAACAGCGGAAACTCACTATGATTACAAGTATCGAGTTCCCGCAACCATAAATACGGGTTTTAATTCGTATCTTTATATAAATTGAAAAATCAAATAATATTTAGTTTATGTTTATAATTAAAGGCGAAACGCAATATTAAGTTTGTCTTATTTATTGCTTTATTTATTTACCAGTTACTCCTCAAGACTTGGCCCGGGCAAAAGGAGACACCTTGACCGCATTTTGTTTTAAAGCTTTTATAAATATAACAGTTTCGTAAGTGCGTCCTGGTTACTGAATGCAATCGTGGTATCTACTACTAATGATTCTATGTTTTTTCGTGAGGGTGCGGTGGGAATATTATATTTGAATCCTTTATTTAAAAATTCTAGTTCTTTATTATTAAATGTCGATTTTGAAAGGTTTGCTGTTCTAGGATAAAACGTTTGTTTGGATGTGACTTTTGGTTTCTGGGTTTTGGCTTTTAGTTTTTTAATTGTGTTTAATTGTTTTTGCGTTATGTTTTTTTTATTTTGGCACTGACATCATTTCTAATTTTATAGTCTAAAGTATCAAATTCTATAGGGTGAAGGAGAATGTTAAAAAAGAGTGTATTACCTTTAGACAGAGGTTAGGTTGTCTCGCTTGATGATTGCTTCCCGAATTTCTTCCTTCAGCTAGGTGGTGACGGCTTTTGCTGGTGCTTTTAAGGGTTGCTCGAGTTGTTCCACTAGTCTCGATGTTCACATGACTCGGTGTAAGATTACACTTTATGCACGTTTTGTTGAACCAAATGCTTTGTATCGTCTTGCGAAATTTAATTCGGAGTCGACGGTACAATATCGCCAATGTAGCCAAATCTGCTGTTTTCAAATATTGAATATATTTGGCGTTAATTTTGTAGAAATTAATTCATTTAATTGTAAATATAACAATTATTTACTGTTAATTTAGAACGACATTCTCGGCGGTTTCATTATTTTTTTTCTTTGCTTGAGTCCAGTACAGAATTGTGCGGTCGAATCAGATAATATAAAGACGCTGATAATATAAAAAGGAGCTGTTCCGTAGATTGTCATCTTGTCTTCGATATCTTAACACAGTATTTTAATGTGTAGTCCATTTAGTTACAAAAGAGAATGTTTTTGAACACACCAATTTGACAGTGGAAATATCGATACATAAATGTCAAAGGGCGTAAACGCCAAAAACGACTTTTCATTACGTATAAACGTTTCAAATAATTAAAAGTTTTTTGTTCCATCTTTTATAGTCTTGTTAGTATGTAAATTTAATTTAAAAAAACGTGCTCATAACCCATGCGTAATGTGGTAAAATAATATTTTATTTAAATCTAATATTAAAAAAATATAGTTTCTATACGACCCAAAGAAAAATTTACAAATATTTCTTTTACGCACCAAAAAATAGCTGCCGGGCAAGAGGCTTATGGCGTAACAGCCAACTTATGTGATATCATTAAGAAATATGCGATGTAAGAGTCCATCCATAGTTATTTTATTGAAGCGAAGCTTCTTAATGGAAGTTTAGGATACGGAACTAACTGAGAGAATTTGAAACGCCGCGAACGCGGCGATGAAACGCTCCTCATTGGCTAGAGTGCCCCTATTGTTGCCCATATGAGTGAGCAAAATGGAGTGAAAGGGAGACAAAATGCATCAGGCGGTGCGTAGTGCTGTCTCTCCCCCACCTTCGTTCTCTTTAAATATATATGTGTGTGCGAGCGCGCGTGCGTGCGTGCGTGCATGCGTGCATACGGACGAGGGTTGGATGAGCGTTGGCGCTTATAGGAGACACCGTGTTCTTCCTATTTTTGATTATCATAATCACGTTGTGTCACAACAACACGTATATTATTAAGAAATACTAATCATTACGTATCTAATGGATTATTGCTCACTCACCTTTAATATAGCGAACACGTATAAATTATGTTACAAAAATTTGAGGAGTTGAATATTACGTTCACGCCTACGGGAGAGCCTAGTTTTTCCGGTTATATATATATATATATATATATATATATATATATATATATATATATATATATATATATATCACTGCTGGCCAAACGCATTACCTCTCATACTCATAGCTACAGATATACTGTTAACATTAGCATGTCGGTGACGCAAACCCATAAGGTTTTTTCCTACCAAAAATCGCTCAACTCATTTAAAAAACTTTTCACTTCAAAAATATAATATCACAAGGCGATTTTCACCAAAGTGGTGGATACGCCCTTTGAGGCTCAATGTATGCACAAATATGTATTCAATCAGTGAACGACTATTCACAAACCTCAGTCTATTTCACCCATATGAGCCATGTACTAGAATCGCTATATTACCTTAACAAATTATTAAATACTAGCTGACCCGTGCGAAGTCTTCGCACTATATCGCCATCTAGCGTGTTCCAAGTATACAATTTGGCTAAGATATTTGATGTGTCGCCCACAGATGGCGCTCATGCCAATTGTTATAAAAATTAATTTTTTTATTAACAAAAAGATTTTTTTCGAATTTTTTTATATTTTTCGCCCAAAGTAGAAAACATAAGCTTTAAGTGGGTATTTTTTTATTTTTTTTGGTGCAGTAGTTAAAGAGATCGAGCCGCTCGACCAAAAAACACCTTTTAGGAATAATATATTTAGATATTTGGCGTTAATTTTGTAGAAATTCATTATTCACAGTTAAATGAAACTACGTGACGTAGTATTATTTCTACTCTCTCTAAGTTCTTTACCACGACCTAGGTTTCGTTGTATTACAACATCTTATATATTTGTTAATAGCCCACCTGAAGATGTTGTAATACAACAAAACCTAGGTCGTGATAAAGAACTTAAAGAAAGTAGATATAATACTATATCACGTAGTTTCGTTTAATTATCAGTAACAAATTATTGTACTAAATAACGTTAAAACATCAGTATTGTGTCGATATTTTGTTAATATGAATTGTAAAATATAAATGAGAATATAGAATAATCCTAGCTATGCAAAGCTCAGAGGTATAAAAATATCCGATATTCCAGCATGTACGAAGTCTATAACCATATCTACTGTTTTTTACACCTCATTGTCATTTAGTTTATGTTGGTCTGCAATAAATCAGTTTTAGTTTAACTTGGACGATATTTGATTGTCTTTCTAGCGTGATGCTTAAACAAGGCAGAAAGAGTAAATGAGACAGAACATTGGTGTTATTTAACAACTATACATAAATAAATGGCAGAAAGAGTAAATGAGACAGAACATTAGTGTTATTTAAAGACTATACATAAATAAATGGCAGAAAGAGTAAATGATACAGAACATTAGTGTTATATAACAACTATACATAAATAAATGTCAGAAAGAGTAAATGAGACAGAACATTAGCGTTATTTAACAACTATATATAAATAAATGACAGAAAGAGTAAATGAGACAGAACATTAGTGTTATTTAACAACTATACATAAATAAATGGCAGAAAGAGTAAATGAGGCAGAACATTAGTGTTATATAACAACTATACATAAATAAATGGCAGAAAGAGTAAATGAGACAGAACATTAGTGTTATTTAACAACTATACATAAATAAATGGCAGAAAGAGTAAATGAGACAGAACATTAGCGTTATTTAACAACTATATATAAATAAATGGCAGAAAGAGTAAATGAGGCAGAACATTAGTGTTATTTAACAACTATACATAAATAAATGGCAGAAAGAGTAAATGAGACAGAACATTAGTGTTATTTAACAACTATACATAAATAAATGGCAGAAAGAGTAAATGAGACAGAACATTAGCGTTATTTAACAACTATATATAAATAAATGGCAGAAAGAGTAAATGAGGCAGAACATTAGTGTTATTTAACAACTATACATAAATAAATGGCAGAAAGAGTAAATGAGACAGAACATTAGTGTTATTTAACAACTATACATAAATAAATGGCAGAAAGAGTAAATGAGACAGAACATTAGCGTTATTTAACAACTATACATAAATAAATGGTAGAAAGAGTAAATGAGACAGAACATTAGTGTTATTTAACAACTATACATAAATAAATGGCAGAAAGAGTAAATGAGACAGAACATTAGTGTTATTTAACAACTATACATAAATAAATGGCAGAAAGAGTAAATGAGACAGAACATTAGCGTTATTTAACAACTATATATAAATAAATGGCAGAAAGAGTAAATGAGACAGAACATTAGTGTTATTTAACAACTGTACATAAATAAGGCATTAGGGTAAGAATAATGAAAAAAACATTGTGACGTTGTATTTTCAAATAAGTGTTAGTATTATTTCGCAATGTAGACTACATCTTTTGTACATAGTACAGGGCAGTGTTTTTTTACTGTAGTAATTTTTTGTTCTTATTTGTAGTACTTTAAGAATACTACTAATAAGTTTGCTAATATTTTTGAAATTACCAAAGTAAAAGTTTAAAAAATGGTTTACGTTTTATTTCAAAATAATGTATAAAAGTTTATATTTCACATGACAATGCAATTTACCAAAAAGTTCCAAAAGATATGTGGTTAATTATTATGGGTTGTTCGCTATGAATATTTTTATTAGCGGCGAGTATACTACTAAAAGAATCATTCTATTACAAAAATATCTCTATTATGAAAAATAGTAACGAAATCATTCAATTATGCAAATATCTCTATAAGGATCAGTACTTAGTAACATACAAACGCAAAGAAATAAATGCAAGTTAATGTTTGATATAATAAATACTATCAATATAAGTGAATTATACAAAACGACACAGTATAAGTATGTGCAGTGATAACGAATGCAATTCTTATTCTAGTCTTTTGCACTAGCGCTTAGTACGTATGGCCATGGATACAATATTAAGCTGTTAAATCGATGTAATTTGACTTAATGTATACCACTTGACTTGGACTTTGAAGGAGTAGTCGGAATTAGTAATTACTCTTACTAATCATCCTATTACGGAGAAAATTCAACTACTAATTTCTATAGTCGATTATTGCAATATCTTATTAGTATATTATTCGATTATGGAAGTCATTTGTAACAATCCAGTACTGGTTTTTATATTGTACGGTTGGACCGTATAGCACTTTTTAAGCGCTAATAACACGTCTGTTTGATTATATAAGCTACTTATTATCGAAGCTTCTTAAATTTTACTTAAAGAAATTGTCGCACTTGTAACGAGCAATATTTGCCGTGTAATATGTCGCTTAGGAAAAATCTATTGAACGTTTGTCGATAAAATTTTAACCATTATGTCAGGTATGTGTTCCTAAATATTTTAAATCATCTTTCCTTAAAATTTATTCATCAGTTTTTGTATGAACTAATTAAACCGCTTGCTAAAAGGTTGCCATCGTTATCTCGATACCGTCCGCTACTGGGTTATAATATCTCTATTTGCACGCTATTTATTTCTCTTTTGACTTACCCGTGTCCATTTCTGTAGTTCGCTGTGTGATTACGACCTTTTTTCATTTGCACACCATTTACTTATATATTGCCCCATCCATTTTCTTCCCAATGTCTTCACGGAATGGTTGCGCCATCTGGCTGGTAATTGTCCAACATATTCTGGCTATAACTGTTGGATACTCCAACAGTTTACAACTGCATCATCCATCCTTCCTGCGACACATGACCAAGTCAATAGACATTTTAGGGTAGCGACTCGTCAGGTGACATCAGTTACTAAAATTTTTCTGATTTATATGTAACGCTAAAAAGTAGTTTTATAAATACAAATATATATATATATATATATATATATATATATATATATATATATATATATATATATATATATATATATATATATATATATATATATATATATATATATATATATATATATATATATATATATATATATATATATATATATGATCAGCACAATCAAGCATACGTCTATCAACGTCTCTCATGCTCGACGATTCACGAACGCCTATTGCCACCGACCAGGCACGTACTCGTATATAATAAATAAATTTGTAAATATATTTTGAACTGACGTGAAACGACAATAGCCTCGACGTTGAATAGGATAGAAACGGAATATAATAGTTCGGTTACGGCGAGCGTTATACTGACACAGATTAAACTTTAAGTCCGCATTAACCGAGTAATATTCGAATAAAACTTTTTATGAGCGTCAGCCGTGACAGAAGTCTATTTGGCGCCCGAGGTGAGTATAAAAACTAATAAACGGCAAAGAAATCGTTTAAAATTTCGCGCGTTGACCTCAGCCTTGATAATGGCGTTAAGCGAGGTAAGACGTGATTGTGTTAGTATTGATGATTGAAGGTTCTATATACTTTTTCATTGTGCATGGAAAGAAATTTAGCAAAAGGGAAAGTAAAGAGTCGATAAAGGTACGTGTTTTTCGGATATTTCGTTAATAATTATTTATGCGTAATGGTTAAATGGCCATGCCAAAATTGTTAGTTATTTTTGTAATAAAATATATTGTGCCCGGTGTGTTTTCTTTTCAGGGCACCTTTAATAATAAAGTACAGTTATTTAGTTGTCCTTTGGCTCGGGTGGTACAATAAAATTGTGGTATTTTAAACAAACCGTGATACATATTGCACAACTAAACCTAAAAAGTAGTAGTTAATCCTGTAGAAATTTTGAGCACTGACAAGCCCTCTGTTACACATTAGCCACTTAATTACTTTAAACAAATATAAAACGAAATTTGAAATTATCCATGTAACGGATTGCACTATGAAATATAAAAAATAGTTTTCTAATATAAATCACGAACATTAACAAATCCATTTACACGTTGGTCCCTTAATTCGTCTTTAATAGCAATCAAATCGAAATTTTAAGTTATCCATGTAACGGATTGCACTATGAAATATAAAAATAGTAGTTTTCCAATATAAATCACGAACATTAACAAATCCATTTTTACATGTTGGTCCCTTAATTCGTCTTTAACAGCGATCAAATCGAAGTTTTAAGTTATCCATGTAACAGATTGCACTATGAAATATAAAAATAGTAGTTTTCTAATATAAATCACGAACATTAACAAATCCGTTTTTACATGTTGGTCCCTTAATTCGTCTTTAACAGCGATCAAATCGAAGTTTTAAGTTATTCATGTAACGGATTGCACAATGAAATATAAAAATAGTAGTTTTCTAATATAAATCACGAACATTAACAAATCCGTTTACATGTTGGTCCCTTAATTCGTCTTTAACAGCGATCAAATCTAAATTTTAAGTTATCCATGTAACGGATTGCACTATGAAATATAAACAAATTGTAATTTATATTATAAATTTCGGGCTTTGATAAACACTTTGTTACACGTTGGTCCCTTAGTTAATCTTTAACAATAATCAAAACTAAAATTTAAATTATCCGTGTAACGGATTGCACTATGAAACCTAAAAAATAGTAGATTTATAGTATAAATTGGCTCTATATATATAGTAGATTTATAGTAGATTTATAGTATAAATCGGGCTCTGACAAGCCCTCTGATTACACGTTGGTCCCTTACTTAATCTTTAACAACAATCAAAACGAAGTTTTAAATTATCCGTGTAACAGATTGCACTATGAAACCTAAAAAATAGTAAATTTATAGAATTAATTTCGGGCTCTGACAAGCCCTTCGTTTACATGTTGGTCCCTTAATTAATCTTTAACAACAATCAAAACAAAATTTTAAACTGGCCGTCTAACGGATTGCACTACAATACTTAATAGGTAATAGTTTATCTTGTAGAAACTTCGAGCACTAATCATCTTTGTCACACGTTGGTTTCTTAATTCATTTTTGACAGCAATTAAAATGAAATTAGAAATTGGCTGTGTGATAGATTGCTCTAAACTTCATATCTAAAAACTTAGTAGTTTTTCAGTAAAAATTTCGAACATTTACAAATGTCGATCCCTTAATCTTTAACAGCAGTCAATTTTAAATGGGCCATGTAAAGGATTATTACTCTGCCCTTTGTGCCTTTAGACAGTTCGCTCGATATGGTGTTAGCTGGAAGTAGGTGCCTATCAAATATACTGGCTTTGTTTCGCTACGCCGATCTATAATATCAGATAAGACACATACGCGATACCAGAGAAGACACATACGCGATACCAGAGAAAACACATACACGATACCATAGAAGACACATACGCGGGACCTAAGCAACATTAACTTTATAGTAAAAATTTAAGCCATCCCCACCCGGTTAAGAAATCATTCGTGGATTTCTGATGATATCATGTGTTTGGATCTTATAATAGTATTAGCTCATTCGTCTTCTCTTTCACGTTCGTCTAGCATTTCCCACCCCAGTACGGCAACTCATTATTGCACTTTACATCGATATTGCTAGAAAAGATCCATAAATTGGCCCACTTAAAACAAACACTCAACATTTACCACAAAAAAGCTAGATAAACACATCTAGCTACCAAAAAAAGACTGGTACATCAGTGTATACATTTGGAGTCTTTAATTGTTGAAGTTATTTCTTTCGAATTTCCTGTGAAGTTTAACGTTTATAAACATACGTAAGACCGCTTATTTGCTTCTGGAATTTGTCACGTAGCACGTTCGCCGTTTTAAATATACAAATTGTGTTAAAATTGATTTTGTTTAATTAACGCGTTCCAGCAATTTTAACGTACTGCTCGCATTCTGAGACTCGGTACAAGTCTTGGTCGGTGCAGCCGTAACGAGACCTGACGATACCTTAGTTCCATTGTATAGTCTTAAATTAGAAATAATTTTAAAATATTGGAGAAAGTGAAGATTGAATTTAGTGGTAATGGAAAAAGTGGAAGTTAAGTTAATTCATCAATTCCATGTTTGTTAGGAAAAATAATGATGTGTAGGAAAACAGGAGAAAAGCTGAAAATAAACGCGAAAAACAGATACCCTATTATTTTTAGCGACACTTGAACGAAAATCGCAGTTGCCAAAAAATGTGACTGGATTTTTGATGGAATTTGATTCTTCATCTTTTTAAAATGCTGAGAACGAAGATTGGCAAAAATCGTGTGCCTTTGCAAATTGCTCGAGATGATATTTGCTACATCGATAGTCTGTGAATATAGTGATGTGTTGCTGTCGATTTTTTTCCGAAAATTACGTAAAAAGTAAATTTTACGCGTGGTATCTCGTTAAATTATGTACACACATACATTGCAATTTTATATGCACATATAGGTGCATATAAAATTGCAATTATAGATCGAAAATGTATTAGCAGTAACTAAATTTCACAACAGTATTTTTTAAGGGTTTCATATTTCAAAAGGAAAAAAATATAAAGAAAAAATAAATATAAGGGTATACCTATAGAATCACTTCATTGTCCGTCTGTCTACCTGTCCGACAAGATCCTTTTTCTCAGGAACACGTAGAGGTATGAAGTTGAAATTAATGTAAAATCCATAGGTCCCTTGGAGCTGCAAAAATCAAGTTTCTAAGATAACGTAATAAAAAAACGACTATTTATGAAGCATATTTTGACACTAGCAAATAAATCAAAACCTGTAAGGTACTTCCCGTTGACCTAGAATCATGAAATTTTGGCAAGAAACAAGGTCTCACAGCTCAACTAAGGAAAAAATCCGAAAATCGTTCATTTGTAGTTATATCACATAAAAAATATTTTTTTAAATATGCGCCTGTAAAAGTTATTGTAGACAGTATACTTTCATTCTAAAAAATTTAAATTTTGTAAATAGTTTGCAAACATTAAAAATTCATAAATGCCTAAATGCGTACTTTGTAACGCGAGTTCCAATCGAGCTGAACAGGTTTTTAATTTGTTTTATAACTCAAAATTAACAAAAACAGTACAAAAACAAATAAGAAGTAGGTACGTAGGCTGAACATATCGCCGGATATAAGCAGAAGCAATCACGGGCTTCGAAAAATATTCAGCTTAATTTTTGCCTAAATTCTATTATTTCTCCGAAACTTGGCAATATAAATTATTTTTTTCGTATAATGTACAATTATTGATACATAAAAAATGAACATCAGTAATTTATAATATTAAATTAACTGACAATTATTACAAATAACAATAAAAGACTTGACGAAATACGTTTTTTATGCATCGCTAACAAATCATGACGTTAGGTTGACATCTCAAAAGCATGACGTTAGGTTGACATCTCAAAAACATGACGTTAGGTTGACATCTCAAAAGCATGACGTTAGGTTGACATCTCAAAATCATGACGTTAGGCTGACATCTATTTACTTTGAGAAAGAGGATTTGTATTTAATTTCATTGTGTTGAAATTGTAATTACCTCTCTCCTGTAAACTAGATTACACTATTCTTCTTAACAGTAGAAGATCAATTCCACAGGAACGTCCAAAGATCAAGAAAGAAAAAAAGTGTAGTCTTCGTACCAAACGAAATTTCTATGCACCCCATCGGTTGCAGTACAGTGTTAAGCCAAAACGTCCATTTGTCTTCCTACAGTACCTTCTAGAATCGGGATATTGCCGCGATGGTTCGCGCGTGGTTGTGACGCAGCCTCGCGTATCTGCCGCAGCGAGTCTGGCGAGGCGAGTGGCGGATGAACGCGACGTGGTCTGCGGGCAGCTAGTCGGCTTCGCTGTCAGCCTGCACACGGAATGCGGGGAGGAGACCAGGATAAAGGTGCGTGTAATAGAGATGTTTATTTACTCTAGGGTTCTGGCAAAGGAACGCAGGTCAATTGTTGTCGGCAAATGGTTGAAATTTTGGATCTTGCAACACGACAAGTGCATGGCGCGGAAACGCTCCGGGAACTTTATTTTTATTAGATTGGATTATAATTATTAGAAATATTAAAATAAGCAATTTATATTAAATTTATGTTTTCCTAAAGAGGATATCCCATTTGATAGTCAACCTGACTCGTAACAGTTTTAAATTTTCTCGTAACAGTTTTAAATTTCCCAAATCAATAAACAAAACTTGACATACTAAATAAACCAAGCATAATATTATGTTAATATCAAAGAATTTACTATTTTGGTATATTTAATAAGATAGTTATCATGAATCTTAAATAATATTTGGCAACAGAGTTAAAATATGATTATTGTTTTTGGTTATTCTTTGCCGTTTTCTCTTTATTGTTTTTTCTTTGTAATGTCAAATCGATTGTAGTATAAAGTATGTGTCATACTTCAGCTTATGTCTTATTAAATACGAAGAAAATTTGGTGAATAGTTTTTGTTACAAATAAAAAAAAATGAAAAAAAAGTATGCCTGTGGTTTGTAAATTGATCCTATACTGATTTTTACACAAATTATATGAATATATATATATATATATATATATATATATATATATATATATATATGTATATACACATATATATACGGTGTCCGGGAATGAGTGTCGGACAAAAAGAAAGACGTTATTTGTCGACTGAAAAATAGTTGATTGTCGGTAAAATAAAATTTAAAAGATGACTTTTTTCGGAAAATTTAAAATAATATTCATAATTAATTGTCATCTTTTCATACACACGATATTTGCGCACATTATTCAACGCCATCTAGGGGAATAACCCGCAAACAATTACGAAGACATCTAGCTGCCTGGGTAAGCACCGCGCTCCAGGCAAGTATTGGGTGTGTTAAAAAGAGTTATGTGTAATATTTTTTGCACTCAATTAGAAAAAGGACGTGTTTTACGTTTTATTTCTACGACTATTTATTCCTTTATAGCCAACGAATTTAAAGCGTCTTCCTTTGTCCAACACTTATTGCCAGACACCGTGTAGAAGATATATTTACTGCAGTCGAGATATCTTAAATTCTATAAATCGTGAAATAGAAATTCTTTCATCGCATTATAATTACTTTCGAATTATGTTTTTTTTAAATAAAATTCTTCAGCCGTAAGTACAGACATACAAAAAAAAACGATTCCTTTGTTTTCTTTTCTTTTATCACTTTGTTATGATTTCATACTATTTTATTTTTTATATCGTATTACGATGATTGTTTGTATTGTTTCGTAACCGCAGTACGTGACGGAAGGCGTGCTACTGCGCGAGATGTTCGCTGATCCGCTGCTCACCGACTACTCGTGCGTGATGCTGGACGAGGTGCACGAACGCTCTCAACTGACCGACACTCTGATGGGACTTCTGAAGAAGATATTAAAGGTAAACCGTTTGGTTATTTTATATTCGTAAATTTGTAATAAGATTTCAAAAGAAAAAAATTTTAAACTATTTGAATTGTTTGGGAGAAAGTTAAGAGAAAAAGTCAAGTTTAGAAGTTAATATTAATTCTTTATTTACAAAGTGTATGTTTACAAGGAGTCTATGTACAGAAAATTCTAACATATTTAAAAACTATTTTTTTCTAATTTTTAGATAGAGAATAATAACTCGCATAATATCAATGGTTCCCGATCAAATATATTTATAGAAAAATGTTTGGGAGACAAATTTATCGATTTTTTTCCAATTTTATGTGACTTATGGGATATCGATTGAAAGAGCAATTGGCAAATTTGTATTTCCAAAACTATTTAATTTAGAATTGTACGTAAGATAGTCTTTGAGGTATTAATAAAACTATCAACAAAAATTTTATCAGAAACCATTTCATGTAAATGTCGCATTAGGATCATCCTTTTAAATAGTTTGAAAATTTTTAGAGAGAATACTAAGAAGCCCAAAACTTTTTCAGGATTTTATGTAAAATAGTTTTAGAGATATTGCCGAAGATGTCCACAAAAATCATGTTTCTCCCTCACACATCAACAAATTTAATTAATCTTCAGATTAAACCGCAATTTTCTCTTCTAAAATTTGTCAATTATAATGGTATATCAATCTCTTAAATTTTTTTCTTATATGTCCACATTTATCATCATCCTCCATCATTCTCTTCAGCGTCTAATAATAGTCAGCTTTTACGTCGTCGTTCCATCTCTCTTGGTACCGCTCGTCTATATCCTTGATATTTTGATGAAATCTTTCACTCTGTTAATCCAAAAAAAAAATTCTATCACGTTTATTAAAGCTTCCCATGCTTCTTTGTCAGTATTCGCCATCATTGAGATAAAGTGTTTACCTTTCACCAATTCCTGAATATTCATCTCAATAAATATATTTTCTTTTACATTGGCTTTATCTGAAATATGAGAATTTTGATCAGAAGTGATTAAAACATTACACTTTAAAACTTTACCAAATTCCTCATTAGACTACGGCCACGGTCTCCTTGCATGCAAAGCAATAAAACCCATTTCTTATAGTGACCTACACGTCGGTTACGCGCTGTCGATAAAAAGAACACTTGCTTAGTGATGGGCTATCGAAAAACCCCTAGTCAGTCAGAAAACAGTTAATGGAGAGACGTAATATTGTTTATGCTCGATTCAAGTTTTTAATGAAATTGAAGTAGTTGAAAGAGTGCGCGAATTTATCTTGACGAAACTTAGATTAATCAGAATCCTTCACTTAAACGAGCCTGGCTTGATGAAGAGAATGAAGTTGGTCTAAATTAAAATATTGAAACATGAAGCAGACTTATAGTTTGTCAAGCAGGTTATGCCCAATATGGATTTTTTCCAGACGCGAAATGGATTTTTGGAGCAGTAAAATCGAATAATAATGACTATGATTCTGAAATTAATGCTGAAGGGTTTACTGAGTGGTTTCAGCGATTGTTATTAAGCTTGGAAAAACTATCCGTAATCATTATGGATAATACCAGTTACCACTTGCAGGAAATTAATCAAGCGCCTACATCAGCGTCTAGGGTAGATGAGATATGAAAATGGCTTTAAGACAAGACAATGTATATTCGAACGCTGATCTAAAAACAGAACTTTTATAAAAGGTACATCGGTATAAACCTGAAAAGGTTTATTACAATTGGCAATTGTAGTTATTACAATTGGCAATTGTAGTGTTGTATAAACCTGAAAAGGTTTATTACAATTGTAATTTAGTACAATTGGCAAACTAATATAGTCTAATAACTAATATAGTCTATAAACTATCAAGTTGTTCGTTTGCCCCCTTATCTTATATTATAAAAGGAGAAGGCTCAATGAGAAACAACACATTTAAAACTGCAGAGGTCGAAAAATTACTCCATCAAGCCATTGCAAATATATCAAAAGAAAATAGGGGAAACTGTGTTCGACATGCAGAAGCCCTACAACACGAAGACTTGAGAAAGTCGCACATCCCACAGCCTTTCGTTGTTACTTTAAATAACTATTTGATTCCGATGATGACGATTCTGATGACGATTTTTGAAATAATCGAAACAATTAGTAATTAATTGTGACTTTTACAAATCATAGTCTTGTATGCTTTTCAAATATTAGCAATTGCCTGATGGAGTAAATTCACATCTACCTTTACAGAAAGGGCTTTATTGCCAGTGATATTTTGTAATTAATTAATTTTAATAGTAAATATTTATCACTTAATTTGTTAAAGTTAATTAATGAATTAGTTATTAATGTTTACTTGTCGACTACACTACGATACGAACGTTACGCATCACTAGTCATTGCCGTAAGACCTGTGAATGCGAGTGATCGCGCATTATACTCCGTTTTCCCCACACGTTTTATTGCTTCGCATGCAAGGAGACCGCGGCCATAGTATAATGCCAGCTTTATATGAAATGGTGGAAGTGATTTTTTTTAGTTCAATGCTGCTGATTATCTCTGCTGTCCAATTCACACAATAAGCATACAGCCTTCGTGTACCCAACTTGCTGACCGAGCAATACATTCGAACAACATATTTTTATATCATCACTTTTTGTCCGTTTGAGCTCTTTATATTAATGTCTCTGTAGACTAACGTTTAAACTGACATAAGTTCCTTCAAAACTACAGGTGATCAACTATTATTGAAGTCTATTATTTATTTATAATAAAAAAGTAAATTTATTTCTCTATATGTAAATAAGGCGACTGGGTGAGTAAATTCTTCTTCAGTCTGAGTTTTATACGTTTTGCCAAAGAGTTTAGGAAAATTTAAGTCTCTCACTATAATTTTTAAATCAATTTAAGGACAAAACTGAGTATGATTACTGCTTGATAGTATAAAACCGTCATCTTCGTTGTCACAGACTTCTTCTGAATTTATTGGTAGTGATTATACTGTAACATCCAGACCATGAGGAATGGGTATTTCGCAGAACCAACATCAGAATGTAAAACTGGCCTCTTAGTAAACTGTACCCTTTTGTGCCGCAATAAAAAAAGTAACAGTCTAACTATTGTTTCGTTATTCCGTCCAAATCTTTCGACAACTTACAAAGAGCTTCAACATAATTACAACACTCTTTATGTGGCATCCATTGCTTGTATTGGTTTTAATGGTTATACCAAAATAAGCATGGCACAATTGCCAAGCAGCACCAGTTACTGGTTTTTGAACCCCCTTGATGGTGAATATTACACAGATATGACAAAAATCATCTGGCGAATTAACGCAACTTCTATTGACCAGGTATAATTGCCAATATATATCAGTTACTGGTTTTTGAAGCCTTTTGATGGTGAATTTTACGCAGATATAGCAAAAATCATGTGGCGAATTAACACAACTTTTATTGACCAGGTACAATTGCCAATATATATCAGTTACTGGTTTTTGAAGCCTTTTGATGGTGAATTTTACGCAGATATAGCAAAAATCATCTGGCGAATTAACACAACTTCTATTGACCAGGTACAATTACCAATATGTATCAGTTACTGGTTTTTGAAGTCTCTTGATGGTGAATATTACACAGATATAACAAAAATCATCTGGCGAATTAACACAACTTCTATTGACCAGGTACAATTGCCGACCTGTAGCAGTTATTGGTTTTTTACGCCTCTTGATGGTGAATATTACACAGATATAGCAAAAATTATCTGGCAGATTGACACACTTCTATTGAC
The DNA here is from genome assembly GCA_039881145.1 of Druceiella hillmani. Classification (NCBI taxonomy): domain Eukaryota; kingdom Metazoa; phylum Arthropoda; class Insecta; order Lepidoptera; family Hepialidae; genus Druceiella; species Druceiella hillmani. Next base: position 5,477,589 of record JAYKKI010000013.1, read on the forward strand.
CAGGTATAATCTGTATCAGATATTGCTTTTTGAAGCCTTCTGGCGAATTAACACATTTTCATCGATCATAGCATCTGAGAACTATAATTTTTGATATATGTTTCAACGTGTCAGCACTTTCTCGCATTATGATTTGAAGTAAGTGAACACAATTAATTTTAAATGTTACATGGGTACTCGCCGTGAAAATGAATTTTTAATAAATTCATCATTTAATTTGTTGACAAATGGTTAATTAGATAACAGTTAATATTGAAACGTGACCTTTAGCAATGTGTTGTAGATAAACCTTATGGGAGGATTATTTACCTTATTTTTCCGCGTTTTTGTAAAGCAAAATCTATCCAAAATCATTAAATTGGTCCCGATATTTTTTTGTTGCGTAACTGAATATAATTATTAAAAATTTTCAAAACTTCTTTCTTTATATATAAATTCTGCGTGATAAATACAATTATCCATGCATATAATAAAAATTTCGAGATATTCAACTTCATGAATATTTCGTTTTTTTTATTTTATCACAATCGCGAAAAATATTTCAAAAATTGTATTTTTCAGACACTTTGGTCAAAAAGAAGTGTTAATTCGCTAGATGATTTGTGTTATATCTGTGTAACCTTCACAACCAAAAGGATTCAAAAAGCAATAACTGATACAATTTAGCAATTGTATTATGCTTAGGTTGGTATAACCATATAAATAACTGATACAATTTAGCAATTGTAATACAATTTAGCAATTGTATTATGCTTAGGTTGGTATAACCATATAAACCAATATAGGCAATGGGAAGACCACGTAAAGAGTGGTTTATTACTACATAATGTCAAAAAGATTCTTAACTATTTAAAATTACAGCTATTTTTCGCGCTCATTCTACCCTTAATTGTGGCCATGTTGCCTTAAGTTGTTACAAAATATTATTAATATCTGTGAATAAACTCAGTACCTGACATTTTATTTCGAATTTTACTTTGTTCTTTGTATTAGTTGTTTCCTAGAACAGTTACAGAGCGTTCTTCGTCTCTCATTGTTGTCTATTGAAAAGCATATCTCGCGCGTGTCGTCTAGAGTTGAAGCATATTTACTGGAACATGTAATATCTAGTATAATAAAATTACGTACCTAGTACACTGAGTGTAGCGGCCCTCGTCTGACCGAACAAGAGCTAATCACATGACGTTTAGGTGAGTAAGAGCGAGAAAGGCGCACCCACTCTCCCCCATTCATACGCGAGAAACTGCGTACCTTACTAGTTCAATATTTTTATGATATTTAATATTTTATGATATTTAGTACTAGGCATCGCCACTATGTAGTTTCACATTTTTTCGAAAGCGCTCGACCTGTGCGACTCGACGTTCCGTATCTGTTACACGTTTGGGACGTATTGGTTGTACTGTAAGAGTTTTTAACCTTCTGTACGAATAAAGGATTATTTTTATTTATGTAACGTTTCATAGCTATTGTAGTTTATAATTACGAATTCAGTAAGAATGGGTAACGCACGTATGTAATTTTTGAAGCGAAACTTCTTAGGCGACGATTCAATAATCCATAAGTGGACGAGAATTGAGAGTAAAATTTTAAGGTCGCGTTACGTTTAGGCATATTTCGTTACATGAGAGAGAAGAAAGATATGACGTAGAGAGAAAGAGAGCTATATATTCCGACGCCACGGAAATGTATACAAAGCTATTGAATAAGAGTGTTGCGTACGCGTACGTTGTAGATATACGCCTCAGACGCTACATATGAACAGCTGAGGTACCACGTATACTTTGTGTTGTTAATATTTATCATTGTGTTTTGTGATTGTTTATCTATTTGTGATTAATTTATTAATAATTTTGTATGTACTTCATCCATTACAAGACTAACAACATATGTACTTAATTTATTTGTATTGACATTTTATTATTTTTTTCTGAATGTATAATATCAAAATTCTTCTTATACGAACTTAGTGCAATCTATGGACTTGCACTTAGTGTATTCTCTCTCTCTCTCTTTCTCTCTCTATCTATCTGCTGTTTTATCCCTTACTTATTCTCTCTAATTATGGTTTAAATCACCAAAGAAGTTTCACTTCTGTCGTGTCTATTAAGTTGTACGTGATTTTTTTGTTTAAATCAGTAATTATAATAAATAATTTAATAAAAAATTGGTGTACACGCTTTATGCCCTTTCTTCAATTACAAGCTGCCGATTCTAAATTAAAGTATAGTAGTAAGTTTACCAATAATTACGAAACATTAAAATGTAATATTTATTAAGTAATATTTGCGTTAAGGAATTAACAATATAGAAATATAAAATACACAAACAAACTTAAACGCGTAAAGGATGAATGATCATTGCTCGCTACTCGAAAAGACTTTCAATTAGTAGATACACCAATATCGTATGTATAACATAGCGCGCATGTATATATACTAGTTTGCACTTCTGGTACAAGTATTTGGAACAGATACGTCCACAAAACCATACTAGGTGTACCTAGTATCAAAAATACCTAGTACGACCCATCTCTAACGCTATCGGTTCTGCCTTAACATGCCAAGGTCTTTGAGTCAATGTGGTCGTGGCTCTATTCGTAGTAACTTTACAACTTTGTAATTTGTGAAGCAAATATATATTATGACGAATTTGAATAAAACTTTTGTTTTATATGGGATAAACTTAAATGAATAATAGGGTAGATAAGTTACTCGCGTATAGCCCATAGAGCCCGCAAAGTGTGTCTAGTGGACCTGCTATCTCTCAATCGTGTTCAGTGGTTCGAGCAACCGTGGTCGTTAAATAAATTTAATAAAATTTTCTTATGTTCATTGATAGACTGTACAAATAATTCTCGAGAAATAATAAAACTCAAGGAATTACTTTCGTTTAAATTTGTGTTTGTATATTTTTAGAACAAATAATTAATATTTTACCAAAAATTACCTATTATGAGCGAGTGAGATAAAATATATGCCCTCAACACATGAAATGAAGAGAGAACAGTAAAAACACATCTTACTAACACAGTACAGTCAGCAAAACAAATTATACAAATTATAATAAATGTAAGATGACAATACATATACAATCTTTGTAGATTAGAAATGAAAATTTTATTCTCTTTTTAACAGTGCAATCATTGTAACCATTTTTTGTTTTAAATAACAGTTTAATACTATTATAATAAAATATTTTTAAGCTAACTATTATGTATTATGAATTAAGCAACGTTGACAAAAGTTTAAAAGAAAATTCATGTCGAAATTCAATCGATTGCATTGTTATATCCGTTTTAAAGCAATAACGTTGCTCGGCTGAATAGTCTTTACATATATTATCGGTTGTTAATTGAAATAAAACCATTGTTAATAGAATATGCATAAACAGCTCTCTAGGTACAAACAAAACAACTTTTTTAGCTTTCCATATGATAAATTACAGAGAATTAAATCGGTAGCTATTGTACGAAAAATCATGAAGAATACGATTGAATGCCAACGGAAAAATAGCTGAATTTGTTCAGTGTATTTTAGGTCAAAAGATATTTATACCATAAAAGTATGATGAGAATAAAAAATCTTAATCCACATAGGGGCATGTACATAATACGCATAGTTTCGCACCTTATAAAGAAAACAACTAATCCATGTCGCATGTAATTATCATATGACTAAGTCAAGAAATAAGTTGTATTCTTTTAATAATATCATTAAAACAAGAAGTATTATCTAACTGCTATTGAAAATCAACGAAAAAAAAGATATATTATAACAGGCGTCCAACTTAAGGTCGGTTTACATTATTCCAGCGATCGAATTCAGCGCTGGATTGCTTACTGGACAAATGTAAACCGGCACTGGAATGAACTGAATCCAGTAAGCATTCCAGTCCAGTAACTGGATTCGCAGTCTACTTTTGAATCCAGTGCGATCAATTCAGTGCAACTGGAATAATGTAGACGGCCAATGCAGTGCCATTCCAGTGCTGACGCAACAATTAAAAAGTAAACACGTGTTGGTTGTTTTTGCGGATTTTACTGCGAAGAAAGGATTTAACAATGGTGAAGAAGTTATCTGAAGACGAAACTGTAAAGTTTGTCACTATATACAGAGAAAATCCGTGTTTATGGGACATAACATCAGAACATTATAAAAATAAACCTATGCGCCAAACTGCTTTGCAAAACCTGTGCATTAGTATGGAAATTGAAGGTTTCACAGTGGAAGATGTGAAAAACAAAATAAAAAGTATTCGTTCTACATACTACCTTGAACTAGACAAGATTAAGAAGTCATCCACATCTGGTGCTAGTGGTAATGTTTACCAACCCAAAGTGAAATGGTTCGCCGAATTCATTTCATTTATTAAAAATGTGATGGTGAAGCGTAAAACACACGTATGTATTCTTAGATTTTTATTTATTTTTATTTTAGTAGCATATTATTTGTTAAAACACACAAATTATCAATGTATCATATGATTTTGCCATGATACATTTACTTCGTTCACAAAATAATTAGTAAATTGAGTTCTTTTTTCCCTGGCATGTGTTGCTGAGTTGTTACTGCCCTGCTGTATGATACTATCTAAAGAGGTTATGTCGGATCTCCACGTTCCGTTAATCAAATGATGGTCATTATGATCTTCATGGTCTACACAAGTAGGAGTCATATAATTGCTTGACTTTTTTCTTAACCAATTGTGTAGAGAGCAAGCTGCATACACAATGTGATCCACAGTATTTAACTTAGTTGAAATAGCTTTTTTGAAAATTCTGAATCGACTTACTAGTATTCCAAAAGCGTTTTCTACAATGCGTCTAGCATGTGACAACATGTAATTATATATTTTTTGTTCAAAAGTTAAACTAGCCCCAGGATATGGTTTCATTAAGTATGTTTTTAGAGGAAATGTTGCATCAGCCACAATCACTCCATCTTCTGGAATAAAACTGCCATTTTCTAATTCAGTAGAAATGGAACAGTTTTTGAAAATACCACCATCCGAAGCGCTTCCATTTGCTCCCACATTGATATACGTAAAACAGTAATCATGGTCAACAAGAGCCATCAATACTATGCTGTTTTCTTTTTTATAATTAAAGTTCGTACTTCCATATTCATAGGAGCCAGTAATTTTTATGTTTTCCGTCTAACGCTCCGTAGCACAAAGGAAAGTTCCACTTATTCCGAAAGCCTTCCTCGACTTGTTTCCATTGTTCCGCAGTGGGTATCTGTAAAAAATAAAGTAAAAATATTTTATTTTCAGGAAAATACTGATGATGCTCAAAATAAAGAAAACACTAACAATGCTCAAAATAAAGAAAATACTGAACCATACCCATACAAACCTAGAACCAAGTCTATCAGAACCGCGAAAGAAAAGGAGTAAAATTTCACAGCTGTCTACAATAGTCAGTAGCATGAAAGAGATGCAATACGATTTATCCAAATCAAAAACAGGGGAAGATGAATTCGACATCTTCGGGAAACACATTGCGAAGCAATTAAAGAAAGGGTACTTTTCTACAGAAGAGGCTATCCTAGGCCAAGAAGAAATTCAGAGTGTGATAACAAAATGTCGACTGCACGATTTGAAATACGGAAATATGACAGTGAATAGTCCTACATATTCTGCAAACACACATGCCAGTGACAATTCGTCAAGACCAAATACGAGTAGTAGTACTTATATGCCATTGAATAGTCCAGCGTCTGTAGATACACAAACCACTGAGGACTCATTAAATGTAGTAAGCGATGACCCAGAATACATTAATATAATCATGAATGCTTTCAATAATGCTTAATTGTCATAGATATGAAACTTAATAAAAAAAATGTTACCTTGATGTGGTCTTTTAATGCACTTTTAATTTCTTGACAGACTTCTGGTATAATTTTTGAAATAGTTGGTTTTGGCAATCGAAACATACGACTGAGGCTTCTGTAACTATCTCCAGTAGTTAAAAAAGAAAGAGTGACTTGTAATTTTATTTTTGCGGGTATAGCATCTCTGAATAACGTATTGTTACGCTGGATATTAATCGAAACTAATGATAACAGTTCTTCAAAGTTTTCTGCTGTCATTCTCAGTGCCAGTCTATATTCATTGGGATCTTCTACCTTCAGTTGTTGCAAAAGCATTACTGACCCTCCTTTTTGATCTCTTTCGCTGATCCAATTTCTCACCCAAATCCGTTCCTTTTTTCTTAGTTCCTTATCAACCTCATTAATAACTTCTTGTAGCAAGAGTGATTGAGCACGTTTGAAACATTTTCGAAACTGATCTCTTTTTGAAATCATTGTCACTGTAGTGTTCACATTTCAACGGTTTCTAAATTACTGGAATAATGTAGACGATAACGATTCCAGTCCAGCACTGGACTGGATCGCTGGACTGGAATAATGTAAACCGGCCTTTATAATTATCAGAATGGCTGTGTGCACGTTTCCATTACATTGGAAAATAAAACAGTCGGTCCCTGTAGTGAATTTGTCTTTTGAATAAATATGTTTTCTGTGAAGTTTTAAGTTTAACCGTTTGAGTACCGACGAGCGCCATCGCGCTAGCATTACTGACTAAATTTGCCACGAGCGCGATTGCGCTCGCAAAAAACGGTTGCTGTTTAGCGCGCGGTAGGGGAGGTCGCTCACACGCATCGCTAATTTTGTTATCTTTCTATGTGTTACATAAAGTTCAAATTAAAATATTATTAGTAATTACAATATAAAAAGGATCCAGGAAAAGAAAATGTTTAACCCATAATGTCGGAATACGAAAATAATTCGAGTGTTCGTTTTTCAAGTTGTGAAGAAAGTGATAGTGGGAGTGACATTGTGGTGCGCTCACAATTTGGCGCAATGCAAATTTTTAGTGATAGTGATAATAGTCACGATAACAATTATTTTGCTAATACGAAGGATGCAAAAATACGATGTGACCTTGATTTCAGTTTTTGTTATAATTTTTGTTCACAATATATATTTCCATAATTTTCTTTGTATTTTATTATCCTTGTACAAGTTTTTATTAAGAAAACACCGAAAAAAATATTAAAATTGTATAGTTTTTGGAAGAGATAAAGTTTTTTTTCGAGACAAAGGCATAAATGACATCAAAAACAAAAGATTTCGTTGGCATTTTTGAGTATATATGAGTAAAAAACCATGGCACTAAAATGGTTAAAACACAATGTTTTGTGTGTAACTTTTCTTGATAAACAGAAGAAAAAAGATCGAGACATCGTTTATTTCGCGGAGAAATTAGAAGTGAAAAATTACAAATTTCAAAAACTATTTCAAAAGCAGCAGAAGTCAATTATGAGTAGGGCGACAAGTAATATAACCCATTCAACATTTGACAGACGGTTGCTAGTACCTGTCATACCAGAAGCGCCCGTATAATCGATTACCTTCAGAGCAGAAAGGGTGCATCGACACGCAACAATCGTTGATGAATCGATGGAATATATTCTTTCTAACCTTTTCGACTTTTAATTAGTATTGATAAGCTTGTGCGAGCTACGAGTATATAAGAGGATAGGAAATATAAGGAGGTACCACCAGGATCCAGGGACCGTAAAATCTCGGTCTATAAAGAAATATGGACTAGACATATTTATCATTGAGATAAATAAACCGTCGTCTGTAACTTGCTTCTAGGACACAAGATACGCCTTTTTTATACAAATGGCATGCGAGCAAAAAATCATATCCCGAAGAAACACAGCTTCGAAAGGTTAAAGAAGCGGCTGTAATTATTTTGTAATTATCAAAGAAGCAGCTGATGTATCCACCATCTAACTGTTGTTTTAAAAGAGTGAAACACTGGAATTCTACAATCTTAGCAAGTTTTTCTCCGTAATTTCTTACAATCTTAGCAAATTTCCGTACAATCTTAGCAAGTTTTCCTCCGTAACTTCTTACAATCTTAGCAAATTTGCGTACAATCTTAGCAAGTTTGCCTCCGTAAAATAATATTGAATAAAATCTTTTGGTAAGTAATATCGAATTGGTCGATATTTTTTGTTGTTCCTTTAAATCGGATTCAATGGATATTTGTACGAGAAATTCAGGTCAAGAAAACTCGTCACCTTTGGAAAGTTTTACGGTATTTTACGTAGAAATGAGACTCTTCTAAACATCGGCCATTGTGCATCCTAGCGTATAGTTTACCCAAACTCTCAGAGGGTAAGCAAACACAGACCGCAATAAAAAACCATTGTTTGTTAATTCTGTAACGATGAATCGTCCGAAAATACAGCAAAATTTTATATCAAAACCGAAAGCGAAGATGAAAATTACAAATATTCAATAACACAGGGCCAGATTCATAGGAGCAAGGACGAATTAAAAGACGATACTCAAGATGTACTCGTACGTAAACATCGATCACCTGGATGTGTCCGAATGAAAAAATATAACATGTAAGTAAATAAAATATGTCATTTTGTATGTATTATGTAATAAAACAATTTTTTTTAGTGTTTTGTGGCAAAAGTGCCGAAACGGAACACTTATAGAATCACTTCGGTGTCCGCCCGTCCGTCTGTCACAGATTATCGACATCTCGGAAAATATTCGACGTAAAAATTTGAAATTTAACTGAGATAAAAGTATGATGGTCCAATTATAGACGTGAAGTATAAAATGTTCGATTTTGATTGTGGGTTTAATTTCGGGGGATAAATTGGGAAATAAAAAAATCAAGGGGATCGTGTAGGATATCAAATGAATATTTATTTAAACAAGACGTCAACAATAAATTCAACAATTTTTTTAAATTGTTTTTCGAAATGCTCTTAAAAATTGCCATCCCCACCCTTATCACCAAAAAATCATGAACAAAGCTATGTACAAAGCTGCCGTTATCTTTGGATGCTGATTTTTATTTTTGCTGGCATCCAAAGTCTAGAGCAACGTTGCACATAGTGGTAGTTCATTACTGTTAATCATTTAAATGGAGGAGGCTGATGGCAGGGAATACTATTTATGCCAACATAGCATCAATTGATCGATTTTTTTTATTAGACTTAAAAAATAGTTTAAACTAAAAAATAAGTTTGCGTGCTTGTGACCACACGATTGATATGAACGTTTAGCTTATCTCAATGAGTCCTTTTGGTACATATTGTAATCGGGTGGATCTGATGATGGAGGAAGGGGGTGGTTTGTTATATATTAAATTATACTCAAGAAATAAAATATTAATGAAAACGTCCGCATAGTGCGCCTATAAAAGTAGTTCGCTTAATATTTGTAAATATTGCGCTTCATACGCCTGAAAAAGTAGTTCACTTGGCCGATGCCGAAGAGAACCGAGTTTACCCGATTCAGCATCACCGACCGGAACCTGAGAGCTTCATTCATTACTCGGAAATTTCGCGCAGATGCGCCTAAAGAAGTTTTCACTTTAGAAATATGCGCCATTTAGACAAAATGGCGCATATTTCCGCAATATGTCTCACGGGACAAAATCTTTAACTTTGTCTTAAACATTTTCTCCCGTGAGACATATTGCAGAGTTATTTTGATAAAACTAATTTCTTTCGCTCTTTCCAGATCAAAAACTTGTTTTTATTAAAAGTACCTTGTTTTTGTATGAAATTATGTATGTACACAAATCATGCAACTCTATTTTCACCACTTTTAATTGTATCGATTTGAAACTGTACAAACTTAAGCAATTCTGATAAAAAACAACAAAGATATGGGGCTATTTTATCGAGCTGATATCATGATGGGGGAGGAAAGTTAATGGTTGACAGTAAATTCAACGAGTTTGGTTTCGTTTAACTTGCCTCAATGAGTCCTTTTGTTACATATTGTAATCGGGAGGATCTGGTGATGGAGGAAGGGGGTGGTCATGGGAACTTCTCAATGGATAACAGCAAAATTCAACGAGTTTGGGTTCATTTAGCTTGTCTCAGTGTGTCCTTTTATTACATATTGTAGTTGGAACGATCTGATTATGGAGGATGGAAGTGGTCATTGGACTTTCTCAATGGCTAACAGTTAATTTAACGAGTTTGGATTCGTTTAGTTTATCTCAATGTGTCTTTTGATACATATTGTAGTCGGCACGATCTAATGATGGAGGAAAGAAGTAGTTATGAGGACTTTTCAATGACTAACAGTAAATTCAACGAGTTTGGTTTCGTTTAACTTGTATCGGTGAGTCCTTTTGTTACATATTGTAATTAGGAGGATCTGATGATGGAGGAAGGGGATAGTCATGGGAACTTCTCAATAACTAACAGTAAACCCATTGAATTTGGTCACGTTTAATTTATCTTAGCGAAAACTTTGGTTACGTATGTTATCAGAAGAACCTGATGATTGACGAGGGAAGTAGAGATAAAAACTTTTCAATGGCTAACTGTGAAACTATCCAGTTCGGGCTCGTTTGACTTGTCACAATAAGTGAAGCGGGTTTTTTTAAACTGTACATTGTATTCACCAGGATCTTGACTTAATAATTTAACAATGTATTCATCAGGAACAAGGGTCTAATATTGTATTCATCAGGATCTTGACATCAAAATTACTTCTAACCCACCTTTTATAGGCAAAATCCCCCACGAATTGGAATAAATTCTAACCGCCTCAGTCGAACATTTTCGCGAGCAGAACAGCGGGCAAAAAGCTTGTTATAATAAATAATTATTTATGTGCAATCATCAATAGTTAAGTTGCAATTTTGATTTAAAAACTAACCTTATGTCCTTTAATTTTTGGAAAACTTTACAAGTCGATAATTGTTTTTTTTCTTTTCGAAAATAAAAGGGTGGACACACTAACTGTGTGTTTTGTAAACTTTTTTTTATCTTTAACGACACAGGACAGTCCTGTATTTTAATTCTTTGTAAAATTAGCTTCCATTAGAAAGCCAAATATTTTTAACACACCCAACATTTACTGTAGAACTAATAACTTTTATTATTTCGTTTCAAAAATGTTCTAGCGTCAATATATACTCAAAATACGTAAAAAATTCAAGATTATATGTGTTCAGTTTCTATATATTATGACAAACATTTAACATTGCCATCCGGTGATCGTATGTTTGTCATAATATATAGAATCTGAACACATATGTTCAGATTCTATATATTATGACAAACATACGATCACCGGATGGCAATGTTAAATGTTTCATTCGTACCATACGATACTTAAAAACATAAGCCAAATTAAGACCTTTTTTATTTATGGACCCGTTAACGATGCTCAGACAACACGAGAGCTCTAAATTGGCAGCGCTAATGAAGCTTATTAATGGTAATAACGAATGGTGGGTTCTGTTATTAAACGGACTGAAAATTCTCGGGAATTTTTTCGATATTTCTTCGAGAATTAAGACTTAATTTTGAGGAGACTTTGGTAACCGACCACGATGATTCGGTTTCATCCGAGGGTGCTTTTCTTGATTAGGGTTCCGTAACCAAACTAGGAACCCCTACAGTTTTGCCATGTCCATCTGTATGTTACGAGTGCCTTAGTCGCAGACTATTATTGCTATGAAGCTGAAATTTTGACATGATTATACATACAACGCATACGAGTTAAAAAAATGGGGTGTGACTGTGTCATGGACACGGCCGTGTGTTGTACATGAATACGTCTATGTAATGAAGCGATTTCATCATCCACTCACTACGCATAATTTGAACCGCCCCAGCTGCAGATGTACTGGGACCGTCGTTGACCCACTCGGCCACATTCATTCTTTTACGTTCCCGGCACTGCTTGACTCGGTCATATAGTGTTTTATTATTGCCATTCTATTGTTCTTGAGAAGCCCTTTCCAACCGTATACGATATCTATATTTGGTTTTGGCTTTTCGACGCGTATAGGCCGACATTATATATTTTTATTAATATTTTTTTATTCTAACACCTTATTATATTCACTGTCACGACTTTAAACTAATGTTTTATATACAATCGATAGACTATGACGACAGCTGACGATTAAAACTTAAAAGAACATCGTAGCTTTTCCGAATCAAAAGTTATACTAATTGCAAATATCGACATGCAGCAAAATAACCTCAAAATGGCGGCGCTTCCCTCTCCACCGCGCGCGATGCGTCACTGTTCTCGCTTATCGTAATAATTTCTTTGATCCTTTAGCTATCCAGTGGTATAATTTATAATATTAATTTTTCGATTCGAAACTGCAACGCCAAACTGTATCCCCCGATTTTGTTATCAATAGATTTTTTGGATTGCCCCCGTACGGTAGCAAATTTATAGACGTATTCATGTCAAAATAAAATCTTTTGAAAACAATTTTTAAGAGTACCTCCCCTGCATGTAAAGTGGGGAGGGGATGATTGTTTTTATTCGTGTACCCCAGAATAGGTCTGTGAAGGATATTGCTGAACAGATCTTTAAAAAATATTGAAAGTGTATCACGAACTCTTTTTTTCTATATTTTTGCGTTTATGAAATTTTGCGTTTATGCGTTTATGAAATATTCATCTGGAAAATGGTTATTACTGTTATGAGTTACGTGTCCTCATACGTACGTCATTATGGGTCGTCATTCCCTAGCAGCTAAATAGCCATTTTCTAAAGTGTAAAAGTATGTAAATTAGTAGGGTATATAACAAATTAAAAAGGAAATTATTTATCTTCTTTAATATATCAAATTGATACATATGGCGGACTTATTGCTACAAGAGCAATCTCTTAAAACCAACCACAACACCAATCCAGTCCCGTTCCACGAACGGCCGAGAATCGAACCCGAGTTGGGTTGATCATAAGGCATGCGGCCTTTGACGGTGCGCCGCATCGTCAAAGCCCGTATGCCTTGTGAAACTATCGCAGCTAAGTAGGCTTCACTAGTTTACGAGTAACAGTCGATCAGTTTATGACATGTAGTTGGATCAGTAGAGAGTTCATTGAAACTTCACACGAGTGACTTAAGTGAAATGCAAAAATAACTGTATTGTAAAATGTATATTTTTTATATCTGTGAAAGATATCATAAGTAAAATATTTATGTATATACATAATGTGAAATAATATTATTTAAATATTCCCTTGAAAATGTTAAAAGAATATAATCTCATAATTATAATGAAATCGTTTACTTTTCAACGAAAGATATTTTTTAATCTTCATTATTTTAATTAAACCTTAATTACATTTAAACGTTTTATTATCATTAACAGCATCTTAATTTAGAAGAAAAAGTTAAGAAGTTAATGAATTACCCATATATCTATATTTCTTAGTCTGAACTAATACTCTTACTTAAATCCCGGTAAAGGGTTTAATTGTAAATCGATCAGTCGCGTCGTATCGCTTCAATGATGTCTTATGGCGCCGGCGTGCGGTCCATTGGCAGTAGTACATAACCCGAGACTCCAATTGGAAGAATTTCGACCGTGATTTTTTTAAAATTTAGTATTAATTATTTTAAAGACCCCTTTCGGTCTTGAGTTTGGTGGCACTTTATGCTGGATAAGGGATGAAGTTAAAGTTTGTTTCATTTGCATAAGGTGCGTACAATTTACTTGAAGTGTCCGGGTTGATTTCCCTCTCTTTAGACGTTAATTGTGCGCGTCCAAACTGTGTATTTTTTTCCACCGATCGATTTTGGGTTGTGGTCACCGCTTTACTTAATAGTTCACTATCTATCATCAGTTAATATTCTGTTAATTCACATTGGTATGTATTTTAATGTATTACTCGTTATTGTTTGTTTTAGACTTAAGTACCACTTAACTTTTTGTATTTACACCTGTCTAACGTTTCATATATAATAATAGAAAAGGTACAAAAGTTGACCGGGGCTTTTTAGGAAATAAATAATAATCTACGTGCAATAAATTGAATGTCTTTTTGCCACAGCTCTTGCCTCATATGCAATTTCAATAATATAATTTGCGATGGTTTTATTAAAATATGTTTTATAGTTTTTGAAGTTATTTTTGTGTAGTTATTTATTTTGCATCTCGAAATCAAAATAATGGGTTATAAAGAAACAACTTGTGATAAATGGCGGAGACATGATGCATGCACACTCTTTAAGAAAAATATAGAAATTAAAGTTTCTAACTATAATTACGATCAAAACTTTTTTTAGTTACGTAACATCAGTTACACAGTTGACATTAAGAACTACATAAACTTATAGATTTCGTTATTCTAATACTTGTTTGTAGGGAGGTTACAAAACAGCTTACATTTCAGTTTCTTTACCAAAATCTGACGTTTGTCCAGGCGAAAACAAGTGGATCTAGATCTAGTCTAGAAATTAAACGTACATAAGGTCGGACGTGTTTATCTTTCATTCTTTGCGTGTTAAGCAATACATTTCTCTTATTCATTTTTTTTCCAGTCCTGCGTCTGCAGGATAACCATATTTAGGTAATACCAGGATCTAGAACAGAATTATGGGGAAATTCTTCACTTTTCCACTTACTAAATCGCTCAGTTACCCGATTGTGGTCGAAAGAGTGTGATTCTTATTAGTATTTATTTATAATAGTTTATCCTATGATATGAACCGACGTATATATGTCTTGGGTTCATAAGACTGCATTGAGTATGGAGTACGTTATCTAAAACTTTATATTATTCTCTATTGAGTATGTAGTACATTATGTAAAACTTTATATATTCTCTATTGAGTATGTAGTACGTTATCTAAAACTTTATATTATTCTCTATTGAGTATGTAGTACATTATGTAAAACTTTATATATTCTCTATTGAGTATGTAGTACATTATGTAAAACTTTATATATTCTCTATTAAGTGTGTAATACATTATGTAAAACTTTATATATTCTCTATTGAGTATGTAGTACATTATGTAAAACTTTATATATTCTCTGTTGAGTATGTAGTACATTATGTAAAACTTTATATATTCTCTATTGAGTATGTAGTACATTATGTAAAACTTTATATATTCTCTATTGAGTATGTAGTACATTATGTAAAACTTTATATATTCTCTATCGAGTATGTAGTACATTATGTAAAACTTTATATATTCTCTATTGAGTATGTAGTACATTATGTAAAACTTTATATATTCTCTATCGAGTATGTAAGTACATTATGTGAAACTTTATATATTCTCTATTGAGTATGTAGTACATTATGTAAAACTTTATATATTCTCTATTGAGTATCTAGTACATTATGTAAAACTTTATATATTTTCTATTGAGTATGTAGTACATTATGTAAAACTTTATATATTCTCTGTTGAGTATGTAGTACATTATGTAAAACTTTATATATTCTCTATTGAGTATGTAGTACATTATGCAAAACTTTATATATTCTCTATCGAGTATGTAGTACATTATGTAAAACTTTATATATTCTCTATTGAGTGTGTAGTGCATTATGTAAAACTTTATATATTCTCTGTTGAGTATGTAGTACATTATGTAAAACTTTATATATTCTCTATTGAGTATGTAGTACATTATGTAAAACTTTATATATTCTCTATTGAGTATGTAGTACATTATGCAAAACTTTATATATTCTCTATCGAGTATGTAGTACATTATGTAAAACTTTATATATTCTCTATTGAGTGTGTAGTGCATTATGTAAAACTTTATATATTCTCTGTTGAGTATGTAGTACATTATGTAAAACTTTATATATTCTCTATTGAGTATGTAGTACATTATGTAAAACTTTATATATTCCCTATTGAGTATGTAGTATATTATGTAAAACTTTATATATTCTTTATTGAGTATGTAGTACATTATGTAAAACTTTATATATTCTCTATTGAGTATGTAGTACATTATGTAAAATTTTACATTATTCTCTATTGAGTATGTAGTACATTATGTAAATCTTTATATATTCTCTATTGAGTATGTAGTACATTATGTAAAATTTTACATTATTCTCTATTGAGTATGTAGTACATTATGTAAATCTTTATATATTCTCTATTGAGTATGTAGTACATTATGTAAAACTTTATATATTCTCTATTGAGTATGTAGTACATTATGTAAAACTTTATATATTCTCTATTGAGTATGTAGTACATTATGTAAAATTTTACATTATTCTCTATTGAGTATTTAGTACGTTATATAAAATTTTATATTATTCACAAAACAAAGGTTTTTGTTAGAGTAACATGTTTGAAGTTTTTTTTACATCTGAGGCAATAAACCAAAAATAAATCAGGGCGGGTTCTAGAACAGCCCAAATAAAATCATACAATCGGGGCAGATCTCTAGCTTAACCACCTGTCTGCTTTTCAGAAAAGGAAAAATCTAAAGCTGATAGTGTCGTCTGCAACGATGGATGCCGAATTTGTCAGGGACTTTTTCAACTTGAAGAAAACACGGGGAGATGATGAGCAGGCCACGTCGGTCATATTGTCTGTGGAGGGGCGCTCGCATCCCATAGACGTGTTCTATGTTGAAGGTATTGTGCTTTTAAACTTATTTTATGGCTATAATTTACTCGTGACATCATCGTCTCTTGGCTGACTACCGAGATTTTGAGAGCAAGTAATACGAAAAAAGGAGATGATTCAATGCGTTTTTTTTTGTATTTTTCGCTGAAATTTTATTTAATAATTTATTATATTATAAATTTGATATTATATAAATTTGATATTTACAAAGTCAGTTGATTTACTCTGTTTGTTGCTTTTTTCTTATTGTCAAACTCAGGGCCAACCAAAAAAAAACAAATTATGTAGTCCACGCGTGTAACTAGCTCCAAATAAGTAACAATCCAAATAAGTCTAATGGACAGGGTAACCAGCCCCAAACGCGCGGCCACTCATAAAGGAATTGAAATTATATATTCCACACGGTTGATCAAACAGAAACTAGTGACAATACAAATACGGTCAACGGTCAGGGCAATCAACCCCAAACTCACAGCTAGTTAAAAATAATCCAGACGGGTGGTAACCCCAATCGAATAATCAGGAAATAACTGAAACTATTAAAACAAATACCCCCCCCCCCCCCAATATATCGATACGTATTAGCAGAGTGTGGTGAGAATATTTTAAATATTCTCACCACTCTCTGCTAATACGTATCGATTAAAAAAATATACGGCACCTAAACTATTACAAAACTTCTATTCAAAAACAGAAAGTTCACATATTTCCTAAAATGTGTTCTAGATCACTTCCAACATCACATCATTCCAAAAAACTTTTATGGATATTTTTAGATATGACGCTGTGGAAGTGTACTCATGGAAAACAGCATTGGTACATTTTTAAGCAACGTTGCAGGCATAGCTAATGAATAATTAAATTTATACATATAACAGTTTTATAATAACTATTACGTACCTTAATTTTTTAATTATAATTTTATCCTGATAAATATGTTCAAAAACTATGTTAATGGGTACATTTTTACTTAAAGAGATACAGAACCATCTTAATGTGTATTCTACTCATACTTAAAAGGTTTATTTATATTATCCTTAAAACAACCCTCTCTTCTCATCCTTATCATATTTGGTAAATTCATCAGTATGCTTAATAAAAAAATCTTCAATACAAACATTGCCAACTCTAAATCTAAATAATATAAATTTATATATCTAACAAATCCTGCAATTGTTTCCGGAACATCCACCAGAACTGGAAAGGACGAATGTGGGTAACCGGTGGAAACTTCTTTCAGCAATAAAAACAGGAAATTACGATATCAATTTGATTCTTTGTGAGTACGTTTGTACATACTTACACGCATTTAACACTGACTACCACGTTAGTCATACACGACTGATACAGTCATTTTCGTGGAGGCCGCGTCGCGTCGCCAGCATATCATTGACATGACCGGATTTTTCGAGTTTTGTAGAAGATTGCGCCAGTCGGATACGACGGATGGTCTCTGTTATTTAACATCGACCTTATAGAGTGTGAAGGTTAGGGTTAAAATAATACAAATTACAACTGTATAACATTAATTAGAGATTTAAAGTTAATAGAAATTAAAAATGTATAATGATAATTGTTTGCCTGTCATGACAACTATGAAATACTTGACTGATGGATTTATTCGAAAATTATATAAAATAAAATTGGCTGATTAAATTGGGAGTAGGTTTCCTGTGCTTTACACGCGTGAATGTGATAAGCTACAATATCTCGATTGGACGACTGGATAACTTCACCGATTCCACAGTGAGACTCGAAGAGTTTAAGGCTTATTCAATTTAAAAGGAGCTTCTGTTTGCTTGGTACTTTTGTGTTTGCGGTATGTTTGATAGCGTGTTTATAGGTATATAATTTTGGATTAAAAAACCCGTACGGGAAAACCCGTAAAATTTGAACTTACCCAGTTTAATCCTAAATATTTAGGCGGGACATTGTTCGACATATTTTATTGCCATTCGAGATTTAGTTAACTTAATAAATTAATCTTAATGTTAAAAAGCATAATATTTATTTTGATATGGCGGCAAATTATATAACAATATGAAGAACACACGATTTATGTGACCAACTTACGTTTATAAATTTTATTTTTCATGATATGCTTTATACATTGGCATAAGTATTCTTATTCCTATTATTTTGGCTGAAATAGGAGAGCATGGATTGTGGATAGATGGTCGATAAACGGGACTCGTTTGAAATTTGGAAAAGACAGAAGCATCTTTAGCAATTCGTCTTCAGCAAGCATTTCCAATGCTTTTATACTTTATTTTTCTCTTGTCTGTACGGTTTACGTTTCTGCTCCTTGTAGGAAAGATGAGAATATTAGAACTCTCACCTCGTTGAGGTCCTCATTGATTACTTCTATAATTGTTGGAGTTGAATGAATATATTTTCACGAAAATTCCTTTGTTCGCAAAAATTGGCCAAATCACAAATAAATGCCGAAAAAACATAAAGTTAATTTGGAATTCAAAAAGGATATAAGTATTTGTAAACTCCCCAAGGTGTCCTTAGCATTCGTCATCAGCAAGCATTTCCAAAGTTTTATCCATTGTTTTTCTCTTGTCTGTACGATTTACGTTTCTGCTTCTTGTAGAAAAGAAGGGAATTTAGAGCTCTCGTCTCGTTTAGATTCTCATTAATTACCTCTATACTTGTTGGGAGTTAAAGATGTTTTCACGTAAATTCCTTTATTTACAAAAATTGAGCAAGTCCCAAAAAAAATTACAAAAAGATTTTGAGAGCTATTTTTTGTTTGTCGTAAACACTTTGTGCCTTAATTTACCTGACAACCTTGTCTAGAAAACTAGGATACGAATTTTATTTTGCTTTTATATGGAATATGAGCGACGTTGATCGGTCGAATTCTGATCATCGCGCCCTTACTCTACTAAGTTGGCCTTGTGTTCAATAGAAATAATGTGCCATTATTTATTTTCAGAACCCGTACCGGACTACGTGAAGGCGACGGTGGAAACCGTCGTCAAAATCCACGAAAATGAACCGTTCGGTGACGTTTTGGCCTTCTTGACTTCCCAGGTAAACTTCTCTATCCTAAAATGCTGGCAATATAATCTTTCATCAGACCAGTTTTATGAAAAGAGACCGGTAAAAGCTCGAATAGTCTTGAACCCAAATACTACGAGAATAAAAATTTCACAAGAAGTGGAAAAAATAAGTTTGTTAAAAGTTTTATATAAATCGTCGACCAGGCAATGAGAAATCCGGTGACTGTTTATGAAAAGTCAAGTTATTTTTTATAATAGCTTGTAAATGTTATTTATACAGAACAGATGGAGCATGCTAAATAATGAAACTTGTAGACCTGACAGAATCGCCAAAAAGTCACGTAAAACACGACTAGAGCGAAAATATATTTTGACAACAACAGAAATACTGTCAATGTCAGTTAACAGTTTATTTTTAATTAATTTGGGCAATGGCTACTAACTAAAAAAAATCGGTATTGATTATATTTTGAAGTCGTTTCTAAACAGTTATCATACATTTTACATTTTGAAACTGTTTCGGTTAATTTTCGTCAACAATTTCAGAAGATATACACAACTAAAAAATCCAACTTTATGGCACCTTCTTGGCATTGCATTGTATTTATTCTTTTCACTAATGAATATTCGAATAATAATTCTATTGAATATATTTGGCGTTAATTTTGTAGAAATTCATTATTCACAATTAAATGAAACTACGTGATGTAGTATTATTTCTTTAAGTTCTTTACTTAGGTTTCGTTGTATTACAACATCTTCAGGTGGGCTATTAGCAAATACCTGAAGATGTTGTAATACAACAAAACCTAGGTCGTGGTAAAGAACTTAAAGAAAGTAGAAATAATACTACATCACGTAGTTTCTTTAATTGTGAATAATTCTATTATTCCAACTATTGCTGACTTTAAGTCACTTACTAGTTCATATCTGCCAGAGCATTCCTGACTTTAAGAGACTCATCGATCCAAATGTGGACTGAGCATGCAAACATATTAATGAAGCCAAATTTCAGGAGGAAATATCAAAAGCTCTATCCTCTCTGAATGACTACGCCCGAGATAATAATGAAAAGAACCACCGTCGCCGATACCACCCTAGCGGCATCCAAGCGGCTGATATGCTGGTGCTACCTCTGTACGGGACCCTACCCTTCGGAGACCAGCTTCGGGTCTTCCAAAGCGCAGGAAGGAACGTGAGGAAGATTGTGCTGGCGACAAATGTTGCAGAGACTAGCCTTACCATACCGGGGGTGGTTTATGGTAAGTTTGTTTCGACTATACTTATTGAAGACTTGGGTGAAAAACCAGGCTAAGTTATGATATGTAATCATTTATAAAATAAACAGATTTTTCCAGCAGCTGCACCATCGTAGATGTTGTGATGTTAGCGTTTTAGTTGATTGTAGAGTGGTGTTTAAATAATTTCTTAATATCATGTCTAAATACTTAAAATTGAAAGAGCGTTTTAAGTTTCTTTAAAAAAAGAAATTGTGCGTGTCAGCTCTGACGTGCGTCTAGAGTTTAGTCCTTAAGTACGATCGTCTTGGAATGTATAAAATAGGTAACACTGTATATAAATATAAATATCAATTTCATTAATTGTAAACAGAAAATTCTTTAATAATAGAATGCTGGCAATATAATTATTTTCAAGTAGAACACACATAAACAAGATCAAATGTATACAACAAAATTAAAAGCATTTTGTAACGTCAGACTAAGAAGTTAAAATTAAAAGAGACTTTAATTTTGTAGGATAGAAGACACCAAATATTCACACATAATGACGTCTAATAATTACATCTTGATATAAGCGAACGATAGTAAACTATGTGTGTCTCACTCCGTCATTGCAATTACGCCATACAAAAATGCCAAATAAACATATTGATATCTCACTCTAAAGATGTACAAAAATGTTGCACGGAGAGGTCACCTAACGGTTACACTTTTTTTAACACTCTGAAATACGTACGATCAGAACCTAAGGATTACATTTTTTAATGCTCTGAACTTCATACACTCTGAACTTCTGATTTTACTCCTCATAAAACTTCGTACCGGGAATATATATAGCATATGAAAATCTTAAGGATTCAATTCCAAAAATTAAAACAATATTTAATTTTTTCTTTTAATGTTGAAATTCTCCTACAGCTTTGTTAATTCTTCCAAAATGTGCCTCATTTCTATATATAATACATATCTATTTCATCGAAATCGGTACAGCATTTCAGTAGAAATAAATAATTTAAAAATGTTAAATATTAACATTTAAATCCGTGCGGTAACGTATTTTGGGCTAATGCCCAAATAGAGAATATTAATTCTAGAAGAATAATTATCTTTACATTTGTGCCAATGGAATTACACAAAATGAGCATGATCTGAATGGGGTCGCATTCGCCCTTCATACGTGACCACGGCGTTTATTGCAAAAATATTCCCTAGAAAGATGATTTTACAGTTAACTCACATACAAAGATTCCTTCTCATGACGTATAATTGGTTGTACCAATTAAACAGCAGAACGAGTCATAATGAAATTCAGTACAGTTCTGTTCCAAAAAGCCGAGACAATCTACAGATAATGTAATCTGTAGACCACATATGTAAGGACACTATATAACAAAATTGTGGTTTAAAAAATTTAAAACAATACGCTTTTGTAGCAATACGAACCAAAAACATAAAAAATAACCTTTAAATATATAGATTTGTTTAAAAAAGCATGGGGTGCTTGAGATCAGTTGTAAATTTTTTTTATATCAGCTAAAGTTAGAGTCATTATGAAAATGTAGTCGAGAGCACCACACGCTTTTTAAGACAAACAGAAATTTCTTTTAAGAAATTATTGTACTGTCATCGGTTCTTGTTACATGTGCAAAATTTTAAAAAATTTGGACGTCTGGAACTGAGTGAAAATTTAATTGAAAGGTTCCTTTACATTCATACACACATGCACATAAAGTGAAGTTAATAAAAGCGTGTTTAATAATAGGCAACCACCTGTGGTACAGCTAACTTGTAAAGTTCAAATTAAGTTTTGAAATTTGTGAAGTGGTTTAATTTTATGTAATATAAATTTCTCTTCTTGGAATATTATAATATTCCAATAATATATAAAAATGAAATTAATAAAAGCGTATTTAATAATGGGCCACGACTCATGACACAGCTAATGTGTAAAGTTCAAATTAAGTTTTGAAATTTCTGAAGTGGTTTAATATTATGTAATATAAATTTCTTTTATTGGAATATTATATTCCAATAATACATAAAAGTGAAATTAATAAAAGCGTGTTTAATGGGCAACCACTCATGGCACAGCTAAGGTGTAAAGTTCAAATTAAGTTTTGAAATTTCTGAAGTGGTTTAACATTATGTAATATAAATTTCTCTTATTGGAATATTATAATATTCCAATAATACATAAAAGTGAAATTAATAAAAGCATGTTTATAATGGGCAACCACTCATGGCACAGCTAAGTTGTAAAGTTCAAATTTCGTTTTGAAATTTCTGAAGTGGTTAATATTATGTAATATAAATTTCTGTTATTGGAATATTATAATATTCCAATAAGCCGAAAAGTCGGTCTTTTGACATAGGCTGAGCTAGGTTTCCACTCCATATTAACAGGGCACACTACAATATTGTATTTTTACCGTGAATAGTTATAGAAATAAATTTTATTTTTAAAAATGACCTAATGTTCTTAATATAAAAAGACACTAAAAACTAATTAGAATGATCTTATTTAACATACATCAATTAATGCCTGAGCGTACTCAATCGTTTAATACTTTTTATATGGTGTACAAAATGATCCAGTGCTTGAGACCATTGTCCCCCGGAAATATCCAAATTAATTCACAAGACAATTTTCATAAAAATATTTGTTAAATTTTTTACTTCTTTTTACATGAAGATTGTCAGTGAAACTTGCAAAAAATTATAAGATACCTGACAGCACGCTGGAAGCAATGAATATCTGAATTTAAACTATGAATATCTCCTGCGAATCCATGCACAAACAAAAATTTTAATAGTAAATATTTTGTTGGATTGAGTCATTTTTGTAATGTATTGGTTTCAAAAAGGACTTCAGTATTGTGCTTGAGATTGAGAGTTTTGCACTTATTGTGAACAGCCACATAACTCATTTTCACCATCTTGAATTTGTCCACAAAAACATTGAGTTATAATGCTACAAAACAAGCCTGCATTCTTTCCACCGATCGCCATTATCTTCTCAAAATTTCTGCCACTACAGGTTTCATAATGGTGCTATGATGGATATGTGAAGGTGATTATGACAAAATGTGGTAAAAGAGAAGCATAAAGAACAAGAAAACATTAGACAAAATCAGCTCCTTTGTATGACTAACAATTTATTCGAAGTACCATAGACATTCTAAATGATTTCACTAAAACTATAGATTTCAAAATATAGCTTCAAAGCTGTTTTAATTTTTTTTTAAATTTACATTGACTAACAATATTTATAGCACTATATATATAGTACTAGATAGTATAGTACACAATATTTATAGTACTAGCTGTAGCCTAGTCAAAAAGAATGTGATAGTAACTTTCTTTTTTGGAATTTGAAGATCTTTGCATTTTCTATCTGGAAAATCAAAGATTGAATTATGCCTTTATTTAAAAACCGACTGCACAAGCATGCACTTTTGCTTTCGGTTGTATACATTATCAATTGAAAGATTACTTGGGGTGTTCTAAAACATACCGATCAATTGTTACGTTATAAAAATTCTAAAAGAATTATTTTTACAATTTTATGTACATCTTACATAAAATTTTGGAGATATTTTCATAAAACATACCCACTGTATATTTTAAAACCCACAATTTATAATACATGGTTGAAGATATTGTAATTAATTTCATGACCATGACGATGCTCTGTGTCCTTTGAATACTTCAATTTGTATGTGTACTTAAATAGGGATACAGAACAAGTGCAAGTTCTGTTCATACTTAAAAGCTTTTTATTTTTCAGGCCGAGGTTTATTGATATCTTAATCTAATTTCATTATGATCATAAATTTTTATAATGATAGTGTTTTTTGTTATATAATAAAAATAATGTTATAACAAAGTTTGTGTCGATCATTCTCCAGACATGTAGCCTGGAGAATGATACAACAGTAATAGGACATGGAAGACTATTACACAAATTATTCACTTTTATCAGCAGCTTCATTCACATTGAGTATACTAACGAACTACGTTTTACACATCCATATATATAAAATCATCAAACAGTTGTTATTTTTTGTATAAATAACCATCAATACACATATGTGTATAAATTACAAAGAAAAACTTTTTTTTCGATGTCTCCTTCCCCTTTGTTCTCTGTTTGTAATGATATCACATTAAAACTACCAAACAAATTCAGATAATGTTTTTGCTACTGAGAAAGAACTCAATATTTTTTTGCGTTACTTAATATTCAAACTAATTTAGATGTTTTTATAATAAATGTTTTTTTAGTTTAATTATTTTTATATTTAAATGTTTTTATAATTTAAATGTTTTTATATTACAAAAATATACAACATAACAACACTATACAACATAATGGGTGACCACCTGTGGCATAGCATTGCAGACATACAAACAAATAGCAATTTTATAGCTTGTAAGTATAGATTATTTATTCTAAAAAATCAACTGCGGACGCCAAGCTTGTTTTGTTTTTTTATATGTATAAATGTCACACAACAGCAGAAAGCCCCAACTCACTTTGCTCTATTTCAGTGACAAAATGCTTTAATAACTTTATTTAATTGTGTTCTTTACTAGTAATTGATTGCGGCTTCCACAAAATTCGATACGTCAACCCAGAGACAGGATTGGAGAGTCTGGTGGTGTGTCCGGTATCGAGAAACAATGCGACACAGAGGGCGGGACGAGCCGGCAGACAGACACGTGGCAAATGTTACAGGTGAGTGGGAGAGATGTTTTTTATTATGTGTAATACAATTTTCTTTACGGAACTATTTACTGAATGAGTAATATAATATTCATTCTTTTTTTAGAGCTCCATACTTCAAAAGGAAAAGCGGAACCCATATAAGATCACTCACATGTCTGTTTGTCTGTCACAGCCGATTTTGTCAGAAAATATGTAACGTAAAAACTTGAAGCTTGGCGTAGTAATACATTTAATTATCCACATATTTTGCACTAGCTAATTATTAAAATATACTTATAAGAAGTAGTGGGAATAAATAAAGCAACTTGATAAGACGTGTAGCGGGCAATATATTTACATTGTGAAAAATTAATATTTCTAAAAAGTTTAATAGAAATATTATGTACCCACAAATATATATAATTGCCTAAACTTGTACAGAACCCTAGTAGCGCAAATTCCATTCGTGCTTGACAGGTTTTTATTCCTATGATATTTATAAAATGAAATCAAAAGTATTTAATCGTAAAAATTACTGTGTAATACAGTTAAAAAATTACTGTGTAATGCAGTTAAAAAATAACTGTGTCGTAAAAATTACTGTGTTAATAAATGCAACAACTTTTTTATTAATCAGTTTTATCTAATCTCATTAAATTAATTTCCATTATTTAACAAAAGCCATCTCTACATTAAATTTAAATCTTCTTAAGTTAACATTTGATAACAAAACTTTCAGACTATACAAGATGCTGTTTGATAATAACCTTGCCGCTTCTAACGAACAGCAATTAATTATCTTTCCGTAACCTTGACCTGCTGGTGACATCAGCATTACAATGTTTCGTAAGCGGCTTCACAATATGGGTCAGACAGCGACTACACGTAAATTCAATTATCCTCTTAATCCTTGAACCCAAAACTGGGTGTCCATTGAATTTAAATTGGCTTATGTAAATCAAACTGGTAATTTCTCAAAGAATTGATATTATAAAAAATATTAAAATTGTAATATAATTATGTATATACACAGTGTCCGCGAATAAATGTCGTACCAAGAAAGAAGCTATTCGTTGGCATTAAAGGAATAAATTGTCCTTGAAAGAAAACGTAAGAAACCCCCTTTTTCTAATTGAATGCAAAAAATATTACACACTAATTCTTTTCAACACACCCAATACTTGCCCAAAGTACGGTGTTTACACGCAGTAGTGTTGTCTTCGTAGCTGTATCGTGTATCATGTGTATGAAAAGTTGACATATAATTAAGAATATTATTTCCAATTTCCTAAAAAAAATGGTTGCCTTCTAAATTTTTTAATATATATATGTATATGTATATACATATATATATATATATATATATATATATATATATATATATATATATATATATATGTATATATATATATACACACATATACACATACATGTACATGTATATATATATATATATATATATATATGTATATATATATATATATATATATATATATTTATATATATTCCACACATACATTTCTTATAAAGAATACTTTTCAGGTTCCGTACCAGAAAAGGAAAATAACATAACTCTTATAAGATCACTTATATATCCTTCCATCTGTCTGTCTGTCATAGTCTTTTTTTTCACAGTATTTTTGTTAGAAACGGTTTGATATGACAACTTAAACTTTATCATAATAATAAAATATATTAAACTGCACGTATCTCAATAGTTAGCACAATATCACTCAAATAATTTTTACTCAAAAAATATTTTTAACTGAAAAATTGACAATATTTTTAAATATAATTGAATAGAATTATTATAAATACATACAGAACACTCATAGTTCTTAAGTTATTATTTTTCTTACGCGAGACTTGTAGTTAACAGGTCTTTTATTTCATAATAAAATCTTTATTAGTCTAAATACTATATATTTTAAATTATATTATTATTATATATTATAATACTATATATTATATTATTTCTAAATACTATCATCATCATCATCATCATATATATTAATACGCTAAGGTTAAGATGTTACACTCCCTTTTTAGAAAAAACCTCACAACTAATCCACATAAATTATATATAATTTTATAGATAATTGCTTGCTCTACCGGCATCCACAACTAAAAAATTTATTATTGCTATTGTTTTTGCAAATTAATTAATTATTAAAATTATATACACAAAACAGCAATGCTGCCATCTAACGGCTTAACGTCAATATAATTGACGGTCGGTAAAATTTTTGTTTAATTTCAAATCCACTCACGTATAAATAAAGTGGCGCTTTAGCTCAATGCTTTTGATACTTGCGCCTCTATATGTCAATTTTAGTAAAATATTTGTTTGATCTGTCATCTGAGCTTCATAATGGAATAAATGATAATGCGAAGACTTCGCACGGGTCACGCTAGTATATAATATGCTTCTTAACTACCAAAGTTAAAAAAAATCCAATTTCATTTTATCTTATGTTGCATTATTTAATCAGCTATACCAGTGGCATATAACCTGTCTTCATAAAATTGCATTTTTGATATAGGGTATTTTGCAATAAAATTCATGAACATTCTTAAAATTTACCATACACATTGATTCAGTTTAAGTCTTGCAGGAGTTGAAACAAAAAAAATTATTTTTTGACTGTCTTGGTTCTGCAGTTGCTACCCTGATTTTGTAATATTTATCCCCCTGTTATGAACTCTTTATTGCATTAATAAGTGAAAAGTTAATAAAGTTATTATTGATAATTTTTCTTAATGTGTGTTCATACATTTTCTTTCAACTTAAAACGTTTGTTCCCTCATCATATTTCTACAGCTTTTTCTCGAAATCTAGATGAAATGTTAAACATTTACATTCACATAGATTGAGAAGCAAAATTATTAGTAGTAGTAGAAAAATCGTCCACCTTCTTACGCTTTAATATTTTATTCAATAACAAACATGGCTTGCACTAAACTCCTTACGGTAGACAGAGAAAACAGTAAGAGACAAAATATTGAAGCTAGGTGCCTATAAGATACTGACCACCCAATTTTGTAAACGCTAGAAATCTAAACTAATATATAAAGCGGAAAATATTTGTTTGTTTATTTGTTTACAAAATTCCACCGTAGTTGTGCGTTTTATAGCCCTTCTTACCTGAGGGGTTACATATATGTTTTATACACAAAGGCCTTTATTGATAAACACTCTATTGTGAAAACTACATCAGAATCATCCAGCACAACTCGAGTTATAAGCAAACAGAAAAAGAAAGATAAAGATACATATATTTATTTATCTACTTTAATGTATCTAATTGATACATTAAAGTAGATAAATAAATATAATATGGCGGACTTATTGCTACAAGAGCAATCTCTTACAGCCAACCACAACACCAGTCCAGCCCCGTTCGACGAACGGCCGGGAATCGAACCTGGGTCGCCGTGGTGCGTCGCATCGTCAAAGGCCGTATGCCTTGTGATCAACCCAACACACCACGGCGACGACATATAGATATATTGCATTTTACATAAGAATATAAATATACGTATATGTAAACACCAGCTAAAATGTTGTCTATAAATGATGGGAAAGTATGATTCTTCAAACAGCGAAAGAATTTTACCATGCGCTAAATTTTGATTTTTTTTAAATTTGTGTATACATGTAAATTATTGTATTTACAAAAGATAATCTACACTAAAAGAGGCTATAAAATATCACACAAAGTGGGAGATGGCACCTGAGAAATTAAAGCACTTAATGCGTAGCTTGTTATCTGCACCCCTGACACTTTACTTCTGCCACACTATTTCATGATGCAAGCTTTACCAATTTTCGATCCTTCCTCTACCGTTTTACATTTATTCAGTCTATTTGCAAACTTTATATTTCGTAATGAAATTTGTGTCTTACTTTGGCTAAATAAAAAAAAGATTTTTTTTTCGTAATTGAAGGATTATTTTTGGAGTCTACCTGAGATAACCTGGTGAAAACTTTTGGTGCACTATTTTATGTTATTTTTTTTTAAATTTCAATCAATTCAATCATGTTTACAGATTGTATATGGAAGAAGAATACGAAAAGCTATTTCCAGCTGTTCCACCGGAAATGCAGAGAAGTGATCTTTCGTCAATATTGTTGCAACTTAAAGCATTTGGAATAGACAATTTATTGAGGTCAGTCAGAATTACCTCGTTTTTAATTTAGTTTAACTGACTGCGCAGCAAAAGGAAATTGCAATTATGTCTTTTAAGACTCAAAATTGGTAAAAAATTATTATTAATATAATAGGGTACTTGAAAATTTTTTAGAAAATATTTTATAAAAGGGTTTTTGAGGTAAATATTTCTAAAAAAATATTATTATTTTTAAATAACAACTCTTACGTATATAATTTGTTTTTTAATCCCTGATTCAAATTTGTCCTGAAAATGCTGTCATAATGACTTGTCAGGCGTGATGTTGTTTCTAAGTCAACAAAGAAAATTATTTAGTCATTAACGTTATAATTTTTTATTATATTTCCAATTTAAAATTAAGTAATCGTCAATATAATAATCGCCATCATTTTGTATTACATGTCTCCAACGCACTGATAAGGAGTAGATAGCGCCTGCATAAAAGTCAAGTGGCTTAAAATGAAAGAAATGGCATATGAATGTCGCTGAGCGTTCTAAACGAATAATAGCGATCTAAACAAACATCAGTGGATACAAGATCTAAGGAATACAGCGGGTGGAGATCTGTATTCAAACAAAATGTAAAACTTTAAGGCCGGTCTACGGCTACGGCTGGTCTGGGATAAGTTCATGTGGTACCCACGCACCGTATTTGAAGCTTTTTCCCATGAGGTGTAAATTCTCTATAGTTCTGTGAGAGCACCCGGGCTCGGTTGCTAGCCAGCTTGTCGTTAATCGGCTATGTTTTCCAATTAACAATTTTAACCTGTCGTTATCCAATTCCACCTGTCGACCAGAGAGTGATTAAACACTCAGTGAATAATCACCGCTGCGAAACCGCTGGAACCTTCGTTTAGCAGTAGCTTCAGATATAGCTTTAGGAGTTAGGTGTTGGCATATGTTACGCGTAGCTTCATCAGCAGAGTGATCAGATTGGCACTTGTAGAGTAGACAGTGTCTCATATACGTTTTAATGTCGTCCATATTTTATGTGTGTTAACAGTGCAGTGTCTTAGTTATTACTGAATCAGTGAGAGCGTGCCGCACATTTATATATCTTCGATCATGGAGGTTTCAACATTCCTATATTTTCTAGATAATTTTTGACAAAAGGCTCATTAGTTTTTAGCCAACCCAATGTGAAGCTTGTCTGTTTATAAAAAGATGTCAACACTGAGCGATGAAGACAATATTATATAACTTGAATGTGTCACAGACGAATATACTTTTCAAACATGAGATCATTATGTCAGAAAAGTATTTTCGATCAAGAAGACCAATCTAAATCACAAACTCTAGAGCATATTCTCAGGTCTTTACAAACAAATTAATGTTTTAGTGATATTGATTATGAACACATGGATATAACAAATTTTGTTACATTTTGCATGTTTGCGGCTCATCTATTTTGTTTAAATCAATGTATGTGAACATCAAACATATCGGTAAAGATTTAAGTAAAACGAATATTTTAGATTTTGTAATTTCAGTGCTGTAAAATATATAGAAAGTCGAATCAGTAGTGTATAGTGTCTCTATGTACCAACTAGAAGTGAGCGTTTAAGCTAATCACGATAAATGTTAATACCTAGGACAATTAACTGTTGACCAAAACTGTTAATATTAACAGTTAATGTATTTAGGCGCGTACCATAGTTAATATAAACACTGCGCCGAAAATGGGGTTCGCAATGGCGCTTTTTCTACAAATATCAATATAGACTCAAGCATCTGTCAAATGTTTATATTAACACAAAAAATTAAAACTGATAATTATATGGAGCTTGAGATATTCAACACGTAAATATTAAATATAGAAAACGAACTATGGGGATTCATATCAATCAAATTAAAATATTTTAAGCAAAATTAGTTTTGCATTGTAAATATAGTGTCGCTTCGAGCATGCGTAATGATATTTTCAACAGCAGCTGACAAAGAACACGGTAATTATTACATCACTTCCGCCTACAGCAAACTCATCACACTCATTAACCAAACGTTTAAAGCCACGAATTAGCTTCATTAAAATTTCTTAGCATA
Source organism: Druceiella hillmani (assembly GCA_039881145.1). Classification (NCBI taxonomy): domain Eukaryota; kingdom Metazoa; phylum Arthropoda; class Insecta; order Lepidoptera; family Hepialidae; genus Druceiella; species Druceiella hillmani. The sequence continues at coordinate 5,509,202 of JAYKKI010000013.1, forward strand.
GTTCTGTCAAGTTAGCCTCAATAAGTTCGATCCACATTAAGATATCTATGTCAGATAATACGCATCATTTTATTTCAATCACATCATTTTGTTCCTGTAAACATACCGCAAAAAGCTATAAGAAAACATACTAAATAAGTAAACATACAACTGTATATATTTTCTTTTCTTACAGGTTTTCATTCCCTGCACCGCCACCAGCACGGGCTCTGCTGGCTGGTTTAGAGACTCTCCTTGCACTGGGGGCCTTGAACTATACAGGCCAGCTAACGGAACCACTCGGCGTTAGGATGGCCGAGTTGCCCCTTCATCCATTACTGGCCAAGTGTCTGTGTGCTAGTGGTGAGTAATTAAAAGCGATCCATGATAGTTAATCTGACAATTTTATTTAAGTCTTAAATATCACTGTCTAGCCCCTTTGTTTTGTAAACTTTGTAACAAGAAAAATCTGAAATAAATGCAAAACAAAATATAAATTGCTTTAATAGGAGTATGTCGTACCTAACTATGCCTAAAATAAAAGTTGTTGGATATAAATAAAGACAGTATTCATACACGCATGAATAATGTAGTGAATTCATAAATATAATTTATGTGAAAGGTGTATCCAGGCAATACGAGGCATTTATCATGAATACTTCGTCACACATGTCTTGTGCCGTGTTGATGCGGATCCTCACTGCAAACATTCATGTCATATTCTCGCAATGATGCGATAGACGCCTTCGCTCAATGCAAACCAAGCGCACCGTGTGGACAGGTTGTTTGTTATGACATTGTTTCACCACATGTAATTTTCTGCAGTTTGCAGATGACACTGTGCCAGCTCACTCTGAACATAAGCTGGAACAACTTGCGTATGTTTGAACTTTATTTGCCTCAGTTCGAACCATGTGCGGTGAGACATTTATGACGCATACCTCACAATACCTGGATACGCCAAAAAATTGTAAAGATTAAAAGAATGGTTTATTTTGACTTTGTTTCAATTCTCTCTAGGCTTCCGTATGTAAAAGGTCTAAACAGAATCCAATTGTTATGACAATGCCTCTAAAGGACAGATATCTCTGTCCTTCGGAGGCTTCTAATTCTTAGAAGGAATGAATTATAGACCTAAATTCAACCTTAACAACATGGTCTATCTTGATTCTTGGTCTATATTGCAAATATTTTCTTTCGAGACTCTGGCAACCATTTTTCCATATGAGTTCTTCTTTATCTCTTGTGGACACGACAACAACAACAATAAATAATAAGATACATAATCTTATCAACTATAACTATGAGTAATACAAAAATCTCCACAAAAGAATTCTGCCACATATGTTGGTAAAAATAAAAGTATACTGTTAAGAGTGAATCGAGATGTGTAAATAAGTATTGTACCCACATCACACATTTTGAATTAAAAAAATATGTTTATTGTATAAAAGTGTATGTGACTGTAAATAATGTACATACTAAACCTTCATAGTATGATCTCGAATCATGCTCAGCTAGTTTATGTTTATTTTGATTATGCATAAAATATGCATATGTTATGCATAAAAATCTGAGTGTTTTCACGGATATCAAGGATATTGTATATTTATTTTGATTAACATATATTTAAAAATCCCAGTGTTTTCACGGAGATCAAGGATATTGTATGTTTATTTTGATTAACATATGCATAAAAATCCAAGTGTTTTCACAAAGATCAAGGATATTGTATGTTTATTTTGATTAACATATGCATAAAAATCCGAGTGTTTTCATGGAGATCAAGCATATTAAAGTTAAATAAAGTGGAACCACAGGTCAAAGAAAACAGAGACACGCCATATCTACTTAGCGACATATGTCATTATCTTAAAGAGCAAGAAAGCAAATAACCAATCAAATTGAGTGCACTTGGCCAATGAGAGTGAAGCTGAAAATGCACGTTGGTGTAGGGCTGTCACATCAAATTAATAATTGGCATTGAGTTTATATCCTGTGCATATTAAAGTAATTTTTTATGTATTTATCCAATATTTTATGTTATTATCCAATATTTATGAAACTGAACTTTAAAGCTATTGGCACTATTAAATATTGTTTATTGCATGCAGGAATAAAAAATTATGGATTGTAGTTCCCATATGTGTCATGCACATGCACAATAAACATAAAATCTTTACATACTTTTTTCCTTTAATTTTAAAATAAGTTTTGCATAAAACATTGAGTAAAAGTAATGTTATAATGGTAAATAATATAAAATAATAGTAAATAATATAAAATAATGGTAAATAATATAAAAAAACAAAATGTAAATGCATTCATAAATTACGTAAATAACTTATTTTCGAGTTATGTTATTTGCAGTCCTAATGATGGTGTGAATCAATATATTCTACATATCGATGCATATATATGTATAGCAACGAGTGTTATCCTACAGGAAGAAAGAGTTATGATATTTAAAATCAATCTTTGCTAATATCCCACCTGAAGATGTTGTAATGCAACGAAACCTAGGTCGTGGTAAAGAAATTAAAGAAAGTAGAAATAATACTACATCACGTAGTTTCATTTAATTGTTAATAATGATTTTCTACATAATTAACACCAAATATATTCAATATTTAAAATCTTAATGATATCTTAAATTTTTATTATAAACAATTATAGCACATTTTACTATCTTTGGAAGTCATAACATAGATTTTTATACATAAAATGGAAAATGCAGCACGTCTAAGCACAAAAATTGCACTGATGACGGAATGACGATCGACATGTCGAATTTGTTTAAAGTATGGTATGTATGCAGGCTGCCAAAACTGGGTACGCATACACACTTTGTATGGCATCTGCCTTGAGTGAAATACTGGTTTTTTCTTTATTCTTGGTTTTTTATTTTAGCAAGATGTTTGTTTTTGCTCATGTCTGTACGTGCAGATTTAAGTTAAAGTAGCGCTTATTAAATTACTGCGTAATATGTGATGCTTCTCATCGACATAAATATAATGAAAACTGGTTTGACTTATTATTCTTTACTTTGAGAAATATTTCATTTTCTTTTTTGTGACTACAGTGTAGTCATTTCTAATGACGTCTAAACTGAAAGTGTTTCCCACTGTTATCGTTTTCGTTGACCAAAAATCTCATTTAAAATGTAATAAATATATACCTAAATTTTTCATATTATATCCTTCTGCAGGCGAGTTTGGTGTAATAGAAGAGATGCTTTCCATCGTTTCCATGCTGCAAGTGGAGAACATCTTCGTGAAGCCAGCCTACGGACAGAAGGCTATTGCAGCCAAGGTGGCTAAAAGGAATAACTTCTCCGTAAGTCATATCGTTCACAATGCTATTGGTTGACAATTTTGAGTTTTGAATTGTTTTATTTTTTAATTTTTTTAGTCTCTTATGGTTCTAAGCAGTTGTTAAGTGTCTGTGTTTTCCAACGCTCTTGTTTTAAAGCTACTTTTTTATTTATTTACTTGCAGTTATGGAAGTATTACATTTATTACACCTATTTGTTTCAATAATGATGAGAAGACAATTAAATAAATTATATATATATATATATATATATATATATATATATATATATTTCACGTGTCATTTTGTTCCAACCATTATCAGACGGTTAGATAATGTGTATACCTTGGGAAAATGGGGAATATCGATATAATTCATCTAAATACTAGAGTAGCAAAAAGATGACGACTACGGAAACGCTACCTGCTTACCAGACCAGAACCAGAAGATAAATTTCACCAAAGAAACTTATGTTCTATGATGTATGGTAACACCTAATATACCCAAAAGAAAATCAGTATGAAATTGGAAAGGGAAATATCCATGTAGAAAAATCGAAGGAACTTTTTCTAGACATTAAATGACCAGGCTGTATTTAGTTTTATATGGGCTCCAAATAATAGAGCTGGCTTCTAACTCGTTTCACATTAGAATCATGTATAATAAATGAACTGTGGAAACACGTCGTCCCTGGCATTACACAACACAAATCCGAGCCTTATGAATAACTTTCTGAAAGTCCCTGGCGTTACCAACCTAAATCTAACCCTTGTAAATGACTTTCGCTATATCCCCCAATTGACTGCAAACATTTATAAGCAAATTAAAAATCTATATAGATAAGAAGTTAGTGGACGAGAGGAATTAAACACTGTGGATCCATCATTTAATTATTGGCAAGAAGTTATAGCTTGCAGGCAGGTGGCAGATATGTAAGCACATCATAGAGACTTCCTAAATAAAAGAAACAATAGCAAAAACAAAGAAAAAATCATATGAAAAAAACAAACTAATTTATATGTGAACAATCAAGTGGGCCATATTATACTCAGCCACGTCACATTCGTGTTCCTGAAATTATGAATTGATCAAAGAGAGATGTCAAGATTAAGAGTCATGCTGAATAAACAATTGAACAAGAACAGTGCACTTACAATTGGGAATCGCTGGTGGATGTTTGTTAATGTAGGAATAGGTAAAGTAGGAGACTAATGTGAAGTCTTTCTATATATCTATCTATAAACATTGTACAGATTAGTTTCAAAAATTGAAGTTAGTTGACACATTAGGTTGGCAATGCACCTGTGTGTAGTAGCTTAGAGGAGTTAATATGAAAACCATAATCAGGCTTAGAGATCACATAAATAACAAATAATGACATTTGTGATTGTCCAACCTGGGGAACCAAAACCATGCTGATAATCAAAGAGATGAGATTAAACTAACAAGTACTAGCCAATACTAATTATGAACAAATATGAATTTCTACAATTCCAATACCAGGAACAGAAAATTTTTAACCCATAATGTCTGAATATGAAAATAATTTGAATGAAAATGATCGTTTTTCAAGTTGTGAAGAAAGTGATAGTGGGAGCGACATTGTGGTGCGCTCACAATTTGGCGTAATGCAAATTTTGAGTGATAGTGATGATAGTGACGATAACAATTATTTTGCTGATACGGAGGATGTACCGGACTACGAAAATACGATGGGACCTTTTTATATATATACATGTCACGTTTTTGTTACAATTTTTGTTCACAATATATATTTCCATAATTTTCTTTGTATTTTATTATCCTTATACAAGTTTTTATTAAGATAACACCGAAAAAATTATTAAAATTGGATAATCTTTGGAAGAGATACAGTTTTTTTTCGAGACAAATGACATCAAAAACTAAAGATTTCTTTGGCATTTTTATGTACATATGTGTAAAAAACCATGGCACTAAAACAGTTAAAACACAATATTACTTTTGATATCAATAACTAAAGGAAAACGATCTATTGCATATAAACATGATTAATATTGTTAACTCAAAAACTTTGATACAAATTAATCAGATATTGGTGCAAAAACTTACAATATACATCATAAATTCTGTCATTTATTACGATACATATAAAAACATTATAACGTAAAATTGGAATAAAAAAAATATTCGAGATATTAATACCGAAACTTTGAAACATAAACAGCAAATTGTCAACTAAAAATTCTCATCGTGTCTTCAAGACGATTTCATATACAATATTTATTAGTATAGTTTCAATGTCTAATATTCGTAATATCAGTCTTAATATAATTTTAATGTCTAATATTCGTAATGTAATCTGTGATTCACACCTATGGATTCTACCAGCAGGTGGCTTTATGTTTCTTTAAATATAAATTGACATGTGGGCAGAAATAAGTTATTGTAACTATTAATCGTGCTATATTACCTGTTATGATCATATTAGGCACACTTCTGAATATAACGCTAAGTAATAAAAATTAAAATGTATAATCACTAGGGTATCGTTTTGGCCATCATTATAAATCGTAGGTCTTTAATGCTGTAGAAACTTGGAAAACGACTCCTTTTGTCGGTACCACTGGTTTCCCATTCTGTGTGCTTTTATTAGAGTCAAAGTTTGGCTTTAAGTATTCGGATGTTCCAACTTATTGGATATAAGTCATCCAGTGCTTATGGGGATTTCAATCACATTGTCGAGTCAGACTTTTATCAGTTCTATATGTGCAATGATCTACTTTTGATATGATCCAATAATTGATTAAAAAATAAATAGTCAACTGATCCTCACAACCTAATGATTAGAATAGTAATTACTGATTCTCCATCCGAGTCAAGCAGCATTTTCAAGTAGGACTAAGTATTGGGTAATCCCCAATAGTCATAGCTAAACATTGATAACCCGTTATTATCAAACTCGAAACAACGATGTTCATTGACATGGATGATTTTGCTGAGTAAAGGAAAATTAAAAGGTTAAGTGCTTATCGGACTGCACATAAATTTTTCTTCTTTAGCTATGTTTTACTGCAGCGATATAGCCTCTGTCATTCTATACAACTCCTCTCAATTTTGTACTTTTTCTGCCCATACCACTCCAGCTGTTCTTTTACTGTCATCGTACCAACATATATTGGACTTCCTTGTGGGCGCTTTTCGTCCCACGGTCTCCATTCCACGAGTGCTGTCCACCTTCCTCTGCGACATTGCCGGCTCATTGCCACTTAAGGTTTGTAACATGTTTGATGATGTCCATGACCCTACTCTTGTCTCTGAGACAAGACCCTACTTTGGTCACATACAAGCATGATACAAGAATATTTTCCACAGAGCTTTATTCATCATCGTTTATGGTAGTTGAATAAGCCTGACCTGCTATTGCGATTATCTTCTGTATTTTTATAAAATGGGGATTAATTTATCTTGAGTACATTAGCAAGCTCAATCATCCAATAATGTCCATCTACGTCATTTCCACATACTTCAAATTTTTTTTTATATTTCTAAAAGTAACGAAGTTGGATTATTCGAAATAATTTCATTTCAAAGTTTTCGTCAAAACCTATTTTCTCGATTTTTCCTGATATTCACAAAGTTTTATTTAGAAAATTGTGCCCCCAGCACATTGCAAACTATTTTAAAGATTAATATTTCATAAACGGGACTAAAAAATTAAGAATAGTAAATGAAACTTGCTTAAAAATAGAAGATCATTCAATTATACATATAATTATCTATATCCTACATAATGGAGTACATTAAAAACTCTTTTTCACCTGCACTTCTTGGGGAAACTCATACTCATTTCTTAAATACTTTAAAAAGGGTGAACACTTGTTTGCGATATATTAATTGACATTATTATGTAAAGTATATATTTGTAAATTTTACTCTGGAATGTCCAAAGTTGTAGAAACTACAAGCATGTGACAGAGGAGCGAACACACAAACAGATGTTACTAAATAATAAAGTTTCCTTGTTTGACTAAGGAATCCTAAAACACTAAAACCCTGATTTAGTTTACTAGAAATAAAAACAGAAAACATGATGAAACAAACATCAATGCTTTGGCTTGTTATTTTACGATATGTTATAAATTTATGTATGATATCAACATTTACAAAGGGATTGAAAGGTCACCTACCCTTACATAAATTATTGGATTATTAATTAATTAGCAAAATTTTGATTTCATATTTTTTATTATTGATGTTAGAACAACCCTAAGGAATATTTGATCAATGAAACTACACAGAAAAATAGAATAAAACAGTATTTGTTCGCATCTCACATACTCATCCAGCTTATTCTGTTTAGTTTGTTTATGTCGGTAGCACGTATTTTATCAAATGTTCACTGCCATTCATTGATTAGTGTTTTTATGCTACCAATTAGTAATTACTAATGATCATAAACGGATTTTGATGTGATATTTTCGTAATAAAATGATTCGGTTAGTATTACGCACAATGTCGATAAACAACTTTTGAAGGTGGTGAGGCGGACGCCGATAATTGCCGACTTTTTTTGGAAAAATTTATGGCAGAATTGCATAGAACGAGAGGTGTGTGCCGCTGACTGAATGTCATCCATCTCTTTCAGCACATGCCCAATCATATTTTCTATCCTTATCTATGTTAGAGCATTTCAACTCATAACATTTACATCGGCGAGGATTGGCTAGAGTCGCTCTTATTTTTATATATGACTGATTTTTGTACAGAGCGTGCATTAAAGTATAAAATACCTTATTTTCTATTTTCTCCAATAGTTATTAGTAGTTCGCTTCACATGTTATTCATAACCACCCACTACTAAATATAGGTGTAGGATTTTCATATTAGAAATCATTATATCTTGGGTACTTTATATATAGCAACCGTAGGCGTTGTGATCATGATCAAAATATAATTGATGAAGTCATTGTTCACAATTGGTTCAAACCCATGCTAACTCATGTATCGAAGTGGGTCATTGCGGTCGTTCATATGTCAATCTGACTTAACACATTGATATGTGAAGTTTGCATAAGTAAATGATAACATCTTTGCAGATTAAACATGATAGAGAGCTCTGACTAAACGCCTAATAGAAAATAGCTTTCACTAAGTACCTAATAGAAGTAACGACTACACCAGAAGATGCAAAATTCTTGTAGAAATTCAATTACGTATTTACCATTACTGTAAATTATAATCTAATAAATAATACATAACAAAAATATACAATGCTAAAATATATCATGTTCATAACCCATTCCACATGAAGTGACAGTTGCAATGATGACAAGCTAGTGGTATGGATACGAATGTGGTTGTGGGCGGTAGCGTTTTGCGGCTGGTGGGACGTAGCCCTTGTAGATGAATTATACGTACACATAAACCATATTAGATTTGATTCAAATTTATAAATCATTAATATGGCAATGTACTGGCTAGAAATTTGATTTTTTATGGTAACATTATTATCTGATACGTACAATGTGGTATAAGAAACATTTCAATGAGAAATTTTCGATAAATATGAATAATAAGCCATTTATTCCCGTAATACCATTTTACGACTTACAAACATGCAAGTTTAATACACAATAAAGTAAGACTTCAGATTTATTATACACGGTGACTTTTATTCGTTTTACACCTAGAACTAAAGTTGACGTTTGTCATGAATACTACCCATTCACAGTGTTAAAGTTTTGAAAAATGCTAATTATATTTTATTTTGAAAAAAAAATATTGCTATCAATAAACAATTACACACACTGTACATACAACATATTTACAGTAGATTAGGTATTTACAACGATTTAACAACATCAAATGTACAAAAAGGGTACAACTTACGTATCGATATTTTTACAGTTCAATATGTTATACCATCTGCTCCATGCACAGATGAGCATGTCTCTGAATGTTTTCTTTCACACATATTAGTATCATTCTGTCACGTTTCACTGTGTCAAATGCAGCCAAAATTTTGTGTTTTAACTTGTCTTCACTTTGCGCCTCTTCAAAATTAATTTTTGAAAAAGGCCTTCTCCATCGTCCTCCAATCGATCGCTAGTCTGGTCTAAATAAGTCCAGCGACGTTCTTCACGTCATTGTTCTAGCAAGCGCGTGCAAACCTTCGCAGCCTCCTGTGACCGCATGGCCACCATTACCACCCCCACTCGCTCCAGTGTTTGTCAGCGACTTGCACCACGTGCCCTGCCCATCTCCATATGAGTTTGCAAGCTAGTTCGGCGGCGTCGCGTCGGTTACCTGTATTTCCTTTCTAATATTAGCATTTTTTGATGATCAATTATTTTTATACCGAACATACTCCTCTCAGTTGCTCTTCGAGACATCTGTACCTTGTTTGCTCAGTAAATGTTCACGTTTGGCATCCATACAAAAGTGTTGGAAGGATTGTTGATTTCGTAGCTTTGTTTTTGAGATTTAATGGGATATTCGATTTGATAATATCCTTCATGGCCCAATATTTGTTCCACGAAATCTTGGTCCTTCTCTCGACTTCTTTGATAGTAGGGTCTGCGAAAGTTATGTTTTGACCTAGATGGATACACTCATTTATGTAGTTCATTCAATTCATTGTCGGAAGTCGGAATTTCATTGTTGTAGGTATCCTTTCACTATTAGTCATTATACATGTTTTAACTGCGTTCATTTCTAAACCACAGTTGCTACTTTCTAAATTGAGAGTTTCCATCATGTGGCATATCTCATTATGACTTTCGCCTATCAATTCTATGTTATCAGCAAGTCTCAAGTGATTTCAGTATTCTCCATTGATATTGCTACCTCTCCTGCCCCAATTAAGTTTAGTAAAGATAAATCCTAAAAAGATATAAACAGGTTCAGGAACATTGGATAACCCTGACGTGTCTCCCACTTGTTCTAGTTTAATCGAATATTTACTTCTCTGCAGACTTTGTTCAACCATTTTAGAGCACACCAGATGCCTCATGTGAATAGAATCCGACGCTTTAGAGTAATCAATAAACACTATGTATAACTGCAGCTTTTGTTCATTTTATATCGCTCTATTATTTGAGTCAGTGTAAATATGTGATCAGTTATTGATAAAAAATCAGCTTGTTTTCTTAGTGGAAGTCTATGATTGGTCTAAATCTTCTCGGGAGTATATTTGCGAACAGTTTATAAGTGTTTTGCGATAGAGTTATCAGTCTCAAGTTACTGATGTCCAAGGGATTCCTCTTCAATTCCTTTTTATAGATTAGAGTGATGACACAGTCTTCTTAGTCCTTTGGTATCCGGCATATATCGAGTATTTTATTGAAGAGTCGTTAATATTGGAGTTAGGGGTTGTCATTTTAGGATATCAGTTGAGACTCCCTCCTAGCCAGAGCTCTTCTCGTTTGCAGAGACTTGAGGCTTTCTTGAACTTCACTTTATAAGAAAGACTTAATATCTTGTATATTTTTCATGTTTGGGAGTTCATATTCACTATCAATTTTATTATTATCAGGTTTATTATATATGATTCATAAAACATTTGTCATGATGTCTGCTAATCAGTTTCTATTAGTGACCTTCTTTCCAACTTTATTATTCCGAGATACTATCCAGTCTTTTCCTTCGTTTAATCTTTTATTGGAGCGTTTCACTAAACATTTGGTTTCCTGTTCTTCAATATCTTTTTCTTTGGGTTGGTTTTATTTTTACTAATTAATTTCCTTATCTTCTGTGTACTTTAATCAACCTCCTTCTCTCTTCCTTATTTTTGTGTCTCATATTTTTTAGATATTCTCTTTGTTTGATTAGATTTTCCAATTTTAGTGTAAATATAAGTTCGTTATTTCATTTTTCCTTTTTTGTTTTTTAATTTGGATTATATGGTTTTTTAATTTGGATTATTAAATCCTTATATAGTTGATGAGTGTTTTTGTTTTCTATTTTGTAATTCTTCTCAAATCAGTAAAATAATTCTTTGTATTCTCGTTTTCAGTCATAGTTATTTCTGATAGACTGTTCCCAAAAGACTTACTGTTTCTTTTTATCTTGTCTGGTAACATATAGGCAGTGGAGCGCCAGTGGTTTATAAGCAATTACATGTAGATTGCCCTAAACATTTTTCATTACATGGAACTTAACTAAAATGTACAAATTTAATTCCTATATTGTATCAAATTACAAAACTTCTCGAATCAGAAATGGTCCATAAGAAATTAAAATTGATTACCTCACTTCAGATCGCCAGTTCAGAAAATTGATTACCTCACTTCAGAGCGCAACTTTGGTTATATGTAGACTGAAACAATCCCGTAATTATGACATTCGTATACAAGCATTGAATTATTGCATTATTATAATGATCTCTCTGCTGTCATTATATCATTCTCCTTGCAAAATAATTTGATACATAATTTTAATAGTATTCCAGCTTTACATAATTTTAATAGTATTCCAGCTTTACATAATTTTAATAGTATTGCAAAATAATTTGATATTGCAAAATAATTTTAATAGTATTGCAAAATAATTTTAATAGTATTGCAAAATTATTAGTATTGCAATATAATTTTAATAATATTGCAAAATAATTTGTATTGCAAAATAATTTTAATAGTATAGCAAAATAATTTGTATTGCAAAATAATTTTAATAGTATTGTAAAATAATTAGTATTGCAATATAATTTTAATAGTATTGCAAAATAATTTGTATTGCAAAATAATTTTAATAGTATTGCAAAATAATTAGTATTGCAATATAATTTTAATAGTATTGCAAAATAATTAGTATTGCAATATAATTTTAATAGTATTGCAAAATAATTTGATACATAATTTTAATAGTATTCCGGCTTTACATAATTTTAATAGTATTACAAAATAATTTGTATTGCAAAATAATTAGTATTGCAATATAATTTTAATAGTATTGCAAAATAATTTGATACATAATTTTAATAGTATTCCGGCTTTACATAATTTTAATAGTATTACAAAATAATTTGTATTGCAAAATAATTTTAATAGTATTGCAAAATAATTAGTATTGCAATATAATTTTAATACTATTGCAAAATAATTTGTATTGCAAAATAACTTGATACATAATTTTAATAGTATTCCAGCTTTACATAATTTTAATAGTATTCTGGCAAAATAATTTGATACATAATTTTAATAGTATTCCGGCTTTACACAATACATATACCATATTTTGTTGGTGAAATACTTATCGTTTTCTTTATGCATTAAAATTGATATTTTATTAGTTCATTGCTTGACGTGCATTTTCGTCATGAAAATAAACAAACAATGGCGACTGTCAAATATTGCTCTGTTTATTACGTAATTAAGGTAGGATTTTTCAATTTATCTTTTAATGAAAAAAATAGTATAATTGAGAATGATAAATCGAAGCCAATTTTTAAACTATATGTTCGTAATAAATCTAGCGTACTGCGTTTTCACATAATTTTTACGATTAGTATGGTGGCTGATCAGAAGTTACATTTTTTGCTGGTCTTGTTTATTATTCAAAACTGAATATAGTAAATGGAATAAATGTGATTTTGATAATCTAGGTAATTTGACAAATTTTGGGTAAAAAATATGCTAATTCTGATAAACGTCTATCGTGGACAATAAAACTACATAATTTTAGTTCTTCGCGTACAAAAATTTGTATCGAGGGTCAACTAGGTATTGCAAATCGGAAACATAATGACATTGAAATACAAATAATTTAAAAAGATTAATAGTATTTTTAGCTAAGCAAGAATTATCTTTTTATGGTCACGATTAAAGTCATAACTCGATAAGTCGGGCTAATTACATCGAGAGTTTATTGATTTTGAGTACCTACGATTCAGTTATTGAGACACATTTTCAATCTATTACACCTTCAATGCCGTTTTCAGGGTTAGCAGGGACAGATGCGGATGCTTGCATGCAGCTTGTCCTTCCCAAAAGCACTGTACGCCACTGTATATAGGTGACTCTTAGTAGCCCATGGTGTGTACTGAACGTTGATTATTATTACTTGAGCATTAAAATATAATCAATTTCGTTTCTGGTTTTGCCATCTGAAGAAAGCTATAACCATGGTATATTTGGTTGTTTTTTATATTAGTTACAAAAAGCTAATTTTCCAGACAATATTCTATTAAAGCCTTGCCTCTTTCATTTTTTGTGGAATATGTGCCATATCCCCTGGTGGGCCATGGTATGCAGAGTCGTGTTTTAAAGACATTTACTCAAGTCATTGTAGAATTTTTATTTGTCTTTCTCAGGACTTTTTTCTGTTGGTGCATAGAGTCAGATGCATGGTAGATTCTTGTCCTTTATGACATATAATTTTTTAATATTTTTTCACCATAAATCTGTCCCCAATGAAACCAAGTCTCTCTCCCATATACATAACTATATAGTCTTCATATTCTATCATTTTTTCTCCGTCTTTTCTAACTATAGAAATGTTTAACATATCCCATGTCTTCCCATTGTTAGTAATGACCATACATTTAGTTTTCCAATGTACAGCTTCTTTCTTATGGGGGGTTTTATTTTCAATTGGAGCTGTTTCGTTATGATTATTTATATTGGCTTTTTTATTTTTATTTTGGTGGCCGGAGACCTTTCTTGTTCACTATGCTTATTCCTTAAACTCTGGTTCGTATTGTTTTTGTATGTAAAACTGGTAATTTCCTGTTTGTTCTTTTTATTTGAAGCCTTTGTTCTGATGTCTTTCAGAGCATCTGTCTTAACTCTTGGTGATTCTGATAGATCTCTTTTTTTATTATGTACCGCTCTGTCATTCATTATAGCAATTTTATTGTATTTAAGTATAGTGTTTTTACCTTGCTTCATTGTTTATTATTTTTCGTTCAATTAATACTTTTTGTGAGTTATCTTCTTTCATATGGTGTATGCATTTCTTTCAATGAATTCTTTTTCTTATAAATTTGTATTTTCTTACTTAGGGTATTGAGAGTTAGAAATATTGGTCTTGTCATTGTACCTTTCTTTCCAATACCTTTGGCAGACTGTACTTCTGATTGACATAATTTTACTTTTAAGGTTTTGTTTATCAAGTCTAGAATTTCATTTTCAAATTCCTCGAATTTCCTTTTTTCTTCCATGTCAAATAGTACTATATTTTTCCTTTTTATTTGTCTTTCTATTGGGTCAGCTCTTGCTGCTTTTCTTGCTTCTCCCCTTTGTTGTTCAACTCTTTACAGTTTTGTTGCATTTCTTTAAATTTCATATTTATATTATTGTTTATAGTTTCTGTTATGTTTTTTTCTATGTCATTTACCTTCTGTTTTAGCAGAACATTTTCGTTTGTATATTTTTTTAATATTTTTGTGATTTTTTTCTGTAATTAAAGTATCTTGGCAACCTCTGCTATTTCTAGCATCCTCTAGTATAGTTTGTGGAACCAGTGCGTATGTCAAAAAACGTTGTGGGACATTAGAGATAACAATAAAGTTTGTCAATAAAAATAATGTTTGTCGGTAACCACGACTGTTTACTTTGCAAATGAGTGTCATCCTCTATCGATGTCAAACTGAAACACAGGCGTTTTCAAATACCGCAGAACTATTTTATATTGATCTTACCTTCGCACCCACCACTATTATTTCTAATAAACAAAATAATTAATTTCATCGTTTAACTGAGCATTTGTGAATAATTCAATATCGAAAGTATTACTGATCAACTCAAAATATCAACACAATATAGTGGTCCCTTTCATCCATTTTAACTGAAATTAAATTGTTCAAGCCCTTTATATTAATGTAAAAGTAAACCCCCCCAATATAAAAGTATACTGACAAGGGAAGTTACCAACAACTTTTTTTTGCACTTTTCATACCTGGTACACAGGGTCTAATCATTAAGTCTTAACCGTCAAGTACTTGACAATTAAGGCTTAATCCAGTCAACTCCGTGTCGTGTAATGAGTTACGCAATCCTGAAACAAACTCTCATGTGCACTATTTTCTGATCTTCAACTGTTATGATTCTTTCACACACTGAAAACTAAATCATAATGTGTTATTAACATTTTTTTAAATTTCTTAACGCAGGTAGAAGAAGGCGACCTTATGACATATTTGAACGTATACGATGCGTATGAAAGAGTAAGCACAGAGTCTGGCAAATCCAACAAGGTGGTAAGGGAGTGGTGCAAAAAGATGTTCGTCAACGAGCGCAGCATGGCACGGGTGGTGGAAGTTAGGACTAGTCTTAGCAAAATGGTATACGGCAAATTTAAGATGGAGAATGCAAAGTTTGATGGACCGGATCTAGGTTCAGGTGAGTTGACTATATTCAAGTGATTTTCTATATTATTACTGGAATGAAATGGTAGAAAGTAACGGTACTTATTGTGAACATTTTCAAAAATATATCGGCTTTATATCTTGATGGAGTTTGAATAACAAATTGTATTTAAATTTTACGATCCGCACTCAACTTATAGCACATGTAAAACTCACTTAAATGACTACAGGATACTCTGCAAAATATTCCATTTAAATTAATGTCAAATCTTGTCCTTGTTTCTTTTTAACTGCAACTTAACAAACTCACACGGGAGGAAAATTGAAAGTCATTTCAAAAAACCAAATTCAACAAAATAAAATGGACGCACTTAACTTCAAAACTGAAAAACAGAAAAAAATGTTCAATGTCTTTTTTTATATTTCGGATATTACCTATTTATTCTAATTAATGAAAATAATAAATTTATGAACTATTTGGGTATTTCACTAAATGTTTTTTATTTCATTAATCGTAATTTCAAGGTACAAGCTGATGAAGAGTGAAAAATTGTTTTAATAATCTTAAAAATTGACCGAGTTATAAAAGTCTAAATTTAACCTTTAGAGAAGGACGGCAATACTGTGTTGTGAGGTCATTTTTAATATTGCACATTATATTCTACGAGAGGAAAGAGACAGGGATATACCCAACTCTATCCATATCTTCAAATTTAGAAGCCTACAACCGACTTATTTTTCAATCAATTTTTGAATTTTTTTCAAGACTGGTTTTTAATTAACATATATTTCACAATATTGTACGAAAAATATCAAAATTTAGAATGAGTCAACTACCGTACTACTGATTAATAGTTAATTGGTTTCATTATGTTATTACCTCAAGGCTTAAGGTGATTTCTGTGACATTCTTGTGTCAAACATGTATCAATTCCAAACATGGCACTTACAAATGGTTATCATAATTGTAATGAATCTCTGATCTGCTATTTAGACATTCTGGTAATTCATTATATAATAAGTAGTGAAATGATCCTCAATAAACTAATGATAGTAATCACTAATTCTCAGTCTGAATCAAGTGTTATTTTCAAGTATATTTAACTGATATTAGGGATGAGCGATATTGAAAAATCGTTAATGTTAACATTGCTTATTAAACATCGATAACCCATCATTATCGAACTCAAAACATCAATATTCATTATCGTTGATAAAATTTAAAAAAATTAAAAGTTAAAAAATTGATTTACATGACTAGTGATGAAAATAGAAAATATGACGAAACAAACATGTTGTTTGAATTAAGATTTTAGTGAACATTGATTGCAAGGATAGACTTTGGTCCTGTACGATTTTGAGAGTTAACTTGGAAATATAAAATTACGTGTTTAAACGCATAGCAACCCCGTTTGTCGAGAGAGAAAAAATATTTTGGTTATTGCATGTTTCATTTTTTGGAATAAAAACTATATGATCATCCAAAAAAATAAATAATATATAAAAGGCAAAGTAGGTATGGACAAGTAGTGGTTTTGAAACTATACTTACTGGATTGAAATTAATTGCAGCTCAAATTAATTTCCTCAGGTAAATGTACTCGCATACTGCGTTGCCTGACAGCAGGTCTTTTCCCCCGCGCCTGCTTTCTGCATCACTCAGGTGTCTACCGGCCGTTGTCAGGAGGTGGGGTAGAACTTCACATCAGTCCCGATAGCTGCTTATATGATTTTCAACAGCCCCAGTGGTGAGTTTTGTGGTCTTTTTTATGTTATTTGTCTGTATCACTTTTTGGCGTAAAACTAAAAATAGATTACTATGGTACTTTTTAAATACAACATTTCGCTATATTTTATTCTTTTAACCCATTCATTAAGAAAATATATGTTTTCTTCTCAAGACCGAAGCAAGCTGTGCACCGTGGCCCACAATTATTGATATTTAATGACACATCCTATCAGTGCATGTCGTGTAGTGTTGCGCTATGTTTTTTATGAAGCATTATTGAAAGAAACATGTGAATAAATTTTTACTGTATTAATCAGATATTTGCAGTGATACATACACAGTGGCTGGGTGGTGACTGCAATTCAAAATAATTACTAATAAACCAAAAATACTCTAGGCAACTCAAAATAATTACTAATATACCAAAATACTTTAGGCCACTCAAAATAATGACTAATATACCAAAATACTTTAGGCCACTCAAAATAATGACTAATATACCAAAATACTTTAGGCAACTCAAAATAATTACTAATATACCAAAATACTTTAGGCCACTCAAAATAATGACTAATATACCAAAATACTTTAGGCAACTCAAAATAATTACTAATATACCAAAATACTGTAGGCAACTCAAAATAATTACTAATATACCAAAATACTGTAGGCAACTCAAAATAATTACTAATATACCAAAATACTTTAGGCCACTCAAAATAATGACTAATATACCAAAATACTTTAGGCAACTCAAAATAATTACTAATATACCAAAATACTGTAGGCAACTCAAAATAATTACTAATATATCAAAATACTTTAGGCAACTCAAAATAATGACTAATCCTCAGCTGTTTAGATACATTCAGATCAATATCGAATGTTGGAAACGACAATTCTGTTTCCAAATCTTCTATCTTATTAGGCATAGATGTCATAAACCAAAAATAGATGATATAAACGAAAATCGTCTATTTCAGATGAAAGTCTTTGAAAATGTGCCTATATATTATCTAGGTAAAGTTCTATATAGGTAAAGTTCTATAGCTCCTACAAGGAGATATTATATTCAAGCAAAGGCTGCAACAGAAGCCATAGTTTTCAATTTATCATAATGAAATTTCATAGGAATTTACTGAAGTAAATAAAAAAATAAATAACTTTAAAGTGTATTTTACAACACATTGCGCATTTTTGCAATCCAAAGAAAAATTTTATTAATTTAAAATATCAACTTATGTATAAATTGCTTTGATAAAATCTTTCACGTAGTTGTCTATGGTTTTGATTGAAATTGAAATAAAATTAAAAATGCCCCACTCATTGTCTGCCTATTTTTGACACTACCAGAATTTTTAGTTAAATTCAAGAATTTTGGGTAGTTAGCTAATATTAAAAATTGTATTTCAATCTTTTATTTTGCTCATGCATAGTTCTCTCCTTGGTGGAAGTCTCATGATAATTATCTCCTTGGAGGAAGTCTACTATATTATCTGTGACGTGAAATTGATCATATGATTCCATTCTTATACAATTTTATTATTGTTCTATTTAACCCATTAAATGCGAGTTATATGTTAAGGCATTATCAATGCCTTTGCTGCTCATAGTTGATATCTTAAGACACCATTGATGTCTTTGCTGCTCATGGTTGATGTTTTAAGATATCATTGATGCCTTTGTTGGTCATGGTTTATATCTTAAGACGTCATCGATGCCTTTGCTGCTCACAGCTGATGTATTAAGACTTCAAAACTTCTGTGACGTATTATGATCTTTAGCAACAATGATGTCATTAATATGGAATATGAATGATGGAATATTTTCCAACCGTAGAGGGCGATAGACTGATTTCTCCGTTTGATATTGAAGGTGTTAAAAAGACAATGATGAAAATATGTCAGTGAATCTATTAAAAAAATTGTAAATAAACAAAATGTTTGTTTGATATGAAAATGTTTGCAGGTTGGTATTTGCCAGCGTGAGTAGTTCCAGTGATAAGACCTACATCCGGGACCTGGTCAACATTAAGAAGGAATGGCTTTGCGAGCTAGCACCTCACTTTTACAAGGAATCTTGATTTGAAATTTTTCTTTATATTAATAAAGTTATATAAATACACAGTTGAGTTTTTTTTCATGCGTTAATGGTTATTAGCAAGAACTATAAGGATATGAAAAAAATTGTAAGCAGTGTAAGTAAAGTAAACAAAAGTGTAAGATAAAACAATATTTTTATAAATACGAAAAATTTAATAATGTTTTTAACTAATTAACCGTGAAGAAAGCTACAATTAACAGGGGGATGATTTCTTATTTCTTTCTAAATACACTAAATCACAGCCCCCTGCTGTGCCCCTGTAGTCCCAATTATAAAACACACACATTGCACAGTCACGTGGAAGTTTATAGGAGTTATTTTGTTTAAGAATTCGTTCACACAATAATTAAGTAATAATGTAAAAATTGGAGTTACAAATTTTCTAGAAATACATTTTTAACATTATGTTATTTATTATAAAACATCAAATTAATTGTATTCTAAATTTTTATACTCAATCTCCTGGCCTACATTTAAAACGTAGCACTGTTATATGCAATATTTTCAAATCAGAGTTACAATTTTATTTATTTATTTATGTACTTTAATGTATACAGTTAACACACATATGGTGGACTTATTGCTACGAGAGCAATCTCTTACAACTAGAACACCTGTTCAGCCTTGCTCGACGGGCAGCTGGGAATTGAACCCTTATCTCTGTGGTGCGCTGCGCCGTCAAAGGTCATATGCCATGTAATCAATCCAACACACTACAGTGATGATAATTTTGTATTGTTATTATGTTGTTTAGTATTAATTTGGTGTTTTATGTGTTCAATACATATTTGCTCCAGTTTGTTTAACCGTTTTAGTGCCATGGTTTTTTACTCATATATACTTAAAAATGTGAAAGAAATCTTTTATTTTTGATGTCATTTACCCTTGTCTCGAAAAAAACTGTATCTCTTCCAAAAATTATCCAATTTTAATAATTTTTTCAGCGTTTTCTTAATAAAAACTTGTACAAAGATAATATAATACAAAGAAAATTATAGAAATATATATTGTGAACAAAAATTATAACAAAAACTGAAATCAAGGTCACATCGTATTTTCGCAGTCCGGTACATCCTCCGTATCAACAAAATAATTGTTATCGTCACTATTATCACTATCACTCAAAATTTGCATTACGCCAAATTGTGAGCGCACCACAATGTCACTCCGACTATCACTTTCTTCACAACTTGAAAAACGATAATTTTCACTCTAATTATTTTCATATTCCGACATTATGGGTTAAAAATTTTCTTTTCCTGGATCCTTTTTATATTGTAATTACTAATAATATCATAATTTGAACTTTATGTAACACGTAGAAAGATAAAAAATTAGCGATGCATGCGAGCGACCACCCGCACGCTAAACAGTAACTGATTTCGCAAGCGCTATCGCGCTCGTGACAAATTTAGTTAGTACGCAAACGAGCGCGATGGCGCTCGTTGGCACTCAGATGGTTAACAGTCCTCCGGAGAGTACATCAATAATTTTGTTTTTTGAGTTGAAAATTATATATTATTATATTTTAAGTTAATAAAGAGAGCTACCACACTTTTATTTTCCACCAGAACTACACCACTTTGGAGCGAGGTATATTGAAGTGACAAAAGCACATCGCATATATAAATAATAAGTAAAAACTTTCCAATTATATTGGTTATTAAAATTTATTTTGTGTTTCATAATTGTATTACAATATTTTGTTATTGTATCAGATAAAAACCAATAAATCAAGGTACTAACTTATGAATGTTGAAGTAATAAAATGCGATTTGAGAAAAAAAGCGCCAAAGTAAGTGGCACCAAAGCAAAAGTTATCTAAATGTAATCTGTGTAACTAATGTTATTATAGGATTGTTATTTATCTATTATTGAAGTAAAACTTCTTCACGCACGCTTGACTTGGGGAGTAAGCTGGTGAATGCGTGACGAGAGCATTACGAAAAGTATGATCGGGCGAGGCGAACGGAAGTTGAGACGGAAACTAGTGAAGACAGAAAGAGAGAGAGTTACGTTTCGTATATTACTGTAGGGACAAGAGAGAGAGGTGCGAGCACACATTTTCTTTCTCTCTTTCTCTCATAGTCAGTTATGTTTCGTATATCTAAGACACAGTGCAAGCCTATTGTCTGTATCACACCGTAGGAGCAAGAGAGAGCAGTGTGCGCGCACATTTTCTTTCTCTCTTCCTCTCATAGCCAGTGCATGAAATATATATACATATATATATATATATATATATATATATGCGAGTTTGCTAGCGTTACGCGAACGGTGATTTTTTGATTATTTTGTAATTTCATTTCGTTCTTGAACAATTTTATAAATTATTATTTTGTTCAATACATTAAATATTCTACGTTTAAAGTGAATAAAATTGTAAATTCATTTTAAAGTTCATATTTTGTGAATTTGAAGTTTTACTTCAGTCGTGTGGTCTAAAATTGAAAAAAAAATATAGTGGAGAATTGGTGGACTATTGGTTTCACTCAAATTTTAGAATGAAAACATTTATGACAACGAAAAACCACAAAACATACAAATGTCTAGAACAAAATGTACATGAAGACTAATATTATAAGCAGAAAGTTTCTTTATTTCGTCACCACATTTTTATCCAATAACTATTTATATGATACAATACTTTTACTGACATTTTATTTAACCCATGGGTAATCACAGGACCTGATATTGGACCCAAGTATATATTTACGCAAATGATCCGAAAGCCCTATATAGGGCCCGAAGTGCGTGGATAAAAAAAAGTCGGACCCGTCAGCATCTATTATCTCATTTTAGCCTGGACTTATCCTTCTTAAAAAAATTCCATAACCTTTCCAATATTTCCGGGAGTCAATTGTTGTTTTCCAGAAATTTAAAATACTATCCTAGATATGACCCAGTAACGGCATAAAAGTGACTAAAGTAACTAAAAGTTACTTCTTTGATTATAGCATTTTTTATGAAAAGTTTTATAGAAAATGCGTAGAATAAACAATAGTATCACCATATACATGTTTATATTTATTCTACATATGTTAAAATAAAATTGGCGTCAAGAAATTTTATTGCTCAAAAGGCGTTCTTAAACTTTCTTCAATAACAGTATCCTATGTGTCATCTTATTATCTAATTTATTATTTATTTCAATTCGTCTTTATTTCTTACGATTAGAATTGTATCCAAAAATAATATTTCAATATTTATAAAGGCGTTAAGTACGAGGTTAAGTAAAGGCGTTATTTCAGTAATGTAAAATATTCCATTCAAAATTTGCTATGATTGTATAGATTTCTCTCTTTGTGATAGGGTGGACAATTTTGTATCTTCGTTTTGTATCTTCGTTAGCTTAGTATAGTAACAAAAATAATTATACATTTGTCTATTTAAGCGGCCAACGCCGAGGTTTTGCCGTTAAAATTTATTGTTACCTTTCATAACCCGCACCGACCTGATGCATTACCACTCATATTGTTTTAATTTTTCCTTCCAATGTCGTAGACATATCGTATCACTTTTATCTAGCCAATATAATAATTTATAACTACTCCGAAAGTCTAGCAAATATTGCAAAAACTAGAAATAAGTGAGTTTGTAAAGATGCGTCGACAGGTGCAGATCTCTCGACACGTAATTTCCAACTTTACTTAACGTGTACCTTATACCTTTGGATTAATTAACTCATACCTTTGTTAATGCTGTTTAACGTATACCTTTGTTAATTTAAATTGTAACTTGTGAACATTCAAAATACAGTGAAAATTATTAATCAAAGATTCATTGTTTATCCCTTTGGATTGATACCTTAAGCTTTATTTCTATAAAAAATCAGTCATATTCATAGAAATACCAGCATAGCATCACTCGCATAGTGAACAGAAGGCTTATTAAAACAACACGAAGTCCACGAGTTGACATTTGTAGAGTGGTGTTTTGGGAGTAATTTATTGGCTATAAGAGATCGAAACAGCCAAGTTAGTGTTAGAACACGCATAGAATAGGATCTGTTTTCATCTATATCTGTCAAATAAGCAATTTGTTATTTTTAAATTAAATATCGCATTCACAAAAAAACCTACAAAGTACAAGTCGGATTTGCACTACAAGAATTCTATACAAATTTAAGAATATATATAAAAGTTTAAATAATTGGGGTCAAAAGTGTATCTGTTAAAATATTTGTAAACGTTAATTTTTTTCTTCATTGTATTAATATATTGTAAAGGTGAAAAGATGTTCCCCAAGAAAATATAAGACCTAGGAACATTGCTATTTTTATTATGTAATCTTCTGGTCAGATGCTAGCATCCCTTTCTTCCAGATTTTTAGTTTAGTAGTTGCGCATATTTTAGTGGATATCTCTGGGAGCGCGCCATGATTCTGAAAAAATGTTTTTGAATTCCTTAAAACTAACCTTTGCGAAGATATCACACGCGGTTTACAAATCTAAAAATATTTGAGTAACAGAATAAAGTCATAAAATAAAATAGTATAATACAAATACAAATATTTTGAAGTCTTCCTTTGCAAAATATATGGGTTAATATGGTGTATTACTATATTAAATTTCAAATTTCTATATCAAACAGTTTTTGAGAAAATTGGCTCTAATTGACAAACCGACAGAATGATCTTATTGTGATCTTATAAGGATTCTGTTTTTTTTTATTTTGTGCCACAGACCAATGAAAATAATTTTATTGCTATGTAGTGCTCTATGAACTACTGTCAAAAGTGAATGTATAAAGAAATGTTAAAACAAAATAGTATTTAATTCATTAGCTTAATTAAAGGGGTATTGACACTTGCATACAAATATTTTGCAAATAGGGTTAAAAATGAAAATGCAAAATGGCAAGCAGAATATCAATGTTATTTTGAAAAAACTGTTAAACAACAGCTCATTTACAGGGAAATATGTTTTTCGCAGGGAAAATGCAAAAAAAAATATTTCTCATCACTTTACATTAGGGTAAGGTCTGTTAAAAGATTAACTTTTTAATATTCAGCTACAAATTAATTAAGATCCTCATGTCAAGCCAAATTATATGCATACTGGTCTAAAACTGTAGAAACTGTGAGTTTGTGATAATCAGACAGACGGAATATATATGACGTATAAGCGTTTCTTGTTCCATTACGGAATCCTATATAGTGCATCACATCACTGTGTTAAGTATTTAATATCACAGTTTGTAGAGAAAAATAAATATGAAAATATAAAATAAATGTGATCTTTTTCATGGTGATTATATAAACTTCGATTATATAAATATTACAGTATTATTAAGCATACCTTCTCCTGTGCTTAAATTGAAGAATGTAAACTAAAATGTACCGATAATATAAAAAAGCCAATACTATATAAAATTTAATGACAACATAGCTTATAAAATAGTTTATTGTCTATTATCATCTTTAGATAATTTGTAAATAGCAATTTTATTATTTAAAAAATATAAAATTCAATATATCATAATGAGTATCTATGGTAAAAAAGAAGGTTGTTTAAAATAAAAAGCAAACACAAATTTGATATTCATTTTATTGCTTTATTGACGAAAAGGTAGGCTTTATGAAATATAAATTAAATAATATAACGTCCTATATATACAATGCACGCGTAACTTTTGTCCTCGACAACTATAATGTTGCTAGATTACAAAATTCTATACAATTTTGGTATATTATTATAATTCATAGCATCGGCTATGTACCCTCCTTGTTTTTCATTATTTCTATATTATTATTGTATAAGTTCATATAAAAAACGTGAAAATAATTATAAAAGTTGACACTGCAATGAAATTGGCCTTGTCTATGCTTACAAATTGTCCCACAAACAGTTCTGTCAGTTGCTGGCTTGTGGGATGTGGGGGGATTCCATTTGCAATAAACAATCTTGAAAATGTAATGTCAATTGAAATTTGAATCATTATGTTAT
Organism: Druceiella hillmani; assembly: GCA_039881145.1. Taxonomy (NCBI): domain Eukaryota; kingdom Metazoa; phylum Arthropoda; class Insecta; order Lepidoptera; family Hepialidae; genus Druceiella; species Druceiella hillmani. The sequence continues at coordinate 5,534,557 of JAYKKI010000013.1, forward strand.
ACTTCTAGTATGTATATATCTATTTTAATGCATCTAATTGATACATATGGTGGACTTATTGCTGCGAGAGCAATCTTTGACAGCCAACCATAAATTATAATAAATAAGGAGAAGCTTACTGAAAATTTGCTTACACAAACAACCCCCACGACTGTGTTGTATAACACATTATATTAATACTTAAACACTAAGAAATAACCAATGTTGTAACACGGAAAAACTAACAATATTATCTCTACAACTAGATATAGAATTTACAACAAAATGGGCCTTAACTTACTATTAATCACAAATTAGGTACTTTTGTCAAGAGCACTAGTGTCATACGGCTTAATGTACATATATTCCAAAAAACATTTAAATAGTTAAAAAATAGTTTTCAAATTTGAGCTTGCAAATGATATTAAGGTAATTATATTAAAATTTATTTTTATTAACATTATTAGGGCACATAGCACTTTCGAGGTTCATTCTCGTCTTATCAATCAACGTGTCACTAAAAACAGATTTGAAATTTTGAACAAATATTGAATTAAGTACTCAAACACCAAACAATTCTTGACTTCAACTTAATTCAATATTTTGGACAAATATTGAATTATGTACATAAAACTATCTTTTGAAACATCTGCCATTTTGTACATATCACCAAGATTGTTTGTAATTTTAGATTACAATAAGTGACCATAGTAACTGAAAGACCATACAATATCAATGATTATCTAACACATTTAGTGTTGGAATAAAATTACTGTTTTCTCAAGTTTATTTTTTTTTAAGCAAACTTTTCCCTAATATGTCAGTGACTTATTGTGATCACCGGCTATTTCTTAACCTCGCGTCTATTTCTTTAATCAAACTTTTTTCTAATGTCAATTATTTATAAATATTTCTTATAGGAATAAAGTTTTGATCATCAACAACCTTATAGCACTTGAGTGACACCATTTCAACATTCGGGGTCATAAGATCACCTGTGATCTCACCTAACACTGTGAATTTCTGAGGTAACAAGTGCTCTCGTGCCACTCAATATCATTTTACTCATGGCCATGCAGTTAGAAAGAATTCATTACTATTTCTGAGTACATGACTTTTCCCGACCAACTTTTACGATGCAAGTGTTACTTAGTAAAAATCAAATTAAGTTTTAAATATCTTAAATACATAAGAAATATTGGAATAACATTCCTAACATTAATTTATATCATAAATCAAACAACATCGTACTTCTTAAAACATATTGCAATGAACGAATCCACGGGCACGAATAGTTTTTTTTCATATAGCGGGACACCAAATATACTCTGACATCATTTCTTTTCAAAATCATAAATGTTTTGTATATTACTACTTTTTTTTTCTACAAAATATGGAGATTTTAACTACATATGCCCCTTAATAGTCATTACAGTTTTTTTAAAACATATTAAGCGTATATTAAAAATAATATACGCTTAATATGTTTTAAAAAAACTGTAATGACTATTAAGGGATGTAGTTAAAATCTCCATATTTTGTAGAAAAAAAAAGTAGTAATATACAAAACCTTTTTAGATAGAGTTGCCTCATGGATAGCCACAATTCAATCATAGACAATGCAAACAATTGTAAATTCATGCGCTCTGTGCCCGATGAAGATTTAAAAATATTATACAATTTAAAAATATTCATAAAAACGACTACAAAGAATGAAATGACAAAATTGAATGACGAAGCTAATAAACTTTGCGACACACACACGACATTACATTAGTCAAGATGAGATGTTAAAAACAGGTTTTATAGAAAAATATATTAAATTTACAATTTTTTTAATTTTCTCGCTTACGCAAATATTTAGTATATCACACTTAAACTTTTATTAACTTTATATTATATGTTGATATTTTTATTTATATATCGTTATTTAGTTTGATAATAATACGTGGTTTTATACAAGTATCTAATTGGTATATATATATATATATATATACATAAATATAAGACGCATGAAGTGTATATAATACATACAAAATATTTTTATCGTATAACATTTTCATACTCGCCGCAATTAACGTAGCGTCACATTATATATTCCCTTTGTTCAAAAACCCTTTTATTTATTATAAAAATATCCCGTATGATTGAAAAAAATATTGAAAGCGACTGTACACATTCTGCCACTTCTCTATTGTGAGCACATTCCCTTTAATATTTGAACTTTGCGTACCATTCAATAAACCAATTGTGAGGAAATATAAGACAATTTACTGAAAAAAAAACATATTGGCAATCATCTACAAAGTAACCCTCGCCAAAGCCTCTACCAAAGTCATCGTGTTAATGTCATCGAAACCTCAATTTAAACGGTCAGTATGAAATAATTATATTGAAATTAGCCTTTTCGCAATTGAAATTTTGAAAAAAATTTGTTAAGTTTAATTTTTCTGTCTGAACACAATTCTTTAATGCAAAACAATTTCAATCTTTTTCCTGTTGCAAAATAGTTCAAACATAATTTAATTTTAAAAATGAAACTTCTTATGGCATGCCTCAGCATGAAAAAAATATACATCAGTATACTGGAGAGAGCGACTTGGCCGTATGTCCAGACGTAATGTCAGTGGTCAGTTATTTCTTTCTTTTTACATAGGCATTCTCAATTATTCTTAACACAAAGCAAAAAAGCAACTTGATTGTTTTTAATTACTGTTTTATAGTTCTATTACGTTACTTAATTTTTCACAATTCTGTAATTTTATTTCTTTTCTTGTAATACTAATTTTCAAAATATATTTATTTTGAACAAAGAGCACAAAATCGAACAAAACTGATGCGTCTTTTAACAAACCTTTTTTCTTTTCATGTAATACTTTTTCAATAGAAGTCGACATTTTCATGTACATTACAGAAATTTTTAAACTGTCAAAATAAGCTCTTAATGTCAAAAAAATGCTGTAACTCTTTAGGTATTACCCAATTCTTTCTTTAGTTCTGCATGGGATACTCAAGTTTTCAAAATTTGGAAAAATTACAAACTTGTTAGTTGCGATTTTCAGTTTATATTGGGTTCAGATTATGGAGAGTGCACTATATTCATGATTATGTTACAAAAACATAATCATGACTACAGTACAGTTTCCATAATCCGAACCGAATATAAACCGAAGATCCGAACTACCGGGAGAGAACAGTTCACTTCGTGTGACTATTAGCCAATTAACTAATTAGTGAACAAGGAACTTTAGTATGGACATCATATGTCATAATAATTTTGTTTACAACTATGTTTATTTTTGGTTATTATAAACATGAATACTACCAAAAGGAGCCATATAAAACAAAAGAAACTAACAGAGTCGACAAAAAATTTAATTTTAACAAGACATGAGAGAAGACAAGACATGAGAGCGAACAGGGGATATTGCTATCCCAAGGTAAATCTACAGTAATCATTTCGACTACATTGCGACTGCTTCAAAAAGGTATGTAACATCAAAGTCATATATCATCCAAAAAATCTATTTGTGGAAAATCGACACAATTGTACAGGTGCAGTTTACTGAAAACAACGTATCAGAAAACTGTAATAAGGCCGAACAAAATATGTCAATTAAATATAACCGTCATTTAAATATAACCGTCCGATAACTTCAAATACTATATTTGATTCTCAATAGCAGTGTAATTTCTTCAATTTTTTTTTGTTTTTGAAAGTAAGTCATTAAACCTCTCAGCTTTGTTTCTGATTATTGACGTATCGAAATATCTTTTGCAGATTAAATTACGTGAGCTGTGGAAAGTCAAAAATTTATGCTATTTTCAAATTCAATTTCTTCATAGAACTAACGCAGCAGAGTTCAAAATACCAATGAGATGTTTGGAAAAGATGTAACTAATGAACACACAGGTTGTTAATGGTTTGAACAATTCCGAACCAGTAATTTGATCTTCAAAATTAATCAAGTGGGTGACCTGAAGTAAGGTGGATAACGATGAACTAAAAGCTGCAGTGGAAGCTTAAGGAAGATATGGCATTACTATGCCAATAATATTGAACCATTTGAAGCAAATTGGTAAGGTTAAGAAGCTGAATGGAGGTGTTCTACAAGAAATAAAGAAGTATCAGAAGAAAAATTGCTTTGAACCTTGCCTTCTTTTGCTGTCGCAACATAAAGGCAAACCATTTTTACATCGGATTTTTATATGTGATAAAAAAGGAATCCTTTTTAAGCAATGGACACACTCTGAAACCCACAATACAGTGCAGTCTCCATAATCCGAATTTAATAAAGAAAATTCACGAAAAAAACTAATGATCTATATATGGTATCTGGTACTGGTGATATTCACTACAGCTTCATGACTCCTGATTCAATCAAAGTGGATGCTTACTGTTACCAATTAGACGAAATGATGAGGCAGCTTGCGATAAGGCCAGTGAAATTGATGAATAGGGACAAGTCCATTCTATTGCAGGTCAATGCCTGACTGTATATTACACAAACAATATTGCTCAAATTACAGAAGCCTTACCTCAATCTCTACTCCAAACCTTGAATCACTTCATGGAGGGAAAAATATTTGATTCCCAGCGAACTTTATAACAGGCCTTTAATAATTTTATCACCACTTGCTTTCTAGATTTCTTGGCTACAGGCATTAATATGCTACCTTTAAGATGACAAATCTGTGTCAATATTTTAGGCGCCTACTATGATTTGTACTGCTTCTTCTTCAAGATATAAACTAAACTTTCAGTTTATAATCGGATTTTTCATACAGGTCATTAAGACCTAATATATAGTATTTAATGGACAAGAGGTACAGAAGAAGAATGAATAAAAAAAATAATATAATTAACCCAAAGGTGCTATTGGCATTTATCAAAAATGGGCAGCTTGAAATAAAATGAAACCTTATTAGATAGTTATTATTCCGTCATTTTTAGAATGTTATATTCCACAAAAAAAACAAGAGGCCAACAAAAAATAATTACCGATTTTTTTCATTAAACAATGGCACACTACACGCGACATACATATATGCAAATGTACATACTTTTGTTTGTTTTGAAACCGAACATGATTTTAATCAAAATAGCTTTGTTTTTAACCCGATGACCCATTGAGGTTGAGTCATAATGACCTGGGACATTTTTATTTTAGTTATTTTTTTAACTTCTACTGGGATATTGATCGAATTTCCAGTAGCTGGAGTTAATATACTCCCCTATTAATCGTAAAACAATCCATCTGTCGAGTGGGTATGAAATTTATTTAGTTTGAAAAACTAATTTTTTGTGGTGATTGTGTATATAAAGATGATAAGTTTGATTACCTATGGTGTGAGATTATGTGAAATATATTTATTCCATTTGTAATTCTTAAAAATAAATCATTAATTACTGGAAAGGCAAGTTTAAGTTCCTTGCATTTTATATTATTCAGTTTGTAAATTACGCGTCTGCAAATTTACGCAGTCTCTTTAAAAAACTACCTAGTAAATCAAAATATTAGTCTGTGGGTTATATTGACTCGCCACAACGTTAGTGTAACAACTTTCTACCGCAAGACGTCGGGTTAACACTTCGGATCCTGGAGATTATTCTTTTAAATTACTTCGAATTAATTAAATAAAAATAAGAACCATATTGAACATTAATGAAGGAATACAATATTTTATTGCGAAAAATATTTTTAAAAAATGTTCAATATTTCGAAAAAACATTATGTTAGCTCATTCATACCGAGCTTGGTCAATAGCCCAAGCGTTGAATGACTTCTGTGCACAATTTATCCATTGTTAGCCCCTTACAGACTGCTCATTTTCTCAACTGAATACCAGGTCAATACCAGGTAAAATAAGCAATTAATTTATATAAAACTTAGTTTTTATTGTCTAAAAATTAAAAATTATATTTTTAGTTCGAAATTACATGTGCTGGAATCAGCGAGTCTATAGTTGAGATAAGGTAATCAAGTATTGGTAGACTTTTCTCTTCCATATTCAGAGTCAGAAAATAAAATCTACAGCTATTCGATAAAAAATGGACCCAAATTTGTTAAAAATCAAAATTCTGGTCTCCAAATAGTTAAACCTTGACCAAAATCGAAAACCCTTCACCAAAATCGTAAACTCTTCACCAAAATCGAAAACCAATGGGCACAAATTTTTTTCATTACAACTTTATTGTGTTCAAAAACAATTGTGAACATTCTATTTAGACTTCCTAGGTAATCATAACTGCTTTAGAATTATTTGAGATTTGGTAGTCATTGAAAATCATAATGCTTTGCACATTCACAAAATTATGTAAATCTTTTTAAATAAACGTTTCTAATTTCAAGTTCACATTTCATCACACCTTCAAATACAATGTCTGTAGCCACCAGAATAAAAAATTAGTGTAAACTGTTAATAATGCGGTATGCACAAGAATAAAAAATTAGTGTCGACTGTTAATAATAACGTCTACTTTAACCCAAATAAATGCTATGCATAAATACATAATATTTGCACCGGTTGGCATAAAAAATTAAAAATAAAACAAAATTAAAAACAATATTTTAAGAGAAAATATATTTCTTAAAAATAATAATAATTAAAATAACATAAAATTCAGATAACTTATATACAAATTGAATAATCATTACCAAAACAATATGTCACATAAATAAAACAATAAATTGACTAAAGCATTATAAGCACCCGCAATATAAGCAATCGTTACCCGACTTTACGCCTCGGATAATACGACATCTGTCACGCTGATACGACACTATTTCTTGTCTTTTCTTTCGTTATTTCTGGCTATATACCTTCATCTCATTTTCTCCCTGGCTTATTCAGCAGTATAACACTAGAAAAAATTTATTAAGTTAAAAATTAATGTCAATGACAACCTTCAATGCCAATAGACAATATTTTTCGCAATTTTCAAATGTCACAAAATTTTAATGACATATTTTTCATTTAAATATAATAAAAAATGTAGTATAGTGTAAACAAAACTGAATAACTGTATTCCTGGGCTTGAAAACACATGGTTCGAATGGACTAATAGAAAATTCATCGAGTCATCGATCATAATACGTAACAGAGCGTGTCGACAAAACTATTCTATCGCAATTCTTTTATACAATAAAAAATAATGGAATAAACGTTCTGATCAACTTCATAAAATATTAAAAAACTACACTAAAAACCATTTTTCACGAGAAAAAACATAAGTCCAGCCAACTTACACCTGAGGCAAATTTATGCTATATGTTTTTACGCACTGTTCCATTGCAATTCTTACAGCTGTGAATTGGCGAAATTGAAACGAATCAACGGTCAAACAAATCATAACATCACATCATACATTTTAATACTTAAACATTCAAACCAAACTCACATGCACACAAAACATCTCTTCCTACCTTCGATTCGTCGAATTTATCTACAATTTCAAAACTATTCTTAGAAATGTCATTTATTAGGAATATTATCAATTTATGCATATATGTGAACTGTTTGCTGCATTAAAAAAAATCAAGGTGATATGGTCTTATGAGTAGATCGGGAGAGTTAACTGCGCCGACTGGATCACACACTAAATCATATTTTTCTTTAACGATACATTTTACCGACAAATATTAAATACTATAATATGCCAGGTACCGTAACTTTCCCAAAATACCATTTAAATCTTGAAGTCCCCTAATTAGACGCTCATTTTTTCACTCTGAGGAAATTTGCTGTATTCCACCATCTATGAATAAATGTTTTAAAGCATGTTCCCTATTTTCTGATAAAATATGATAACTGAACGATCCTATCTATGTTTCACTCTTTTTACAATAATTTGGTATTAAGAAACTGCTACAAATTAGTTCCATTCATACCATAAAGGCAGATATAACCATCTTCAACAACCTCTTCAAGTTCCATGGTCGATCCTATCTCAGCTTTGGCAGCCCGACACACATTCGCCAATAAATAAAAAACACCTCGCCGAACCTATAATTTACACTCACACACTATGGCTAATCAATTTATTTATTCATTATTGAATTAATACTCGACCCTAACATTGTCCCGACGACTTCTGTCCAAATTCATGCAGGATATCACAGGCCATTTCCACGTCGTTCCGCGTTATACCGAGGGCTCGCACCACCATATCCTTCGAGTAACCCTCGCTGACGAGTCTAGCTATATAGTCCAAGTTGATATTTTCATAAGACACACCAGGATTACCTACGTCCTCGTACTTCTGTCCCAAGTGATTATGAGTTAACGGATTGTATTTTTCTTTGTTACAGTGCTCGGGGATCGAGTGTCTTATCTTCTTTTTTGTTTCCAAATTGATGTTTTCATACTGCGGCGGTATCGTTACATCAATTGTTGATTTGGAAGGTATATGCGTCGAATCAGATTGGTCTTTGGGAAATTGGGGAGTTGTTTGCGATTTGGATGGAATTTTATTGCTAGGGGGTACATTAGCCGATGTTGATGGTAATGATTGTTGTCGCACCGGTATTTGGATGGACTTTGTATCCATTTCCTCAGGCGGGGGTACCGGGAGGGGTCGAATAGGTTTAGGATGTTGTTTCGCTGGATTATGCGCTGGCAACAGTTCATATCTCGTGTCGATGATACCGCTTATCGTTTCCGTTGATCCAGTGATGACAGAGACTAGACGTAAATTTGGGGGAGGAGGTAAAGTGTCCGTACGTCGGAGATCTAGGGCGGAGGCGGCGCGGCGTGGGGGAAGGGGTGGTGCTGGTGGCGGAGAACGGCGGCGAGGGCGGGGTGATGCGGCGGGACTTCGTGCAGCGCGGTCTGTCGGACGCAGTGCCGCTATAGCACTGGTGGCAGCATTGAATTCTTGCCAATCCTGCAAAATAAAATTATATATATTTCAATATAATCTACAAATTAAGACTTCATTAGAAGTTTAGATTAGATAAACTTATTGCCACATAAACAACATTCCATTCAACTGTAATACCATATATTGAAAACTTAGTAATGTGGATGACTGCATATGACTAGTAAGACTATACATAAATTACAAAAAGTGTAATTATATAAAGATAAGGTAGGAAAAGACTATAAAAATAAGACACGGAATGTATAGACAATAAAATAACTAACTAATTCTAATTAGTTAAAATGGGACCTTAACTGAGAAATAAGATCATAATTTCTGAGGCAAAAACGAGTGAATACTATTTATGACATGTTTGTAAGTTTAGTTTATTTGTAGCAAAGGATAATGATACCCAAAAGTTTATGAACCAAAAATGTAAAATAAATTGAAATAGAATCTATTAGAAATAATCATGTTCGTGAAAGAAAGTTTTCGTTAATTAATTTGATATGAATGTTTCAGCATTCCTGAAAAAGAATTTTAAAAAGTAACGTTAAATGAAACGACATTTCGTTAGTAAATTTTTTTAATATAGTTATTTAATAGGAAATCCATTAATTAATTTTGTCATTTTGATTTATAAACATTCATTAATTAAAAAAATTTCTAAGCAGAAACATTGAATAGAAAATGAAATAAAAACCAATTAAGACAGAAGCAATATTGATAACCTTATTCATTTTTTATTTAGTGTTTTTTCTTTTTCTTTACGAGCAACAACTGCATCAGCACTTATCTCAGTTGACAGTGGGTATATTTGTTTAGTTTGTTTAGTATTATAAACAATATGAAAATTTACAAAAAAGTTTAGATAATAACTAATTATTATGAATTCTTCGTCATAAAGATTTGTAACCTTTATGACAAAGAATTCATAATAATAGAGCCACACAGTCCGACACAGTTTTTTCATGAAAAATCCAGAAAAAAATCATAACAAGTGTTTCGTATAAATATGTAATTAAATTACCAATCTCTTTAATATAATGGTTTTACAGAGGAATATAATGGGCACTGTCGCTGGATGTTATATATCCGATTGGCCAGCTACGTAATAGCATTGCATTGTTAATTCATTTTCTTTTTGACGCTGTCGTAGCCCTCACATTTGCTTGGCCTTGGAACTTTTTCGGTTTCTTGGATTCCATTTGATGTGAACTTTCGTCTGATTTACGTTTTCTATATTTTCAAGCATATTTACGATTCATAAGAAACATCTTTAATTTTTTTGTAATATACCATTTAATACTGATTTTTACCTATATTCCAAAAAATATTTTTAATTGACAAAATGACATCCAAATCAACATTGTAGCTAAATAACTTTTAACGCACACTCATTTATAACTTTACACAACGCTAATTTACAACAATCACGTACTTACACTAGTCTGATGATCTCACAAGCAAAACGCATACTGCACGACAAATACGCACAGACTTGTTCTATCCGCTGAGGGCTCGACCATTGTTAACGCATTATTAGTCTTACAATTATCATCGATTGAAATCTGACAGTACATTGTAATACAAGAAAGTTCAACAGGCTATCACTCTAATTAACAAACAAATAGACATTCCATGCCAAAATTATATTGTTGAGAATACTCTTAATTAATAAACCATAAATAATGACTATATAAAAAAGTAATAAATTTACCAGAGCGAAGCTATCATGGGCAGCTAATGTCATATGAGACTAATTGCAATAGTACTGGTTGTACTACCTACATCTATCTAAACACCATAAACCTGTTATTCACAAGTTTCACATTCACATTACATTTATTTCATATACCATCAAATAATGCATAAGCCCTGATATCTGTAGCCCTAATACTGATTGACATTTAACTCTCTTGAACCACAATCACAATTACCGGAGAAAAAAGTATTTCCTGCAATTTAACCATTGTCACCAATTCGTTAGATGAATAACCTATGTACTTTCTTTACTATTTAATTTTCTGTTCAAAAAATTGTTAAACTATACGCCTAATTCTTGCTTTTAAGCACCTAATTTATTTAAAAAAAAATGGTGTTTACATTGGTAACTCTGCTTCAAAGTGTTAAAGAATATGCTTTAACGCACAAGCATATAGCCATTGACTTCGTTATAGTTGATCGATCTCCATGCGATGATAGCCACATAATAAGGGATGTGAATATTTTGATTAATATTACTTATATTTTCAATGATAATTGTATTCAAAATCCAATGTAATCCATTTAATAAATTTTCTTATATATTCTGGACAGTATATAAAAGAAACAACTGTATTTTTAAAATTTTGTTCAATAAGGTCAAATTCAACTTTAACCGTTTTAGTGCCATGGTTTTTTACTCATACATACTTAAAAATGCCAAAGAAATCTTTTGTTTTTGATGTTATTTACCCTTGTCTCGAAAAAAAAACTGTATCTCTTCCAAAAATTATCCAATTTTAATAATTTTTTTGGTGTTTTCTTAATAAAAACTCATACAAGGATAATAAAATACAAAGAAAATTATGGAAGTATATATTGTGAACAAAAATTATAACAAAAACTGAAATCAAGGTCACATCGTATTTTCGCAGTCTGGTACATCCTCCGTATCAGCAAAATAATTGTTATCGTCACTATTATCACTATCATTCAAAATTTGCATTACGCCAAATAGTGAGCGCACCACAATATCACTCCCACTATCACTTTCTTCACAACTTGAAAAACAATCATTTTCACTCGAATTATTTTCATATTCCGACATTATGGGTTAAACATTTTCTTTTCCTGGATCCTTTTTATATTATAATTACTAATAATATTATAATTTGAACTTTATGTAACACGTAGAAAGATAAAAAATTAGCGATGCGTGCGAGTGATCTCCCCTATCGCGCGCTAAACAGCAACTGATTTCGCAAGCGCCATCGCGCTTTTGGCAAATTTAGTCAGTACGCGCACAAGTGCAATGGCACTCGTCGGCACTCAAACGGTTAGTTATGAATAACCATCACAGACCTAATAATTTATCTAAAAAATAAATTCTTAAGAATTGGATTAAAACTATCTTAATTTATAGCAAGGAATGAACGAATAATTATAATGTTATAAAAGCTAACTCCAAAAGAATACAAGCGAGAAATAATGCTTATTACTTATTAACCACTTGTCAAATGAAGTAGATATCATCATCTGTTATTAAGTAATGCTGTTTGTTTTCATTGTAAAATTTTTAGTAATTCAAAATAAACTACAAATTATTAGTATAAAAACAAATCACTCAAATCAATAGTGTTCCGAATGTGTTTCTGAATTGCCATCTGATCAGGGATATTAAAAAGTTTGTAACTAATTACAAAATTATAAAAAGAAATATTTTTCTCCTCACATTAATTAATCTAGGTGCCGTTCTTGTTAACGTAGACATCTTCATTGTAATTTTAAAAGTATATATATGTGTCGAAGTAAGAATTGTGACATAATAAAGAGAAAATGAATAATTAATTTTTATCAGCATAGATAACCCTCGTGAAGAGTTACTGACCTCCCATCGAGCGTATCCCCGGGTGGTGGATAGGGAAATGCCTCCCAAATATGGGTGGTACTAGAGAAATCAAATACCTAGCACGGACTAAAACAGTAGGCATGGGCGTACCTTTAGTCTTTTTAGATACGGCCTAAGGAAATGAACCCCTACAGAAAATGAAAAAGCTGTAGCCAGCAAAAATTTATGAATGTCGCAATTAAAAACAGAACTACCCTAGGAGGATACCGTTAACAGCGGAGAATCCCTCTCTGTGCTAAACAGTTCCCAACTGACGAGTCCAGGCTCTCCCGTGGAATCTGGTGGGGACAAATTTAGATTGAATGAAATGGATATGAAGAATCAAAATGCAATCACTCATAAAACATTGTATCAACAAATTTTTAGCAAAGAAATGTTCTTCGACAGACTAAGATTAACCTCCCTTAGCAATTTATTGACTGACACAGACAATAGAAAGATATAAATGAAGACAAACGAGTAAATTACCAAAACCAGGACCAAACCTGGATTGAAGTCAAATGTAGGAAAAGAACTGGAAATATCCCAGATGCTACCACTAGAGCTCAGAAACAAAGTAAGCTAAACTACTGGCTTGCTGCACTACACCACATCAAATAGTTTTGCAGAGTTCGATAATAATCCAGTTACAACCGAAATACAATTACCAAAACCCATTAAAACTGCACCAATATTTGTAGATAAAGTCAACAATATTTGGCCACGAACTAAAATGTTAGAAGAAACAATACCAGGAGAATTTGTAACTAAGATCCTCCAATCAGTGCGGGTTAAAATACAGACAAAAAATGCAGAATCATATACAACTGTATACAGGGAATTGATGAAAAGAAACACTGAAATTTTTCACCTATCAGCCCAAAGAAGAGCGAAACTTCAGAGTCGTCCTCAAAAAAATTCATCCCTCTAATGATTGCTAAAGACATAAAGTCAGCTCTGAGTGATCTTCATCATTAGGTTAGAAATATCTGGAACATCAAACACAGACTTACGAAACAGCACTTAATATGTTCTACATCCACTTTAAACCACAGTCTAATAATAAGGATATTTACGATTAAAGATTATAGTTAATTGTAAAATTACCATCGAGGCGCCTAGGCCCAAACAAGAAATTCCACAATTTTCTGTCAACAAATACGGACGCACCAAAAAATGTCATCCAAAGTGTATGAAATGCGCGGGTGCCCATCACACCAAATATTGCCCTAGAAAAGAGTGGTCAGATAAAGTTAAATGCATTCTCTGTAATGGTAACCATCCAGCTAACTGCAAAGGCTGCATTGTCTATAAGGAGTTACAAAAGATCCACTATCCACCTCAGACCGTGAAAATCTTGGAAACTAACCCCACAATCAAATGAAATAATCATCAGACAGACATCAATCAGAGTTATGCTGAGGTATTATAATAAAACCTGTCATCAAAACACTCTAATACAACCCTAAATAAACAAAACACTGAAGATGCTTTACTAACATTAAATGAAACAATGCAAATCTCAATGAAACAAATGCAAGTCCTAACAAAGTTACTAACTGAGCTCATGTTCGAGATGACCTCACACTCAAACATTTGTGCATGGAATGCTAATAGCCTGTCAAACCACTCTGAGGAGTTAAAACTAATTCTGAAAATACAAAAAATTGACGTAATACTTATATCCAAAACCCACTTCACCAGTAGAAATTGATACATATGACTTTTCATATAAAACCAGAATAATAAACCACCCAAAAAAACTGAAGAATAATATCCGAACCAAACGCCGATTAAAATGTAGAATTCCTCAAGATGTGCTGCAATAAAGGCATATAAATATTAAATTTGGGATGCGACAGAAGTCGTCTTCCTAAACCTGTGTAAGCAACAACCGACAAAATTACCGCTCATTGTGTGGTGACAGATTGCAGTATAATTAATACAAAAAACAACATAGATGGTCATCCTTGATATAGAAGATCGTCTAAATTGTTTAAAAAATATGGTTTAATGCCTTCGTTTAGATCTCCTATAGTTTATAATAGCATTAAAGATTCTGTATTGATTAAGAAGGAAATATTTTAGCTAAAACCAAATGCTGCTGTATCAACAAGGAAAGCTGTTCGGTAGAATTGCTCATAAAGTTCCATTACTGGAAGAGCTGGCGTACACCAGGCAAATATAAATAGTGTAATTACTTTCTGAAACTAAGCCAATATAAATCTCATTTCTTCAAATGGCAGATGACAAGTATAGTGTCTTTTAAATGTGGAAATGAATCCGAAATACACAAAAAAGAAAGTAAAATGTGGAGGTTGCAATATAAAACTTGGGGCTGTTTTTCAGAGCTTTTTTTACAACCCCCAGTGTAAAAAAAATTAAGTCATTCTTGATCAACACCAATATATATGACCATGCTGCCTTATGCCGAAAAAGTCACCCCTGTTATATGGAAATAATAAGACCTAAAACATACAAAGCAGGCTGTCAAATCTTTCCTCGCAAAGCAGTCCGTGTCGGTACTATATTGGCCCACACATAGCCCAGATCTTAACCCTATAGAGCACCTGTGAAAAATATAAACTAGTTTTATGACACTTCAAAAAACTTGAAGAAACATTTCTATAAATATATCTAATAATTCGAAATTGTCTGCTGCTCCCATGTCAAATGTTTATATCCAACAACAACAATCACACTGGATACAAAATAGTAACGGAGTAAATTGAATTAAATTTAAATTAGCCATAAGACAAGTTCTCTTTAATTAAGCACTTAGTTTTTTTTGTTATTTTGTATTTTTCCAGATGTCCAGTAATCAAATAGTACACAAAAATAACTACGTTTTAAGTTTCCATAAAATAAATATTACTATTCATCTATTTTCATAATTTTCTATATTATATTTAGTGTATGTGCCACTCCACTTTTTAATTTTCTGTTTGTCACAAGCTAACCTTGATTTTTTGTCCTCTTCCCTGAGGCTATCTATTCATATATACACTGATATACTACGAGTTACCTCATAGCTGACATCCTAGGCAAGAACAATCAACAATTAGACAGCTCGTGGTTGACAGTCGACGTGTCGACATGAGTATGAAAGTGAAATGAACGTACAAAGACAAATGTTATTTATTTAGTACCTAATTAGTTGACCATGACTGTATATACACATGTATGTATGTACACTGTCATGGTGTGTGTATATATATATATATATATATATATATATATATATATATATATAATTTATGGGTTTTATTTGTAAATCACTACATCTATATACATGTTGCTTTAATGGTGTAGCATAGCACCTCATGACAGGGCCTATGAGGTTTACCTATATTCCTTTCGTTAGTAAGGTAATTGGGTTCTTTAACAAGTTGACTAAATTAACTGAAAAATGTTTCGGTTTAGTGGTTTGCGATCAAAATGCACATATTATCTTGGATTAAATGTTGAGAACTTCTTAAAACAACTGACCAAATGTCAATCTCAAACCTATATTTAATTATTGCTTAATTAATTCCTGAGCGTACAGCCATTCATCTAAAATGTAGAAAATCAATGAGCAAGTCTAGATATTTCTAGGCTGAGACACTTCCCACATTTTTTATTACACCCTGCATTTCAAATGTTGAAATCTCCAAATAAACGTTGAAGCTGTGAACAAAAGTAGTGGCAGGGAACCTTTCATGAATCATTGATGTAACAACTTGACTTCGCAAACCGACTCAAACCGAGTTAAGGTTCAACCTAGCAAAACTTATTTACATCTGTGTCGAACCAAATAGGTTTATCCCTCTTCTCTCTCGCTCCCAACATTCTGTTAAATGCCCACTCATTCTCCTTCACCGAACGTACTTGCCCCTCGCATATAATGTGAAAGCTTGTTTTAACTTATTTTAGTTATTTTTTTTAATTTGTGAAATTTGTATTTTTTAGTTGTTAAATTAAATGTATTTACATATGCCAGCACTGGCATGGCAGCAGTGGAAAGAAAAATGTTTCAAAATATTTGAATGTGTTTTTACATTAATGGTACAGGCAAAATTGGGAAGTTACCAGTGCCAGCATTAGTAAGCTTCAGACTAGTACTGCCATACCAAAATATACATACACACAGAGATTAAGAATGTACACAACCTATTCTATACATTGTTTAAAACCCTTCTTAGGAAATAATGGAATAAAAAACATTCCACGTCACAGGCTCATATTCATAACATGCCATACTCTCATACAAACTAGTATTCTGTATTTTCTTTGTGCTTAATTCATACTGGGTCTCCAGTCGATCAAAACTCCACGGTGTATTGACATTTGACATGCAAATGTTCATTCACAGTCTCTAAAAGACCCGTGACAAGATGTTGTAAAAATATAAATTATGACTATATATAGAAAATTAACATAGATTTATAACCAAAGCTTATATTTGTACCCTTTTGCTTAGTTTAATTGAAATAAGTGAAAGATCAAAATACGTGTAAATAGGATGGGTGGCTGAAAAGTTTTGAGCCTAAGTGCCTTTAAGTATTACTAATGACTCACGCAGCACATCACTAATTGCGGGTATCCTAAGAAATATAAATATCATGTTTTATGTCATTAGCATCATTACGCTTTTAGTAACAGAACCATACCGTTACCGAAAAAAAACATTGAAAAAGTGAAAAAACGTGTTCTCGAAGATAGGCGAATCAAGTTGTGGCAGATAGCTGAAACCATGGGCATTAGCAAGAAACAAATCGGTGACATTTTGCATAATCATTTACACATGGAAAAGGTGGCGCGATGGGCGCCAAAAATGCTTACGCCGTTTGACAAGCAGCATCGAGTTACAACTTCGCCGGAGTTTTTGGACATCTGTGGCGATAACTCTGACGATATTTTTTCTCGCCTTGTCACTTTTGATGAAACATGGATTCGATAGTACAATCCGGAGTCAAAACAGGAGTCAATGCCGTGGATAGAAAAGGGAGAAAAGTCGCCACGGAATTTCAAAGTGGAAAGATCGGCGTCCAAGCTCATGACCACTGTTTTTTGGTATTGTGAAGGAATTTAGTTCGACTACCTTCCTAAAAAAAATTAATGAACGGAGACTATTACGCAGCATTATTGACAAAAGTGGGTCAAGTGGTTGTTGAGAAAAGGAGAGGCAAACTGGCGAAAGGAGTCCTGTTTTTGCAAGACAATGCAAGTTACAAGGCGTGCCCTCGCTGTGACAGGATTTGAAGAAATCAACCACCCGCCCTACAGTCCATACCTGGCTACTAGCAATTATTTCAGTGACGAAAAACAGCCGTAAACAAACATTTCAAAGACAAAACCGGCGAATATTTTTTGACCGGTTTAAAAGCACTTTTTAATAAATGTAAGAAGTGTATTGAAATAGAGGGAGATTACATTGAAAAATAAATTTTTTATACATTTCTATCATCATTTTTAATACCTTAGGTGCAAAACTTTTCAGCTGCCCCTCGTATATCTAAAGTGAATAAACAGTGATAAACAATTTTAAGAGAAACTCTAGATTTACTTAATGTGGATGTTGCAATTAGAAACGGGTTAAAAGCACTTTTTAATAAATGTAAGAAGTGTATTGAAACTGAGGGAGTTAAATAATACATTAAATAATAAATTTTTTATACATTTCTATCAGCATTTTTAATACCTTAGGCGCAAAACTTTTCAGCCGCCCCTCGTATATCTAAAGTGATTAAACAGTGATGAAAAATTTTAAGAGAAACTATAGATTTACTTATATTGTTGAATAATAAATTTTTTATACATTTCTATCAGCATTTTTAATACCTTAGGTGCAAAACTTTTCAGCCGCCCCTTGTATATCTAAAGTGAATAAACAGTGATGAAAAATTTTAAGAGAAACTATAGATTTACTTAATGTGTATGTTGCAACAGGAAACTGCCAAATATGCCAGCCGTAAAAATATAATCATCTTATATACCCTCCACATATTGCTTACTTATATCTTCACCTCCATTTTAACTAACCGGTACGGTACAACATTTTCTATAGCAGACAGTCTTAAGCCTGTATGATGTTGGAAACAAAATTTTCAACAATCTTATACAGCATTGTTTTCTATACAAAGATACTGCTGGAAATCCCGATATCTAACAAGCAAAAAAATATTGTATATTTTATGTAAAGCAAGTAACAATGCGTGCCACGTACGGGCTAGTTTTTTGTAACAGGTATACGTACCTATTGTTTTTACATACACATAACAGGATCCTCTATTACTAAAAAATGCTGTTACCGCATACCTGCTGTTAATACAGCAGGTATACGGTAATGCCTGCTAATACAGCAGGTATGCGATACCTGCTGTTAATAATATAAAATATATAAATAAATACATATTTGTATTTTCCCTTCAAATATAATAGATATAAGACATAAACTCGTTTAGAGCACAAAGTTATATCCTGACAAATCGCACAGAATTTCTCTAAACACTTTTAACTTGCATATTGGCCACAATTAAATGAAGCTACGTGATGTAGTATTATTTCTACTATCGTTTACTTGTTTATCACGACTTGGGTTTCGTTGTATTACAACATCTTCAGATGGACTATCAGCAAAGATGTTGTAATACAATGAAACCTAGGTCGTGGTAAAGAACTTAAAGAAAGTAGAAATAATACTACATCACATAGTTTCATTTAATTGTGATAAATAATTTTCTCAAATAAGAAAGTAATTATCACTACATGTTTCATCACACATCCAAATTAAAGTGAAATTAAACACCTACTCGATTATGTGGCCAAGAATTGTTATCAAATCAAAAAAATTAAGCTAAACGACCAACAAACATCTCATTGGGTTACCATAGGAAATCTGCACTGGCGTCTTTATTAAAATTTGTGCCTCTGTTATGTTGCTAGTAACTGCAAGTAATTTTCAGCCAATCATCAAACCTCTAGCTTAATTCGTTTTTGCAAAAAAGGGTAGCAATCCCTAACTTTAAAATTGTTTTTATATAAAACTGTGATATATATTTGAAAATTACCAAAACGACAGGCCAGCTACTGATTAGAATTACGTTCTGTATTTTTTTCATAATCTTCTAACTGACCATAAAGCAGGAAATAAACATTTTAAAGAATTAGGGGTGGTTTTTCAGAACTAGTTCGCGAGGTACACCAACCAAAAAATCACATATAATGCGACGGGTGGAACATATATAAAATTCCATGTAAATGGAGAGATAATGTATTTGTTCTTGTTACTTCCAGTCTCTAGCAACATAATAGAGGCACCAATTTAAAAAAAAGACGCCAGTACAGATTTAATATGGAAATCCAGTCAGGCCCTTTAAACAACTGGGATTTCTCACCGTGTAAGCAAGCAAAACCACTAGAACATCAATATGTACAGGGAATTACCCAACAAGTGTTGGAGACAAATTAAATTGGGTATTTGACTAAATGTTTTTTATTTCTTTAATCATAATTTCAAGGTACAAGCTGATGAAGACTGAAAAAAAATTTTAATAACTTTAAAAATTGACCGAGTTATAAAAGTTTAAATTTAATCTTTAGACAAGGACGGGAATACAGTGTTGTGAGGTCATTTTTAATATTGCACATTATATTCTACGAGAGGAAAAGAGACAGGGATATACCCAACCCTATCCGTATCTTCAAATTTAGAAGCCTACAACTGGCTTATTTTTCAATCAATTTTTTAATTTTTTTCAAGACTGGTTTTTAATTAACTTATATTTCACAATATTGTACGAAAAATATCAAAATTTAGAATGAGTCAACTACCGTATTATGCTTTTTTTTTCTCCATTCAGTGTGAAATAATGAAAATATTTATTATATAATAATATTATCGAACAATAACACTATTTAGAAAAATCTACACCTAGCATAGATACTAGAGAGCTGACTGTTTTTTAAATACCAAAATAATCGACATAAAAAGTTCTTTAACAGTCCCCTATATACCGATTAACTTACCAAATCAACTTCATAAGGTGACACAATGAAGATCCAGCTTCAAATGAAAGAAACATTTTTTTGGGCAATACACATTTTTCAAACGAAATACACACCTGGCAAATTTCAGCACAACCTGATAATTTTTTAATTATGCTGCGCTCAAATCGTAAGGCAACGAATCAGGTTTGCTAACGGGACTTCCTTCTTTGCGTAAGAGGGCTATGCAAACTAGAAATGCAATGATTTCAGTTAACGTTACTTCTTTACGAGGTAACTTTAAATAAATGAAAACCCATTTGTGCCATCTTGAAACAAAAACAAACTACACTAATGAAAAAATTGACATCTTTAAAGATTAATTAAAAATTGTTTTTCTACTATATTTGATGGAAAATTATTTAAACCATCTTCCATGTTGTCAGGACTTTGGGTCTAGTTTTCAACTCCTACATTTATTGTTAATAGTGTTCACCCAGCGGTCGAATTTCGACACTAATTCATTAAACTTTTAAGTTTGAACATTATTCGTTTGAGTGAAACTCAGTCAATGTGACATTTCAAAATTCTTTTCAAAATTCTACTCTGTGCGACTGTTTGACCACAGATTATTATGTGTTTGACATTAACGATATGAACGTAAACAAAGAATATTTTAATGTATATGAAATACATAATTTAATGTATTAGTAACACATATTATATATAAATTTTAGCTTTCTGCACCGTATTATTTTAACAATGCCAAATCTCACACTCCTCCATGTGCGCAATGTGCCTAAAAAGGGTTACAAAGAATTTTCTCCACATATTAATATATATATAACAAAATATTTATATATATTTGGCAATCAGTTTAAATCCTAACAGCAATTTATATAATGATAATGAACAACAGATGATGGGACACCAAACTTCTATATTTTAACACAATAGTTCCATTTCACTCAATCTTAATCGTGCCTGAATAGAGTTCCAGCCAGAGAAGATCTGCAGAAGTCTACATAGTGTCGGGCCCAGGTGTTACAAGTATGAAAATGACACTCTCTCACATAGAGAAAATGAAAAAAATAAATCCCTTAAAAGATTTATTTCAATTATTATTTAGTATTTTTCTATGAAAAATTCGAGTTATTTTTCATAAACTTAGTAAATGCTATTTCTACAGAATTATTTGAACTAGCAGGACGAAACAATGTGAACGTGTCTCGTTGTATCCTCCTTACACAGATGTAACATACTAAGCAGTGGAATACACTGGCACGGCAGGGTCGCAGCACAAAACCGTACAAGACTCAAGACGAGGGAAAGACTTTCATTCATAGTTTATTATTATTAATTTAACCGTTTTAGTGCCATTGTTTTTTACTCATATATACTTAAAAATTTAAAGAAATCTTTTGTTTTTGATGTCATTTACCCTTGTCTCGAAAAAAAACTGTATCTCTTCCAAAAATTATCCAATTTTAATAATTTTTTCGGTGTTTTCTTAATAAAAACTTGTACAAGGATAATAAAATACATAGAAAAACATGGAAATATATGGTGAACAAAAATTATAACAAAAACTGAAATCAAAGTCACATCGTATTTTCGCAGTCCGGTACATCCTCCGTATCAGCAAAATAATTGTTATCGTCACTATTATCACTATCACTCAAAATTTGCATTACGCCAAATTGTGAGCGCACCACAATGTCACTCCCACTATCACTTTCTTCACAACTTGAAAAACGATCATTTTTACTTGAATTATTTTCATATTCCGACATTATGGGTTAAAAATTTTCTTTTCCTGGATCCTTTTTATATTGTAATTACTAATAATATTATAATTTGAACTTTATGTAAAACATAGAAAGATAAAAAATTAGCGATGCGTGCGAGCGACCTCTGATTTCGCGAGCGCCATCGCGTTCATGGCAAACTTAGTACGCATACAAGCACGATGGCGCTCGTCGGCACTCTAACGGTTAAGCAATGATTACAAATTAAAATAAGCAATCGGTATTGATTGCTTTTTGTAATTGTTTCTAAAAAGTTATTATGTATTTGGATACATTTTTATTAACAATGCTCACCATTAAAAATACAAAATATGGGCATTTATGAAAATACCTTTCTTTGTTTTTTATTATGGTTACAAATTATATTTTATTTTTTGTCTTTCCCTATCGTCAATCACTAAACCTAAAAATAAAATTATTTTCCATACCTATAACGTCAGGCCTATTTCCACTGATCTCCTTTCACTCTTCTGCAATATTATGCTTACTATTTGCTTAGACCAAATTTCTACCATAATCCAGTATAATATTCAACATTATTCACTTCAACAGAATAGCGTGTAATTAAAAGTTTGCTATTTTTTAGAACTAATAATATTTTTAAGAATTTTTTTAAAAATCTTAAAATATGCAATTTTTTCAAAATATAATGCTGTTAACGTAATATCATACCACAATAATATATTGCACAAAAAATTAATTTCTTCGTCTAATTCCACATGACGAGCTCATTCTTTAAAGTTTCATGTCTCCAACGGAATTCAAACCCACAAAAACCCGCAGCGTGACTCATCAACGTGATTGAGGAAGTAAATGTACATGTTCCACATACTGAAATGAATGCCATGCTACACAAACACAGACACATGCAGAGGCAAGCGTATAAAATAAAAATTATATTTTAAAAGCGCAAATGGAGAAAAAATAAAACAACATTAAAAAGAAATAAATATCTCTCATAATTATTATTTTTATATTTTATCATAATATTACAATAAGCTAAGCGCTAAAACTCAAAATTAAAACTAATATTTATAATACTTATATTTAAAAAAAAAATATAAATATTAATATTATACTTAAACATGAAAATTGTATAAATTAATTAACTTAAATGATGCAATCGAGACATGTTCTTTAAAATTTAATTATAAATATTAAAATACTAAATTATAAATATTAAAATACGAATTAATTTGTTCCTTCGTTTTATTACTACTGACCTGACAGGACGGCAATTATTACGTAAATTTGAACATGACAAAGCCATGGAGAAATAATTAATTCTCTTTTAGAACAAGAACGGCAAAAAACCATTTTCCAAAATATGCAGTGGCTTCAGAGTTACTCAAATCCAAAATTTAATTTTTGTGGGAAAATTATTACCACATTTTTCATTCTCATAATATAAAATATCATTCAAAATTATAAATAAAAAAAGCAAAATATTTTTCTATAAAACTAAAAACATTTCAATGTCTAGAATGGGACGTATATTTTTGTCTATTTCATAGATAAGTGTGCTTATCTCTCAAATGAATAAACATTTGAAAAAATTGTAAAAACACGTTTTTTTCAAATGGTTGCAATTTTTTCAAAAACAATTTGCCATTGAAGAGACTTACCTTTCAACGGCTTTGCCGTATTCACTTTACAAACTGTATATATACATATATGTATATAAATATAACTACAACTATAATTAATGATGATGTCAAAAATATATAAAAAGAAAATTGTAAGACCATTTTCTATTGGAGAACCACGTCAGTGTTGCTAGGTTTCACCTTTATTACAGCAACACTGTTCAAATTTATTTTTTTAAATGTTCATTCATAATCTCCAATAATTTCACTCAAGACGTAGTCCTTGCTCAAATAAAACAAAACAATCGTATTTAGGTAACAACTTGTTTGCCATATACGAATGTTAGAATTAAAACTGATTTTCATTTTAAAACTTGTAATCTCTACCATTTTTTTTAAAACATGCAAAAATGGCTTTACAATGCGACTAGACTAACAGAATGTCACTTTAAAACAGGCAACATCAATTTGCAATGCAAGAATCAAATTTATGACAAAAACATTCAAAAATTTCTTTCACTTTATCGCAAATAATATTTTTTTTACATTTACAATTTTTAAAAAGTTACTTATGTAATTTAAGCTACGTTATGAGCACAATACATAATCTAAACAAACAACATTTAGAAAAGTCACTTTGTTGTCGAGGGTTAATGGATGGAAAAATTTGTTTATAACAAATATTGATATTACACAAATAAAACACATTAAAAATATATTTATACGATACATAATAACTAGAATTTCAAAAAATAAACCAAAAGACCCCAGACTTCCGCTAAGAAATATGACCAATTAATGAAAGTATATTGGAATTTTTTCAAAATTATGGAATCAAAGTTTGAAACTTATAATAAGCTTCTATACCCTTTAAGCCGCAACGCTTTGAGTATTAAATCTCAATCAAATTTTTAAAAAATGCTTCCCATCTGATTCTTGAATTCTAACTCGACTCGACCATGTATTTTGATAACACAAAATCAAGCTAAATATATCGAGTTTAAAAAAAACAGATTCATACAACACGCATTCTGTTTATAAATAAATAATTTCAGAAATGTTTACTAAGGAGCTTAAATACTCTTAAACTGTTTGTTATTTCTAAAAAAATTAACTTATCGAATAAAAAAAATACACTGTCTCGAAAGCAGTCTGTGATCATCTCTGACTTAATACCCAAACAAATACTATGCTATTCTTACAAAAAAAAAAATTTTCCAAATTTCACTCTGAACCCAAAAACAATTGTCACTTTTTCCATTGTCCAAAGTTCACTTGATAATATTTTAGAAATTACAGAATAAATGGGTAATCCTATAAAATGGTATGCTTCCACTCTTTTGTCTTCCCAGGTAAAGAAGTTAGACAAATAAATTAAAAAAATTATTTATTGTCAACCGAAATATAATAATCATACCACTTAAATAAACTAACATATAAAACATGATAAAACACAAATAAAGAACAACATACTATTGCAAGCACTAGTTTGTTATGCAGGTCACAGTAAATATATATTTTTATATTTATCTAAATATATATGTATATTAACACACATACACAAGCTGTAAAGCAAAAGTGACCAAGAAAGTACTGATTGTAATATACGTATTGTAAGAGATATCAAATAAAATGATAAACACAACAAATATAAAAAAAATTGAAGAGATGACATTTCATGATAGATTTACAAAGTCTTCACAAAAACCCCAAAATAAAACACATTCATGACAACCAGTACTTCCAAAACCACCTGCAGAACTCCAAAATTGCGACAAACTAAAACAAAATGCGTCAAAGACAAGGAAACAAGATGGCAGTGTTGCCACGACTGACAGCCGTCAGCCATCTTGCTTCCCGTCTATAGTTGTGACGAGCCATGCCATGCGCCTCCTCCATTATTGTCTCTGGGCGTGATCATTGGTTTAGCCTAACACATGCGATGGTGACCGCTCACGCTGCAAACACAAATAGACAAGACGGTGGAATTGTGATGACTGAATGATTCTGTTAATGATTAAGGTGGAAGAAGTTATAATGAATGCTGTATAAGAGTATTTGCATATACTTATACCAATAAATATTTGCGAAATTATTAATATACATATCGTACCAATATTCATTTGTTACCGAGTCAGATTATTTCTATGAAAAGTTGGTATTTTCTGTCAAACAATTTTTTTTATTTCCAAAACATTTTCTAAAATGCAATTACATTTAAAAATTTCATTATCAGAACAGCCATAAAAAAAGTATGTCTCGAGTCCAGAATCAGATATAAGAAATTTTATTAATTATAATTTTTTACACAATCATTCTACACTCACGAACTTGTAGAAGCCAACTTCTTGTATTAATTTTAACATCACCTATCACTAGCCATATCACTGATAGCCACCATTTATGTCCCAAGGTCCTAGTAATGTTTAACAGTTAGTTTCTTTCCAGTAAATTAATTGTTTGTTATAGTACAAACATTTATTAAAGGTGCTATGTATTCCAGATAAGCATCCCATCTGGATAAGTAGGTCCATCTATTTTGATGTTAGAAGATGGCAAGTTTTCCTAGTCATTGTCTTTATATTCTATTATTAGAAGTAGCATAACTTTCATGTTCTATATTGAACCGTATAAAGTGCAGCACTAACGCTATTGTTATGACAGATCCAATTGAAGGTTCATCACCACAACTTCCAGAAATCTATCTTTTCCATAGAATGATGAACAATCTAACTCTTCATTCATTCCTATTTATATCGGTGAATAAAGGTACCACTAGACAGATAATTTATCCGTTCATATTTGTATTTTCGCCGTTTCTCCGTTTAAAGTTTAAACAATTAATTTAACAGCAAAACTGATTAAAAAGAATGGAAAAGTCATTGTTTAAGTGAATATTTGACGGGCAATTACGTAATGAATTAGTATGAAATAGAATACAACAAATTTTACTGATCTATTATGCATATAGTAAACTTTAAAATTATGTTTTTAGTATAAAATAAAAAAAATACAAATAAATAAATAAATTCCTTTCATATTCTCCATACTGGTCAGTACGAACGTCATGTCACCGCAGAGCGCTAACCTAGTGCCTCATTAGCGAGTCAGACCTCACGTCAAACGGTTGGGTCACATCACTTTGTGTGGCGCTCACAATATTTCATCTTATTTATTGTCGTATTTGCACAGTGCGCACTACGAGTGAAAACGACTTTCATCATTGTGATTACCTAATATTGGATATTTTTAAATTATTTATTGTCACCAGTGTTTATGTGTTTATTTATGTATGTACCTTGTATGATTTTGCGAACAATCAGCCTACCGCCCCATGTAATGTTAAAATAAATATTTCCAAGTCGGTTAAGAATACAAATTGAGGGCATGAGCATTCATTCGTATGTCGCTCTTAAGTGTACTGCATATCCAAAAATCTAGAGATCAATATATAATACAAAAATAACATTACAAATCAATATTTTTCAAGATTCAATTTTTTTAATTTTTGTGGCGCTTCAAATTTTTTAAAACCCCATAGAATTGATGTGTTTTGTTTTGGAAATATATTGTAAATAAATCGACATTAAAAACGAATTAAATATTTTTTTGCATTTTAACAAGCTTTCATTTCCATACTCCAAACAACGATTTTTAAAAAAATGTTTTTAGCCTCCTTGTCATCCTCAAAATTGATCCCTAGGTGATAGGACCCCCACTCTTTACAAGACAAAATTTACCTTTCTTTGTCATACGGTCTGTGCGAAGGATCCCTGTGACACACAAGCGGATGGAAACACTGAGATATTCTTTATGTCGGAAATCTTTTTCTACCTCTTTAGTACAATTAATGGTGCAAAAATTTGAACACAGATAAAGTTAGCACAAAAAGCTATTAATTGCAAGAATACCAGTCAAGGTTGCGCATATACAGTTTTTAAAAACAATGGCATGATTCACATTTCTATTATAACAGGACGGACATTTTTTATTTACAAACATACAGGAGTTGTTGGTTGATTAACAAAGCAAGAATTTTTTAAGATCCCCTTCTTTATATTATCATCATCACCTTATTCTGTGTCCAAGAACCCACAGAATTTGGCTTGCTGTAGCAATTTATAACACCTCTATATATTCAATATGTGACACTCTGATAACTATATATGTGTACATACTTTAAACTTATTACCGCAAGAGCAATCATTTTCAGTCATACACAAGAAAGGAAATCAAATAATCAATTCCGAGGTGGACACTTGCCATACAATTAGAAAAAATGGTTTATTATAATATTTTATGAAGAAAAAATGAAAGAACGAAGTAAAAAAGAAGCACAATCCAAACCTAAGTATAAAGAACCAATAGATTAGGTTACTTCTGAATGCGTATACGGATCCAACATAGTTCATAGCTCGGTATCATAAATGTGTTGTTGCTGTGTCCACATGAGATGAAGGATCTCATATAGAAAAATGGTTGCCAGAGCCTCAAAAGGTTGGACTTCTCCAATCCCGCTTGTAAAGCGGCCGGGAATCGAACCCGTGTCCCCGCAGTGCACCATGCACTCACCGACCATATGTCTTGCAGTCAACCCAACACATCACGGTGACGACGGTATCACAAATAAAGATAGAATAATCATAAGAGGACAAACAATAGTTAAAAACAAGTAGTGCACATATTTTCTGAACGCATACCTTGGCCGTGAGTATATGTCTGTAATTCTGGCACAGAAGTAAGAGGGTCTGTGTGAATTATATAAAATATTATAAAAAGAACATAAAACATTCTGCCCATCAGGAATCTCTTTCCTGCAATTATTGGGCCGTGATCTAAATTCAGTAGTATGACCAAACTTTTGGAAGCCTAAAGCATAATCTAATTTTACATCCATCAGATAACAGATGTTAACGGAATTATTTGGTTTCAGATTAATAAAGTTATTAGTTGATAAAAGAACTAAAATAGTGGTTCTTTGCCAGTTTACCTATCAAATTGACATTTTATTTCAAAGTTATATTTTTATTTATTTATGTATTTTAATGTATACAATTGATATATAAGATTGACTTACTGCTATAAGAATAATAATTTATAAATAATTTGATATTTAGATTAAAATTATAATCTTATTTTTATGTATAATTTTTTATTACATTACCGAAAAAAATATAATTTATTGAAATGATAGGTAGATGCATAAAACTTAAGATACCGGTAACTACAGTTAGATTTGAATGAAATGTTTGTACGTATCGTAAAATGTAAAATGATCCATCTTCAAGCTACAATGCTGTAGCACACAAGTATCGTAGCTCTTTATTTCTGTTTTGTGTGTAAAAGAGAAATAAAGATCTACGATTGCTTGAATGAAGTTTGTTCAAATGATTACTGTAAGGTGATATAAAACTTCAAAGTACTGTCTGTCTGTTGAAACACTACCGTTGCGTATAAAACTGTTTAACAGTGGAATAAATTGATTCATTAGTTATGTCACAGATGAATGAAAAATTGGCCCAAAAGGTAATAAATGTTTGATACGTATTTTTGTTTCAATACGTATACGTATTTTTATACGTACGTGTTGATACGTATTTTTGTTTCAATAAATATAAAAGCGGTTTAATCCCTTATATTTTTACCTTCTTTTCTTTAAAGCTTCATTTTTTGAGTAACAAACAAACCATTGATTTCAACTACTAATATTTAAAATAAAATTTAAAATACTCTCAGTTTTCCCTTGCCTATAAATAAAATAATTACCCTACCATACTCTTCGTGGTTTATTATACTTGAATAGTCAGCGAAAAGTTTACTTTATATTATAAAAACATATAAATATAACATTAAATACCATTTGTATGAAAAGTGACAAAAATAAAATGTTAGGTTAGGTAAGCTAATATTAATGCGTCCGAAGTAAACCAATTGGAAATAACCCATCTATTGATTGTACGTAAGTAAGGGGCGTATTCCTCACTATGACAAAATCAGATTCATAAACGTTAATGACAGATTCATAAGCGTTATTTTTAAAGATATAACTAATAGAGAATTTGTTCATGAAAAAAATTTTAAAAAATGAGATGACTATTTAACAATTATTCGCCATTTTGTACGCTTCCATTTTTAAATCTCAATCGCACATTGAATTTATGTATGTCACTTGAGTTAAAAAAAATTACAAAGAGAGAAAAAACAATTTTTTTCTTTTTTAAACACATTTTCAAAGTGATTAGGAATGTTGAAATGTAAAATACTGCTTTTTTATTTGATTTGAATCGGGTTTTTTGCGATAATTATCTATTTAATGATAATTATCGCGAAAAAACCCGATTCAAATCAAATAAAATATGTGTTCGAATTGCGAAAGTTTAAAAAAGTCTATAAAATACTGCTTGTTAGAATGATCGTTGCAAGTTTTATTTTAAAATGTTATAATGATGAAACGAACATTTTTGAAAACCAATATTTTTTTTTAGAAGGTTGAGCTAAAAGTTGCTTGAAAAATAAAAAACCTAAAAAATCCTAAGTCAATAACCTGGTAACACTATAGTGGAAATTTCAGTATAATATGTAGGACTGTTAGTGAGTAATATGGGATATTTAAAAATTTTTTATGACATTTTCTTAAAATAGTATTCCAGATAGTTCCAGCATTGAATTACGTTGAAAAAGGAAAAAAACAGGAAAATTTAAACATCAAAATATACAAACAAACGCACAAAAATACTGACAGCTGTCTGCATTTGATTATTTCATTCTCGGATGTTCAATGGAGTGGATGTTTTTTAATTCGAAATTTGGTTTTGTCTTTTTTGGTTCTAAATGATAATAAAAGTACTCGATAAAATTGCTTGAACTAAACTGTTTCTTTTTTTGCCCTCAAGACTATATTTAATTTTAATATGAAGTATATATTATAAGCCATCTTACAATAACAATAACACAATTTTACTATGACATATTAAAAGCACTGTAGAGTTTTATAAACATGAAAATAAATTCTGTCTTTACAGTAATGAGTTTCACATGAGATGAAGGTAAATTTATTGACGCCACCATAACAACCAATTTTTAAAAACATTATTAGGCAACACACAGCATACTATTATAACAAAGACAATCTACCTACGTAACAGTACACAAAACAAACAAACGCAGACACGCATGCAACATACGAATATGCAACATATCAGATACTAACCTCTAAATCGTCGAGGTCATCCGCTAGTCCATTAAATGCGTTACTCACGGCTGCCGGGCCGTGTGCCGATGGCGTTTTACATCCGTTGACCGCTGCACCACTGCTTGTTTCACCTACCACATTGTAACACAAAATATGCCTTTGTAATCAACCAATAAGTAAAGAAATTGTTTATTACTGACAATCACGTATTAATCACATTTTTAATGCCGTGAAACCCTCAATTAACTAATTTTATGTCACAAAAATTTTCAACTTGTGTCCACAATTTCACAGGACCTCTATATAAATTTAAGTCGATATATGTAAAAACAAACAATGTACGTTATTACTTATGGTGGATATTCACATAACTTCTATTAAGTGTATCAAAAACATAGGATTGATTTTCGAAATAAATCTCTCATGTAAAGGTAATTTAAAAAAATTATCCTGCACTTTTTTTTAAATAAATCTGTATAAATTCGGTGCCATCACCCAACCAGCCTCGCTATAAAAGAAAACAAAAACGGAGACTCACCAGTACCATTACAATTATTCGATGCGCCAGAATTTGCCGTTTGTTTGTTCGAATGTCTGCTACTCCTGAAACAATATAGATTTTCATTAACAAATTTCATTTTAACCGTAATGAAACCCTAATCAGCAGGCTTAAAGCCAATGGGTGAGCATTCAAACAATAACTTCATAAATTAAGAGTCAGAACTGGTTTAAGAATGCCTCCCAGAAGTAATCTTGCAGAGTTAATTTATTGGGTTGTTCGGAAAGTAATTTCGGTTTATCTTTATGAAAATGAAAGGCGATTTTCTTATAGTGAATAAATATTTTATAGAATTATATATAGTCTTCCTGGTCCAATACTTTCTGCCATCTTTCTAGCAGTAGTATGATTCCACGCTCGTAAAAATTTTTTCTTGGCTGAATAACAGATCAGGCTGATTGTTTACCGTTTAAAAATTCAGTAGACACGGGAATAAATAATATTCAGAAAGTGCCAGATCTGGAGAATATGGTGGGAGTAGCAGTGCATCCCATCCAAGCTGTAAAAGCTTTTGGTAAATTACCAAACTTGCTGGTCTCGCATTATCTTGGTGGAACACTACACCTTTTCTCTTCATCAATTCTGGCCTTTCCTGTTTAAGTGAATAATTTAATTTGTCCAACTGATGACAGTACACTTTAGAATTGATCGTTGTGTTGTCCAGTAGAAGCTCAAAAAAATTGATTCCCTTGAAATCCACAAAATAGACAGCATCACCTTTTTTGATGAATATCAGCTTTTGAAGTGCTTTGAGCCGGTTCATCTTTTTTACTTCATGATCTCTTTTAATATTGTTGTAGACAACCCATTTCTCATCCCCATGAGAAGTAAATCACAGATGTAAACGTAACAGCACAAATTTCTTTCTGTAAGAATCCATATATCGAGCTTCGAGAAGAAACCTAGGCGATTCAAATGATGAATGGACAAATTCAATAGATTTAATCTCTCGGAAATCTCGAGTTGTTATTCGCCGCTTTCAGGTTGTATCAATTAAGGTTTTTATTGTGTCTTCTTCAGCTTCAACTAGCCTTCCAGAACATGATGCATCTTCAACATCAAAATTGCCAGATCCCAATTTTGCAAACTAGGTTTGACACTGGCGTAGCTTGGCAAACCAGTTTTAGTCAATACATACATACATGTCGAATCATTTTTTCTTGCTTGAACAACATTTTTACCTTTTCGAAACCGTAAGCTGGGTAACTTTGACAATTTTTGGGGCTACATTGACACAGAATGTTTTCCATATTACTGAAAAAGTTGATAGATGCTATTACCCCCAAATTAGAAAAAAACTTGCAAAGCTCCTTCGGATCTTGCACACTTTATCCATTTGGTCTCAAAGCTCTACTGCGAACGCTGCCTTTGGAGCAAGAATCAGAAAGAGTTCTCGATAATAGCTTACTCGAATTCCTCACAGAAACGAGGGGCTACATTTCTGAGAGATTACGCCACAGAAGAGGTAAAAAAATCCTTCACAGACCAGGAACTTAATTGATTCATGTTGAAGCACAGTCTTCTGAGGCAATACAGGCTAAGGCGACTATTGGGCAAGAGGTCAACAAGGAGCAGTTTCTGAGCAATACGTGGAGGAATTCATATAGGTGCAAAACAAAAGGAAGCTATTATTCAGCCAAATAATGAGAATATTCCAATAAATGCATCAACGTCCGGACTTTCCAAAAGATCTGCTGGATCTGTATGCAATCTAAAGAGAAAAATTGGTTACAAGATGAAGAAACTTTGACAGTTCTAGTTTATCAGAAGATGAAAACATTCCACTTAGTGGGATGAAGAAAAGTAAGACGAGCCTAACCTGTGCACAAATGTGATTACAATCACTATAATTCAACAAAAGAGTGGATCTGTCGTATCACCTGTCTCCAGTGGGTAAGTGGCATTTGTAACAGAGGGTCTGAAAAATTGAGTGACGAGTGTGAGCGATGTGAAGATACAGACTAATTTCCTACTTTCTATATTTTTTGTAAACTTTCATTAAGTTTAAATGTTACTAAGAGACAATCGTTTAGTATTAGTAATAAGACTGTTAACAATTTATAATGACTTTTAACAAGAAGACTGATTATAAAGTTGTAACCAAAGTCCTATTAATGGGTAAAAAATTGTTAAATAAATATCTGATTTTTCTTATAAGAATACTTTTTTTTATAATTATTTAAATTATAGAAATGTAAAATCATATATATTTTTTATTTAAAATGTGTCAAACAAACCCGTACTATTTTTAACCTTGATTTCTATAAAAAATAATGCTATGTCAAAGTAACCCCAGACTAGAGGTCACTTTGACAAATTTGAAATAAAAAAAAATACAAAGAAGTCCAAGGGTTGCCATTTCTTACAAAATTTTAAAGTCAAAGGTTCTATTGGTTTGATAAGATGTAGTAAGCTGGAATTAATGTTTCAATTTTTTGTAAAACCAAGAAAAAACCTCTAAAACTATGTTAAAGTAAGTTTTTTTGTTTACAGTAGTAAAAAAATTAAATATGCCGAACTTATTGCTTTTCACTTTACCTCTTTGATGGAGCACCAACAAAAAAACCACTACATAGAATCAATTGAGCTTTTTCACAAGCAAGATTTGCTATATCAGCTGTCAAAATATATAGTGACCATGCGGCTTAAGTGTGACGTTGGCTGTGAAAAAATACAATTAAGTCCTCTCTTGGGAAAAATTAAATTAATTTCCGAACAACCCAATAGATGATTTGGTGGCCGTTGGGCTAACTTTAGATAGAACTATGATGGAGAAAATGCTCTATCAGCAATAAAACAAGAAATGGGAAAATTCTTCAGCTGCAATAAATAATAATGAGGTCATAACTTACGGTACTGAACGATGGACACTTACGGAAAGCGTGATCCATAATTTTAAAATCGCTCAGTGAGTGACATAAAAATCTACACTCGGAGTGTCGCCAAATAATAAAATTTGAAATGAGGACATAGAAACTAATCGACATCGCACTTAGCATCAGCAAACTAAAGTGGCAAATGGCACGTCATATTTGCTAAAGAACCGACAACCAATAGGGTTGATGAATTCTTTAGTGGGGACCATCAACCTCAAAGCACAGTGTGGAGTGCCTTCAAAGAGAGAGATTTAAAAAATTAGGCGGGAGGTGGTTTGATACGAAAATGTGTAGTGGCTCACCTTGGAAAAGACCTGTGTCCAAAGGTGGACAGCTACATACTGATGATGATGATGAATTAATAAAAGTAGGTGTTATAGGAAATGGCTGATTGATGCAAACGAATATTAAAATTGATTTGCGCAATTTATCTAGCAAATGTGAAATTGTCAGGAATTTTCCAGATTTCTTTGTCAATTTAACCTTCCATGTCCTTTAAAACGAAAATGATTGAAAATAGTGCCAAGAAATGAAAATGTTATGAAAGAAAAAATAAAAGCATAAAAACTTATGATTAATTAAACTCCCCGTCTATGAATTACGAACTATTACTGAATTATGAATATTATGAACTATATATTACACAAACTACATATTAGACATTTAGTACA
This sequence comes from Druceiella hillmani, assembly GCA_039881145.1. NCBI lineage: Eukaryota > Metazoa > Arthropoda > Insecta > Lepidoptera > Hepialidae > Druceiella > Druceiella hillmani. The sequence goes on from JAYKKI010000013.1 coordinate 5,569,651, forward strand.
TTTAGAAAAAAAAACTATTTAGAAAAAAAAAACAAAAAGCAGTTTATTCCATTGTATCAAGCTTCTTCAAAATCTTAAAGTTATGACGAAAATGAAGAGGGTTGTTTTCGTTTACCCTTACAACTTTTGCTAAATGCAGTGAATTTCACTTTTAACAATTTCTTTCCTTAAGACATTTCCAGTTATTGCAACACCAAATGTACGTTCCTTGAATTTAAAGTACACTTTCATATAAATTTTTTTCCACTATAACAAATTCATATATAAAGACAACTTCCGGTATAGCGACTGGTTTGAATGACTAATTTATGACCACCTTCTTAGAAATCCCTTGGGGATATCGAGTCGAATCCTTGAATTTAAAGTACACTTTCATATAATTTTTTTCGGCTATAGCTAATTCCGATATAAAGACAACTTCCGGTATAACGATAGGTTTGAATGACTAATTTATGACCACACTCTTAGAAATCTCATGCAGTATTAAGACTGGATCGAGTCAAACAAAATACAAAAGATTCATACAATAAGCTTATTATCTTTTGTTTACATTTACCTTCTAGTACAAAAAAATGGTAAACTATAGTGAAAAGAATACTACTCAATTTTCCAATAATCTTTTGGATGTCATTGAAAAGATTAAAACAGCGTGAGGAAGAGTCACACCAGATACAATAAAAAAATGTTTTTCTCATGCGGGGTTCTGTAGATCTTCGATTACTACGACTAGTTACGATTCTGATGACGAATTGGACAATATACCGTTGGCACAACTGGTCACAATATCTTCAGAGAAAACAAGCACTGCAGACTGGGAACCTTATGTTAATATTAACAATCAACTAGTAACCTGAATGATAGTGAAATTATTAAATGTGTAATTCCGCCAATTACGACAAAAAAAAAGAAAATAAAGAAGACAAAAAACGCTCCCCACAACTGAGGCTGCCTTGAGCAGTTTAAAAGCACTGAAAAATTATTTAAAAAAAAAAGATTTAGATATTAAAAGGCTTATAAACTTTGAGAAGATCCTACATCGTACGTTATTATATAAAAAAAAATGTAACAGTCACATATATTTAAAAAATCATTGTAGAAATATTACATTTGTAAATCGCCTTTTGAAATATGTTATAATAAAACACATACATGTAAAAATGTGAGCTGTTAGATATTGAGTATCCGTCGAATAAATATCATACAAGTAGTAACAGAACTAACACTGTGCACCATATTTAAATTTGCATCCTCACCTATTGTGGTCCGTTGGTTGAGTACGATGCGGTACAAATGCATCCACGACTATCTGCTCCGTGCCCTTGATCTCCGCTCGGCAGAATGGGCAGCCCTGTCCATCGGAGTCCTTTTAAACATAAAATCAATGTCGTGAGATGTCTTTTGAAGAACACCATTACTAGATAGAATTCTGTACTTCACAAAAAAACAGTTTTTGCAAAAATCTCATTATTATCCGACGTAAAAATACAAAGTATTATTGTATAAATTGTCTACAAGTTTTGTTTAAAAGATTAGTTGTAATAGTTTATGAGATACAGTCAACATCATAAAAGAAGTTTTTCCAAATGTCTCCTTCTTCTGAGGGTGCTTCACCAAATAGTGAAGATCGGGCAGTCAATTCTGTGTACTTGTTCTTTCCCTGGGCAAGGTGAAAGAATTTGATGGCACTCGAAATCCCTGTCCATTCTTGGATGTTACGCAACTGTGACTTTCTCCTACGACTGGCTTTCCTTCTCCCAGCAAATTTTCCCATTACTATTAGTTGAAATCTTTAGAAATTTGATTTGATTACTCACAATCTGCCAAGCAGTGAGGCACGGCGTACAGAGAAGATGTCCGCAGGGTTCTATCCTAATATCCTTGTCATTCTCAGCACAAATCTTACACAGCTGGAACGTGCTACCTGCAGTCGGAAATAATAAAATATTTACAGTTACGTATTGCATGATGTGTTGTTAAACAAGTGGGCGTATAATAAAGCATGACATTATACAAAGCGATCAATGAAATATTACAAAGTATAATTTGTATTATCTTTATAACTCAACGAATGTCACATCACTAAATTTGATTGCACGGAATGTTCCTTTTGCTTCCTAGAATAAATTATATTACAGTACCCAGTACAGTATCGTGCTGTGTTTTGTATTGTGTTAGCTTAGTGTAATTTGGCTTATCAAAAATTGTTTGATCACATATGTCTGAAAATCTATTTACGATATACTATTTCTCAATATTAAACTGACTTAATTATCGCTTATAATACCCATAACATATTTATTTAAAATAAACTTGTCACTTTACCTACTTTTTCTTGTACAGAGCCTGCAAGTTAGCAAAATTCATAACTAAACCCATTTTCAAACTCCAATCATTCAACGACAATGTTTGATAACAGAGAAATGTATAGACAAACAAATTAGAAAGTCTAGTGAAATAAGTAACCCGACCAGTATTTTATACGTGTGTCCAATCTTGCGCAAACGAGAAAAATGTTTTCTACCTTTTTTAAGGAAATAATTGTACCAAATATACAATTATTGGTAAAAAGCCTCAGAATATTCGTCAAATTTATATAAGACTATAAAAACTTGTGGTTCCAAGTGAAGTTTGATCTTTCAGGTTTCAATTTTTTAAATAAAACCAGAAACCTTAACTTTACTATCACTAAACAATTTAAAACTGGAGAATCTACAAAAATTCTTATTCTACACAATGTAGTATAATAAGTAATATTATACACAATGAAATAAGATGATCTACTTAAAATCTACCTGTTGAAATTGGTACCGCTGCATACCTACTTCCGCCCAAATTTTTTCAAACGACAGTTAGCAATAGAGTGTGCAAAAGTTTCTTGACTGTTAACCCCATCCTGAGTCTTGCAACTGATATAAAGTAGACGAAAAGCCCCTTTGCTACCTCAATAAGATGGCGTTCCGTTTGATTTGAAAAACTTCTGTCTATGTTATATTTTTTCAAACTACAAGAAATCTGTTTGAAGCTTTTAGTTTAGGGTCAATTTTAACAATGAATACAAAAATGAAGATTTTGGACATATTTCACTTTTTGATTTCTGACAAGAAAATTGCTTAGACCCAATAAGAGATAGTGAAATGGTGTTTATAAACAGTGTCAGAATCGACTTAAAAAAATCTAGTTCTAAATCAATGTCCTGGTCGACCTACTGAAGTTGATAATGACTAAATCAAAATCATAATTGAATTGGATCGTCATATAACTATATGAGAAATCGCACAGAAGTTAAATTTATCACACCCAACAATTGGCTATCACTTAGTGTCTTGGATTCGTTAAGAAGCTCTGTGTATGGGTTCCGCATGAATTGAAAGAGATTCAATAACACAATGAATCAATATTTGTGAAATGCGTCTCAAACACAATGAAATCAATATTTTTTTTAAATCAATCACCACTGGGTAATAAAATGGATTATCTTCAATAATATTAATTGACAACGATCATGGTCCAAGCGTGAATATCCAGCTCAAATCAATCGAAAACTGACTTACATCAAAAATTGGGACTGTGGATTTTGAGCTGCCATGCCAAAAAAAACCGGCCAGAATTGGCAAATCACATAAGTTCTACCATGTATTCTACCATAACAATGCAAGACATCACACATCTTTGGTAAGTGGAAAATTATTGGAGCTTGGTGGGAATGTCTTACTTAACACTGTCAGCTTACCATTTATTCTCTTTGAATGGTAAAACTTTCACTAATGGTAACGGCCTGAAATCGCATATGAATTAATTTTTTGCTAACAAGGACCAGAAGTTCTATAAGTGAGGCATCATGAAGTTACAAGAAAAACGGTAAAAGACCTTCGAACAATACTGGAAATATATAATTAATTGATTAATGTTCAATCTTGGCATAAAAAATAGTTTTACTTGAACATTAACTGATATTAGTCTGATACCAGGTAAATCAATTGACAAAGTAATAAATGTAATTCTCACCCATCTCGCAGTACAGTTCGTACTGTTCTTGCGTGACGGCTATGTGGTCCTCTGCCGGACACTGTACCGCCCAGCTGAGGTCCGGATTAGTATCTCCGCCATCCGGATAGAGGTAGCTGAATAAAGCAGTCAAACTATTTACATACTCTGAAATGTTTAACATTAAACAATACGAGGAGTTCTGTAAATACGTCTGTTCCACAAAAAAGGAGGTGACATTTTTTTACAAAATTATAAAGAAATTTACTCAAACTTTTTTTACATCGAGATACAAGTAAATTGTAATGATTGATTAATAAATATTAACCCCCCTTCCCGGATTGAAAATAGCCTGCTCCTTCGGGACATACTTTCAACAAGATTTGTAGCATAAATTGCAGGAAGAGCTTGCCAAATCTTTCAAATTACCCTTAAAAGCTGCACCAAAATTGCAAACATGCTTTCCTACAAGCTGGCCCTTTACAATGGCCCATACATTTTCAATGAGCTTTGTGTCAAGAGATTAAGAAGACCTATCCATGTTGACAATGCCATTTTCCTCCTTCCAAATGCGGCACAGGCGGCTTGGATACTTCGAGTCACTGTTCTCTCGTAAGATTCAATTTTCATTATCTGGTCCAAACATTTTCTTTGCTGACTTAAAAAGGCCATGTTTATAAATTTTAACCATTTTGACTGAATGTAAATTGTTCATAAAGAGCTCGAAGCACCCAAATCTACTCTCTGAGAAACATCATCAGACATTCACTCTTACAGGGTGTTTGACGGTACGCTGAATGAAATCGGTACTACTTGGTAACCAAGCACGTTTCAACCGAACCCACACCTAGAAAGTCACTTCATCTGCGAAAATCACGCTTGACCAATTGCAAACTTTCTTCAGGCGTGCTTAACTCGGGTGTTTCTGTTTGTGGGTTGCACTAAGCAGGAGGTTTCAAGTTCATAGGACAGTATAATAATTTCACCTCGTACAAACATCGCGACAAGTTTGACCTTAAAACTTCTCGGCAAGTTTGACCTTGGTTTCATGCAGGCGCAGAGTCAAATGACTCTTAAACAACTGCACAATCACTGTTGTGTACGCCTGTTTTTGATTGTTTGTACTGCATCACCCACTTCTCAACGAACTTCTTGGACTTTTTAATCGCTTTGGCTGCAGTAGCTTGCGACGATCTCAGTCCTTTCGTATGTGTGCACAAAAAGACAACCTCAAAGCGTTTTGCGTACGTGGAACTTATCTTGACAAATGACATCACTAATTTCGAGCGACACTAAAATGGTTTAGTAATGGCATCACAGCCGACCAATAGTACAATCGCACTAGAAGAGAGAGATATACATACCTTTCATTTCACTATTAAAAACCTTATTTCCTTTCGTTTAAAACAGACTGTACTTTCCAAGAAATGTCCCACTACTGTGAATGCTTCCAGATTTTCTTGGTATTACTCTATATACAAGAAATGTAAAGTTGAATACTGCAAAGCTACAGAGTGGTAACTCACTTCTATGTCTTGATGAGAACAGTGGAAATAGTTTTTCGGAACATGTGGCGGTTCAAGAGTTACTACAGTTCAAAATTGAAATTTTTTGCAAAATCACTACCATATTTTCACATTTATCAAAATGTCAATAAAAAATGTAAAATTTTTCCTATAAAATCAAAAATATTACAAGGTTTAGAATGGGATTTATATCCTTGTCTATTTTATAAATCAATTGAAAATTACGTACCCCTCAAGTTTTTATTTTTCAGTCATAATTTTTTCCTTAAGCAGAACTTCATAAAATGCTTTTAACCCATCAGGATAGCGAAGACAACTACCTTTCCGTCACTTTGTTGTAATCAACTTTATATCCATACATATAATAATTATTAATGTATATTGATTATAATCAACATTTGCTTGCCTGTTTATATAATGAATTCCACTATAAGAATCTTGATGCAATTTCTCATCATTTAAGTCATAAGTGTTTGCACATAAAACATTAAAGTAGGTATTAAGTTACAGAGTCGTGTCGAGCATTGATACCATTACCTTCCGTCCGTGCGGACCTTATGAACTCAAATGTCTCATATTCAGCGGAAATTAAATAATTTTCAATAAATTTAATAACCAAATGATATTTGTCTGTCCTATGTTTGTAAGAGTTAAAAAAACTTTCAAAGTAGTTGTCATGTAAAACGTGTTACCGACGAATTTCGCTGAATTTTTTATATATTTTTCAACCTATAAATATCTAACTTAACTTAAAATTTCAGAATTTTTACCATTTAGTTTTGATAAAAATCGCTATCAAAAATTGTACAATTAAAAAGGAAAAGTTCCGCAGTTCCTCAGTCAAATTGAAGACAAAATTTGTTATAAAACAGATGTACAAAAAAAAAAAGTGACAGTAGACATTATATTCGAGACAGTTATTCCAAATAAAAATTTACTTTAAAAAGAGAAAACAAAATTTGTAGCTCAAAAAGACCTGATATGTCGTACAAACAAAATACTTACAAACCCTCCCTGTACCCGTCGAGTAGCGCCTGACAGAGGGACTTGTTCTGCGGTATCGTCTGTAGGATTTCACCATCCGCCGTCACGTAGCCGATGGCCCACTGACCCAGCCGCGTACAAGACAACCTAAAATTTATTTATAAATTAAAATTATAAAGTTGAGATACGTGGGGTAATAAGAAACGTGAAAGGCAAAATATACCCGGACAGTATTTTGAGATATTCTAAAGAAAAAAATATGAATTTTTAAACAATACATTCTAAATTTTATGTATAAAAAAATTTATAAACAAACACAATTTAGAAACAGTCTTCAATGCTTAATACTCCAGTCAAAAAAATAACCATTAAGGTACTCTACCTTAATGGTTATTTTTAAAGTTTTTTTACACCAAACTAATTTCAAATGTACATTGCTAACATGAAGTATACATGAAAAAAAATTTTAAATACCAATAGAATTTGCACTACAAGGGTACCATACACCCTTAGACAAAAACATTTAAGGATACATATTGTTTTTAATAAAAACATTTAAGGATACATATTGTTTTTTATGAATGTTAATATTTTTTCCATACTTAAAATACTGCTTAGTATGTATTTGGCAGGTGTAAAAATATTGCGAGTTTCTGAGTAAATCGGCCATGAGAGATAAAAGAAGAGAAAAATATGCAAGTTCCATTCTTCCTTTTGCACCATAAAAGTCTCAAAATTAATTTACAAAATACACTTTATTTTATCTACAATAACTAGATTAGAAATTTCGTAACATATTAAAGTTGAAATAAACTTTGGGAATATGACCAGCACCATTACGCAGAAACATCAAACAAAAGAACAAGATACACTTGGTATAGCGTCATATAGTGAATGCTTTCTACCTTGGTGTGGGCTGTAAAATTTCCTTCCAGACATTTCTGTTTTTCTCCATCTTTTTCTGGTTAAATGACCTTATTATCATCACTGTATGAGTCAGAAGGAGGCAGTGATGACCGTCGCCTGGGTAGCAATGGTCATCCCTGCGTCCCAGGTGATTAGAAAAAACTTTTACATTCTTTTGTCTGCCCTATGTTGTACCATTTTACTTTAAATGGTTTTCTACTAGCCAATGAACAGTAGTGTTAGCATATGATAATAGTCAATAAAGGTGAGGACATTGTGAGTGTGATATAACATGCCGATTTTGAAAGCAACGTAAGATAACCAATCTTGTCAAGCTTTGGCTAACATATATTAAGTAGCGTCAAAGATTCAACATATGACTAAATGTCTATCAATAAGCCCCAGTCATGACAAGTGTTAAAACTTAATAATTTGTTTTAATTAATTTCAAATCATAATTGTCAATAAGAAGTAATAATTGTGCAAGCGACAGGAACACTCAAAGAAAAAACTTTGAACTTAAAAAATAAAGATACAACTGCCTTTATACATTCTTCGCCCATATAACATAGGATACGTCATTTAGAGTCTGTACAAATAACCCATCACACATATTTTAATTTTCAATTATAGTCTTCAAAAATTAAAATTATACACATGAAGAAAAAACTGTTTCCCATCACATATTGTATAAAAAAACTTGGTAATTTGAAATAGCATGACATTTAATAATCTTTACAGCCGTCACAAAATTTTCCCTACCTTTCTAAAGAAATTAAAAAAATTACCCAACCTGAATCTAAACACTAACACTCGACATAAAAATTCTTACCACTCAAGCCGTCAAAAATCTACATGAAGATAATTCATAAAGAGCACAATACACAATCCATACAATTCATTTATAAACAATTCCACATGAATGGCGTGCGACACCTGCATTGTGATGCAAAGCATATTGCGTGACAATACATGAGACAATACACCTTTGTTCTAAATATGGACACGGTGAGAACCAAATGACGTCACATTATATTGTCTTCGATAGATGCTTTCGTACGCACCATACAAATGACGAACGCTGATGTAACGATAGATAAGGAAAACCAAACTAATTTAATCATGTACCATCATCTGATAGCATCAAGGAAAATACATCAAGCGAACTTGCTGTTTGTGTCCTCAATTAATTCTCAGATACTTCTCTCTTCAGATCTTGATGAACAGCCTCAGAGGATAATGGATAAAATCATACTTCTCGTAAATTTTTCTTCTACCTCCGTAATCCATGTCAATATTTATGTTGTAATTTTGTTTTGGGTAAAGATGTCTTAGTTGGCATCATGAAAATTGATTTTGATTCGTCATCACATAACAACTGATTAAAATGTAAGTAGAAATGCGACTGAATGGGAGAGAGTGAACAGAGAAGAATACAGGAAGATAAAAAGCAAAGGAGAACACATTGAAAGTACATGACAACAATTAGTGATCTCATATGTAACCCTACGTTAGCGGTATTCATTAAAAAATTTAACAAATCCAATAAAAGATAGCTTATATCAAAAGTTCGATATATGCTACAGCCCACCAAAAACGCAATTACACTCTAATATAAAAAACAGTTGCACTCTGATATTAATAGATATAAAGTGCGCAATCTACATTTATATAGCATCTTTACGGTTGACGAAATGAAAGAAACGGAGCATGAAGACTGTCGACTCCACCTCTTCTCAAAATTGCGAAAACTTGTTAGGAGAGAGTAAAATGCAATGTTTTCTCTACCCAATCTCTAAGAAATTATTAGTAAAATATCGACAAAATCGCTATTTTCATATATCTATTATACAGTTTCAACCAACCCTAATATTGAAATATTGAAATTTTGCATCTATATTTTTCAAATTCCGCTTCCGAAATTGAAAAGTTCAATAGCATAGTTCTGGAATCGGAATAAAACTTTATTTCGATTCTGGAATTACGATATTTGAAATTTTGAACAATATAAAAAAATTAATATAGACAAATTTATTGATTTCAATCAAGCATAAAAATGTGGTATCGCAACATATCAGTAGATGGCACAACGCAATCAAAAGCCCAAAACCTAGATGTAAATTCAAATAGCCTTAATTAATAATCCACATGAATGAAGTCATAAGCAAAGGTCAGTTATAAGAATTAGTTAAAAACACTCTAAATTCTGGTACGTTTGTTTTAGCACAAAAGTATTGTTTTTAACAAGGCAAGGGAAAAAACCTTCATACCTGAACACATAACTGCCCGCCTTATTAATATAATTGTGTAGCCTTGCCTTGACCTCATCATAAGTTAAGAAAGCCACATAGCCCGGATGCGTCACTGCCAATATCTGCCAGTTTCGCAATAACGTACTCCATGGCTGGAACAACCTGTAACACACACAAGTACATAATTAAAATTAACCTTTTTTTTTATATACCACCTAAGTACATGCAGAAGTAAAAATAATGCTAAAGATTTGACATTGTCTAAATTATGAAAAGATAACAAGAGTGACAAGAGATCAAAATTTTGGTTATATTTATGATTTGCACCATTTGCAGACTAATGACCGATTTCTGAGGTACATTTTACACCTGTTTATATAGGCAATATTACCATTGAATCAATAACTTTGCAAAAATCGATTCTGAACGCCCGAAAGTATGTGTTAAATTCTCATTAGGTTAACAGCTGTTTATCTATTCCATAAACAGAGAGCTGTCATAAATGACACTAACATTAGGTCTAACTTTTACGTACTATTTTTATCAATTTTTTGTGATGTCTTCTAATTATATATGGATTGTTTAGTGATAAATACACTTCAATCCTCCTTTTTACTTCTCCACCTTTTCTTCTTTAAATAGCACGCAGAAGCAGACTCTTGGTTCTTAACCATTAGTTTTGCTATTGTCAGATAAATCTCAAGTTTAACCTTTTAAAATCAGAGATAGAGCTGTGCGTATACAGCCTGTGTCAAAAAATAAACGATTTTAAATATATTTGTATTTAATAATAAATCTTAACACACCCAAAACCAATATTTTATTTCTAATATATTGTATTTTATTTAAAACCTTATTTCAAAGATGAAGCCATCTAGTACTGGACAGAGGAAATGTTTATCGAACTGATAGCTATCAATGGAAGGAAACAATGCTCAGAAACGCATTCATAAATATTTGTAGTTTATTGAACCAATAACTATAATGAATCAATAACTATGAAAAAGTTACTTTGTATCTTCAGAAAATGGCTATTAATGATTCAACCAGACGGCCACTAGGTATAATACCTTATAAACTAGTTAGCGCTTGCATAGTGACATTTTTATACTTTCATAAATGTTGGTTTAGAGCCAAGATAATAATTATTTTTTATCAAAGTGAACTTTTACCAGACTGTTTTATGTCGCATTAGCATAAAACGATCTGGTAAAATGCAACACTTTGCCAATAAAAAATCCCAATCTAATTTTATGAAATAGCAAAAAGAATATAAATCGCAACACCAATGATTTGACAGGGTCTTTCCCCGACATGTTCATTAATTTCATTTTTTATTATATTCGTGTTGCCATTAATTTTTAAAATATCCTTAATTTTATTTTAATTAAAGCCTCTTTAAGTATAAATTCCAAAACTGATTGTCACTTTTCACAATTATCCGCTCGACAAGAAAAATGGAAAAATACAGCCCTTTCCAAAAAAAACAGTAAACATCACAAACCTGGTGAAAACATCAAACTCGAAGTTGGATATGAAATCATTACAGGTGAGGTCGATGGTAGTCTTAAGTGCCATCGTCTCGAGTCCTGATGAAATGGGATGTACATTGTTCAGCTCTGCGCGGAATATCTTCCATGGCACCAGCGTACTGGAAAAGAGATTGGCAAAAATTGTTACATTTCCAATGACATATACTTGATATGAAATTAATTTTTACTTGGATTGAAATTAATTTTATATACATCTAGATAAAATAGTTATGAGATAGAAAGTATTAAAAAAGTATATATAAATTATATAAAAAAAACAAAAGATGGAGACAAAACAAATGATGGGAATTTTCTCCGTATTATTTTCAAAATTATGACAAAAATATCCAAACTAACATGTTTGGCACAAACAAAGAACAATTTTTTAAACACCGTATGACAAATATTATTTTAGCAAGTCAACTGAATATAAAAAATATAATCACCTTTGCAAGGTTGATTAAAATACACAAGGCATGTACAAAAGGATCTTGACCTTACTTTGCAAAATGTATATCTTTGCGTAACTCCCCACCAAGATGGAGCAGGCAGTGACAATGAAGCGTCATACTGCATACAGACTACTCTTTCTATTACAATTAGGCTAATTACTTACATCAAATGTTACCAAACATATACCAATATATTTAAGTGGTAGATAATTTTAAATTATATGAATACTAAGTTTGAAATAAAACTTCTTATAGTGCAATTACAGGATAAAAAAGAAATATAAAGCAAACTGGCAGCCGCGACACGGCCGAGTGTCCTAACATACTATCAACGGTTGAACGTCTATCTGCGACTTTGGCTGTTTTTGCCTATTTCTCGTTATGTATGCGATCTCCAACATTCCCAACGCTGCACAATATACTACTCTCTAAAGTATCTTGGTTTTGGACAAAGTACACAAAACGAAAGTTTCACTTCTCTCATGTGTCAACTTAGGTACACCTTTTTTTAGGGTTCTGTACCTCAAAAGGAACAATGGAACACTTATAAGATCACTTATGTGTCTATCAATCACAGCCATTTGTCACACAAATTGCTTGACATAGGAACTTAAAATTTGTTACAATAAATAAAGCATTTTAATCTGTATATATTTCAATAGTTAACATTCAAGAATATTGATAAACTCCATATGTAGTGGATTTACATGTAGGTTTTGGGCTCTTGATTGTGTTGTGCCATCTATTGACATGTTGCCGAACTACATTATTAAGCTTCCCTTGGGATAAAGAAGGCTTACATGTTAATTCAAATCAATGACTGACTACATTAAATTTTTTGAAAATCTTTATAGCTGTAGTACAGTGGGGTATCATTCGAAAATGCAGATTACCAGGACCTCAAAAATATTTTTTTTATAATTTTAGATATTATATTTGCAGAAACATACTTTTAAAAATAAATAAAAAAAATAGTTTCAGGCCTATGCTTTACTACTATAATTTTTTTTAAATATGTAACATGTTTTTACAAACAAAAACACACAAATTTAGGTTTATTCATCAAAATTTATTTTCAAGCACTAATTGTTTCATTTTTTCAATGTTATCGTCAGTGGTAGACGTTGAAGTACATACAAGATGAGGCTAATCTTCAACCACTTTACGCTCCTCTTTGAATGATTTGTACCGCTCGTATGCCTATGTTTTCGATATAGTCGAGTCACCAAAGACATTTTTTTATATTTTTAATGATTTGGCACAAGAAATTTCATTTGAAACACAAAATTGAAGCCAATCTCTTTGTTCAACTAATTTATCCATAATAAAATTCACAAGCTTCACGAGCAACTTTGAGGTCGACCTGTTATGACAGCTGCTATCAACAGATTGCACTCATGTCTGACTTAGTAATTAAGGAAAGTTCTACCAATTTAACAAAAATAAATTTACCAATTTCTTTTAAGCAGGGGCGTTTTTTTTTTTTAAATTCCGAATAGTTTTTATATAGAAGGCATGTTTACGTTGTGAAACATTAATTTTTGTAAACTATTAATAGAAATACATTGTACCTTCAAATGTTTCTAAGCGCCCGAATGTGTACGTACCCTCATAGTGTTAATTTGTCTGGTACTCTACTCATCTGATTTTTATTATATAATACTCGCAACTACTGTTTGCGACATTTATAACTTGTTTAAATGTCAATTACTGCCAAAGAATCAATGCTAATATTTAGATGGAAATTGGATTATACAACAAACTATATGTAGCCTGGCTTCATTACCACTACTCTTGCATAAAAATTTACTGAATGCTTTTTCAAATATCCAATCTCAACGCTAAAATTTTCTACACTTTATAACGCGATTACAGCAGTTAACTCCAAGAAAGAATCATATCGTTTAGGGAATATATGGTCTGCCGTCGGTGCCCGCATTTCGGGTGAAAGAAGCGAGATTCTTCTCATTTTCTCTCACATCTTGAGAATTTGACAGATGTTACTACGTAGGGAGGATATTTAAAGAATATTAATTAAATCATCCCATTCGGAAGTTGCAATATTTATGGGTGATTTAATTGTATATTGTGTTTTTTATAATCATTTTAAGTATAAGCAGAATTTGCATTATGAGGATTCAGTATGTGATTAGTCATAAAATTAAGAACAAATAATATTTGTATTAAACTATTTATAAAATGTTGTTATTTTTCACCATATAAACATATTATTTTTCATCTAGTATACTTTCCAGATGTAAAAATATCACAAATTCCAGAAAAGCTATGATAATTAAAATCATTACTACATTTTTCCTGTAAACTATAGGCAAACTTCTAGGGACATTCGTTTTTTACAATGTTTACTGTAGCATTTTGGAATTAGAGGGAAGACATATTTTTTTCACCAATATCTCAAAAACTATATTACGTAAAATACTGAAAATTACCTTTCAATTGATAAATGAAATTTAAAAAAAATCGATTACCCCCAAAAATGTTTACATGAATACTTTTGGGAATTAACTATTGAAATTTATACGAATTATTAACACTATGCCAAATTTTAAGTATCTCCGTCAAACGGATTAAAAAAAACGACTGTAACAGACGGATGGGCCCGTGAAAGAACATACAACGCCTTCATTTTTATCCTTAGCCTTATAAGATACGGAACCTTAAAAATGCAGAAAAACTTCTTTTATTCTTCAATAATGTTATAGTGTAATTTTCTGAAATTATGACAAAAAAGAGGTCTGTACCCTTCCAACTTCAAACGCTTGTACAACTAATATAAATAAATGGCAAATAATTTAGTTCACAAAATTTAGACACAAATACTATTTTCAAGTCAGAAATACTTGTAGAAAAATATTTTCCCGAACTGACTCGAATCTGAACCAGCCCCTTTTAGCCGCAAACCGAATGTTGAATGCTACAGCGTCTGACACGTCACCGAATAAGCAAAATGTCGACCGGTCGTAAACTGTCAACCTACACCGCCCTCAACTAAAATCGACGACACATACCAAACCTTAGCCAATTCAGCATAAAAACGGGCGCCCACTCATAAATATAAATATTTTATCCTTATTTATGCTCCGTAACGCGATTTTAAATATTTATCAACCTTATCAACGCTAGCAAGCCGCGTGATTACCGCCGAGCACGCAACTATAATATTTATTCTAGTTCGACATTCTAGAAAACGAGCGCAGCGGTTGGTCCAAACTCTCGACCAATGAGAGCGCGCCCCCGCTATGAATGGCGGTGTGACAGTTGTGTGATGGCGGCAAACACGTGTTCGTTCCAGTGACAGCGGTCCGGTGCAAAAATGACGTAGTACAAAATAACATCTATATAAATAACTGATAACGAAATAAATTTGATACAAAAAATATCTAAACATTGTTTTCCTATAAAAAGCTGATATATTTCTCCACAATTTTCCAACATTATTCCTTAGCGAATTAAGTTACGATTTATATGAAACTTATTTTTATTTTTAAAGGCATATCCAATTCGGCAGTGTGCACGAAAAAAAATGTTCCCCACTTTATATACATTAACTATATGTTATTATTGGAAATTCCCATCTAAAACACCGACTTGTAAAATCCCTAAAACTGTAGAAAATGTAAGATTGTAACAGACACCTATGGACTAATGCGACCAATACTACGCATTACGCAACTATGCACTAAACAACCCAAAAAATACTCTATATATTGTAATATGCTAAATAAATATTCCCAAATACTCTATGTTCCTCCGACATTAAAACAAATGTAGGATGAACATAGAGTATATATCTAGGTAAAAAAATAATAGTTACAAAAAATAATTTTTAAAAATTCCTACATTTTATTGCTATTAATAATAGCTACAGAAGATAGGAAAATAATTAAAATATTAATTACACCTTTATTATAATTTAAAATGTTTCTACTATCCAAGAGAACGCAGAGGCAATTCTACACACAGAAACGTAACCAAATTTTGTGTCTTTCAAGAATAGTTTTATCTACGTTCTGATTATTAAGAATCATGGCTCCTATGTGTAATGCCTGCTCAGTCAACGGTATTGTGTTGTCCTGCGGGATATGCGGACGAAATATTGGAGAATTAGCACCATCAAACTGCTAATAGTCTAAGTTTACGTTGGAGATGTGAACAAAATAAATTATAAACGTTCATAATATTATTAAGTTTCATTTAATAAAATCAATTTATAGTACCAATTCGCAAAAGAAAACTCTTGAAAGGACCCTACAGCTTGCTCATTTTACTCATAGATGCTAAAGAAGTGATCAGGAAAAATAAGAACCGTTTGAACACAATCGGGCCAGAAATTAAGTTTTTATTATTAATTACTAAATACAATTTATAATTGAAAGCATTAAATTTAAATAGTCATTAGATTGCAATAATTATCGTCGTTGGTGGATGACACAAAACTTACTCTCGGAATTTTTTTCATGATCAATGAGCTACAAACCAGATTAACAATATGCGTCTCATTTTCCTTAATAAATATATCGTACAAATATTACAGTATTTATTGTAAGACGCCCACATGCATACGAAAAAAGCAAAGATTTGAGTATCCGATATGACAAAAAAATTATGTGTTTACTACCCACTACGTATTCGCTATGTTGGAACTGAGATTTATTTAGGAGTAAGTTCTAGTATGTATGCCTGCAAGTTTGCACGCGTACACTTTGATTTTTGTCTGTAATCTTCACCCATAAAACATACTCGTACACACAAATTCTTAAAATTAAACGTGAAGATTTATTTTCAAAATTTCTTCACTGAACCCACAGTAGATGGGTAATGCAAATGTTACATATAAAAAAGACCCCTTGTGTTGAGAGTTTACCAGCATAATTTAAACTTTTCTTTTATGTCTTACGGTTAGTTGTATATTACACTAAGCGCCAGAATGACAGAATCGTCGAAAAAGTTTAAAAAAATTTTGAAATGTTTCGACGAAACGTTATCTTTAAACAACTGTACAACGATCATATTCCTTTTCATTTATAAAATTAATGAGACCAACATTGTGATTTCAAATTAAATGTTTCGTGAAATAAAAACAAATTAAAAAATTAACAAACATTTTTTTAAATGTTTCATGATCCTTTAATTTTGGCGCATAGTATAGAAATATTAGCATTAACATTTAAGAATATTATTTAAAATTAGCACTACCTATAATTTAAACGCTATATTAGTTTACTCAACATTAAATAACGTTTTCCTGTTGAATGCACCTATAAATAAACGATAAATTGGAAAAAACCCACTTGATAGCATACAACAATATTCAAACTTTTTCCTTTTATTTTTATTAAATAAATTTGCAAACGATAATGAACATTTTGTACGGAGCATTTGACATAGTTATTGAACATGAGTGACTGATATATTTTAAGGTATGTATATACAAACCAAAATATTTCAGTTTTAACTCAGTGGAATAACTCAGGTCTTGAGTAAAGACTTAAGTGTGTATGATTTTGAGGTTTAAATTATTTGACAAATGTTATTACGAGAAATATCCTATTCAGATTTAACTCGGTGGAATAGCTCAGGTCTTCAGTAAAGACTAAGTGTGTATGATTTTGAGGTTTAAATTATTTGACAAATGTTATTACGAGAAATATCCTATTCAGATTTAACTCGGTGGAATAGCTCAGGTCTTCAGTAAAGACTAAGTGTGTATGATTTTGAGGTTTAAATTATTTGACAAATGTTATTACGAGAAATATCCTATTCAGATTTAACTCGGTGGAATAGCTCAGGTCTTCAGTAAAGACTAAGTGTGTATGATTTTGAGGTTTAAATTATTTGACAAATGTTATTAAGAGAAATATCCTATTCAGATTTAACTCGGTGGAATAGCTCAGGTCTTCAGTAAAGACTAAGTGTGTATGATTTTGGGGTTATAAAAATTTGACAAAAATTACTACGAGAAATATTTAAATAATATTATCAACACTTTTATGAATTTTAAACGTTATATTTCTAAATTTTTATCAAAAAGCCTCCTTTTATATTACATTTATTCTAAAGGTTTCTATTATATATGCTTAATCTCTTTCATTCTTGGCAAAAGACGAATAGTACGTTATGAGCGTGTGAAATTGTGAAATGCATCGTTCGACGTTTAAGTTATGACCATGGATTTATCTATGGTTATGAATGCCCATAACGGCGACGGTGTCGGGATGTAGCAAGGTAAGGGTATAAAATCTATTAATCGAAAAATCAATTTTTTTCAGATCGAACATTTATTTTCATATCGACTTCTACACAAATACTGATGTTTCTAAATGTCAAGGAATCGAAACACTTAATAAAACTTGTTTCAATATTTATATAATCCATTTTAAATATTTTTAAATTGTATTTGAGGATCTTCCTTGTACATTCCTTTATGCAAAAAATATAAATGATTTGGTATTATTAACACTAAATAATTAATAAAATTGAACCAAGCTTATTTTATGTCATACAAAATATGTACTAATGGATGAACAATAAAGGTTTTATTTTACACTTCACAAAACAATTTACAATATTTTATTTACTAAGTATAGCTTCACCTATTTCGTGACAATACTTGTGAAATACAAAAATGCTGAATCACAAAAGAGAAACAGACTTTCTGCAAAATAAATGGACAAACTGTTGTTTTTGATAGGGTTAAGTGAAAAATATTTTTTAAGTACCTTTTAAGTACTTTAACAATTCTTCAGACTTTTCAAAACTTATATTTTGTTTTTATTTCTATGTGAAAATGATAACTTTTATACGTATGATAAATAATTGTCACTAACATCTCTACTTTCAAATTATGGCATGGAGAATTTATTTTCTTGAAGCAATGGGTCTATTTGTGTCCCATTATACAAAATATTTAATGAGTAGTTTTCACTCTAGCAACGTTCTACGCGCAAATAAAAAAGAGTAACAGTTTTAAATAGAGGCTAGGAATAATTCTTTATATGTTTCGTCTTTGTTCATGACCAAGGCATTCTCCTTGGACATTTTCCGGAAAATGGGCATTCCTTTTAGTATAAACACAATAATAAGTACATATAGTCATATCGTCACCCGTAAAGATGGGGCCATTTTGTTACATCAGCATCTTGTTTTACTTATTTTATTTATGTTATTTAATAGCGGATCCAACAGATGGCGTTAGATTCGCTTAAAAGGAAAATTATATTGGGCATCACACAGCTGTTTTAATCGAACCGTGACGACTTAAGAAAGTTACAATTAGAAACGTTTAAAACTTCAGCGTTTTAATATCTACATGTTCTACGTAAAAAAAAAGTTATCTCAACAAGCGCCATTTTGATTTTTATAATTACACTTTTTTTAACCAATACTTAGTCGAACGGAAATAGCATCGGCGAAGTGAATCCGCAAACTCGTCAAGATAACATCTACAACTTCCCACCGCAACGCATCGCCGCATCACATTGGCCGATCTTCCGCGGTTCCTTCACCTCACCATTAGACGGCCACGAGCGTGTACCGTTGCGGGCAACCGCGGGACGAGACGCGTTTTTTGTTTCATCTCGCACCGCGCTCGCGACTTTACCCGATGCCGTTGACTAATTGACCGGCGACCGTTAAATGCGAGGCGAAGCCGCAAATCAAATCGCAAACTCGCGGCCTGTAATCGGCGTGCAATGCTTATTTATTGTTTATTTAGTAATTTACCACCTTTTAGCCGCAGACCCGACAGTGCACACTCTATTGAGAATTTCCCACAATTTCCCTCAAATTACTTTGCAAACTCATGGTGAACTATGGTGATTAGCTGTCGTTAACCAAATGAGTCGGTCATCGATAATTTACGTGTGTCGTGGTTAATTCTGACCGACACATAATCTACGAATTAGATAGCAATGGTAGTGTTGGACGATCCGAACCGATACCTTCAATAATCGATACGATACTTCAATATTTTGAATCGATACAAACAAATACGATACTGGATCAATAGAGATCTACTAGTATCGGACGGAATCATTCGATTCTAATGGATCGCAACAATAATATAATCATGTCGCATAGTCAATCGAAATAAATTGTCAAATTTGTTTATAATAAAGTATTTGATATGTTTACTTGATTAACAGCGGCGGGGCCACCAGACTTTGTTCTGTTTATATAATATTTAACATTTTCGATTGCATTTTGAAAAACCTCCATGATAATACTCCATTTAATGGAGTCTTTGAAAAATAGTTTCCATCCCGAGTCATATGAAAAGCGAAATCGATAAAAGAAAATTAAAATCATCATTTGTTTTTAAAATTTTTACGTATTCAACAACTTTAATCCACAACTACATGTGACGCCTCTGGGAGCCACGTCTCTTATGTGAACGGTGTAAAATTTATCACAAATTTCAACATTTTGCAAAATATAGCGGAATCGCTAAATATTAATTTTACAATACAATTCCTCGAATTAAACATTTAAAAAAACTTTTAAAACCCTATAACATTTGGCTAAATTTATTTCCTATCATTTATAGGAAAAAATAAAAACGACCTTAACTCTATTTCCATCTACAAACCCACGGTACTTACTCTACGCCATGCAACGTCCATTACATTTTGATAAATATTTCTTTGAGAAATGGTTCGTTCGATTCCATATTTTAAGCGTCTTTTTATCGAATTTCGATAATTAATTAACATTTGTTTTATGTGGATACCATCTAAAACTAAACTAGTTAAGTAAATAAAGTCATACAACAAAATTAACCATTATTGGCGGGGCTATATTATACAATAAACTTTAGATGTTATTAAAACACCAAACTCGCGGGATGCAGAATCGCAAGTCAAATCTACATAATACTAAATAATAAATTGGTGTCGACGCCGCGTCTGTGCGCGCATCGCACAAAAACCACTAGACTGACTTTAATGAAACTCTACAGTTACTGGTCTCCTTTAATAAAATAACATCTTCCCAGACTTCATGAAACGCATCACGACCATTATAGCCAAATCCACCTAATCATTCTCCGATAGCCAAAGTTAAGCAACGTGGAGCGCGTTCAGTAAGGAGGTGTAACTTAATTAAGCCATCACACTGGGTCTAAAACAGTGGTGTGACGCCCAATGTTACTTCCCTTTTAAAGCAACTCCGGCGACATCTGTTGGCCCCGTTATAAACTAACACGGGAAAAGCCGGTAAAATAGGGCGCTTATATAATAACAAAATGGTTCTAGCTTCCCAACCGTATCAGTTTATATATTTATAATTAAAAATGTAATTATGTTTTATAAAGAATATGAGTACAAAATTTAACTAGCGCAACTTGCCAGCCAAGCTCAGCCTAGCACACCAACTCAGCCTAACAGCATAGCTCACGGACAGTACCCAGACGTGTGACCGCATAGAAATACTGGGTGACTTTGCTTCTTATTAAGAACTAACAAAAAAATTTAATTACTCAGCGACACGTTTCCAGAAATTCGGGGCTTTCAAAAAAGCATGCAAGTTTTCGAACCAATTTATATCTTTATCCCATTTTATAAATTTTTTTTCTGCCTATCAACTTCAAAAATTACCAATTGCTTATTAAAACCTATGTAGGTCGTAATAGGTTGCCCAAATAGAAAAGCCTTTGTATATAAATCATTTACTTTACGAAAAAAAAACCCTCTGCTCACATTGGATTTTCATTCAAATTATAATTGGAGAACGCTACAGATTACGTGGTCGTATTATCCCTACTCACTTTTATTCTCATTTCGTACATAGCAAAATAATGCATTAGAAAAATGTTTTTCTTACCCGATTTAACAAAAAAGAAAATAAGTGCCACTGGACCACCCACGTGTTTGAAGTAAATCTCGAATTCAATATTATCTTTTTATTCCAAATTCAATATTATTATTATTAAAGTGTTATAAAAACATCGAAGTTACCACGTTATAAACGCCATCGAAGTTACCACGTTATAAACGCCACTAAACGAGACGCTACTTGACGAGTTTACGCGCTTTATGTCACCACGCTATCCCCACTCCACGTCAATCACTTTCGTCACAAATTTCTGTGACCCTGCCTGCGCTGATTTATAATCATTATTTGATATTAAAATAAGTGCTATTTAAGAGGTAAGTAATGTGTGGGTAGTTCGTGAGAATTAGGTGTTCGCTGTCTCGCTTCTTTTCTGCCTGCACGGATCCTTGTGCAAGAGAGACAGTCGCAGCTTGTAGAACTACCCCTCATTTGAATTTAGCTGTAAAATCGTGTTCTGGGTGGCATTTCTTTCATTATAGAACTTCACCATTAAAATTTTTCTAGTTGGTTAAATATTTATTTGGGAGTATTTTAACAGGGTGATATTTTTTATCACAAAATTGTATCTTGATGCTCTAATATGTATAATTTAATAATATAGAAAAAATAAAGACATACAAACCTAGATTTAGATAATATCGGATAAATTATAAAAAATTATTAAGATCGGTGAAGTTTTAGGGACAGAGAAACATTGCTGGTTTTTATGTGAACATGCAGTACTTCATTATCACCTTGAAACGAATTAAGGAGAGTCTGTCTTATTTTACTATGTATAAAGCTATTTATTCGAAAATTCGGTACTTCATTATGACTTTAAAAACGTTTGAGGAGAGTACGGATTGATTCCCTGTCTTATTTTACTATGTATAAAGCTATTTATACGAAAATTCGGTACTTCATTATGACTTTAAAAAAAATTGAGGTAAGTAAGGATCGATTCCCTGTCTTATTTTACTATATTTAAGACTTTTTGTATGAAAATAGCATTCAATCTCTTATTTTACTGTGTATAACGTTTTTATACGAAAATTCAGTACTTCACTATGACCTTGAAAAGAATTGAGGTAAGTAAGGATCGATTCCCTGTCTTATTTTACTATATTTAAGACTTTTTGTATGAAAATAGCATTCAATCTCTTATTTTACTGTGTATAAAGTTTTTATACGAAAATTCAGTACTTCACTATGACCTTGAAAAGAATTGAGGTAAGTAAGGATCGATTCCCTGTCTTATTTTACTATATTTAAGACTTTTTGTATGAAAATAGCATTCAATCTCTTATTTTACTGTGTATAAAGTTTTTATACGAAAATTCAGTACTTCACTATGACCTTAAAAAGAATTGAGGTAAGTAAGGATCGATTCCCTGTCTTATTTTACTATATTTAAGACTTTTTGTATGAAAATAGCATTCAATCTCTTATTTTACTGTGTATAACGTTTTTATACGAAAATTCAGTACTTCACTATGACCTTGAAAAGAATTGAGGTAAGTAAGGATCGATTCCCTGTCTTATTTTACTATATTTAAGACTTTTTGTATGAAAATAGCATTCAATCTCTCATTTTACTGTGTATAAAGTTTTTATACGAAAATTCAGTACTTCACTATGACCTTAAAAAGAATTGAGGTAAGTAAGGATCGATTCCCTGTCTTATTTTACTATATTTAAGGCTTTTTGTATGAAAATAGCATTCAATGTCTTATTTTACTGTGTATAAAGTTTTTATACGAAAATTCAGTACTTCACTATGACCTTGAAAAGAATTGAGGTAAGTAAGGATCGATTCCCTGTCTTATTTTACTATATTTAAGACTTTTTGTATGAAAATAGCATTCAATCTCTTATTTTACTGTGTATAAAGTTTTTATACGAAAATTCAGTACTTCACTATGACCTTGAAAAGAATTGAGGTAAGTAAGGATCGATTCCCTGTCTTATTTTACTATATTTAAGACTTTTTGTATGAAAATAGCATTCAATCTCTCATTTTACTGTGTATAAAGTTTTTATACGAAAATTCAGTACTTCACTATGACCTTAAAAAGAATTGAGGTAAGTAAGGATCGATTCCCTGTCTTATTTTACTATATTTAAGGCTTTTTGTATGAAAATAGCATTCAATGTCTTATTTTACTGTGTATAAAGTTTTTATACGAAAATTCAGTACTTCACTATGACCTTGAAAAGAATTGAGGTAAGTAAGGATCGATTCCCTGTCTTATTTTACTATATTTAAGACTTTTTGTATGAAAATAGCATTCAATCTCTCATTTTACTGTGTATAAAGTTTTTATACGAAAATTCAGTACTTCACTATGACCTTGAAAAGAATTGAGGTAAGTAAGGATCGATTCCCTGTCTTATTTTACTATTATATGTACACATATATAAAGTTTCAATAATATTATTCTTAATTAAGCTGAGCTTAAAAAGTGGGTAAACTTGGTAATTAATGGTTAACGGAAATTAATTAAAAGCAATAAAGAAGCAGATCAGAATAAAAAGCAATAAAGAAGCAGATTTAAAAAATCAGATCATTAAACTTATTTTCGACGAAATGAGTTAGGGCGAACATTAAAATTGTTTTCAATGAGATGAGTCAGGGACTGATTGTTGTAGAGAAGAAATTTAGCGTTTTTAGTTTATTGTCTGTTTGCTTAACTACTAAGCGTTTAAATGCATTTCTTACCGTTACTTATAAAATTATTACAAAATAATTTGTGGTGTATTCCATAACAATATGACGTCATATAAATGAAAAATGAAAGAAAAAATGAAAAGAATTAAAACAACAGTACCAACCTAGCGAGAAACACAACATGATTAGGTGTCTATCGAGATACATACACACTCTCACTATTTCTAAATGCATAGACTAATCCACGCGAGTACAGACGGGAGCAAAAATGTATTTAATGGTAAATTCTTATGTTATAATTATTATTCAGATATAAAAAGGAAGACCAATCTCTTCCTTCCACACATCTTTAACGAAATAAATGGTAAATTAAATAGTGAATTTCCCTTCAATTACACAAAAACACTTATGCTTATCTGTTATGCGAAATTAAAAAAAAGAAATGAGTGCCAGGAACCTTTAGGCGCGGTTGAAATAAACATTCTTTGACAGTTGTGGCGGGTATTATGTGGTCGATGATGTATTATTTTGCAAAGCGACAGCTACCAGTAGCGAATACGATTGATTTACTACCATCCACCATCCGTTAAGGAATTAAATTATTAATCTCCAAAACTCGTCATCAGACCCTGACCTGGTCGATGCTGAAGTTATTTTGCTAAGTAACAATTATCAGTAGCAAATATCTTGAATCTCAGTTGATTTACGACCATCCGTTAAGGAGTTCTATTGCTTATGTCCAGAACTCATCATCAGACCATGACCTGGTCGATGATTAAGTTATTTTGTCAAAGTAACAACTGTCAGTAGCAAATATCTTGAATCACTAATGATTTACTACCATTCATTA
The DNA here is from genome assembly GCA_039881145.1 of Druceiella hillmani. Lineage (NCBI taxonomy): Eukaryota > Metazoa > Arthropoda > Insecta > Lepidoptera > Hepialidae > Druceiella > Druceiella hillmani. The sequence continues at coordinate 5,594,636 of JAYKKI010000013.1, forward strand.
AGTAGTTCCTTTTCTCATTTGGGAATCTCAGATTATCAGATCAGGAAATCAGATCATCACCATATTTATAAGGGACCACCCCCATTAATATACACTTTTAAACAAATAAATTATTAGTTTTAAACTTTATAAAAAATAGAATAGAAATAAATTCAAGTATATATAACACATATACTCATAAAATTGTATAATCAGTTGATACATGAAAATACTGAAAACTGCGTAAGCAAAGTATACTGAACATTATTTTCATCCGAAAAAATCTGATTTACTCTCAGGTCGCACCTAAAAAAGTTGTACTTTAACAAAACATCAAGAAACATAAATACACAAATTGTAATGACACCAAGTAATATTACTCATAACTGGACCCCGTCCATCACTAATAAATACTTATGAATATTGTAGTACTTAAAAATAATAATTATGCATTAGTGTTGGGATCAATCTCCAATTTGCCACTCAGACGTTTACAACCAGTTGCGGTCTCAAAACATTAAAAAATTGTTTCAAAGTCAAAAATAAATGTTTTGGGTATATTTTTGAATATAAAATATGCATAAAAATTTTATTCAAAATAATTATATTGCACGTTATAAAAATTTAGTAGGATATTAACCAACATAACCTTTCAAAAAGCATGAAATTCTTTTTTGCCTATTTCAGTCATTCGCATACGCCAAATTTAAATTATACACACATATAACCATAAAAACTCAAGCACATACGCTGCTGTAATTCAATTTATATTCGTAAGATATATGTAAATAAATAGTCCTTGACAATGAAAATACTAAACCGAAAATTTGCGACCAATCAATCAACCAACAAACAACACGCCCATAGCTATCCGCAGTTACGACCTACTGCAATATTTAACGGCCTGAACGTTCCGGAAATTGCCACCCACTTCCTTTTCTATTTCCCACCAATCTCCCACGTAGCGGGAGTAGAGTTTCCGCTTTCTAAACACGGCACGCAACAATTTGCAGACTTCATTTGAACTAAAATTGAAAAAGTAATGAAGAATTTAATTAACATCGCAGCCTATACAGGTGACAATTTGAGAAGGTAAAGCCAGCTACCTTAACTACTAATATACTGATCTCACATTCCTTAATTTTTTTTCTTTGAGACTATGTAAAAAACAAGTTTTTATATAAACAAAAATATAACAGTGTCCAATAATTGAAAGATTCACTTAGAACAATTTTGAATGGAATCAGATTAAAATGTCAGACTTGCTCATTACGAATGAGCATTAATATTATAGGAGTTTTCCTTTTTGTCACTCTTCTTATTTTGAAAAATATAATACGTGATCAATTTGTTAATTTCCCTTTTCAGTCCTAGAATGACTAATTATTAAATGTCCGAACAAAATGTGCGGTAAAAGTTTCTGAAGTAAAACTTCTTTAAGCTCGACTTCAGAGTAACTCAGGTATTTTTCGGACGGAAATAACGTCCAATAAAGTCTATAGTTGGCTTACGCAGTTTCCTGTATTTGAAAGTATTGACTGACTATAGAATTTTGTGAGTATATGTGTTATATAAACATATATACTTGAATTTATTTCTATTTTATTTTTATAAAGTTTTATAGTAATCATTATTTTATATAAAAGGGTATATTAGCAAAATGGTCCCTTATAAATATGGTGCTGACCTGATGATGAGATTCAGAAATGAACAATAGAACTCCTTAACGGATAATTGTAAATCAACCGTGATTCAAGATATTTGCTACTGATAGTTATTACTTTGCGAAATAACTTCACCATCGACCAAGTCTGAGTCCGATGATGAGTTTTGGAAATGTACAATGAAACTCCTTAACAGATGGTAGTAAATAAACCGTGATTCAAGATATTTGCTACTGATAGTTATTACTTTGCGAAATAACTTCACCATCGACCAAGTCTGAGTCCGATGATGAGTTTTGGAAATGTACAATGAAACTCCTTAACAGATGGTAGTAAATCAACCGTGATTCAAGATATTTGCTATTGGTAATTGTTACTTTGTAAAATAACTACAACATCGACCGCATAATACCTGCCACAACCGTCAAAGAATGTTACTTCAACAGCCCGTAAAGGTTACTTGCACTCCGAATTTTTGCAATTTCTGACATTTCTAGTACTCTTACCTCAGTAGGTCCCGTGGGAACTTACGATCTTTATCAGAAACAGGATCGAATGGTACGAAAAAACCAGTTTTGTGAAAACTGTCTTTTATCTTGCTGACTGTATATTTTTTTCAAAATCTGTTTTTGAAATGCCAATCGTAATATCTTCAAAACATGGACAGTCTTCGAAGACAGTTTTCGTATAGCTAAGCTAATAACGATTAAGGTAGCTGGCCTTAGTCATATGTCTCGAATTTCTATTCGACCAAATTCCTTGCTTTTGCCAAATGTCGCATATTTTCATCTGATTGTTCAACCCTTATAAACTAAAAAAATAAATGAACATATTTTATAAACAATTTACCTAATTTTACGTTATACACTGAACAATAAAATTAAATAATTTTAAAAAAATTCAGTCGTCCATAATTGATTACATTTTAGAACAGATATAAAAAAACAAGATATAACATTTCTACTTTTATGTACCCTTATTTTTTTTATTTGTATCTTACAAACAAACAAGCAAGGAAGTAACGCTAAAAATAGTGCCAAATTTTGTTTTATTTTATATTTTTTCTTATTAAAAATCAGTAAAAACTCTTTAATGACTTTCCAAATGTTGGAATTTAAGCTTTAAAATGTTTTTTTTAAAAATTTATTTCTTTTCTTAGGTTATTTTTAGTGTCCCGTAGCGGAATTGCCACAATGGAACAACACTTATAGCATCACTTCGGTGTCCGTCCCTCCGTCCATCTGTAACAGGCGATTTTTTTGGAAAATACTCGATGTAGAAATTCGAAATTTTTCACAGACAGATTATGGTGCTAGTTGTTGTTGATTATGAATTTCTTGTTGTTTTTTATGAATTTCTTAAATACATTTTTCCTGAAATAAACGTCTAAAAATAGTTGACCCCGCCTTCATCCCCAAAAAGAACATTCAGAAAAATCTGAAAAAAAATCATGAACATTGAGAATTGGATAAAGATTCAACCAAAATTATCGGGATTGAAAAATTCTAGCGCGACTAATTGTTATAAACAATTTAATAGTTTAATTCCTTATGAGTGCTAAATATTTGTTTTAGAAAAAATGTTTTTCACATAGTCCAATTGATTACATTGTTATAAATAGTTACGCTTTTTTAAAAAAACTTCATTTTTCTTAACAATTCAATAACTCGATGAAAAATCGGTCCACAGAGTTAAAAAAGCAACCAAGTATGTGACGCACTCGCGCACCGACGGTTACGTACAGTTTCAGAATATGGTAAGGATGACCTTTTATATGACACCAACCTAGATCTGTTTAAAGACAATAAATGTTACGATGACTCCCATTTTTGACTTTGTAGAAAGAAAAAAAATATATATTACAATACTTATTAATAATTCTTTTGTTTATAAAATATACCAGTATCAACACGATTATATGAATACAAAGAGTCAAAATATAATATAATTTTATATTTAATGGTATAAATAAAAAATTGTCCATATCAGCTCCGACGCACAACTGGAGTTTACTCCTTAAGTACGATTACCTTGGAATCTATAAAATAGGTAATGCTGTATATAAATATAAATATTATTAAATCTAAATAGAAAACTCTTTAATGAAAATGCTGACAGTATAATTATTTTCTACTAAAACACAAGTGAATAAGATCAAATGTATACAACAAAATTAAAAGCATTTTGTAACGTCAGACTAAGAAGTTAAAATTAAAAGAGACTTTTTAATTTTGTAGGTCAGAAGCTACAAAATATTCACTCATAATGACATTTAATGATTACATCTTGATATAAGCGAACGATAGTAAACTATGTGAGTCACACTCTGGTTATTGCGATTACGCCATAAGAAAATGTCATATAAATATATTGATATTTCACTCCAAAGATGCACAGTTGCGCGGAGAGGTCATCTAACGGTTACACTTTTTTAACGCTCTGAACTTCGTACGCTCTGAACTTATGATTTTACTTCTCATAAAACTTCATACCGGGCGCCATATATGAAAATCGATTCTTAAGGAGTAAACGTACTGCTCCAAAATTGCATAACTTCAAATCAAGTGGACGTATTACGTCAAATCGTATCGGTTCTACGTTATAAAATACGTAAATATTGAATATATTTGGCGTTAATTTTGTAGAAATTCATTATTCGCAATTAAATGAAACTACGTGATGTAGTATTATTTCTACTATCTTTAATTTCTTTACCACGACCTAGGTTTCGTTGTATTACAACATCTTCAGGTGGGTTATTAGCAAAGATCTTTGCTAATATCCCACCTGAAGATGTAATACAACGAAACCTAGGTCGTGGTAAAGAAATTAAAGATAGTAGAAATAATACTACATCACGTAGTTTCATTTAATTGCGAAAATACGTAAAATAAAACCGAACAGTTGGCTATCGTGCTTCTAAACCATCCGAACACCGACTATCCAATAACATCGATAAAATAAACGGAAGCTGAATCTCTTTTACATTTCCTCGCAAATCTTAATAATCGTTTCAGCTTATAACACATTTTCCCATCCATGGCCTTTAACAAATAAGAACTGAACCATTCATCCATCTGGTAAAAAGCCACTCCTCCGGTGTATTTAATCACCGAATGTATCTCCCACGGCATTAAAGGCACAACCTTTCGCGGTATTAACCCATACACCACCGCAATCTGTTTTAAAAATAATACTCATTATATTTACCAGCAAAAAGGGCGAAACCAACCTATCAATGCTTAAATGAATATGAATAAATATAGTGTAATAAAGAACAAAAAAACGGTCAAGTGCTTGTCGGACCACGCGCAGTGTAAGATTCCATACTCAGTACGACTGTATGTGTACAGTTATGTTTAAGTCAAAACTTAATATGAACCTATATAGGACGATGATAACTAAAGAAGGAATAATATAATTCAACTTCACAAGGAAAATTTTGAAATAAACTAGAGTCAAATTTAAAAAAATTAAAGTACTTTAACTGTACATTTTTATTAAACAACTCATACTTTTTTCTTTATTTCATGTGCACGTACACAATCCTCTTCAAGCTAAAGATAACTATGCATTTAAAAAAAAAAAAGTCTTTTTTGCATTTGATCTAAGTCTGGAGTTATCTTAAACTTTTTACAGACCCCCTACATGTCATAAGTTGATGCGACATTACTCGTAAACTAGTAAAGCCAACTTTGTTGTAATAACTTTGTTTTTAATATCGTTATATATACTAATATTGTGAATACTTTTCTGTTATTTTAAAATAACGGTTAAGCTGGTAGAACCACTTTAATGCTTAACATTTCTTAAACGGATCCCTGTATCAAAAAGTATCCATTACAACCCATAATAGACCTATTCAACGATACCACCCTATTCAAGTAGACACGCGAATAAAAAAAATCACCCCACTTTATATCCAGGAGAGGGTACAACAAATTTTTTTTTAAATATTTTATTTCATAACTTCGTGTGTGTTATAAGTATGTAGTCATTTCAGCTTTATATCACTAATAGTCCACGAGTAAAACGGCTATGACATACAGACGGACATGGCGAAAATACAAGAGCTCCTAGTTTGGCTACGAAACCCAAAAAAAAATACAGTAATATATCGTATTTATTCTAAATATCTATGAAAAAGACATGAAAGTATTACTTAAACTACCAACACAATTCTTTTAGACAGAATATAGAATACTAAGCTCAAGTGTACTGATGCGTTTGTACGGAATAACACCAACTCGCGGAAGTAATGCTCCGCCCACAGCACAATTTATTATACCTGGTAGGTCCTCGTGTCGCTCAGTAGTAATAAAAATAGTCTGCGTAGGTAAATTTATGAAAATCACACCTAACCCACGAGAGAATATTTTCGTAACGACTTAAATCTCTTTGCTTCTTTAAGACTTTCATACGTTACGTCACACGCATAGAAATGGGACTAGCAAATATGTTCACACATCCCTAACCCGTTCAAACAAACAAAAACGTCGGTTCGTAACCTAGATTGCGTAGGTCTCTTGATGTGAAACATCTAATGACACTTTTGGATGGGAGTTAAAACTTTCTGATGGGATGTTGCGACGTGCCATTCGGTCAGCTACGCGTCTTGTCGGCTCTTTCCGAGTTAATTCGGCCAGCTTCGCGTCTTCTCGGCTTTTTCCGACTTAACGTTTCCCTCTCTACTACACCACACCACGCTACTTTACGCATGTTAGTGTATCAGTATTCTTTCGTATTTACTACCGCTTGCAACTCGGTGCCCTTTTATATCGATCGGTGTATTAAAATAGACTGTCTTAAAACGTTACATTATTATTCAATAGTATTATAAAATTAAAAATATTTCTATGATAAATTATTATTAAATAAAATTAAATTCATATTTTATGATTAACCACTGAATATTTGTTTTTTCGTTTTCACTTCGTTGAAATAAAAATATTACCAATGACGGCTCACATTTTTGAAGTTATACTTCTTTAGGCGCGTTATGAAAAAATGATGAGAGTGAAATTTTAAGATTCGTCACACAAAAGTTACAATATGAAGTTGCAGCGGTTGCAGTCTCGAAACAAAAGCTATTGGCACCATCGTCGCCTCTGTTCACTGTTTTCATATTCATAGTATTTATCCACACGTTTCTAGTGTCTACATTCACACACGTGTTTTAGTTTCATATAAGTGCGATTTATATATGTGCCGATAAATTATATTCAGTAGTGATTTAAATTCAATATTTTGATTAATATATTTACTATTCGTAAATATTAGTGAAAAAATTGTGTTTATAGACTTTTTCAAGTGCTCCAATAAAATTGAGGTTATCTATCCGTATGTATTATTTAATGATGCCAAAGAAGTATAACTTCTCACGCGCGTACATAAGTACACGCATCCTTTTTTTTTTTTTAATTCTTTTCTAACATTTAACTTCTCCATTTTTATTTAAACTAATTTAATACGCCCAGTAAGTACAAAATATTGAATTGAATTTTCATCCTGACTGGTAAAATTATTAAAGCTAAAGCGTGTTTGTTTGTCCCTCTTTCAAGTCATAAAGGAGCAACGGATCGACGTGATCTTTTGCACAGAAAATGTTAACTGCCCTAGAAATGACATAGGCCACTATTTATCCCGGAAAATTTTATTGTTTCGGAAAAAATCTTATTTGAAGTTGAAAAAGTAAATAAACGGAACAACGAGGCAACGTCGCAATGGGGTAACTGATCAACGTGATTTATTGATACGCTCCGTATGCAATACAAAGGAGCACGTGATTCATCGTCTTCAACCCTTAATTTAGAGGAAAATATTTGTATTTTCTTATAAAATCGCGAAAATAAAGATCTGGTATTTAATTTCCCTTAACCTTTAACACACAACCAAGCGACGCGGGTAAAATTTAGTGTTATATAATGAAAAACTCAAAGGTCAAAATCTCCAACGAGACAAAAACGAACTTAAGATTTTAGAGGTACCTAATACACCAGTCAACGTCTAAAACAACCCTAAAATAGAAAAAAAATGTTTTCCTAACATAAAGACTCTTCATTCACCTTTATATAAATAACTTCCTTGTAATATAAATAAATATGGAGATAATCGTCAAATGTTCCGTTTACGCCTGTGAGAGGGTTAATCGAAGACGGATCGCTTACACAATCAAACCACTACCGCGGCGTTAGCCGTTACTAGTCGAACAATGAACATTAGCGACGCGGTAACCGGATTAAACCGGTACGAAGCGTTAATTCATCATCCGATTAGATAATCAGCACCGCGCTTACAACTAATCGCACCTAACCACTTAACGAATTAAACGCAAGCCAACGACTTTAATCACAAAATAAACCGAACTTGCGTTCGTCTGATTCGAGCTTAGACAGTTTCGAATTTTAACCACGATAAGAACAATTGGGAACGATATCGATGCTGAACTTATTAGTTGTTTAACTACGATATATACTTGATAGTCGAGATACATTTTAGTAATACTACGTTCTATACTTTCAAACTGGAACCGGTAACAAAACGTACCTAAAATTAATAACGTTTCAAACCCTACCTAAAATTAAAAACGTACCTAAAATTAAAAACTTTGCCACGAGTTCAGAGAAAGAAAACAAAATAAAATACAATTCTATTCGTCTCTTTAGACCAGAGGTCCCTAATTTTTTTTTCTCGTAGACCACTTACAAAATTTTACTGGTTTCGATGGACCCCCTGATGCTACATTTCTACCATATTCCCAAACCCAAAGTTTTTTTTACGTCAACGTAGACTTCCGTCGAGTCCCCTGTGGACGCCTGGGGTTCCGTTTATCTGAACCACTTTGGTAATCACTGCTATAGACCATTTAAAATGACAACACGTCAAACAAGTTTAGGGTAAATATTGACATGAGTCAAAATACCAAACCCCCAATCGACTGCAATACGCTGTGTTAATTAAGAGAAGACATGTATAATTTCTATTAACTTAAATATCTAGGTATATTATATACCTATAAGTACAAATACACATTATTCATACAACATGTTTGACGAAAGGCACGAAGGAGAACTTAATGTAGCATGGAAAAGAATGGCAAACGTTGTATGCTGTTAGTAAGATATATTCAAAAAAACTTTCTCTAAAAAAAAAAATAAACTTATAGTTTAAAAAAACTAAAAAAACAACACGCTTCCACAGCAGTATAAACTAAAAAATAAAAATCAATCTTTAAATATAAAAAATTCGGTCAAGAGCGAAAGGATGTCTCATAACTTCGCATAATTTTTTTTTAATACGCTTAAAATAACAATGAAGTGATTGACATAACAACTTAAATTTAATTTAAAAAAGTCTGCTTGATATCAGTTGTCGTTAAATTGTTTTACCGCTAGCTGTTTGTAAAAGTAGTCATTAAGAAAATGTAAGTCGAGTGCTCTACACGCTTTTTTTACATTAAAATTAAACATTTTGTCAATCTATTCATTATTTGTTAAGCTTATTAAAAAAAAAATAAGTCATAACGAGTCGTTAGACACCTTTGACTTTTGTCCCAAAATCTTAGATTATTTTTTTAATTTTTTAGTTCATATTGCTACAGAAGCGTGTTTTATTTAGTTTTTTTTTAAACTATATATATATATATATATATATATATATATATATATATATATATATATTATATATATTATCTAAATTTTTAATTATAAATTATTGTATTATCATCTTACGACTTATACATATCTTGATACGTATGCAAATAATTCGGACGCCTAGAAGTGGGTGAAAATTTAATTGAAAAATTCTGTTAAATACACACATTCAAACATACAAGCAAGTGACGCTAATATAAAGCTTGTTAAAAAATCTATTAAGTACAATCAAGACGTGTATAATTAGGGAAGTTCTTAAACAACTCTAAATATTTAATCATAGAATTGTGAAGAAAATTTTGGATTGGTTAAGAAGTTTTTAACCTTGACTTGTTCTCATAACAAAAATATTTTAAAATGTAAATAAGGCAAAGAAATCAAACCACAAACACAGCCTATATTTTCTCTTACGAAATATTTTCTCAGAGCCAATACCTCTCTTAACGTACGATGTTTTTGTTCATGTGAAAAAAAAATGTCTCCAAGATACGGCTCCATAGTTCAAAATATAAAAACAAAATTACCATTTTTTTATTGTTCCGTTCTTTAAAATGAAAAAGAAAACTATACTCTTAAAGGATCACTTTGCTGTCCGTCGGGCCGTCTATCTTTTTCTCAAAACCGGTTTGAGATATCGTATTGAAATTTTTATTGTATTCATACCGTCAACAAAACCTATGTCAACCGGAAGTAACTTCCGGTTGATCTACACTCTTAAAAGTAGGCACAATAGGATGTCTTTCAGCACAAGTACAATGAAAAAAACCAAAAATAAATTATTTCTGATTCTATGTGGAATTATACATTTTTTTAATACGCCTATGAAAGTTAGTCAATTAATTTACGTTCTAAAAAATTACAATTTTGGAAATCGTTTAACAAATTTATTATATATACAATAAATTTTTTATAATTGTGTGCGCAACCCTCGCAGTGCGAGTTATCAGTGCTTGACAGGTTTTTTAGGGTTCAATTATAGATTCAAAACCTATTGGGTACTTCCTGTTGACCTATGTTTGCAAGAATGTTTGGCAAGAAGCAAGGTCCCACATCCCAAGTAAAGGAAAAAATCATTAGTTTGTAATTAATTTTATTAACCGAAAATCGTTAATTTGTAGTTGTTTCACATAATTTTTTATTTGAATTATGCGCCTGTGAAAGATATAATAGGCAATATATTGAGTACTAACATGTGCGATTAACTTATGTTCGTTAAATTTAACTTCGATCGCTTGTTCGATCGTTAGAAGCGATCTAAGTTAAACTTTAACATGTTTAGTGCGGATGTCAACACATTGTCGCCCTAAGGAGTTTAAAGCGTATGACAGAAGTCGATATATGTTGCCAACATACTATGTCCGTTCACTTTCTAAAGTGAAACTTCTTTGGGCGCAATAACAGTAAAATTTGAAGGTCGCAACGTCCTTCATGCAACGTTTAGTTGTAACGAATCTATCACAAAAAAGACGGAAAATAGGTACTTAGCCAACGAACGAAAGAGATAACAAATGAAAATGGCGTTCACTACTGCTATCAGTTGTTTTGTACGTTGTGTGTCAAAAGTAAACTCAAAATTTTGCACGAAGAGTACGTTCCACTAGGCTATCGCAACACTCAAAACGCTCACTGTATCGTCCCACATGGCGATAGTGGTCGTTGCGGTTGTGATCAAAACGTCATTGATGGCATCATTGTTCACGACCGCGACGACCCTCGGTGGGTAGTTGCGATCAATTTGACTTTGACACATTGATACAGGAAATTTACATAAATAAATTTATATAATATTTTACGATTAAACATAGTGACGGCGAGAATCACTTTATGCAGTTTTGAGATGTACCTAATAGAAATAAAGATGACCCGATTTTGAAACTTTCCAAAAAAAATTATGTGAATAATTTTTTTTCACTCTGAATTCTTTATCAATACTAAGAACTTTTTCGCTATTACATTCTACAACTATATTGGAATAAAAATATTTGTACATATAATCTCAAATCGGCCGATATCCCTAGACAAATTTAATTTTTCCATTTTCATTTTTGTTATTAAAGCAAATACGCTTTTGTGCTTCTCCTTGATTGACCCTTTCCTCTGATTTCCGTATTCGTCGACTCTGAGGGTTGGAAAAAAAAAGGCCAGATCTAAGAAATTGGGATAGAATTATTACGCAATATCGTTAAACTGCGTTGCAAGACATTAACTCCTACATTAGTTAGGAATATACTCGGTTGCTTGCTACGTCGTAGCAAGCAACAACCCGTCTTTAAAGCCACACGTTCCAGTGAAGGAATCCAACAAAATGCTCCATGAGAATAGAAAGGGTTGATTAAATTCGTTGAAACGTAGCTTTCATTCGCTGAGCGCATATGGTTCCAGTTACAATTTAATGTGATATTAAATAATAATGAATTTCACTTAACATAGTATTATGAATTTATTATTTACGTAAACAATTTAAGAAAACAACAAAGTGCGTAGTTAGGCATGCACGAGGTAGGGTCCCGTAAACATCAATTATATCTTAAAGTTATTAAATACATTTTAACCCAAATGCTAGAACCTAAATTTGTTTAACTTTGTTTACAACCATGGTTGAAGAATTAGACGCGGCTGTCTCGTTGCACGTCACATTAAAGTTTAATATTTCACAAACGGAGTAACATGAGAAATGGTAAATCAAGCCTCACCTTAATTTTGAAACACCTATCCGATGATACAGTCATTTTGAAGCTTAATATTTCACAAACGGAACTTAAAAGTGAAATATGGCAAATGGTAAATGAAGCGTCACCTTTTAAATAACTATCTGATGATACAGTAACTTTGAAGTTTAATATTTTACAAGCGGAGTTTAAACATGAGGAATGGTAAATGAAGCCTCAACTTATTTTAAACCAATTACCCGATAATACCGTCACTTTGAAGCTTAATATTTCACAAACGGAACATAAAAGTGAAATATGGTAAATGGTAAATGAAGCGTCACCTTTTAAATAACTATCTGATGATACAGTAACTTTGAAGTTTAATATTTTACAAGCGGAGTTTAAACATGAGAAATGGTAAATGAAGCCTCAACTTATTTTAAACTAATTACCCGATAATACCGTCACTTTGAAGCTTAATATTTCACAAATTGAGCTTAAAAATGAAATATGGTAAATGGTAAATTAAGCGTCACCTTTTAAACACTTATCAGATGATAGAGTATAACTTTGAAGTTTAATATTTCACAAACGGAGTAACATGACAAATGGTAAATCAAGCCTCACCTTAATTTTGAAACACCTATCCGATGATGCAGTCATTTTGAGCTTAATATTTCACAAACGGAACTTAAAAGTGAAATATGGTAAATGGTAAATGAAGCGTCACCTTTTAAATAACTATCTGATGATACAGTAACTTTGAAGTTTAATATTTTACAAGCGGAGTTTAAACATGAGAAATGGTAAATCAAGCCTCACCTTAATTTTGAAACACCTATCCGATGATACAGTCATTTTGAGCTTAATATTTCACAAACGGAGCTTAGAGATGAAGTATGGTAAATGAAGCGTCACCTTTTAAATACCTATCTGATGATACAATAACTTTGAAGTTTAATATGTCACAAACGGAGTTTGAACATAATAAATGGTAAATCAAGCCTCATTTTAATTTTGAAACACCTATCCGATGATGCAGTCATTTTGAGCTTAATATTTCACAAACGGAGCTTAGAGATGAAGTATGGTAAATGAAGCGTCACCTTTTAAATACCTATCTGATGATACAATAACTTTGAAGTTTAATATGTCACAAACGGAGTTTGAACATAATAAATGGTAAATCAAGCCTCATTTTAATTTTGAAACACCTATCCGATGATGCAGTCATTTTGAGCTTAATATTTCACAAACGGAGCTTAGAGATGAAGTATGGTAAATGAAGCGTCACCTTTTAAATACCTATCTGATGATACAATAACTTTGAAGTTTAATATGTCACAAACGGAGTTTGAACATAATAAATGGTAAATCAAGCCTCATTTTAATTTTGAAACACCTATCCGATGATGCAGTCATTTTGAGCTTAATATTTCACAAACGGAGCTTAGAGATGAAGTATGGTAAATGAAGCGTCACCTTTTAAATACCTATCTGATGATACAATAACTTTGAAGTTTAATATGTCACAAACGGAGTTTGAACATAATAAATGGTAAATCAAGCCTCATTTTAATTTTGAAACACCTATCCGATGATGCAGTCATTTTGAGCTTAATATTTCACAAACGGAGCTTAGAGATGAAGTATGGTAAATGAAGCGTCACCTTTTAAATACCTATCTGATGATACAATAACTTTGAAGTTTAATATGTCACAAACGGAGTTTGAACATAATAAATGGTAAATCAAGCCTCATTTTAATTTTGAAACACCTATCCGATGATGCAGTCATTTTGAGCTTAATATTTCACAAACGGAGCTTAGAGATGAAGTATGGTAAATGAAGCGTCACCTTTTAAATACCTATCTGATGATACAATAACTTTGAAGTTTAATATGTCACAAACGGAGTTTGAACATAATAAATGGTAAATCAAGCCTCATTTTAATATTGAAACACCTATCCGATGATGCAGTCATTTTGAGCTTAATATTTCACAAACGGAGCTTAGAGATGAAGTATGGTAAATGAAGCGTCACCTTTTAAATACCTATCTGATGATACAATAACTTTGAAGTTTAATATGTCACAAACGGAGTTTGAACATAATAAATGGTAAATCAAGCCTCATTTTAATTTTGAAACACCTATCCGATGATGCAGTCATTTTGAGCTTAATATTTCACAAACGGAGCTTAGAGATGAAGTATGGTAAATGAAGCGTCACCTTTTAAATACCTATCTGATGATACAATAACTTTGAAGTTTAATATGTCACAAACGGAGTTTGAACATAATAAATGGTAAATCAAGCCTCATTTTAATTTTGAAACACCTATCCGATGATGCAGTCATTTTGAGCTTAATATTTCACAAACGGAGCTTAGAGATGAAGTATGGTAAATGAAGCGTCACCTTTTAAATACCTATCTGATGATACAATAACTTTGAAGTTTAATATGTCACAAACGGAGTTTGAACATAATAAATGGTAAATCAAGCCTCATTTTAATTTTGAAACACCTATCCGATGATGCAGTCATTTTGAGCTTAATATTTCACAAACGGAGCTTAGAGATGAAGTATGGTAAATGAAGCGTCACCTTTTAAATACCTATCTGATGATACAATAACTTTGAAGTTTAATATGTCACAAACGGAGTTTGAACATAATAAATGGTAAATCAAGCCTCATTTTAATATTGAAACACCTATCCGATGATGCAGTCATTTTGAGCTTAATATTTCACAAACGGAGCTTAGAGATGAAGTATGGTAAATGAAGCGTCACCTTTTAAATACCTATCTGATGATACAATAACTTTGAAGTTTAATATGTCACAAACGGAGTTTGAACATAATAAATGGTAAATCAAGCCTCATTTTAATTTTGAAACACCTATCCGATGATGCAGTCATTTTGAGCTTAATATTTCACAAACGGAGCTTAGAGATGAAGTATGGTAAATGAAGCGTCACCTTTTAAATACCTATCTGATGATACAATAACTTTGAAGTTTAATATGTCACAAACGGAGTTTGAACATAATAAATGGTAAATCAAGCCTCATTTTAATTTTGAAACACCTATCCGATGATGCAGTCATTTTGAGCTTAATATTTCACAAACGGAGCTTAGAGATGAAGTATGGTAAATGAAGCGTCACCTTTTAAATACCTATCTGATGATACAATAACTTTGAAGTTTAATATGTCACAAACGGAGTTTGAACATAATAAATGGTAAATCAAGCCTCATTTTAATTTTGAAACACCTATCCGATGATGCAGTCATTTTGAGCTTAATATTTCACAAACGGAGCTTAGAGATGAAGTATGGTAAATGAAGCGTCACCTTTTAAATACCTATCTGATGATACAATAACTTTGAAGTTTAATATGTCACAAACGGAGTTTGAACATAATAAATGGTAAATCAAGCCTCATTTTAATTTTGAAACACCTATCCGATGATGCAGTCATTTTGAGCTTAATATTTCACAAACGGAGCTTAGAGATGAAGTATGGTAAATGAAGCGTCACCTTTTAAATACCTATCTGATGATACAATAACTTTGAAGTTTAATATGTCACAAACGGAGTTTGAACATAATAAATGGTAAATCAAGCCTCATTTTAATTTTGAAACACCTATCCGATGATGCAGTAATTTTGAAGCTTAATATTTCACAAATGGAGATTAAAAATGAAAAATGGTACCGAAAAATGATAAGATGTATCATCACGTCTTGTATCAAAGCTTGAAAACCAGCGCGTATAATTTTGTCTATTTAAAAACACGACCATAACATTTAAACTATTCGTTAGAAAACTTTGGTACAAAATGAAAAATTAATCTACATAAATTGAGGAACAATTGGTCCTGATCGAGTCTCTGATCGAATCTTTGTCTTGCTTGAAGAAATTATCCAACTTGCAAATGGTGGTAGAGCGAAGAGTTCCCATAAACCGATGGCACCTTGTCGATGATGACTTGTGGTGTTTTTCTTTGCTTTGTGAGAAACTTAACATTATATTAAAAATTCGAAAAAAAATTATTAACCGTTTAGTTTTTAGCAATTAACATTAGAGGGAAAGTAGGTATTTCACCACACTTCATTTTATTTAAAAAATGCAAAAAATATTTTTTTACAAACTGTTAAAATGATGTTTTATGTTAACAGATTGGAAAAAAAAATTTAATAAAAAAAATTTATAATAATTTTTGGATCCTACTGTCACAGGACAACTACCTTAAATAGTAGCTAGCTTCAAGTGTGCACGGAACCCTAGTAGTGCAAAATATTCGTGCTTAACAAGTTTATTTTTATTTAAAATCGTAACGTCCTTGCTAACTACAAATTTTAACCAAAACGAATTAAACAGAATCGTGGAAGACAGCAAGTGATCTTAAAAATATTGTGTCACTGCGACTCATAAAAATATAACAGAATTATTAAAATAAAAGAATATATTTGAAACATGACAGGCCATTAGCCTAAGGTGGCAGATGTCACCGAGTCTAAAACCTTTTCGAAACACTGTCAAAAATTATTAACGCGAACTAGTTGCTAATGTCAAAACCCATTTGGTTCCCAAGTTATGCATCTTGGAGAAAAAATGGCTTCGCAAAACGTAGTGGTGTATTTACAAATAAAGAGGCTATTTATTTCAGAATTATTAAAATAAAATAATATATTTGAAACATGACAGGCCATTAGGCTAAGGTGGCAGATGTCACCGAGTCTAAAACCTTTTCGAAACACTGTCAAAAATTATTAACGCGAACTAGTTGCTAATGTCAAAACCCATTTGGTTCCCAAGTTATGCATCTTGGGGAAAAAATGGCTTCGCAAGACGTAGTGGTGTATTTACAAATAAAGAGGCTATTCTCCATGTTTTAAAGTGTAACCCAAGCCTCAGCCGACAACAATTAAATCTGTTTCCAAGATAAATTTAATTTGACTATACTCAAACTACTAACTACTCAAACGCGAAACACAAAACTATTTCAATCTTTCACTAAAGTATTTCTCCGTTTTGCTAATTAGCCATCTAATCTTTAATCACCCGAAACGAGGTCTTTGGCCAAACAAACTAGCCACTAGTCCCGGCTTTGCTCGGGCATAACAGAGATAACGAATTAATTTTATTTAAATGCTTTTTATATAATAAATATTTATGGTTAATTTATTAACATTGCAAATATAAAATAGTAAACCCCAATCTTGTAACGTATAAACGTTTATAATAAACAATATATATTAATTAACCATATTGTTAGATCTGTAAGTTTTTATACATTTAATTTAAATTTATTTATCAACCCAAACACTTTGTAAAAAATATAATGCGTTGTAGACTGCAATAGATCGTGTATACAATTCCAAATAAAAAACAAAACAACAAATAAAATGGCAACCTAATAAAAAACCGGTGAGAGGTGAGACGATGGACAGTTAAGAAAGGGTATTATGAAAAAAATTTCTTTGTGAGACGGCTTTGTCAAATACGTAAATTGACGGTTCACTTTGGGTACCAGTGAAGGAACATTCACTGTGTAGAAGTAGATACCATGTTTGGGGACTAGAATAGTGAAGTAACTAAGTCTGAGGATATAAGACTAAAGATGATCCGGCCACGAAGTCTTCTTTCATACAATATTTCGACGTAAATGTGATAGTTTAACTTGTTTTACTCAAACAGATTTCTGTGAACGATCATAACACACAGATTATAGCAATTAGCTAAATATACCATTACACTTTTTGTAGGCTTCCATATGGTCTACAATATCTTCATACATTATTTCAATCTAACTATAATGGTTTAAAAGTTTATCTCAAAAATATTCCCAGTACAGTTCTGAAAACACATTACATACAGATTACAGCAATTAGCTAAATATACCATTACACTTTTTTGTAGGCTTCCATATGGTCTACAATATCTTCATACATTATTTCAATCTAACTATAATGGTTTAAATGTTTATCTCAAAAATATTCCCAGTACAGTTCTGAAAACACATTACATACAGATTACAGCAATTAGCTAAATATACCATTACACTTTTTTGTAGGCTTCCATATGGTCTACAATATCTTCATACATTATTTCAATCTAACTATAATGGTTTAAAAGTTTATCTCAAAAATATTCTCAGTACAGTTCTGAAAACACATTACATACAGATTACAGCAATTAGCTAAATATACCATTACACTTTTTTGTAGGTTTCCATATGGTCTACAATATCTTCATACATTATTTCAATCTAACTATAATGGTTTAAAAGTTTATCTCAAAAATATTCTCAGTACAGTTCTGAAAACACATTACATACAGATTACAGCAATTAGCTAAATATACCATTACACTTTTTTGTAGGGTTCCATATGGTCTACAATATCTTCATACATTATTTCAATCTAACTATAATGGTTTAAAAGTTTATCTCAAAAATATTCTCAGTACAGTTCTGAAAACACATTACATACAGATTACAGCAATTAGCTAAATATACCATTACACTTTTTTGTAGGTTTCCATATGGTCTACAATATCTTCGTACATTATTTCAATCTAACTATAATGGTTTAAAAGTTTATCTCAAATATACGCCCAGCACACATCAAATCGCTTCACTTAAATCAATATTACTCATTATCCAAACGTTCTAAAAAGGTATGACACATTATTACATCCGACGTCATTCTGAACACTATAAACTATATGATGATGAAAATTTCATGCCATTCCGATAAACCGTCTCTGTGCCGAACCCTAAAAACAAACAAAACTTCCCACTTTATAAAATTAATGACAATCCGCCCTAAATTGTATATTGCTTTATGAATGACGTACACGTTAAAATGTTGTTAAGCCTTTAAGTAGACATCCACATGCTGTATCAACATGGAAGCTTTATTTTGATAGCTAGGAACTTTAAAATAACACCTTATTTGACTTGACGTAAAGGTAGCTAAAACAGTTGACGTTACAGCTGACTTTATGGGTTATTTAAATATTTCTGAGGGTGATTTAGTAAATTTAGCCTTACTAGTAGAATTAAGTGAGCGAACTGAAAGACAAAACTACTAATTTTTATAGTAACTTTATAAAAATTATGTAATTAAATTACATATCAACAAACGTCATTATATACTTAACCGTTTGAGATCCGACGAGCGCCATCGCGCTCGTGCGCGTACTAACTAAATTGGCCAAGAGCACGATGGCGCTCGCGAAATCAATTGCTGTTTAGCGCACAGTAGGGCAGATCGCTCGCACGCATCGCTAATTTTTTATCTTTCTATGTGTTACTTAAAGTTCAAATTATAATATTATTAGTAATTACAATATAAAAAGGATCCAGGAAAAGAAAATTTGTAACCCATAATGTCGGAATACAAAAATAATTCGAGTGAAAATGATCGTTTTTCAAGTTGTGAAGAAAGTGATAGTGGGAGTGACATTGTGGTGCGCTCACAATTCGGCGTAATGCAAATTTTGAGTGATAGTGATAATAGTGACGATAACAATTATTTTGCTGATACGTAGGGTGTACCGGACTGCGATAATACGATGTCAACTTGATTTCAGTTTTTGTTATAATTTTTGTTCACAATATATATTTCCATAATTTTCTTTGTATTTTATTATCCTTGTACAAGTTTTTATTAAGAAAACACCGAAAAAATTATAAAATTGGATATTTTTTGGAAGAGATACAGTTTTTTTTTCGAGACAAGGATAAATGACATCAAAAACAAAAGATTTCTTTGGCATTTTTAAGTATATATGAGTAAAAAATCATGGCACTAAAACGAATGAAATTAAGTATTTTGCCTGTAAAATGTAACTCCCATCATACATAGATAAAGAACAGAACTGTCATCGTCGACGAAATAGCTTAGTCTTTTTCTTTCTGCTCGTAAAACTATATGTTGCTATTCTTTTCCCTCAAGTTATTGAACATTTCCCTAACTTTAACGAAGGATAAAGGCAAGGATGACGCCAGTTCGACACGACATGCCGAGTTTTAAAGCAAACGTTAAAGCAACCGGTATTGTCGCGCGTTAGCTAACGTACACGTTAAGCAAAGTAAATAATACAACAGAAAGTTGATATAGTGTTTAATACGTCATCTCACATGGAGTCCATGCGACCCCACCGCGTATCCGGCACGCTCAACCTGTAAATACGTGCAAATTATTGCAAATAAAACGAACAACTTCTAACTACAGTACTTAAAGCATTCTCTACGCCGCGACTCGTAAACACACCCAACAATAACTGTTCTACCTGGGTCGTTTAAACAAAACGCCAAATGCAACAGACCTCAGCGAATCGCTGCGAGCGAGAAAGACACTCCCAATTCGTTATATTCGACGATTTAACGTTTAACACTAACACGAGCAGGGCTACCAATGCAAAATTACTGAAATTTTCGAATTAAACGATAATAACCGGTAACTACGAGTTAAACCGTGTTTCGAGTAGTTAAATAAGAAATCGAGGCGTCAGTTTCCACTTACGGTTAAAGGTAACTTCTTTACGTTTCCCAGTATGCGACATTTTATTTCGTGTAAACATACTTGACCTATTTCGGATTTTAAATTGAAATTATTGCTAACTTAAAATTCTTGTCATTTATTTCATAGCGCGGCTATACCACCCCTAATGCAAATTATCTTAAAATTCGTGTAATGTATTTCTTAGCGCGGCTTTCGTTCGTTGCAATGCTACTTCGTCAGCGATTAGTTTTTCAGAAACGATTGAGAACTGTCATACATTTGCTTAACATATCTACTCAGTTTGATAAACAAAATCTTGTCATTTATTTCTTAGCGCGGCTATACCACCTAATGCAAATTATCTTAAAATTCGTGTAATGTATTTCTTAGCGCGGCTATGCCACCCTTAAAATTCGTGTAATGTATTTCTTAGCGCGGCTATACCACCTAATGTTATTATCAACGGTTAAAACAGATATGAAAAGATAGAATAGCAAAAAAAAATAACAAGGGATTTAATTTAACTGCATCCTAACACTTATTATACGCCTTTTGCAAGTGCTGAAACACCTGATAGATTTTGTGCATCAAACTGACTTTGATTTCTGTAAAAAGTCGTAAAGTTTTGTTTCGTTGCAATGCTACTTCGTCAGCGATTAGTTTTTCAGAAACGATTGAGAACTGTCATACATTCGCTTAACATATACTCAGTTTGATAAACATAATCACCCGTATGAAAAATACTCACGTTTTTGTAATAACTTTATTTGTATACAGATTCTGATAAAGAACGTATATATTATAAGTAGATGTAATTCTGTGCAAACTCTGTAAAAAAATTATAATTTTTATTTCTTTGCAATTGCAACTTCAAGAGGGATTTTTTTTCAGAAACTATTGAGACTTATCATATAGTTCTTTAACAATTTGTACTAAGTTTGATACGCAAAATCGTCCGTATGAATTATAAACAAGTTTCTGCATCATTTTGTATTTATATAAAAAGTTAGCGCATCGTAAAGATGTTTCTGTATTTTTTGATATTTTTTTTCAAAAACGATTGAGAACCGTCACACATTTCCTTAACATTTTCTACTTAATTTATACACATAAACACGTTTCTACAACATTTTGTAATTGTATACAAACTGAGTATATCTCAAGCGTGTTTATGTAAAAAAAATGTTAATTTTTTTCTTTGCTATCGCAACTTAGTCAGCGATTTTCTTCAGAAACGATTGAGAATTGTCACACATTTCCTTAACATTTTCAACTCAATTTGATACACAAAATCACCCGTATGAATAATAAACACGTTTCTGCAACATTTTGTAATTGTATACAAACTGAGTATATCTCAAGCGTGTTTATGTAAAAAAAATGTTAATTTTTTTCTTTGCTATCCCAACTTAGACACCGATTTTCTTCAGAAACGATTGAGAACTGTCACACATTTCCTTAACATTTTCTACTCAATTTGATACACAAAATCACCCGTATGAATAATAAACACGTTTCTGCAACATTTTGTAATTGTATACAAACTGAGTATATCTCAAGCGTGTTTATGTAAAAAAAAATGTTAATTTTTTTCTTTGCTATCCCAACTTAGACACCGATTTTCTTCAGAAACGATTGAGAACTGTCACACATTTCCTTAACATTTTCTACTCAATTTGATACACAAAATCACCCGTATGAATAATAAACACGTTTCTGCAACATTTTGTAATTGTATACAAACTGAGTATATCTCAAGCGTGTTTATGTAAAAAAAAATGTTAATTTTTTTCTTTGCTATCCCAACTTAGACACCGATTTTCTTCAGAAACGATTGAGAACTGTCACACATTTCCTTAACATTTTCTACTCAATTTGATACACAAAATCACCCGTATGAATAATAAACACGTTTCTGCAACATTTTGTAATTGTATACAAACTGAGTATATCTCAAGCGTGTTTATGTAAAAAAAAATGTTAATTTTTTTCTTTGCTATCCCAACTTAGACACCGATTTTCTTCAGAAACGATTGAGAACTGTCACACATTTCCTTAACATTTTCTACTCAATTTGATACACAAAATCACCCGTATGAATAATAAACACGTTTCTGCAACATTTTGTAATTGTATACAAACTGAGTATATCTCAAGCGTGTTTATGTAAAAAAAAATGTTAATTTTTTTCTTTGCTATCCCAACTTAGACACCGATTTTCTTCAGAAACGATTGAGAACTGTCACACATTTCCTTAACATTTTCTACTCAATTTGATACACAAAATCACCCGTATGAATAATAAACACGTTTCTGCAACATTTTGTAATTGTATACAAACTGAGTATATCTCAAGCGTGTTTATGTAAAAAAAAATGTTAATTTTTTTCTTTGCTATCCCAACTTAGACACCGATTTTCTTCAGAAACGATTGAGAACTGTCACACATTTCCTTAACATTTTCTACTCAATTTGATAGACAAAATCACCCGTATGGATAATAAACACGTTTCTGCAACATTTTGTAATTGTATACAAACTGAGGATATCTCAAGCGTGTTTATGTAAAAAAATGGTAATTATTTTCTTTGCTATCCCAACTTAGACAGCGATTTTCTTCAGAAACGATTGAGAATTGTCACACATTTCCTTAACATTTTCTACTCAATTTGATAGACAAAATCACCCGTATGGATAATAAACACGTTTCTGCAACATTTTGTAATTGTATACAAACTGAGTATATCTCAAGCGTGTTTATGTAAAAAAATGGTAATTATTTTCTTTGCTATCCCAACTTAGACAGCGATTTTCTTCAGAAACGATTGAGAACTGTCACACATTTCCTTAACATTTTCTACTCAATTTGATAGACAAAATCACCCGTATGGATAATAAACACGTTTCTGCAACATTTTGTAATTGTATACAAACTGAGTATATCTCAAGCGTGTTTATGTAAAAAAATGGTAATTATTTTCTTTGCTATCCCAACTTAGACACCGATTTTCTTCAGAAACGATTGAGAACTGTCACACATTTCCTTAACATTTTCTACTCAATTTGATAGACAAAATCACCCGTATGGATAATAAACACGTTTCTGCAACATTTTGTAATTGTATACAAACTGAGTATATCTCAAGCGTGTTTATGTAAAAAAATGGTAATTATTTTCTTTGCTATCGCAACTTAGACAGCGATTTTCTTCAGAAACGATTGAGAATTGTCACACATTTCCTTAACATTTTCTACTCAATTTGATAGACAAAATCACCCGTATGGATAATAAACACGTTTCTGCAACATTTTGTAATTGTATACAAACTGAGTATATCTCAAGCGTGTTTATGTAAAAAAATGGTAATTATTTTCTTTGCTATCCCAACTTAGACAGCGATTTTCTTCAGAAACGATTGAGAACTGTCACACATTTCCTTAACATTTTCTACTCAATTTGATAGACAAAATCACCCGTATGGATAATAAACACGTTTCTGCAACATTTTGTAATTGTATACAAACTGAGTATATCTCAAGCGTGTTTATGTAAAAAAATGGTAATTATTTTCTTTGCTATCCCAACTTAGACAGCGATTTTCTTCAGAAACGATTGAGAACTGTCACACATTTCCTTAACATTTTCTACTCAATTTGATACACAAAATCACCCGTATGAATAATAAACACGTTTCTGCAACATTTTGTAATTGTATACAAACTAAGTATATCTCAAGCGTGTTTATGTAAAAAAAAATGTCAATTTTTTTTCTTTGCTATCGCAATTTAGACAGCGATTTTCTTCAGAAACGATTGAGAACCGTCACACATTTCCTTAACATTTTCAACTCAATTTGATACACAAAATCACCCGTATGAATAATAAACACGTTTCTGCAACATTTTGTAATTGTATACAAACTGAGTATATCTCAAGCGTGTTTATGTAAAAAAAAATGTTAATTTTTTTCTTTGCTATTCCAACTTAGACACCGATTTTCTTCAGAAACGATTGAGAACTGTCACACATTTCCTTAACATTTTCTACTCAATTTGATACACAAAATCACCCGTATGAATAATAAACACGTTTCTGCAACATTTTGTAATTGTATACAAACTGAGTATATCTCAAGCGTGTTTATGTAAAAAAAATGTTAATTTTTTTCTTTGCTATCCCAACTTAGACACCGATTTTCTTCAGAAACGATTGAGAATTGTCACACATTTCCTTAACATTTTCTACTCAATTTGATAGACAAAATCACCCGTATGGATAATAAACACGTTTCTGCAACATTTTGTAATTGTATACAAACTGAGTATATCTCAAGCGTGTTTATGTAAAAAAAAATGTTAATTTTTTTCTTTGCTATCCCAACTTAGACACCGATTTTCTTCAGAAACGATTGAGAACTGTCACACATTTCCTTAACATTTTCTACTCAATTTGATAGACAAAATCACCCGTATGGATAATAAACACGTTTCTGCAACATTTTGTAATTGTATACAAACTGAGTATATCTCAAGCGTGTTTATGTAAAAAAATGGTAATTATTTTCTTTGCTATCCCAACTTAGACAGCGATTTTCTTCAGAAACGATTGAGAATTGTCACACATTTCCTTAACATTTTCTACTCAATTTGATAGACAAAATCACCCGTATGGATAATAAACACGTTTCTGCAACATTTTGTAATTGTATACAAACTGAGTATATCTCAAGCGTGTTTATGTAAAAAAATGGTAATTATTTTCTTTGCTATCCCAACTTAGACAGCGATTTTCTTCAGAAACAATTGAGAACTGTCACACATTTCCTTAACATTTTCTACTCAATTTGATAGACAAAATCACCCGTATGGATAATAAACACGTTTCTGCAACATTTTGTAATTGTATACAAACTGAGTATATCTCAAGCGTGTTTATGTAAAAAAATGGTAATTATTTTCTTTGCTATCCCAACTTAGACAGCGATTTTCTTCAGAAACGATTGAGAACTGTCACACATTTCCTTAACATTTTCTACTCAATTTGATACACAAAATCACCCGTATGAATAATAAACACGTTTCTGCAACATTTTGTAATTGTATACAAACTAAGTATATCTCAAGCGTGTTTATGTAAAAAAAAATGTTAATTTTTTTTCTTTGCTATCGCAATTTAGACAGCGATTTTCTTCAGAAACGATTGAGAACCGTCACACATTTCCTTAACATTTTCAACTCAATTTGATACACAAAATCACCCGTATGAATAATAAACACGTTTCTGCAACATTTTGTAATTGTATACAAACTGAGTATATCTCAAGCGTGTTTATGTAAAAAAAAATGTTAATTTTTTTCTTTGCTATCCCAACTTAGACACCGATTTTCTTCAGAAACGATTGAGAACTGTCACACATTTCCTTAACATTTTCTACTCAATTTGATAGACAAAATCACCCGTATGGATAATAAACACGTTTCTGCAACATTTTGTAATTGTATACAAACTGAGTATATCTCAAGCGTGTTTATGTAAAAAAATGGTAATTATTTTCTTTGCTATCCCAACTTAGACACCGATTTTCTTCAGAAACGATTGAGAATTGTCACACATTTCCTTAACATTTTCTACTCAATTTGATAGACAAAATCACCCGTATGGATAATAAACACGTTTCTGCAACATTTTGTAATTGTATACAAACTGAGTATATCTCAAGCGTGTTTATGTAAAAAAATGGTAATTATTTTCTTTGCTATCCCAACTTAGACAGCGATTTTCTTCAGAAACGATTGAGAACTGTCACACATTTCCTTAACATTTTCTACTCAATTTGATAGACAAAATCACCCGTATGGATAATAAACACGTTTCTGCAACATTTTGTAATTGTATACAAACTGAGTATATCTCAAACGTGTTTATGTAAAAAAATGGTAATTATTTTCTTTGCTATCCCAACTTAGACACCGATTTTCTTCAGAAACGATTGAGAACTGTCACACATTTCCTTAACATTTTCTACTCAATTTGATAGACAAAATCACCCGTATGGATAATAAACACGTTTCTGCAACATTTTGTAATTGTATACAAACTGAGTATATCTCAAGCGTGTTTATGTAAAAAAAAATGTTAATTTTTTTCTTTGCTATCCCAACTTAGACACCGATTTTCTTCAGAAACGATTGAGAACTGTCACACATTTCCTTAACATTTTCTACTCAATTTGATAGACAAAATCACCCGTATGGATAATAAACACATTTCTGCAACATTTTCTATTTGTTTACATACTGAGTATATCTTAAGCGTGTCTATGTAAAAAAAAATTGTTAATTTTTTTCTTTGCGATCGCAACTTAAACAGCGATGTTCTTCAGAAACGATTGAGAACTGTCACACATTTGCTTAACATATCTACTCAGTTTGATAAACAAAATCACCCGTATGAATAATAGACACGTTTTTGTAACATTTTGTATTTGTATACAGACTGTAAGGAAAACATGTGTTTTATTAGTATAGGTGACTCTATGTATCAAACTGAGTGAGTATAGTATGTTCAAAGCGTGGTCTTCTAAATTAATTTGTTTTTAAATTATTTGTTGGATCTCAACTTCGACCGTAATTTTTCTCAGAAACAGTTGATAATTATTTAGGTTAAATGAAAATGATCAAGGTTAAAAAAATCCAGCGCGATTAAATTTTATAAACAATTTAATCGTTTATTTCGTTCTTATAATTTTCAAACCATTGGTTTTGAATAAAAAGTCATTGTTTTGCGCTTACACATTTTTCAAAATTTTTAATTTGGCCTAATCGAAACGCTCACCACTCAGTTCCTTGAACACGCGGTGTGATACGGCATTGGTGATGGAGGCGGCGGGTAGCGCGGCAGGCGGGCAAAAACTCGGAGCATGTTACTATTGTTTATTTAACACTCACAGAATACTAATAGTGCAAGTAAAGCTTGGATTATACCGACTTTTTAAAATTTTTATTTCGGAAAAATGAGGAAAATTTATTTTATTTAATAAATAAAATTGAAAAAAGTTATTTTGGTATCCCTCACACGATATATGAAATCTAAAAAAGGTTCGGATACTTTATTTGCTCTCTCAAATTTTTGAGTACTAATTTTTAATTAAAATTTCAAGTTTGTACATCGACGGGTTTAAAGGCTCTGACAGACAACCACGGTAGTAATCTTATAACGGTTTGGTTTTGGCCCTTTCGAGGCACTGAACGCTAAAAAGCAATCAAAAAGTAAAAATAAAAAAAATCGCCAAAAGCGCCACATTCGCCCTTCGGCGGAGACGATATAAATTTCGAATAAAACCGATTATTACAAATCGATTATTTCTTTTTATACGTAATTATTCAATTATCGAGTAGAAACATCACTAATTTCTTCCCTTATAATTATCAAGTAATAGTTAACGAAACTATATTTGTTAAAACCACAACAGAAATCACTAGTTTGCCTGAGTGTGTTTGTCTATTTCCGAATCATTATTTTCAAAGGATTGAAATAGTTCTTGCTGCACATAAATAGTAAGGGAAATCATTGCTTAAGTAAATTATGAAAAAAAGTTACGAATATAAAAACGCTTAGAAAATACAAACAAAATTTTGCATAAATCCCATAATAAAATTTATCACGCATTGATTTCAAAAGATTTTGTTAACAAAATCTCAAAAAAAACACTCATTTTTTATTTTCCGCAGAAGATTAAACGTAAATGTCAGATGACGTTTTTTGTTTACAAGCTTAAAACCAATTAATATTTTTATCACACCTTACCACTTTATGTTGTCTATTCTGTATTAAAAATATTTCCGACATACAAAAATATTTTATTTTATTCAGTGTATTAACACTGGTTGTTCACATTCAACCGTTAGAGTAATGTTTTATTCACGACATCTATTCTAAATACGCAGATAACGTCGTACAATAAAACTAACTGCTAATTAAATCAGCACTAGATGGCGCTATTTTATTGTCAATGGATTTTCGGGTATTTCTTATCTGTACACTATTTCTCATTATAATTTTTTCTTTACAGTAAAAACAGAAAAAAAAATACGAAATTCCAATTTCCAACTAGTGCATGCCATTGACCTTATCAAACCCTACCGCAAATTCTATGGAACATAAATAACAGTCCTGTGATTTGCATAGACCAAAAAACTCGAGAAAACTAAAAGCTTAAATATACATAAATTTTTCCAACTGGGCCAAAGGTCAAACGACGTTGCCTCGACCAAAGCTCCCGCCGTTCGGACTCTTCGGGTACACGATTCTAAATAATTCAAACATGGTCGGCCTATTTGGGCTTTCATTTAACGTCTCTCAAGAAAAGTCTGTGGTTGCGTACAGAATTTTCAACACGCCCTACAGTCCTCTTACAAAGCTTCTAGATTTTAATGACTGCTAAAATATAGTTTTATATAACATAAGTCATAATTAGCCTATTTCTCATTTATAATATACTTTGCAGATTCCATTGTTTCTTAAGATATACTATTACATTCTATAGATTATACAGTTTAAATTTATAGCAAACAATATAACTGATATCATGACAATATAAGACAAAACACAATTTTGTAAATATACCTAATAAAGATGTGTTTAAAAAGGTAAATTATTTCAAGTTAATAAACATTTTACGTTTGGGTGCCGAACTAAAGTACGTAAAACCAGACAGTACGGTTGGAAACCGGACGCGTATCAATTCGATCTTTGAAAGTAATGACAGGAAGTTATTTTTCTGTTCTTTTCTATGGTTCTAACCTACCAATAAATAAAATTGAAATTTCTGTTTCATAAGGTAATATACCGATTCTCTTAGCGTTTTTTTTCTTTCCAGTAACATTACCATCTTAAAACAAAGCTAAGTCCGTTTTAATAGAACTTGGCGTACGTATGTTACACTGAAAAATTTCATAACGAATAGAGAAATTGTCACAGTTTTCTTCTGACGAAGTAACCTACACACATACAAAAAAAATGGAGTGTGGCTGTGTCATGGACACGGCCGTGTGTTGCACGTGAATACGTCTATGTAACGGGTTATACTGAAACGTGCACTAGCTGCGGCCCAATGTGTCTTCATAATCGCCAATAGAACACAATCTATGCCTATACAGGTCCGTTATCGATGTAGAAGCGATTTCATCATCCACTTGCATAATTTCAACCGCCCCAGCTGCAGATGTACTGGCACCGTCGTTGATCCGCTCGGCCGTATTCATTCTTTTACGTTCCCGGCGCTGCTTGACTCGGTCATATGGTGTTTTATTATTACCATTCGATTGTTCTTGAAAAGCCCTTTCTAGCCGTATACGATCTCTGTATTTGGTTTTGGCTTTTCGACACGTATAGGCCGAGATTATATATTTTTAATAATATTTTTTTATTCTAACACCTTATTATATTCACTGTCACTACTTTAAACTAATGTTTTAAATCGATAGATTTTGATGACAGCTGACGATTAAAACTTAAACGAACATCGTAGCTTTTCCGAATCAAAAGTTATACTAATTGCAAATTTCGATACGCACCAAAATAACCTCAAAATGGCGGCGCCTCCCTCTCCACCGCGCGCGATGCGTCACTATTCTCGCTTACCGTAATCAATTCTTTGATCCTTTAGCTATCCAGTGGTATAATTTTTTATGTAGAGGATAGATTCGAAACTGCAACGCCAAACTGTATTCTCGATTTTGTTATTAAGTATGGTAGCAAATTTAAAGGCGTATTCACGTCAAAAGATTTTTCAATTATGAAACCTTTTGAAAATGACTCGACACTAAATTACCGATAATAATTCAATGTACAGTCAAAACAAAAATCACTTTAAATTAAAATGCCTAATGGCATTATAGAAACGATAATGTTTCAATTCTATTTGCACGTGCCAAATTGTATCAAAGACATTTTTGATTACTTTTTTATGTCGCTGATTAAACGGCGGTGCCCTTTGATGAGCTTTTCCCAAATTTAATCACAGTCAATATTTAGATCTTGGTCGCTCTTATTCAAATACGATTTTTATCAACCATATTTCGCAACTCACTGTGCCTTTGATCAAATTTGTATTCACAAAATTTCTTACTTAGAGATGGTTTAAAAGTTTGCTAAAAATACATCATTTTAGTTGCTGTATTTTTAGCAAACTTTTTATGATTTCGCAAGAATCCATTCTACTATTTTTATCCATTGGGCCCAGCCAATTGTCTTATAAACCACTTATGTAGTTTACAAAAACAATTTCAATTCAAACAAGGATTTTTAATTCTTAATTAATTACGTAAAGTGATAACCGCAAAAAATAATATTTAAAAAGAAATTACAGTTCAATAACAAATAAAAACGTGCTTTTCTAGCAATGTGAACTAAAAAAGAAAAAAATAATGTTAAAATGTAAAGATTTTGGACAAAAGCGAAAGGATTTCTCACAACTCGGTTTAATTGAATTATTGTTTTTTAAAAAACTTAAAATGAGAATAAAGTCATTGACAATAACATTCACTTTAATGTAAAAACAAACGTGCTTGTTATAAAAATGTAAATCGAGAACACCTTACGTTTTTTTTTTCTTAAATTAAAGTAAATTGTTTGTCCATCACTTTAGTCTTATTTTAAGTTTATTAAAAAAAATTATGTTACCCCGAGTTGTGAGACATCCCTTCGCTCTTGTTCAAAATCTTTACATTTAAAAATAATTTTTTATTCTATATTGCCAAAAGCGCGTTTTTTTAAATTGTTTTTTAACACTTAACACGTTTCCAAAATTTCAAATAATTTTAACTTCTGGGAATGGCTGAAAAAATTAATTGAAAGATTCCGTTACATACAAGCAAAGCTAATATAAAGCCTTTTGAAAAATAATAAGCGAGAGGTAATTAGGGGCAAAAAAATCAAAAGTTCAACACTTGTGTTTGTTTACTTTACTGAAAAATGGAGTCAGCTGGGCGGAGGGGGTATACAGGGGTGCAAAACCATTTGCATAATTATACTTGTAATTTTGAAAATCTGCACTTCAGGATCAATATAGAAGCTTTTCTATCCATATATACCTAACAGATCTTACATTTTGTTTAATTAGATCTAGAGAATGGACGAAGCGTTCATCTTTCTCTAGCGCCATAAAGCATGCAAAAACAATCTATTCTATTTTTAGAATTCCGTGACCAAACTAGGAATTCTTATAGACTTGTCATGTCTGTCTGTCTGCCTGTTCATCTGTAAGACATAGCCGTTTTACTCGCAGACAATTAGTGCAATAAGGCTGCAATTTGGTATGGTTATATATGTTTATAACACCTAAAAAGTTATGAAATAAAATCTTTAAAAAAAATATTAAGCTTTAAAGTGGTAATTTTGTTTCATTTACCCACCCTCTACCAGTTGAATAAGTAACAGTTTAATTATACATCATGAACATTTTTTCGTTACACCGATCCGTTTACAAAATATTAAGCTTTAAAGAGGTAATTTTGTTATAGTTACATGACCCCACTCTCTACCAGCTGAATAAGTAGCAGGTTAATAATACATTATGAACATTTTTTCGTTACACCGATCCGTTTACAAAATATTAAGCTTTAAAGAGGTAATATTGTTATAGTTACATGACCCCACTCTCTACCAGCTGAATAAGTAGCAGGTTAATAATACATTATGAACATTTTTTCGTTACACCGATCCGATTACAAAATATTAAGCTTTAAAGTGGTAATTTTGTTATAGTTACATAACCCCACTCTCTACCAGCTGAATAAGTAGCAGGTTAATAATACATTATGAACATTTTTTCGTTACACCGATCCGATTACAAAATATTAAGCTTTAAAGTGGTAATTTTGTTAGAGTTACATGTCACCCTCTATCAGCTAAACTAGTTTTTTTTTAATATCTTAAAAGTATTCACAATAGTAATATACATAAAGAAATTAAAATGAATATTATCAGTTAAGTATACTCCACTAGTTTACAAGTAATGTTAGCCATTATGACATGTACTTGAATTTGTAGAAGTTCATAGAATCTCTATACAAGTGAATTGAATCAACTGTAAAATATCTTTGTATTTCAAAATGTATATTTGTCTGGAAGAATACATTCATGTATTTACACGGTGAGAAATAATATTATTTAAATATGTAAAAAAATTATTTTTGTAAATACGTTGGAAAAAAAATTATGTTTGTAAATAGTTTAATAAAAATAATATTATCCCTCTTAGCGCGAGTTCTATTTACACTTGACCGGTTTTTATTTATTTAAATTTCAAAACTACGTATTTGGCTAAAAGTTCTTAACTTTCTAACATAGGCAGTTTACAATAAGACTGGTTGACGTCGCGACGGAAGGAGAGCGTAGGATTCTATGAAGTTCTAAACACGAACCACCCAATAGCTGGTTTTCGTTATTCCCTCCTATGCCAGAAACAGAGTTCCGTTTGGACAACCCTGCACACCCACCTCACCTCCACCCAGGCGTGTCCAGGGGGCGTTATTACTCAAAGTGGGAACGTGAGAATCGAAATTGCGCAACCCCCCCCCCCCCCCCGACCCATCACTTCCGCAATGCCTTCCTCCCACGCGAAGCTGAATCTAAAAATTCAAAGTAATTAAACTTTACTAAACACTTCAGTTATTGCATCATCAACCGGTGGAAACGCTCCAAGT
This sequence comes from Druceiella hillmani, assembly GCA_039881145.1. Lineage (NCBI taxonomy): Eukaryota > Metazoa > Arthropoda > Insecta > Lepidoptera > Hepialidae > Druceiella > Druceiella hillmani. The sequence goes on from JAYKKI010000013.1 coordinate 5,627,816, forward strand.
GCCCTTTATGACAGCGTTGTTACCTACGTCACTGGACTGGGAATAAGTAACAGGTTAATTATACTTGCTTTATAACGCAGTATAATAACGATCATAGTTACTACGCATGACCAAGAACTATAGTAACTGGAGTAGTAATTATATTGCATTAGTTATCATAAACTACTTGCCACAAACCCTTGTTCTATAGTTGGGAATATTCACAAGGAAACCTGTCGAGTTTTCGGTCCGTACATAGTTTAAAGTTAATATCCAAACGAAGAGGGCCCTGGGGGCAACAAAGACCGCTCTTGAGCTGATGAGATTCTCTTTGCAATTTTTTCGTGACAGACTGAATGTGGACAGCTCCAGTCTACAATACCGAATTGGCGGAAGCAAATAATGTGATACGCACGTAAAGCAGCAAACGTTGTTGGTCCGCACTCGCGTCAAATAAAATTAAAAAAAAACAATAAATACCCCTAATCTGGACCGTTGATTTCTGCCAAGTCGGCAAATATAAAATATATAAATAAAAAAGTTTTTTTTTTATTTCACGTGACTCGACATTTAGAATATCGAGTTACGTAAAATGAAAAACTGTAGATTAAAAATAGTTTTTATATTGTTTACCCTGTGGACGTGAAAAACTGGAAAAACTTGCAATCAACACGGTTTACTAATAAGATAAACAGTCCGGCCGTCCGTTAGTCTCACTATCGCCCGTATGCACTACACATGGTCAAGACTCTCAGTCGGATTTAATGCCAGTTAAAAAAGTATTTTGTATGGATACTTTAGGAATTGGGCCGTGCTATATGGTACGGTCGATAAATTTGACTCTTGTTCCGACTCGACTGGCAGTTAATGAGGAACAAAAATACGTTTTTAACTGTCAGTAAGTCCGACTGACAGTCTTGACCGTTTGTGGTGCATATGGGCGTATGTTGATCCATGTGAAATTATGCAAATAGAAACTTTACGGAGTTCTCAATTAACGTCTAAATTTAATAAAATTAATAAAAAAAAATTAAATACATATAATTTCAACACAACAATTAAATAATTATTAAACCTCTGAATGCAAGGATGAAAGCTAAAAATATGTACAGACCTTTATAGTGACATTCTAAACATGGGCTGAAAAGTCCCATACAATATCGTGTCCCCTAGTCAAGATATCAAAGGCCGTAGGTCAAAAATATAGATTTTTGCCAATATCTCGGTTTCTATGCCTCGCAAGTCGTTATGGATTTCACGAAAATTGTAGAAAATTCATTATGTGCATTTTTTGTATGCTTAACCATATTCGCGACACAGCGCTGAGAAATGGACGCGTACGCCCTTCTATAATATAACACTGTGTAAACTGCGGAGCCAGATACATATATAACATCTCACAAATTACATTATCAAAATATTACCCCTCCCACCCCTGCAATTTTTTACTGATAAAACAAGTTTGGAAAACCATAAACGGGCTCCACGTAAGGCAGCAAAAATTATTGAAAGATATTATATTATTTCTATTCACAATAACGACGAATTTTAAATTTCCGTACCCATTAAGCCCCACGTTCCTTAAAGGAACACTTTATTACGCTCCTGTTAACTTTGTCGCAATATCAGTAGACGGGACGCTTTATCGAAGAAAAATATGAAAAAGATTGATGCAGATGCTTCATCTCTTCCGTAGGCCATCCACAACAAAATCCAATATATATGCACATATTTTATTCTACATAAGGACACGAGGCGGGCGCGCTAAGTGAAAGGCTTCCCAAGTCGATTTCATCACGACTCTGATGAAACAACTACGTGTATGCATAGACGTACATACCTACGAAAAGTCAAATACCTTATGGTGTTGTAGGTAGGTATACCTTTCAATTATCTGGAACATAGCAATGCCTTGAAGGGTAAAACATCCCCTTCGTATAGAGTCTAGAATATAGCAATGCTTTAAGGGGTGAGGCACCCCTTTCGTTGAATAGGAAGAGTGTTAGAAAACAATATTCCTTTAAAATATTCAACAACGCGTAATCGGATTCACTGGCTTTACTTATACAGGTTTGCTGGCTAATTGGTATTAAACTTGTTGTTCATTAATTGACAAGGGTTTTGAAGTGAAAACCTCTATTCTCTCGTTAAGTATGTGATAACCGGTCGAACTTTCTCGTATTACACAATATATACAGATTTCAATCACTAATAACTACGGGCATGCGTTAACAATGGTTGAACCCACAGCGGATAGAACATATCTGTCCGTATTTGTCATGCGGCATTTGTTCATCGGACTAGTGTAGGCGCACTTGCGTGATTGTTGCGAATTAGCATTGTGTAAAGTTATAAAGCAGTGTAGCGTGAAAACGCGTTCACTACTAGGAGATAAAGTAAGACAATAAAAATATTCACCGGTTAAAACGCGTTCACTACTAGGAGATAAAGTGAGACAATAAAAATATTCACCGGTCAAAACGCGTTCACTACTAGGAGATAAAGTGAGACAATAAAAATATTCACCGGTCAAAACGCGTTCACTACTAGGACATAAAGTGAGACAATAAAAATATTCACCGGTCAAAACGCGTTCACTACTAGGAGATAAAGCGAGACAATAAAAATATTCACCAAAATATAAGTTCAAATCGGTATTAAATGAATAAATCCAAAAAATTAAACATGTCACATATGATTCCTAAATATGCTCAGAATTATAAAAAAAAACATAATTCAGAGGAAAGCGCCCGTTAAAAGGAATCCAAGAAAACTAAAAAGTCAAGGTCTGAGCAAACGCGAGAACTACGAGAGCGTCGAAAAAAAATTGTAAAACGACGCAAAGCGTTACATTACTGTCCCATTGGACTTACAGTGTCCAGGGACAGTCCAAACGTCCACGAATCATGTGCAAACGTCGTTGGAAGACAAAACAGAAGACCGTGATAATATCGTGATCGATGGCAACGCGACAGCGCCCGACGAATATGTATTGCGATCACCAAATAATCGGGCTTACACTGTCCAGCGACAGTCCAAAGGATTAAATGCAGGCATCGTTGGAAGGCAATACAGAAGACAGTGATAATATCGTGATCGATATTATCACTGCTTTCCGTATTACCTTCCTCTAATTTTTAACCATGCTTTTGAAACCACTAAAATACTGAACGAACCTAGATACTAGTATTTGATTAGATCTTTCTATCAACTTGTATCTGCAATTGCAGGAGATATATGTAGTATTACAGAATGCTACCCTGTGCATGTACCGACACTTATTTGGCTGGTTATAGGGGCGTTTAAGGGGATTTCTACCTTGTTGACGCGAAAAAATAGCTAACATTTTTCCAAATGTCTCTGAAAGAAATGAATAGACAGAAATATGAAAGAATTTCTTCGCTTTAAAATGTCTTTATTGAAGTTCAAATATACATTCAAACTTCCTTTTAAAACCATTGAAGATACATGATAAATTACTTGAAACAAAAAATCGACTATTTTTATAATCTATAAATACGTGTATAAAATGTGAACCGGGTAGACAAAAAATGTAAAAAGTTTTGCGTTAGTTGTAATAACTGAAAAAAAATTTTCATAAAATTGCTGCCGTTGGTGTGTAGATTTTTCTGAAAGTTCATCATTTATTACCATACCGGTCTATTTTATGCACCCATACGTATTACGCATACGGATTTTTAAACTAGTAGATTTCAGTTTTCTTATATTTTTGACGCGCGATGAAATTTTCGAAATGCCAACACCAATCAAAATCGTCGAGTTTCATTGTAACAATGCGAGCCTATTCTATAACAATTTTAGTTTTTTTTATATTTAATAAAGATAAAATAAGACGTGTATGTCCGTGGAATTTTAGTATGCAGCCAAAACTACCCACTGTACACACATGGTGTTCATGTGTGGTAGTAGACTCAAGTCTCTCATCGTACACTATGGTGGTTGCGTGTGGGTTGCTATGGTGGTGAGAGCATTTTCAACTAATATATGGACGAAACTGGTCGACCTTAAGCATTTTACACTATTCACCACCAAACCCAATAATTTCAGTATACTAGAATGAGTGGGAATTTACTAGAATATACTAAAATGATCTAGAACTGTAGAATCGAGAATGTTTTGAAACCTTCGAGAAGCATTATATGTAAATATATTAGAATAAGTGAGAATGTACAAGTATATCCTGGAATGTACTAAAATGTGCTGGACCGGAAGGATGGAGAATGTTATCGAACGTTGGAGAACATTCTCAGCGAGTAAAATACAGTAAAACAGGCAACAAAGTCTCACTGTCCTATTCTTGCACATTTCTTTCTGAGGCGCTTTGATATATTTATTATTTTTTCACACAAACGAAAATTTTTTATTTTTTTAACAATTATTATCCTAAGTACACTTAACAAATTTGACACAATCCTCTCGGGCCGTTAAAATGCAATAAATTGATTAAACAGGACACTTAGTACGAACCGCGCCTCTTATTGGACTTGACGTTTTCCATTAGATACCAACGGGTGTGACCTGTGTCATCAAACAGTCTTTGACAAGAAGCGACATAATGGTACGTAGCGCTGTTAAACTCAATTTATAAAAAAAAATTGTTAGAAGAGCGCCTATAACTGATCAGCCGTGAAATCTAATTATAAAAAAATTTTGTTATCGGTTAACAATGATTGGACAGGAATGTCATAAAAAACCTTGATTTCCTCTGTTTTTACTTAATGCACTTATACTGTTTGAATTCGGTGGAGAGATTCACTTGTGGACGACAAGCTATTAATGTATTTATGTAATTCTTCAGCAATTGAAAAAATGCTCAAACTCCTAGCAATCGACCTTTATGATACCTATGTTTTCCCATTTTTATACATATTTTTCTCATAGCAACATCTATCTCAATATTACTCATATATTTCACTATTTTACCCTGGCCATAAACATATACCTGTTATATAAATTGCAAATAATTCCTACGAAAATGATATTGCACAGGCAGGGTACATCAGAGCTAGGGTTACTCCCCTCCTGACGCTTCCAAACGGATTCCCCTGTGAGTCATAATTCGATTCCTCGACCAATCCAGGTATCCCCATGCGAATATTTTCCACTGGAATTCCCGACATTCGTAGCCTATTTGGCATAAATACAGCATATAACAGGTAAACATACATAACTATACTGTTCTTAGACGAGTGTAATCTCTCAATGCCAACTCGAAATTTACATATTATTAATATAAAAAATACAGTTTCAATATAAAATTAAATAAAAAACAGCGACACGTTAGGGATAGGAAAGGGTTAAGAATGAGTTCTAGAAGGGATTTCAATCTACCGATTAATACGTAATGTAATTTCAGACAACGTTTGAACACAGAAAATGAGGGCGCACTTTATATAACTGTGTTCAGTTGATTCCACAATCCAGTAGCATATACAGTAAAGAACTATCCACACAAAGCAGTTCTGTGCTGAGGACGTAAGAGACTGTTCTTGTTTTTAAAATGTACTTCAATGTCGTTTGCTGACAGATATTGGAATCTAAATCGGACATATGATCTCATAACGGGATTATTAAGGATGCTGTACACGAAGTTTGCATCGGTCACTAATCTCTAACCATTTAAGTCGTGACCGATGCTCAGATATACCCGAAACCAACTTCTTGGGGCTGAAAATGTATCGAATGCACAGGTTTCAATTTACTAAGTAATTCTTCATTTAGATTGGTATAACACATGTCTCCATAATCAATATGGCATGAGTAGAGTTCGACAAATGCGTACTTTGGTTTGAAACTTAAAAAAAAACGAGTGTACTTTAGACCACACGACTGAAGTAAAACTTCAGATTCACGAAATATGAATTTTAAAATGAATTTACAATTTTATTCACTTTAAACGTAGAATATTTAATGTATTGAACAAAATAATAATTTATAAAATTGTTCAAGAACGAAATGAAATTACAAAATAATCAAAAAAATCACCGTTCGCGTAACGCTAGAAAACTCGCATATATATATATATATATATATATATATATATATATATATATATATATATATTATGCACTGGCTATGAGAGGAAGAGAGAAAGAAAATGTGCGCGCACTGTTCTCTCTTGCTCCTACAGTGTCATACAGACAATAGGCTTGCACTGTGTCTTAGATATACGAAACATAACGGGCTATGAGAGAAAGAGAGAAAGAAAATGTGTGCTCGCACTTCTCTCTCTTGTCCCTACAGTAACGACGAAACGTAACTCTCTCTCTTTCTGTCTTCACTAACTTATATCTCCCTCTCAACTTCCGTTCGCCTCGCCCGATCACACTTTTCGTAACGCGAACGCATTCACCAGCTTACTCCCCAAGTCAAGCGTGCGTAAAGAAGTTTTACTTCAAAAAATTAAAGTCGTTTGAGGGTGTATTTTGAAGAAAATCACACAACTAATATCATTTTTATATATATATATATGTATATATATGTATATATATATATATATATATATATATATATATATATATATATATACATACCTATACTTCATTGGGATATAAAACAAATTAAACGCTCGGATATGGACGATGTCACGTCCAGCCCTATTCTGTATCATGTTACTTTATGAATAACCTAAACTTTACGGAGTTATTAGCCTTTAAGCTGACATCGAAATGTTGTATCATCAAGAAACCTTTAGTTTGATAACTACGTACTTTAAAATGGCGATTTATTTCACTTCATATAAAGGTAGCTAAACCAGTTGAAGTTACGGATGACTTTATAGGTATCTACCTAAATATATTTATTAAAATATTTAATATTAATATTAATATTAAAATATTTAATATTAAAATATTTCCTTCGATAATTAAATAAATTTAGTCTTACTAGTATAATTAATTGAACAAAATGAAAGGTATAACAACTAATTTTTATAGTTACCTTTAAAAATTATATATTAAATTAGATACCGATAAACCTCATTAAATACTTCATGTCATAAAAAGTATTTTAAATTTGCAAAAACACTTGTAAAATCCGTACTCGAGAATTAAAGAATGTATCGGATCAATTTACGTTACTAAATAGTACTTTCGTAAAATGCTTTGGAATATCGAAAGAAATAAAATATTTCGACAATTTGCGACCGATGCTGAAAGTAACACGACGAATAAACTTCACTTGATGTGCAACAAAATAACCTATAAACATGCATCTCCTGCCACACATAGATAAAGTACGGAAATGTCATCGTCGACGTAATGGTTTCGTCCTTTTCTGTCTGCTCGTAAAATTATATGATGCTATTCTTTTCTCTCGAGCCACCGAACTTTAACGAAAAATAATGGCAATGCCAACGCCAGTGCGATACAACATGCCGATTTTAAGGTAAACTTTAAGGTAACTTTTATTGTCGTATCATACGTATACTTTACGTAAATGATACAACATATGGGTCAATATCGTGTTGTAACTCTTTAAATTAGCTCCCAAACAAGAGAATAACCCCTACTGAGGGTCACCACTTACTTTCCGGGAGCAAATGGCTAAATTAATTAATCTGCCCAACATTACGTTACAAAAAAACAAGCCACCATTTTACTAATTAAAGCATATTGCTTTGGCTGAAAGTATTACTGAATTACCCGGTGAAATCGATTTAGAAATATTCATAAATTTTTAAGGAATTTCTATAAAATTTTCACTCGACTACGAATAATCACAGCAATTTTTTCACGGAAAAATCTTTTTTTTTTTATGGTTTGGCTCAAAATGACTCAATCAATTATACTGTGCCAGATAGACAGAGTATAAGTATCTGGAACTCATTGGAAGTTATCAATAAGAATATGAAGTGAAGTTAGTCGAAGTACGCCGGATTGATTCAAACAGCATTATTAAAATAATCCATAAGAATATTATAGCCGTGGTGTGTTGGGTTGATCACAAGGCATACGGTCTTTGACGATGTGGCGCACCGCGGGGACCCGGGTTCGATTCCCAGCCGTTCGTCGAATAGGACTGGACTGGTGTTATGATTGGCTGTGAGAGATTCCTCTTGTAGCGAGACCGCCATATGTATCAATTATATACATTAAAGTAGATAAATAAATAAAGAATATTATAGACAACGTGAAAATATACAAAGTTCAAGGTTCCTAATGTCTAATTATTATAAAGCGTTTTATATAAGAGTTTTACGTTACAAGATTGGACCGTAGAATCCTGTGTTCGACTAAAGCACCGCGTTTTAAGAGCTATTAAACTTCCAATTATACTGCCTTTCAAGATTGTAGCTCAACTGGAAGTACACTATAGGTTTTGAAGGTCAGTGAATAAAACTATGGTAAAAATAAAAAAATAAGACCAAATCCTTTTGTTTCGTGAATAAAATATTTTTTTTTACCCGAACTTGAAAATGTTTACAGCAATGTAAGGTTAGAAAATTGAAAATGTTTACAGCAAAGTAAGGTTAGAAACTTGAAAATGTTTACAGCAATGTAAGGTTAGAAAATTGAAAATGTTTACAGCAAAGTAAGGTTAGAAACTTGAAAATGTTTACAGCAATGTAAAGTTATCGGCCTCAATTACGGCATTCATTCCAACTGGTCATCTCAAGCCATTTTTGAAAATATGGGCTTTGACAGACAGGCGGGCGTACGGACGGGCGGACAACCAAGTGATCCTGTAAGGATTCCCTTTTTTTGTTTTCTGAACAGAATACTAAAAAAACACCAGGAAAACAAAACACCTTAACGGTCCCTTTTGCCCGAGCAAAGCCGGATCAAACAGCTAGTTTAAGACATTTACCATGCTTATAAAAGCGAAAATTTCAAGACCACAAATTCGCGAAATCGTAAAAAAACACTTCCCATTTACGAGATTATAAAATTGTTTCATTGTTTATCATTATTTTAATTACTAACCATTAATTTCAGCTCAGAAAAGTTGGAGAATATGTATAAAGATTGCATTAGGGTATCTTTATACCGTCTGGCTGCTGTAACAACTCAAAATAATATTTTAAGTCAAAATCACTTTATTACCAAACGTACTATTGCTACAAAATCGCCCACTAATTTTATTCGCAGAGCAGTTTATATTTAATTGCAATGAACAGAACATAGTTTCTCAAAGTGGGGGATGAGTCGACCAGGCGAACCGCAAGGGTGACGGACATCAGGATGAGGTCATAAAATATTTATACGACGATGTGCACATGCGTAACTAGAATAGCCCGGTAAGAGTTGCAATGCCAATTTTAATATCTATATATTAATAAGCGAACATCGAAAATTGTCGTAACTTTTTTTAGTATTCGTTATATTTTTATAATGAAACTTATATCATTCGAAAGGTGCTCTGCCATAGATGTACACACAAAAAAATCATGTATGCATGTTGTCGTTAAGGCAGGTAAAATAAAGTGAACATGCACACATGATTTCCCCATACAAAACCGCTTTAACCAATTAAATGAAAGTATTTTTTTCAGGTTCATGGTTGTATGGACTTAGATCGCTTTGCCTTCCCAACATGGGAAAGTATTACAAAAAAAAAAGTTATGCAAAACAAATACGTTTTTCCCATTTCTTTCTTATCTTTATTTATATGTTATATTATTCTACTGTTTGATAACTGAATTATTTACTTCTAAAGAATTTTATTTTTGTCACTAATTCCCTCGTGTTTCCTCTTTGCCCTTTTTCACTCTTTTCCTCATACAGTCAAGGTAAGAATTAAGAAATTAATTATGTGAAAAACATGTTGAATTTCGTTACTTTACAAACACAATTGTTCGAATTGTGACCACAAACGTATGGTTCCTAGTGAAACAATGACCACCTTATAATTTCGTCTAGTTCGTTCACCGTCGGCCCGTCTGAAACAGACTTACAGTTTCTATAGTTATAGACCTATATACTGAAATTTTGTAAGATCATAGATGCTTTTTATGGAGGTCTTGAGAAAAAAATTTTACTCCTCAAACATGTGATTTGTCCATGGAGTGGAGTATTTTAAACTCTGGAGCCACCTAATGGTCAGTAAGTGAACTCCAAAGATTCAAAGTTCAAGCCTTACGAAGCATATAGTATGATCGCCATATAATATCGAAGAGCGAGAGGAGATAAAGTAAACTAGAGTAGAAGACATGCACACATCTAGAATGATCCTTCCTTTCTAGTCGTATTTTCGTCATATAAGCCGATACCCTAGAAAATAATTTCTTAAACTTTGAAGTCATAAAATTTCGATTTTTAAACATGGATACCTCACGAACAGCTCCGGCGGCAAACTACACGCGTTCACGAGGTAGACCACCTGTAAAATATGCATAGTTCCATATTTATGTCCCTTTCATACAACGCCACTACGCTCTTAGATCACTTCAATAAAATATTGAAATAGCCTAACTAGCTAACATCTTAAAAGAGCAAGCTTTCTGAATTTAATCGATAATTTCCCATCGGTCCATTATTCACAGAGTTAACGCGTCGCCAAAACCAAACCGAATTCATAGACGTTTTCACTTCAATAAAAATAACGTTCTTATATCGAGATAAAATAAAAAATAAGCCCTCCATAAAAGTTTATTTAATCCTCAGTCAAGACAACCGAGAAATCTTTTTTACCGATTGAGGAATAAATAAAATTTGTCTCTGGTAGGAAAGAGAAATCAGTTTTTTTTTCATAATAGCTCTAAATGCTATTTCTACAGAACTGTTTGAACCAGCATGCTGAAACAAAATGCAAATTATGCCTTGTATAAAACAAGATACATATACATCAAAATAAATGTGTCTTTGTTTGTCCCGTATGCGTTCCTATCGTGTTAAATTGAAAATCACGCAAACGAAGCCGCAGGCAACATATAAGTCATCTATATAAAGATGGAACATATTAATCCATGAAGCTTCATAACAAGCGAAACACGTAAAATTCATAAGAAGCGAAAAATAAATTCATTTTGACAACCACTACGAATGTCAATGACAGTTAACGGTTTATTTTTAATTCCTTTAGGCAATGGCTACAATTAATAAGTGATCTTTCATTGATTATTTTTTGTAATCGCTTCTAAAAACTTACGATATACATTAATTTTTATTTTTTATTAACAATGCTTGATATATTAAAAAATATAATATATACGCATTTATTAGATAGCATTTTTATTTTGGAAAGCACAAATGTTATTTTATTTTTTGCCGTCCCCCGATTGTTCGTGATCATGAAACGTTTGTTTATTATATTCTAAAAAACATCAGCTTTTTTAAAATAATATTCTGTTTTCTTAACGCTAGACCAATTTTCGCTGGTCTCTTCTTAGACATATAGACAGCTACAGGATTCTATTTCTTGCAGTTTCCAACGCGTTTGGCCGATTTTTATATATACTAAGAGGATCCTTTACTAAAATAAAATATTTCAGTACACTGGTAATCGATGTACAGTTTGTTACAAAAACGCATCTATAATTATACATACAGGTGATCATGTGCATCAAATCGAATATATTTAAAGCGCGCTTCTGTAAAATTTTAAATTTTGCGATTTTTTCAGAAATGGTGGGGAAGTTTCATATAGTTCCTTAATATTTTCTACTCAGTTACATAAATGTACAGAATAACCTCTATTAATAGTAGGCTGTGCTCGTAATAATCTCTATGAGTAGTAGGCTGTGCTCGTAATAATATCTATGAATAGTAGGCTGTGCACGTAATAATCTCTATGAATAGTAGGCTGTGCACGTAATAATCTCTATGAACAGCAGGCTGTACACGTAATAATCTCTATGAATAGTAGGCTGTGCACGTAATAATCTCTATGAATAGTAGGCTGTGCTCGTAATAATCTCTATGAATAGTAGGCTGTGCACGTAATAATCTCTATGAATAGTAGTCTGTACACGTAATAATCTCTATGAATAGTAGGCTGTGCACGTAATAATCTCTGTGAATAGTAGGCTGTGCACGTAATAATCTCTATGAATAGTAGGCTGTGCACGTAATAATTTCTATGAATAGTAGGCTGTGCACATAATAATCTCTATGAATTGTAGGCTGTGCACATAATAATCTCGATGAATATTAGGCACATCCTTTGCTAGGTACACATTTATACATATATATGGTTATCTAAAAAAAGGTAGAAAATAAATATGGTTCAGCAATCGGGGGTTTTAGTTAGACGAAAATAAAATCGTGGTTCGTATTTTATAGAAAACCATTTTTCGACCTTAATACTCGTGTTGTAGTCAAAGCCCCAAATTAATGACCCATAATTATTTCCTACCTTTAACCAGCAGATCAAGTCTCATGATTTAGCCAGACCCTACCCCTGCAGCATCATGAGAGAGCAGGTGGAACCCGGAGTTCAATGACAAAGTCTGCTTGAGACCCAAAATACTAATTTAAAACCAGCATAGCCTCATGTCTCATAATTTAAGCAGGCAGAAACCCGGAAGAATCTGGACTAAAAATTTGAACCACGAAATTCAATGTCGAAGTCTCTTCTTGAAACCCAGAGTACTGGTCGTCAAGTTTCATGGTTTAGACAGGCAAGCACCCCTCGGCAGGATTTGAGGATCAAATGTGGAAATTAGCATAATTGGGTATTGTCATGAGGATGATGTATGTGTGTGAACATTTTGATGAGAATCGGATAAGTAGCTGAATTTTGAAAATTGACCGCATCATTTGAACCGATAACATAAGAGACATAAAATGTTGGATAGACCAAATTTCTCTACAAGATATGGTACATAACATTTTGGATAGACCAAATTTCACTAAAACATATGGGACATAACATTTTGGATAGACCAAATTTCTCTACAACACATGGAGACATACAATTTTGAATAGACCAAATTTCTCATTCTCATATCACGTTCTATTAAAAACATCGTTGTAAAGTTACAAAATGAATACAAATATACACGTGTAACGAACTATCCAACTCTGATTTCACACGGGACCCAAAGAGATTACTTCAATCGATTTTTTTTAGCTATTTGCCTTTTATAATGTATTTAATTTTGGTTGGCAAAGAACTTCATTCTTATTCCAGTCCCTAACACCAATTTATTCTCGAAACCTCTATTCTCTTTGTAAACATTCTTAACTCCCAACAACTAATTAGTTACGTTGTTATTATTCGCCTAACGTAGCAAACTAAATACGCTTTCCGAGCATTAATAGTTTTGTTGTCCGGAGCGTGCTCCTCGTTTCGCATACTTCGCCCGTGATAAGAGACAATGTATGAAAGTCGTGTCCGACTTACTGAAAAGCAATTGCGATCACTACATCTGTATGGCTATTTGCTATATAAGACGAAAGGTATATATAGTACTTTTTTATTTGGGCCCATCTTATGGAGAAATAATTGATTTTCCATCCACGAAATATTCTTATTTTCCTCATTTTCTCAATTATAATTACATTTAAACGTTTCATTATCACGAATACAAAAAGAACATCCATGAAAAAAAACTTGTTATTAAATTACCAATATTCTGCTAAATAATAATTGTCGGAGTTCTCCGCGTCGTGTCGTATCGCTTCGATGACGCCGACGATATTATAACTGAGCATTTCTAATGTACAACAATCAGTGATAATCTTATATAACTAAGCGTTTCGAGTGGACGGACTGCAGCTACATTATAATTTAACGTTTTTTACCCTTTTAGCAGAGCGAATAGGAACTGTGCAAGATGCTATCAGTATCATCTGGTGATAAATTAATGATCTTTTGATTATTGTTCGTGTAAAATTCCTATAGTGTACATTTTATAATCACTCAAAATTATTTGTAATGCCTAAATATGACATAGCGAATTATATAAAATTATTTCTATAATTCATGAAAACAATACAGTTACATGAAAACAAAATCGAATCTCATATTCACTCGTAACATAAACTTTTAAGTTCGATTGGGTATTTGACTAATTTTTTTTTATTTCATTAATCATAATTTCAAGGTACAAGCTGATGAAGAGTGAAAAAAATTTTTAATAATCTTAAAAATTGACCGAGTTAATTTAACCTATGGCGAAGGACGGCAATACTGTGTTGTGATGTCATTTTTAATATTTCACATTATATTCTACGAGAGGGAAAGGGACAGGAATATACCAAATTCTATTCGTATTTTCAAATTTAGAAGCCTACAACTGGCTTATTTTTGCAATCAATTTTTGAATTTTTTTCAAGACTGGTTTTTAATTAACTTATATTTCACAATATTGTATGAAAAATATAAAAAATTAGAATGAGTCAACTACCGTATAACGTTTACTATTTTCTGTCGATGAACTACTGCCTCTGATATTGATAAACACGTAACCGAAAGTTCTTATTTCTGCCATTTTCAAGCGACCTGCTTTTCTTGTACGGTCACTATATTAAAGAAAAGAAAACGGGGTGTGGCTGTGTCAGAGACACGACCGTGTGTTTTAGTGAATACGTGTACGGATATGTCGTTTATGGGTATCACCGGATTGCTCTTGGGAAGCTCTTTCCAACCGTACACAATTTCTATATTTTGATTTGGCTTTTTTACAAGTATAGGCCGACATTATATTAAGTTTTCTTATTTTTTTACTTTAACACCATACATATTCGCCATAACCATTCCACACTAATGTTTTATACACGCAATCGATAATCGATAAAATTTGACAAGAGCTGTCAATTGAAACCCAAACATGCATCATAGCTCCTCAGAGTTAAAATTTATACTAAACTGAAATTATGCGACGCGATGAACCGACATCAAAATGGCGGCACGACCCTTCCGTCGCGCGCAATGCGTCACAGTCCCCACTCAACGTAACGTATTATTTGATCCTTTAACTACCGAGCGGTGTAATTAATTTTAGATGTAGATGACAGTTACGTAGCTGCAATGCCAAACTGCACCCCCGGTTTTGTTACCATCAAGTTTTCAGAACTTCTTCCCACTATGAAAACAAATTTGAAGACGTATTCACATCAAAAACAGTTTTTTCTTCTCTATTAATTCCTAGCAATTAACTGCCTCTTTTCTCTCTCAAAAGAAAAAAAGACGGAATCTTTATAGGACCACTTTGTTGTCCGTCTGCCCGTCTATCTGTCTCTCAAAGCCCTTTTTCTTGAGATATAAAGTTGAAATTGTGATATAAAGTAAAAATTATATTTTCTACTGAGGCTTATGGCCTTACATTGCTGTAAATTTAAAGTTTTTTGGTTAATGTAACCAATTGATACATATGGCGGACTTATTGCTATGAGAGCAATCTCTTACAGCCAACCATAACACCAGCCCCGCTCAACGAACGGCGGGGAATCGAACCCGGGTCTCCGCGATGCGCCGCGTCGTCACAGGCCGTATGCCTTGACTATTATTTATACCGTCATCAACTTATAAGGTACTTCCGGTCAACCTACAGTCTTGAAAATCGTCTTAACAGGAGGTCTTATAGCACAAGTGAAAATAAAAGGTCCAAAAACCAATGGTTCCTTATTCTATAAAGATATAGCAAGCAAAATATTTTTTATTCACAAAATAGCCTTACTTACTAATCATATAAACCTTTTGGGTACTTCCTGTCGAATTACAATCAAGAAATTGGCATAATGAAAGGTTTTGGAGCTACTTGTTGCTAAGTAGGAAAATCCAAAAATCAAATATTTCTAATTCCATATCAAATTGAACATTTTCATAATTAATTTATTTTTAAGCCTCTAAAAGATACTATAGGCAATATGACCTATACCTTGTGAAAAAATATTATTTCTAAATAGTTTCATCACTCATACTACGTACCTTATATGTGCCTGAAAGTATACCGAACCCTACTAGTACGAGTTTTAATTGTTTTTGATAGATTTTTCTAAATGAAAAAAAATTAATTTTCTTTATATTCAACCGCTTCAAAATTCAGCACCATTACGGTCCCCATGAGCTGCTATCGAAAGCAACTTCAGTAATATGCTGGGTTTTTAAAGCGACGTAAAAAACAGACTACGCCAACCACGCAATCATTCGCATATGCAATAAGATATGTATAAGCACTGTAGAGGTTCGCTACAAATATGTGTGTCATGCCTCAGACAAGCGTCGAGTCAAATTTCATTCAGATAATAAAAACATTAACTAAGTATACTTTAGTATAAAATTATTGACACATAAATAAAAAATGAATGTTTTTAATTGGCTTTTTAATTTTTTTCATTATATTTATTTTATTTTTTTCAATACTTAGGAAATAAAATATAAAAAAAAACCTCAATGATGCTTTGTCATTATGATCGTACTATATATAAAATATGAACGAACCTAAAAACTTATTTATTATTGCTTAGTTTAAAAAGTCACAAACTAGTTTTGTATTGTTTTTGGATGTTGAATTGTAGGGCTCTGATGGGTGGTAATAGCCAATAATTTTAATTCCTAGTATAACAGTAAGTGGTGTAAAATAAGAGAATTTTGAGAATATAGTAGCATGAATTTTAGATATATTTATAACACATGTAATCCATAATTTACAAGCCTAATTTCATACACAGTGCGCTAGCTGTATAGAAATTACCTACATAGAACAAGGCTTCAAAAATTATAAAAAGAAATTAAATTTCTAGGGACAAATTTAAAAATTTTAATAGTTTATTAATGGATTTCGAGAAATGTATAAACTTTTTGAATACAGTAAATTCATCAAGAATAAAGTAGAAATAATACTACATCACGTAGTTTCATTTAATTGTGAAAAACATTAACTATATTCTCGCTCAGATATACAAGTATGACCAACCCTGACAAAAGCATATCCGTTCAATTGGCCTCTTGAGGCATATCAGGGTTGGGATCCTGGAATACAAGAAAAAATGGAAAATGTTTACTACACTTCAGCAACACTCTTTTCGTTTTAGTTTTTTTAAAGAGTACATGATAAAAATTTATTAATACATGAATAAAAGTTGCAACAACTGAAATATGTGAATTTTAAAGACGTTGATACGTGAATAAAAGTTGCAACAACTGAAATATGTGAATTTTAAAGACGTTGATACGTGAATAAAAGTTGCAACAACTGAAATATGTGAATTTTAAAGACGTTGATACGTGAATAAAAGTTGCAACAACTGAAATATGTGAATTTTAAAGACGTTGATACGTGAATAAAAGTTGCAACAACTGAAATATGTGAATTTTAAAGACGTTGTCGTATGTAAGTCAAAATAATAAAAAAACCTGTTAAGCACGTATAAAGATAGCACTACCATGGTTCCGTACACATTTAGGTACTTATTTAAGTGTACATACTTAGTATTCCTTTTAAACTATTTGCAAACATTAATTTTTCACAACGTAAATATATCGCCAACTACATCTTTCACAGGCATAAAAACATGATGCATTTTTCAAAAACTATAGTATTTAAAATTATCACTATAGTTTTCCTACAACCTTTGTGTAGGCTTATAAAAACTGTTTTCATAATTTTAGATTTAGTAGTCTTAAAAAAGGAGGGGGTATATTTTTGCATATTTTCCAGTATGTCACTGATGAATCTAAAATTATGAAAAAAATTATTTTGAAACCCTTATTGCTAGCCCTTCCAAACGACATCCCTTACTATATATGGAATTAATTCGAATATTTAATTTACCCTCCTTAAAATTCCATATATAAAAGGGTTTGAGTGTTGGCTATTAAAATATGTGCGGGTTTTATTACAGTGCCAAATTTCAAGTTTCTACGTTTAAGCGGTTTCTGAAATAAAGAACTGTGTCAGACAGACGTGTGAGTGATCTTATAAGGGTTAAATTTTCCCTTTTCAGGTACGGAACCCTAAACAATTTAATATTACAATTAGACTACAAAAACCGGCTTAAAATAATCGGTAACTCAAATCAGTTCACTTAGAACGGTGAGCATATTAAAGGACTTTATGACATAAAAAATGAATATATAGTCATCGTGAACCAGCAGTTGTAAGCTGACATAATCAAAATTTAAGCACTTTGTTACCTTGACATACTTTTTCCGTTATTTTCAGAAAGTAAATAAAAAAACATAATTTTTCCGCCAGTTTCAGTATTTTCAAGCTTTGATTTAAACGAGGGTGTGGTCTGAATTACGCCATTTGAAGCATCCATCATTAGAAACTTTCAAATCAAATACAGGAAAGGTTTCAGAGACGGCAAGGTTAAACAAATAAGATTCTAAATAGGTACCGAACATGACTACATCTCAGTGCTGTTTCCAGATAAACATAACTGCATTTTGATTGCTTTTATTTCCTACAAGCGTCAATGAAATGCATTTCGTAATAATACCAATAGACAAGTTAAACATCAATTGAAAACCAGCTAAAATACCTATCGAGGCATAACCGACGAAACTAAAAATTGCATTGCATTTCTATTCACTTAAAAAAAATTATACTCAGGTTCGGCTCAAATTACTGACGGCCGAATTCATTTAGTAAATTGTTTAAAATAGGAGGTGACGGAAATTTCTCTAACCAAAAACTAAAGCTGTGAGTTCACACAAGTGTTCTACACGATACACAATCAACCTCGACTAACTGGACCCTTGATATCTTTAAAAATTACACCATAATTCAATTCAAAACATTCAAACCACAAAATACACTATTTCAACGTAACTCATGCGGTAATTTTAGTGTGCATTGCTTTTCAACCACTTCCATTTCCTTTGCTTTACTTCACAACTCTGCCAAAACATCACCCCCGCCGCCTGCACTCACATCGTTCTCACCAAACTCTTTTTTAATCTAAAGCGGTGATTCCCCGCGATAAAAAAAAAACACTCCGATAACAGCGGATACATAACGCCGAGCTGCAACAGTATTACGAATGAATCACATCCGCACGAGCGGTCGATATAAATAGATAATGTTTCCGCACACAGCCACAACGATAAATTTTATACATAACGCAAATCCGGTATCATTACGTGCTGGTAACGCCTTCTAATACCGTCCTCCATATGGTATTAGACCTAAATTTGCTGTTTTTTTTTTTGTAAAACATCGTGAAATATAGGTTAATAAAAATCAGAGTTGGAAAAATCCAAAAATAGATTCAAAAATAAACGAGCTATGAAAGTGATTTTAAATTTAGTGGTAGGAAGTAAGTAGGAATATCTCCTTTTCATTTGCTCTTATATAATTCGCGTTACGTATGACGTCACAACTTTGTATTGCCGTCCTTGATTAAACGTTAAGTTTAAAACCTTTTAGGGTGGGTATTTTTAAGATTTGACAAAGTTTTTTTCACCCTTCCTCACCTCTATTTTAAAATTACGATGTGTGAAGTACTCCGTAGATATGATCTTTATCATTATATCCTATGACAGTGACTATTGTTTAAAAAAAAAAATTATGTTATGTTTAAAGAAAATAAATTTAGTTTTTATTTTTTCAAAAAGTAAAACAATTTAATTTATTTGAATATTTTATTATGATCGTAATGATCATAAAAAAATCTCCTGTTTGTCTTGTTTGAATGTTTTAAGACTATCGTAGTGTAAAAAACTGTCTAAAATAGTAGTAGAATTATATAATTAGATTTTATCTAAATAATAATTTTGAATAAACTAGAAATAGTAAGATCATGGATTTATTTTTTTTAGGTTAAACAAATTAAACCCTTACAAGGATTTTAGAAATAAAAACATATAAACTGAAATCGTTTTATAAACGAACATTCAATTTACTTTGAAAGCTTCATTAATATCCTCTTCTAATTTTAATTACGTCTCTCCCTAAATTAAATTCGAAAATGTTAAGGACGTTCAACCTTTATTATATTTAAAAGGATAAACTGACTGCCTTACCGCCGCTGGCTCTAAAAACTAAAAAATTTGCACAGAGATTCCTTATATAACGTAGACATTCAGTAATGAAGAAGTTTTCCAAAGTTCAACCCTTAAAGCGGTGAAATAGGGCTTCGAAGCTTGTATGACAAGAAATTAGAAAGTCCTATTAAGTCGAAACACTTTAACAAAGAAATAATTAATTACGTATTTTACATTTCAATGGAAATACCACCAATGGGGTTGATTTAAAAAAAGAAAACTAAAACACACTGGATGCTGGCGTCACTAATTAATTTTTTTTTAAATCAACCCCTAGGGGATATTAGTGTCGTAAAGACTATGTAATATTAACTGTTAAATATTAGTTGTTATAAACATAAATGTTGTGTAATTAATAAACGGATAGGTAATAATGCAATCCAAGTCAAGTCAATATATCATAATATGGGTGGAGTTGACTTAGTTCAATTTCTAGGATTTTCATAAAAATTATTCGTACTTATGTATGGCTCACGCGTATATGTAGAATATACCTTCTGGATAAAAACTATGTTAAAAAAACGAACCGCTTAAAAGAGATCGGTAATTTTTTTTTGTTAAGTTAGTAGAACATTCCTTAATTACCAAGGCAAAATTGAACACGATATGTAATGAGTATTTTTGTTTTTAATTTTTTTTGAAGTAAAAATTCTTTGGGCACGATGAAAGTAAAATGTCAAGATCGCGCATTTTTCATGCAACGTTTCATTGTAACGTCTGAATGTAACGAATTTGTCGCAAGTAGGACGGAAAATAGCGACTTATCTAACATTCGAGAGAGATAAATGAATACGCTAGAATAAGGCAAGAAGTGTACACATGCGCAAAAACAAAAACAATTTCACTCACTTTTGTACGAGCACGTTATGTGTGTCAAAAGTAATCTGTCAAAAGTGTATCGATTTATTTATCTGTTTATGTTGGATTTATTACTAACTTTGAGTGTTCTTCATCCATTATAAGACTAACAACATATGCAATTAATTTATGTGTAAATCCGCACTGAACCCGCACAAATAGATGTCGCAAATCTAATTTACAACAGGAGCAATACATCCCAACTTCTTTCAGCCGCATTTAGCCGGATACTAGCATCGCAACCAGCTCTTTCTCTCTCTAGCATCGCAACCAGCTCCAGCTCTCTCTGTCTCTCTGTCTCCCTCTCTCTCTCTCCCTCTCCCTCTCTCTGCCGTTTTACATTTTACTATATATTTACAAATCGAGGTTTAGAAGTTTCACTTCTCTCACTTGTACTGAGTTAAACGCGATCATTTTGTTTAATGACCTTTCTAACTTATCCCAATTAATGTAATAAATGCAAAAATTAGTTGTCCGTTCGCCTTTCATCGCTCAACTATTCAGCCGATCTTCTTGAAATTCGGCTTACAAATTATTTGTTTTATCGAGACTAATATCTTTATATAAGAAATGTTAGAACGAGAACCAAGGCTTGGGCAATAACCGGTGAATCAAACAGGCTGAATAAGAAAATTATTTGCTTAATAAATTGATATACAGTCGTAAGGGCGGTCAACATTAAACATAATTATTACATCAATAAGGTTTCACGTGAAGCCTGAATAGTAAATGGCCTTTAATGAAAACGATTTCCACAGCGCTATAGAAATTGCTTTTATGAATAAACGTTTTTCCTTTGTCGCGTCGTTCGTGAAAATAGATCAAATGATCACCTATCAGGGTCGAACGAATTTTTTCTGTCTATGAAACACTGTACGTAATAATTCTTTAGTACTTAGCCTATCATCTACCGTATCTTGGTTGTGAATGGTAAGTCCATTCTTTAAGACATTCAGAGTGTTCGCAAAGAGCGTTCTTAAAAAAAGAAGCAATCCTGAATTATATTATAAATGGAAACAGTATTTAACCTTGTCGGATGGAAGTTTGATCCTAGATTCAAGACTCTATTGACGCGTCCTCTACTTAATTATCTAATACTAGATGTGCCCGCGACTTCGCGTAGAATTCAAAATAAGTTAATAGGAATGTTTTCGTATTTTATTTTTTTTATTTTTTTCTCTCAGAACTCTATTAGCATAAAACTTACTAAAAAGGCTAATAGATGGCGTTGGCAGTACCATATATTATTTATCTATGCGCATACAATTTACTAAAAACACCAATAGATGGCGGTACTGCCTTACAAATACCTTACGTATTATACATCTAGCCAGAGTTTTTTAATCTGTAAAGAAGCCAGATAAAATATTCTAACGTTACTCGAGGGTATAAACTATTACCATACAATTTTATCACAATCCGTCCAGCAGCTTTCGCATAATTTAAGAACAA